>VDFB02281492.1:561982371-562241258 GCA_007258455.2 Sequoia sempervirens
TTTCAAGACTTTTCAAGGAAATTGTATGCCAATACTATCAGTGAACAAGTGGAATCAGATTTTTTAATTGACTTTGTTTGATGGGTCAAATGTGCACAAGGATAGTTATAATTATTTCTTTGTTTTAATTATTATGTATATAAATACTATTCAATAGTTACCTAATTAATTAGATATGAAATGATAGAAGGAAAAAGAAAATTAATTAATTAAGATAATTTGATTCATTAATTAATAAGGTGAATTATCATGTAAAAGTACAAAAATTAGAAGTTGCGAAAAAATCCTCTTTGCTTTATGCTTTAATGACAACGAGAGAGATGAAAGCAATTGTGGAGTTTAGGCTTATATCTGTAAATTGCATTTTCCTGACAGTTTGTAAAGTCCTCTCAACACATTGTCCTCATATTGTTTGTAAGGTCCCATTATGGGACATGCTAAGAGAACGGTGGCTCTAAAGCTTGCACTATGGAACAGTTTTGCAGTAATTGAAGATATGCAATCTTTAGAGGACTCATAAGCGCCAAGTTATTGTTAAGCTCTCACATTGTACATTGGACAAAAGACAATTGCTTGTCCAAGGAACTAGTCTCTGAAGAATAGCGTAGGCTGAGCACTGTGAAACCCAATGTGCTTATGGACATTAAAATAAAAGAAAACTGATGAAAGAAACTATTTATTGCCTGGAGTAGCTTGTCTGCAAGTGTCCTTTTTTGGAAAAAAATGACAACCTTTTCCCTATCACTATAAACTCTTTCCTAGAAAAGACATATCGACACACACATATATGTATACATATGTATATATATGTACAGATACATCCATGTAAAGACAGATTAATGCATCTATGGACATAAACATATATGCATCCATATGATTGCATGCATATACACATAGATGCATCTATACACACATACATATATGCATAAATACATATATGCATAGATATATCTAGAGTCACATGCATACATGCATATATGCATCTACAAATGTCTACATAGATATGCACATAGGTAAATGCATATGCACATAGAGACATGCATACATACATACATGCACTGACACATTAGGCAGAAAGTGATAGTGATAGTGAACTAAAGCACTATGAAACACAACTCCATTATGCACTTTAATGGAAAGGAACTGTGGAAAATAACAAATTATCATCTCAAGTAACTCGTTTCTAGGTCTGGACCCTGCAACTGTAACATCTCCTGCTCAGTGGCTACAAACTCTTCCTCAGAACTAGAGCTTACAAAACACAAAAAACAACACATGCAAAGTAATAGAAATGCATAGCAAGTGACTTAACTCTATATTAAATGACCAAAGTACCCTGGCCACACGTGCCCTCTAAGCCATTCCAGTGCCTTCACCTCGAGCCAGATGCCATTCAATGCATTTAATTTGTATTCATGCACTACATACATCTACCCACCAGTTTTGTAAACTATGTCTTTGCTTGAATTTATTAAATCAATTTATGCGCTTGCATATTCCTGATATTTTAATGCATTCAATCTGTATTCATGGATTACGTACCTCTAGCTGCCAACTTTTAAACTATGCCCTTGCTTAAATTTATTTAATCAATTTATGCGCTTGCATTTTCCTGAATTTTTTAAACGAAAATGATTTATAAAGCTACTCGGACAAATAGGAAAATAGATAAATGCTAATTTTCCAATATATAAAATAGCTCTCCAAATTCAAACTATACAAAAAAATAAGTAATATGTTAAATGGAAAAATGTGATTGCCCAATGCTACCAGTTAAAATCATTTCAACCGAATGCATGAGTATTCTTGCCTTGACACTAGGAGCCAATAAAATTGTCACTATAGAAAACAGTTTATCCAAGCGAGTGCTATTAGGTTTGTTATCTTCAATTTCAAACTCCTTTGACGTTAATGCATTTTCTTTGGTGGTAGAATATGGAGATTCTTTTTTTATTGAGAGTCTGGAACAAGATGACATATACAAATAAATTTCAGCAAAGACATAGGTTAGAAAACTGATAGCTTTTATCAATAGAAAGGGGACGTTTACAGTGACAAAGCAAAAGCTCCTGTGCTCGTTGAATGAATACCAAGAGACAAGTTACTCAAGGCAACAAATTGCTACTTTTATTTATTTTGCTTCATTTTATCCCAGAAATGCAAGTTGGGTTTCACAATGCATGAAAACACATTTGTGCAAACAACTCCCAAAATTATAATTGCAATGGATGACAATGATAGTGTAATGGATACTAATAGTCAAAACACCGAAATACACTAGCTAGTTTATTTTTAGATTCAATGGAAACAAGTATCAATTGGAAACAGATTAACCTAGTAGTCTATTTATCATAGGTTCTTGAATTCCAAATGCACAAGTGCGAGCATGGTTCTCTACAGGCTTTTGCTATGCATTTTAACTACATTGTTGTTTTGCATCGAGCCTAAAGAACCACTGCAAGTATGGTTTCCAAACAGATTTAAATCAATGAATGTAAGTCAAGAAAGGTTTCCAATTACACTTAATACTTGACCCATGAAGCATCATTGCTTCAAGCTGTAGCAAAAGTGCAGACGGGGACACAAAAGCAAATTCAACAATGACATCATCAAACAAGGATTTGTTTGCTATTACTATGATTAACTATTGAACTCAATTGACTTATCAGTCAAATAGCTTGATTGATCACTGACCTAACTTGTTTCAAAGCTATCTTGTTAAGCTAATTAGTTAATTTCATTAATGACTAAAAGATAGAATTGACTTAATTTGCATGAGCTAAATGTAAGATTGACTTGTTTGTTAATTGACTTTGATTAATGGTTCAGAGACAGATGAGACAAATTAAATTGTCATGAGCAAAATGTGAGATGGACTTATTAGCTTCTATGCCACATATACTATGACATTTGATCTTTCATGAAATAATAGCGAAAGCAATAGAATAAACAGATGGCTTCAACATAGATGAAGGGATACAATTAATATGGACAGCTATAGCCTATTGAATATTTGTAGCATAAGAAATAGAAAGGAAGATGTTGGCGAAGATTTTGCAATTTCGGTTTACACCTAGCAATTGCATTTGCTTCCTTGTCTATAAAGCCTTTGCAAGAAATTCCTTTTTTTTGCATATGAATGGCCATGATTGGTTTAATTGATTTGGTGTACAAAGATGTTTTTTAATTAACTATAATTAACTATTCAAGAAAACTGATCTATCAATGAACTAGTTTCATTGATTAGTCAAGTAACTTGATTCACAGTTAACTTGATCAGCTATTTAGTTGATTTGCTTCAATGTTTGCAAAAAGCCCTTTTCGACAAATAATTCTTTGCATAATTTGCAATCACTACACACCAAGAGCCAACATTTCTTCGAGGGATTCTATCAAACAGTTTAAATGTTTTTGCTTGTGCTTCCATATTTGGTATGCATATTCATGACAGCATTTCAAACCATTATATATGTCAAAAAATGTACGTCTTATGATGCTTAGATGAATGTACATATGCTGTTCTAAAGCTCTTTTTCTATTAAAAGCACGCAAAATGTTTAGAAACATTGTGTATCTGTGAATGTGAATAAGCAAGATTGATTTAACTGATTTGGAGGATAAAGATGACCAATAATTAGCTATGACTAACCATGGAACACAATTAATTCATCAGCCAATTAGCTTGATTGACCACTGAATTAACTTGTTTGAAAGCTATCATGTTAAGCCAACTAGCTAATATGCCACATACAGTATGACATTTGAGTTTCAAATAAGTCTCATGCACGCAAATTTGTTATCATGTTAAAGCCATGTAAAAATTGATGTTCCAATTCCATGGGGTCATTCTATTTCCATTTGTCCTAGTTCATTTCATTCCATTATCAAGAACCAATAATTAAATGTTTAAACCAGGTACATGCAAACATAAATGCAAGTAGGGTTTCAACAATGACATCATCTAACAAGCATTTGTTTGCTATTACTATGATTAACTATTGAACTCAATTGACTCATCAGTCAAATAGCTTGATTGATCACTGACCTAACTTTTTTCAAAGCTATCTTGTTCAGCTGATTAGTTAATTTCATTAATGAGTAAAAGATAGAATTGACTTAATTTGCATGAGTCAAGTGTAAGATTGACTTGTTTGTTAATTGACTTTGATTAATGGTTCAGAGACAGATGAGACAAATTAAATTGTCATGAGCAAAATGTGAGATGGACTTATTGGCTGCTACGCCACATATACTATGACATTTGAGCTTTAATGAAATAATAGTGAAAGCAATAGAATAAACAGATGGCTTCAACATAGACGAAGGGATACAATTAATATGGACAGCTATAGGTTGTTGAATATTTGTAGCATAAGAAACAGAAAGGAAGATTTTGGCAAAGATTTTGCAATTTCGGTTTACAATTGCATTTGCTTCCTTGTCTATAAAGCCTTTTCAAGAAATTCCTTTTTTTTGCATATGAATGGCCATGATTGGTTTAATTGATTTGGTGTACAAAGATGTTTTTTAATTAACTATAATTAACTAGTCAAGAAAACCGATCTATTGATGAACTAGTTTCATTGATTAGTCAAGTAACTTGATTCACAGTTAACTTGATCAGCTATTTAGTTGATTTCCTTGAATGTTTGCAAAAATCCTTTTTTGACAAATAATTCTTTGCATAATTTGCAATCACTACACACCAAGAGCCAACATTTCTTTGAGGAATTTTGTCAAATAGTTTGAATGTTTTTGCTTGTGCTTCTATATTTGGTATGCATATTCATGACAACATTACAAACCATTATATCTGTTAGAAATCTATGTCTTATGATGCTTAGATGAATGTACATATCCTGTTCTAAAGCTCTTTTCCTATTAAAAGCACACAAAATGTTTAGAAAGATTGTGTATCTGTGAATGTGAATAAGCAACATTGATTTAACTGATTTGGAGGATAAAGATGACCAATAATTAGCTATGACTAACCATGGAACACAATTAATTCATCAGCCAATTAGCTTGATTGATCGCTGAATTAACTTGTTTGAAAGCTATCATGTTAAGCCAACTAGCTAATATGCCACATACACTATGACATTTGAGATTCAAATAAGTCTCATGCACACAAATCTGCTATCATGTTAAAGCCATGCAAACATTGATGTTCCAATTCCATGGGGTCATTCTATTTCCATTTGTCCAAGTTCATTTCATTCCATTATCAAGAACCAATAATTAAATGTTTAAACCAAGGACATGCAAATAGAAATGCAAGTAGGGTTTCATAGTGCTTTAAGACATTGTTATACTTTGACTATAAATTCGTATTTTAAACTACTTTTAGTATTATTTATTTGAGTTTCTTGTTGAAATGCGAAGGTTTCATCTGTGTTTGATAGGAATTATGTAGAAATCCTCTTGTCCATTTTACTTCATGCATGTGAGCCTTGTAAAGTCTCTATATTATTGACTAATGCAAAGTGGTCCCATAAAGAGGGCTTTGGAACCAAAATTATGTCAACACGTGCGATAATGAGAGCTTTTGAACTATGAGTGAATAGTGTGTTGCTTTGAGCTTTTCCGTTGTCATCAAAGCATAAAGGATAGAGGGGTTCTGTTAAAAGTTGTGGTTGTTGTCCTCATAGGCATAAATTCGTATTTTAGACTACTTTTAGTATTTTCTATTTGAATTTCTTGTTGAAATGCAAAGGTTCCATCTGCGTTTGATAGGCACTATATATAAATCCTCTTGTTCATTTTACTCCATGCATGTGAGACCTGTAGAGTTTGTATTTTTTTTGATTGCTGCAAAGTGGTCCCATAAAGAGAGCCTTGGAACCAAAATTATAGTCAATCAATCATAGTCAATCAATTAATCTAATTCTACCTGTTTTCTAATAGTATTGGCATGTAATTTTCTTGACAAGTCTTCAATCAAAGAGAGCATTAGCCACACACCAATAAGGATTCTCATCTGTAACCTGCCTAACCAAATCATCTTTATTCAATAAGATTTTGTGACATACATTAATTGGATGTATCTCATCATCTTTCTTATCAGGATGCCAACAACCTTGATTTGTATTTGTCCTTGAATGTATCTGGATGCTATGAACTATGAATTCTACTTGCATATCGCTTGGCTGTACAAGTAATAGTAAGCGCTACATAATGGTAGAAATCACAACTCATAGTATCCATATACACCCATGCACAAATACATGGTATTCAACACATTAACACGGGCATGGTTTTCTAGGGCTAGTTTGTTAATTGCCTTTGATTAATAGTTCAAATGTACACAAGGCTAATTGCAATCATTTCTTTCTTTGAATTGCTATGTACTTAAAGGCTAATTAGCAGTTGCCTAATTATTTAGATATGAGACAATACAAGGATGAATGAGGAAATATGAACTTGCCTAAATCATCATGAATGATAGAGCTATTGGGTAAAATGCTACATATACTGTGACATTTAAGCTTCAAAGACTGCCAATGAACAACAAAAGCTTCAAAACTCTTAGTTAACATGTAAAGGGCTGAGAAAAATTGATTTGCTAACTGAATGGGGTCATTTTACTTCAATTATCTAGCACTTATTCTTAATTGTTTAATGCAATCACATGCAACCAAAATTCAGAACAATCAACATCTATACACACCCATGCATAGATACATGGTCTCTAACATATTGATATGCATATGGTTTTCTATGAGCACAATCCTTGAACATTCTCTAGGGACGAGTGCTAGTCTATTAATTAACATTGATTACTGGATAAAATGCATTCATAGACACATAGCTGCACACATGCCTCAATGCACAGATGCATAGATACATGCATGGATGTACACATATATACACGTACACATACATACATGATCACATGGTTACACCTATATATGCATTCATGTATCCATGGATGCACATATCCATGTATCAATAGATCCCTTAATATATGCATATATTGAAATGACTACATGGGCCTAGGGAATGAGTATTTATGTGGCCTTTACATGATAGCAATGAATCCTATAAATATGCATATATGCATGAAAGCACATAGCCATCAATGAACCTATGCATTTGCATTTTGACAAGCATTTTAAAACAATCACAATTCAAAAAGCCACTCCCATGGGTTCCAAAAATAGATAAATGCCAATTTACCAATATGAAATATAACTCACGAAATTGAGTTCATATATCTTTAAAAGAAATATGTACAACAAGGACAATATGACTGGATGGCTAACTAGCACCATCCACAAAAAAGCATTTAAAGCAAATGTAATAGTAATCTGTTATATACACACATACATACATGGCAACATAGATACATGCATTCATATATACATAATTACATGCACACATATACACATGCAAACCTGTATGCATGGATGCATACAAAGACTATGTTTCATGGGATTATTAAAGAGTTAACTTGATTTCTATATGCTTCCATATTTTGCATGAGTGCCTATGAGGACAATAACCACAATATTTGACAATATTCCTCTATCCTTTATGACAGATCATTGGTTCTAAAGCTCTCTTTATAGGACAGTTGTTTATTGCCTACAAGACTCAGATGAATCCTCCGTATCTCAAGGAAAGATTTGAATCAATAATACTTAAAATGATCTAAAATATGATTTTACAATCAAAGTATCCAAATGCATTGCAACAATGCGAAACCCAAGTTCCATTTAAGATGTACAATGAGAGTAAACAGAAGGGAAAATGCATTTGCTTTAAAGTTTGTAGAGCAATTTCAACAAGTTGTCTAGCCATTGTCCAAAATATGGTTTTCTATTAGCATAGTCCTTCAACCTTCTTTAGGTCTAACTGCTACTTTGTTAATTGACTTTGATTGAAAAGTCAAATGTAAAATGTGGCCAAGGATAATTATAGACAGCTGTACGTTGCCTCCAAGATTCAGATGAATCCTTGGTATTTCAAGGAAAGGTTTGAATCGATAACACTTAAAATGATCTAAACTATGATTTTACAATCAAAGTATCCAAATGCATTGCAATAATGCAAAACCCAACTTCCATTTAAGATGTACAATGAAAGCAAATAGAAGGAAAAATGCATTTGCTTCAAAGTTTCTAAAGCAATTTCAACAAATTGTCTAGCCACTGTCCAAAATTTGTTTTTTCTACCAGCATAGTCCTTGAACCTTCTATAGGTCTAACTGCTACTTTGTTAATTGACTTTGATTGAAAGGTCAAAATGTGAAATGTGGCCAAGGATAATTATACTTATTTATCTCTTTTAATTGTTATATATTCAAAGACTAATTAGCAATCCAAATAGCCTCGCCTCTAGCTAGATGCCATTAAATGCATTGTTTTTGCATAAATGAATTATGCACCTTTAGCCAATAGTTTTAATCAAAGTATGCATATGGATTCAGAATCAAACTCTCAAAATTAAAAAAGGCAGGTTTAAATTATAAAGTGCAATCAGCCACCCAAAAAAATTGATTGGATAATTATTGCATTTCTGAGATCATGCCACTGCAACGAAGATCTACTTTTGAACCCCAACTGCTTAATTTTTATGAACCATATAGCATATGCCACTCACAATACCCATTTGCAAAGATTGTCCTTGTAACTAAAAGCAATGATATGATTACAAGTACAATCAATACAGTGAGAATCTTGAATTAACCTTTTTCTCTGTCTACTATATGCAATTGTAAACAAAGGAGAAGGTTCATTCTAGAAACTCACCTTGTACTACTTTCTTGAAGAATTTTCCACAGCTGGGCCACTACACGACCTCTTTTCTTCCAACCAAAAGCATTGCACCATGTAAAAAGCTTTGATTAGAAAACAAAAACCATGTGTTTGTTTTTCTAAAAGAATAGCAATATATAGTACTCCTACTGTGATGGATACTAATAGCGAAAACCATTAAAACACTAGCAAACATTTTTCTAGATTCAAGAGACACAAGTATAAATGTAGATTAGATTAACTACACAAACTAATTGCCACAGGTTCTTGGACCACAAATCTTCTAGCAATGAATTTGACTGCTCTTTTGCATGAAGCCTAAAACTATTCTATCAAGCAATATTACTTAACTGCTCTATGGCAACATTGTACTTTGGATTCTATAACATTTTTGACATAGTTTTTTATAACCCCAAGATAAAAAAATAGTAACAATGACATCTGACAAAAATTTTATGCTTGCTTGTAGGAAAAAGGTTTCTACTACATTCTTTATGCTCTCATTGTTTGCATTTATGCTCACAAGGACAACATCAACCACAACTTTACCTATCCTTCATCCTTTATGCTTGCAGACAACGAAAAGCTCAAAGCAACATTAATACGACTCATATTGTTGAAAAAGCTCTCATTATCGCATTAATGCTGGGATTACACTCTTTTGGTTCCAAAGCCCTCTTTATGACCACTTTGGCAATCAAAAAAATACAAACTCTATAGGGCTCACATGCATGAAGTAAAATGAACAAGAGGATTTCTATATAATACCTATCAAACATAGATGAAACCTTCGCATTTCAACAAGAAATTCGAATAGATAATACTAAAAGTAGTTTAATATATGAATTTATGCCTACAAGGACAACAACCATGACTTCTTAATAGAACCCCTCTATTCCTTTATGCTTCGATGACAACGAAAAAGCTCAAAGCAACACACTATCGACTCATTGTTCAAAAGCTCTCATTATCATACATGTTAACATAATTTTGGTTCCAAAGCCTTCTTTATGGGACCGCTTTGCAAAAATAAAAAATATAAAAAACTTTATAGGGTTCACATGCATGAAGTAAAATGGACAAGAGGATTTCTACATAATTCCTATCAAACGCAGATGAAACCTTCGCATTTCAACAAGAAATTCAAACAAACAATACTAAAAGTAGTTTAAAATATGAATTTATAATCAAATTATACGAATGCCTTAAAGCACTATGAAACCCTACTTGCATTTCTTGTATGAAATAGACAAAAAAAATGAAAAGTTACCTCTTCTAACCTCAAGCAATTCATCTCTCACTGTCCAGCGTGCAACTCTGCAACTACAAAATACCTTGCTCGGCCACACAATAGACCACTATGAAATATAGCTTCTTTATGCACTTTAATGTAATGAAACTTTGAAAATTACCAAATTATCACCTCAAATAACTCAAGCTCGGTCCGACTCAGAACTATAACATCTCCTCCGCTTCAATCGCTTAAAACTCTCCCTCATAATAGGCCATGTACACAAAACAACACACGCAGCAATAGAAATGCATACCAAGTAACTTAACTCTATATTAAATGACCAAAGTACCCTGGCCACGTGTGGCCTCCAAGCCATCCCAACGTCTTCACCTCAAACCACAAGCCATTCAATGCATTTAATTTTTATCCATGCACTACGTACGTCTACCCGCCAGCTTGATAAACTATGCCTTTGCTTAATTTTAATTAATCACCCCATGCACCTAGCTTTCCCCGACATATTTTAATGCATTTATCTGCATTCATGGATTACGTAATTTAGCCGCCAACTTTTAAACTATGCCTTTGCTTAAATTTATTTAACTAATTTATGCCTTCAGATTTTCCCAAATTTTTAAAACGAAAATGATTTATAAAGCTACTCGGACGAATAGAAAAATAGATAAATGCTAATTTTCCAATATATAAAATAGCTCTCCAAATTCAAACTATACAAAAAAATAAGTAATATGTTAAATGGTGAAATGTGATTAGTCAATGCTGCCGGTTAAATGTATTCCGGGCGAATGCATAAGTATTCTTGCCTACCAGTAGGAACTAATAACAGTGAGCTATTTTTTTTTCTTGTTTTTACTGTAATATTTTTTCATTTCTAATTCTCCATTAAATGTTTAAACTACATATTTGGTAAACCATAAAATTGAATAGGGGAGTGGTGGAATAGTGATCCCATGGAAGTCAAAGAGGAAGTAGCTTTGAGTGGAGGTGCACCGAATGTTTCAGATGCTTTCACTATAAATCTAGACTTGAGTATTCTTTCTTTCTTTTTCTATATGAAAGCTTATGCTCAGTATTTATCTTGTGAGAAATAGGTTTCCATTATCTTATAGAGATTTAACATGTTGTACCCTTTTCTACAATAATATGTTGTCTAACTTTTTCATCTTTCAAGCTTTGCAAGTTATGACAAGGCAAGGACAATCTTGTGGCATTTGTTGTTTATAAAGGAAGCAGACTTCACACTTGAAAGCATTCTCAATATAAAGGAAGCCTTGCCCAAGATTTGGGAAGAAAATGAGAGCTTTGGAAATGTTGAACTTATTGAAACTGCTGTAAATACATAAAATATCTCATTGTATAGAATCAATCATTGTCATTTAGGGTTTTTTTCCCTATTAGAGGAATATCTTCCTCATTTCTATGATGTTCAATTGTATAAAATCTTTGGGGATGATAACTCTTCTATGTAGCATCTTTTTACATCTAATTTATGTAAAATTGATGTTATCAATAGATGAACTTTTCATGTATGAAATTTTATCCTTTTAAAGAATAGATCAAATGTCTCTTTCCCTCTCTACTTTATGTTCTCCCCAAAGCATCTTACTACATTGTGGCTAAACATTTTTTTCTTTAACATAGTAGAATTGCTTAAAAGTTTTTATATGGTTGGATATGCTCTTGCTAACATAAGATAGCTCATAGTGCTATTACTAAAAACAAAGAATGCATTTGAAATTGCTACTACTAAATGGCAACAAGTAAAAGAGAAAATAAGTACCACATAACAAGTAACAACAAACAAAGGTAAGCCAAAATAAAAGTTCATAACATAAAGAAGAAAATGCATGGGTGATAATGGACAAATATGACTTAGAGCATAGAAATATTATGGTGTAGGTAATGTTATTGTCCTATATCAACATCTAAATAAACATGAAACCACGGGTGAAAAAAAAATATAGTTTCAATCAAATGCACTAGTATCCAAAGTATTCCAACAATGTGTTTTCCAACAAGGGACAGTGTGTTTTCCAACAGGGAACAAAAAAATGACAGTGTGTTTTCCAACAGGGAAATAACTAACAGGGGACAGTGTATTTTCCAACATTATTTGCAGTGTTGGAAAACACACTGTCCCTTATGGAAATAATTGACAAGGGACAGTGTGTTTTCCAACACTGCAAATAATGTTGGAAAACACATTGTCCCTTGTTAGTTATTTCCAATGTTGGAAAACACACTGTCCCTTGTTAGTTATTTCCAATGTTGAAAAACACGTTGTCCCTTGTTGTCAAGGACAATATGTTTTCCAACAATGTGTTATCCAACAGGGGATAGTGTGTTTTCCAACAAGGAAATAACTAATTGAAAATAACTAACAGGGGACAGTGTGTTTTCCAACATTATTTGCAGTGTTGGAAAACACATTGTCCCTTGTGAAAATAATTGACAAGGGATAGTGTGTTTTCCAACACTACAAATAATGTTGGAAAACACATTGTCCCTTGTTAGTTATTTCCTTGTTGGAAAACACAATATCCCTTGTTGGAAAACACACAATGTCATTTTTTGTTCCCTGTTGGAAAACACACTATCCCCTATTAGTTATTTCCAATGTTGGAAAACACACTATCCCCCGTTAGTTATTTCTAGACATATTACATTCTAATGATGTCCCCTGTCCACTTTGCCTACACAAGGGACAACGTGTTTTCCAACACTACAAACAATGTGAGCATTTTCCTACACAGGGGATAGTGTGTTTTCCAACACTGCAAATTCATAAGGAAATGATTGACAAGTGACAATGTGTTTTCCAACACTACAAATAATGTGAGCATTTTTTGTTCCCTATTGGAAAACACATTGTCCTCTGTTGGAAAACACATTGTCCCTTGTTAGTTATTTCCAATGTTGTTGTAAAATTTGAAGGTGGACTTCATTACATAACTGACAAGGGACAATGTGTTTTTCAACATTGTAGATTCATAAGGAAATAATTGACAAGGGATAGTGTGTTTTCCAACACTGCAAATAATGTGAGCATTTTTTTGTTTCAATCATATCAAGAAAGTGAAAAACACACTGTCCCCTATCAAGGGACAGTTCGAAATGTCATTTTTAATGTAACCAAAGAGTTGTTCTAAGATTTGAAGGTGGACTTCATTACATAATTGACAAAGGACAGTGTGTTTTCCAACAATGCAAATTCATAAGGAAATTATTGACAAGGGACAGTGTGTTTTCCAAAATTGCAAATAATGTGAGCATTTTTTGTTTCGATCAAATGAAGAAAGTGGAATTCCAGTTTTACTATACCAAATAGTTGTAGATGGAGAGTGAGAGACAAAGATACCTAAGACGAAGATGGAGAGTGAGAGACAGAGAGACCTGAGAGGGAGATGGAGAGTGAGAGACAAAGATACCTAAGACGAAGATGGAGAGTGAGAGACAGAGAGACCTGAGAGGGAGATGGAGAGTGAGAGAGAGACCTAAGACAAAGATGGAGAGTGAGAGACAGAGAGACCTGAGAAGGAGAGAGAGAAAGACCTAGGAGGGATATGGAGAGTGAGAGAGAGAGACTTGAGAGGGAGATAGGAAGTGGTAGGGTGGGAGGGATAGGAGGGAAGGAGATATTGTGGCTTATGTAATAAGATATTGTTGTATTTGGCATTTAGTATAACATTGTCTTCATTCTTAGATGCATATTAGCCTAAACTAAGGGATTCATAGAGAGGTAGGTAGAGATGTTGGAAATATATGTCTCAATCATCACAGGCTGTAACCTCTACTGAAGCCATGTCAGTGTGACATATTCTATGTCTGGCCGATGAGCAGATTAGTAGCATTATGTTTTGTACAGGTCGTTGTGACCTTGCAGGAATATTGCCGACAAAGTTTACATTGGAGTCTTCGGTGTGACAAGAAGCATTCGTTGTAACCTCTTATCGCGTGGAGATCTCTGGTCGACAGGCCATTCAATCGGGCATCAAGGAGACTCATAGCGACCAGGGGCTTCAGAGTGACTTCAACACTCGAGAAGAAGTCCCAGTGACATTGGAAGGTCTCACCGACGAGGATATACATTGAAGTCATCGGGATAGCCTATGGTGGCTCGATGAGAAGTCTTATCAAAAGTAACATGTCTCGTCAACAGCGTTTTACGTTGGTGCCTTCAGGGAAAGTCTTAGGTGTTCGGTAAGAAGTCTTGTCGAAGTATGTTTCTCTTGCTGACCGTTTGGTACTTGATATGACATAAAGATCTTGGGAAGAAGTCTCAGCGATGAAAGTTAGTCTTGTCGACTACTGATCACTACGAAGTAACTTTGAACCTTCAGTGGGATGTCTCAGCGATAGCGATGAGTCTCGCCGACTGGTGGATGCTTCGATGTAATGTAAGGAGACTCAATGGAAGGTCTTGGCGAGAGCGGTATGTCTCACTGATAGAAAACTGAAGTCGATGCAACATGTGAAGCTCGGTAAAATGTCTTGTCGATGAGGAATCTCTTGCCGATAGGAATGAAATGGATATTGGTAGTTTCAGGATGACTTATGGCATTCGCTATTTTGTCCTGCCGACTATTGGAACCTATGTTGATTTCGATATGAAGCTATTGGCATCAGGGAGACACGGTCAGTGTCTCACCAACATGCCAACACAGATTGAAGCCATTTGACTGAGTGAGACTTTCCTATGTGGCATCTCGTGGACCCATAGGAGGATCCGAATGGGAACCGTTGGAAGACAGTTCATTGTGGTAGTTCTGTGAGGAAGCTCGACAGACAGGGGCAGCATGAATATAGTCTGGAATAGAATATGATGCTCAGTTGGATTGTCAGATGGTTAGTTCGATCAACAGTTGTTGTATCAGTTTGAATTGTATCAGTGGATGAATTCTATTCTGTGAAGACTGTAACGTGAAGGTTCTTGTACAAGATTGATCATAGTGAAAGTTGTTGTAATATGACATCAGAAAGATAAGTTGGAACTCTTGTATGTAATCCTTATTATAGTAATACAAAGTGACTTTTCTTGGTGTGGTGGGTTTTTCTCCCGAAAGGGTTTTCCCACGTATATCTGGTGTTCATCTGTGTTTGTCTAATTCTTTGTTTCTGATATTTATTTCAAAGTGCATCTTAATTGAACTATAATTGAAAAATTAAGAATATATCTGCATTCTTCCCTAAATTATTGACGTTAGGAGAGTTGTTTTTGCATCTAGCTTTCCTTACAAGAGAGAGGTAAGGTTGAAGGAATAGAGGGAGAGGTAGGTAGAGAGAGTGAGGAAAAGTTGCAACACAATTTTTTCCTCATCTTAATTGCTCTTACCTGTTAACACCCCCTACTATTCATTGTCATGATCTTCTAACATTTTTTCATATATTTTACTA
This sequence comes from Sequoia sempervirens, assembly GCA_007258455.2. Taxonomy (NCBI): domain Eukaryota; kingdom Viridiplantae; phylum Streptophyta; class Pinopsida; order Cupressales; family Cupressaceae; genus Sequoia; species Sequoia sempervirens. The sequence goes on from VDFB02281492.1 coordinate 561,997,780, forward strand.
GAATCTTTAGATCAGTTGCTCCCTCATCAACCCTTAGGATATAAACATCCCTTTCTTGGATAGAGTTTTCAATGTCTTGAATACTTTTATGTAGCTTTGTAGCCACTTTTTTCTTAGCTTTGAGAGTGTCTTTACGATTAGAGAATGTAGATGTTTCTTTTAACAAGTTCTTTACAAGACTTGTCTACCTTTCTAGATAATCCTTTCATGTCTCCACCCAACTAATTCTCTTTTTTGCACTTAGATCTAATTTTTCCTTTTCCTTGTTATCTATTTCCAATTGTATTTGTTCCATGGAATTCTTAAGTTCAAGAATCTTTGAGTTCATTTGTTCAACTCCACTTATAACATCTTCTCTCACATTCTTTACTTTCACAAATTCATATGCAATACAAAACCTCTTGACTTTATCCACTCCTACATTTCCATTTTCCCATTGCACATACTGTACATGCACCTTCCTCAACTTCTCAAAAGTGGGAAGAATCTCTTCAGTCAATACACTATCTATCTCATTCACTTTGGTCTACTTCTTCAGATTCATTTTCCATTTCAACTTCTCAAGAGAAGGAAGAATCTCTTAAGTCAATACATTATGTGTTATCATTCTTCCAAACCATTTGTCACCACCCCCCTCCATTATAATAGCTCAAAAACATTATCCCTATCCCTAGATCCAAAAACATTAGCCCTATCCCTCCTTGAAGCTATAAATCCAATTTGGGTGCCTATGTCCCATAATCCACCATCACATCTCCCCCTCCTACTAAGTCTATTTTGGGTCCTTCTATCCCTCCCACCCTACCACTCCCTATCTCCCTCCTTCCCTTTCTCCCTCACACATGCCCTTATCTCTCTTCCTACACCTCCCTCTTTCCCTCTCTCCCTCACTCCCTCCCTCCCTATCTCTATCTCCACTCACCCTCTCCCTCTCTACCTACCTTTCCATTAATCCATCCCATCCCACCTCTCTTTCTACCTACATCTCCCTCCTTCCCAACTTCCCCCCTCTATCAACTTCCCTCTCCCCTTCCCTCTCTACTTTCCTAATCTTTATCTACTTCTCTTTTCTACCATTGTTTATGATGAATTTATAGCACTTATATTTATTCTTGTATATATTTCTAAAGAGACTTCTCCTTTGTACTAGATCTTTATCAATACCATCATTGTTTTAAAAAACTCTAGTTTCTCTATCACTTTCTTCTTTAATAATTCATAGCTTCTATAAGAAATTTGAATATTTCAAACTCTCATCCACATGCCTTATAAACACATTTGAGGAAAATTATGAATGATTAATTACGATGATTGCATCAATTACATGGTAAAAAAGAGCCTTCTTCAATTGTTTAATTAATCAATTATAGTGTAAATATAGATAACATTAATCATGTATAGTTTCATCAATTCATTATTCAATTTATTCAATTAATCATTTATAATGCAAATATGGACAACATTGGTTAAAAAAATGTATTAATTAAAAAGCCAAGCATACACCATTATATGTCCATAAAAGTATAACATATATACAAGAAATTCATAAAAGTTTAACTCCATGGAATTCTTAAGTTCAAGAATCTTTGACTTCATTTGTTCAACTCCACTTATATAATCATCTCCCACTTTCTTTTCTTGCTCAAATTCATACACAATACTATAAAACCTCTTCAATTTATCCACTTTTGCATTTCCATTTTCCCATTACATATACTGCATACACACCTTCCTCAACTTTTCAAGAATGAGAAGCATCTCTTCAATCAATACATTATCTATCTCATTCACTTTGGTCTACTTCTTTTCATGTGTTTTTAGAAAATATTCCTTTTTCATTTTATACATTCTAGTACATGTTGCCTCCAGTTCTATATTTCCATTTTCCCATTGCACATAGTGCACATGCTCCTTCCTCAACTTCTCAAGAGAAGGAAGAATCTCTCGAGTCAATAGATTATGTATTATAATTCTTCCAAACCATTTGTCACCATCCCCCTCCACCATACCAACCCAAAAAAATAATCCATATCCCTCCTCCATGCTATAAATCCAATTTGGGTGCCTATGTCCCACAATCCACCATCACATCTCCCCCTCCTGCTAAGTCTATTTTGGATCCTTCTATCCTTCCCACCCTACCACTCCCTCCTTCACTCTCTCCCTCACACACACCCTTACCTCTCTACCTACACCTCCCTTCCTCCCTCTTTCCCTCTCTCTCTCTCTCTCCCTCCCTCTCTTTATTTCCACTCACTCTCTCCCTCTCTACCTACCTTTCTCTTAATCCATCCCATCCCACCTCTCTTTCTACCTACATCTCCCTCCTTCCCAACTTCCCCCCTCTATCTACTTCTCTCTCCACTTCCTTCTCTACTTTCCCTATCTCCCCTCACTCTCTCTACCTACCTCTCCCTCTATTCCTTCAACCTTACCTATCTCTACCAACCCCTCCATGTCTCCCTTATTTCCTCTCTCTCCATTTATCCCTCCCATTCTACCTCTTTCATGATCTAGCATGTGGAGGACACTTCTCAGCACCAGTTACAGCCCACAATATTTTGAGGGAAAAGTAATATTGGCCTACACTTTTTTAGGATGCGTACTCATGGGTGCGTAAATATGAACTATGCCAGTAGTTTGTAGGTAAACCAAAGTTGGAAGCTCTACCTTTGAAACCAGTTGTCATTGAAGAGCCCTTTCAGTAGTGGGGCATTGATTTCATTGGCGCAGTGAATCCACTTTCAAGTGTCAGACACACCTATGTCTTCACTGCACTTGATTACTTCACCAAATGGGTGGAGGCAATACCAGTTAAGCATGCTACTTCTAAGGTAGTATGTAATTTCTTGAAAGAAAACATCATCTCCAGGTTCAGTGTGCCGAACAAAATTGTTACTGAAAATGCTTTTGCATTCTCGTCAAGCAAGATCACAAAATTTTGCTTTGAGCATGGTATTACATTGTCACATTCATCTGACTGTTACCCATAAGGTAATGGTTAGGTTAAATCTAGTAACAAAAACTTGGTGACTATTATCCACAAGCTTGTGGATGAGAATCAACATTTGTGGCATAAAGCATTGTATGATGCTTTTTGGGCAGATAGGATCACTCCAAAGCGGGAAATAGGCATGTCTCTGTTTCAACTCTTGTATGGGTTGAATGTTGAAATTCCCATTACATTAGAACTACCTGCCCTCAAGTTGGCTAAGGCCATTGAGGATGAGACTTTTGAAAGTTCAATTGATAAGTGAATTATGTACCTCTCTGAATTGGAGGAAAAACATGTTAAGGTGGTGAATCATATTATGGAGCACCAAGAACAAGTGAAAAATCTTTTCAACAAGAAGGTAAAGTCTCATGACTTTCAAGTTGGATATCTTGTTCTCTTGTGGGACAAGAGAAGAGAGCCAAAAGGTATGCATGCAAAGTTCGATTCACTATGGATGGGACCATTCAAGATTCATTAGCTACATGGTGAAAATAACTTTCTTTTGGCATACGAAGATGGAACACCATTTTCTCTTCCACACAATGGGCAGCAATCTGGAACACTTTACTCAATAAGGTGACAGATGTTCTATGTAAATATTTGTACAGTCTTTGCATCTTTTTATTTTTGTTGCTTGACTCTATGCCCAATGGATGGATAAAGGCACTTGGAGACTAGAGTTCTTCTCCCTTCATTTTTTTCAAAGAATGACTGAAGGAATCTCCCCAACTAGAGCTAGCTATTATCCTCGAATCTAGCTACGCTCGATTCATGGGATAACCCCATACAAAACTGGTCCATTTTGTAGGCTCGTGCACTTTAAACAAGCAAAATGAGGAAAATTTCAATTGGCCTTTACGCATGGTTTTGAGCCTCAAATCGTCCCTTCGAGAAATCATATTTCGTCTATTTTTGAAAACCTTCAAAATGAATGTTTTATCATTTTTCAATTTCCAAAAGTTAGAATTTTTTTTGCCCATGCAAGGGTGTTGTTTTTCAACACCCTTGCATGAGCAAGTTAGAAAAAAATTTAAGTGTAATGGCACTGATTTTCAATGCCACTACACTTTAATCCCACTCATCTCATGTCAAAGTGCTAAATTTTAACGCTTTTACATTTGATGTTTTGGTTGTCTTTGGCATGCTGGGGTAGTGTTTTTCATTGCTTATGTACTTTGGTGTTCTGCCATTTTTTGAATATGTCAGGGCGATGAAAAACAACGCCCTTACATATTCTTGCCCAGTTTCCCATGCACAAAGTTAATGAACTAATGGTTCATTAATAACAATTTTTAAATTTCTTTTAAAGGGTTTTAAAGTTAATTTAATTTCATTTTATGATCGTTTCACCTGTGTTTTCCTCCTCTCCATTGTTGTGGCTTGGTGTTGAATATCATTCACGTTTGCACGTGGGTTTGAGAAGATTTGAGGGATTTTGTTGAGTTTGAGGTTTCTTTTTCTCCTCGACTACCTGATATGTTCTCTCTCTTCCGCATTCACCTTTCTTTCAAGGTTTTTAACTTGTTTTTATTTATCATTGATGTCATTCTTTTTATGTTTTAGTTTGCAATTATTTTTCTTCTGGTCATTCTCCTTGCCCTAGTTAAGGTTTTTTCCCTATTTCCTGCAAAAATCCACATTTTATTGTCTTGGTTTCTAGTCTTTGTGTTTTTCGTTAGTCATGAATCCCCTACCATTGCTGACGGAGGTGAAAAGTAAAGTTGCTCCATGCATGAAGATTGAGTCTTTTCCCAGATGCAGGGGTGGTGATTTTCATCATCCTCGCATTTTAGATTTATTATTGTCCCATGTTCATACAGTGATTACTAGTGCCTCGACATGTATGGTGATCTTCCAACCTTTAGATGTAGGAGCGGTGAAAATCACCACCCCTACCAAATATCACTTGTCCCCCTGATGCATAAGCAGTGATTTTCACCGCTTCTGCATGCAAGAGTTTGTTCCAAGCAAAGGATGTAGAAGCATCATTTTTCACTATCGATGCACGAAGTTAAGTTCCCAGAAGTTTTTAAGATGCTAAAAAATAGTGCTCATGCAAAGTTCCTTGCAAGCCTTCCCAAAACATGCTGAAGCACTATTTTTTAGAAAGTTTACACAAAATGCAATTCATTCTCAGTGTAAGGGCACTAATTTTCAACACCCTTGCACAAAAAGCAGTAATTTCACTAACTCTCAAAATCATTTCAAATCATATTCCGAACTTCGTTCATTTTGCATTTTCTCCATTTTTCGTGCCCCATAGCTCATGTTTTCTCATTCCAAAATTATTTTCTAGTTTCACGAATCCCAATTGCTCACATAATGCATATGCTCTTAATATTGAATTAATCCATGTTTCCATGCAGTTACCTTTAGCTTCTTATTAAGTGTTCTTCAAGGTGATTTCTAGTGATCTCTTGTGTTCATAATGAGAATGAAAGAATCTCCTTCATCCTCCAAGAAAAACAAGATGAAGTATAAGTATCAAGGTGTCTACCCACCCACAATTGTGACCTCCAAGATTGATGAGATCAAGGACACTGAAACTAGTCACCTTGACATGGAGGACTTTGTAAAGAGAATAGAAAAGCATACATTGGAAGGAGACTTGCAAGAAATTTTCCACAACAATCTTCATTGAGTGGCTTCATTTCCAGTAGCTACTCATTGCACATAATTTGTTCTACAAGTTGCTTCACACTATATCAAGTACAATAGGACTGTTAGAGATTCTTCTGGGAAAATTATGATGAGATTGGATCCAGAGTTCTTCGATATAGTTTTCCAGGTTCCAAACAGGGAAAGGTATACAAGTATTTCCATTCAACAAGGTCAAGAGGCTTATGAAAAAAATCAAAAAAAAGATAAACTATTGATCAATAGACAATGGTTGAAGACTCTGAGGCCCACCATTTCTAGATGGCCCAAAGGTATTCTACATAGTGACTTCAATGAAGATGTTCAAGACATGTTCACTCTTCTAAGCAGGGTGAAAGGTTTTCCCGTATCCTCTAATCTTCAAGAATGGATGTATGAATATATTAGAATCATCAAGAACAAGAAGGCACACATAGACTGGGGTACACAGATTAGTGATGAGATTCATGAACAACTAATCAATGTACAAACAACCTTGAAGCTCTACATGACCTCCTACCTGGTGTATGTCGTTGTTGTCATGAGACAATTTCTAGGATTATCAACTGAAGGAAATAGAAGTGTTGTACCCGTGTATAAATTCTATTCTCAAATCACTTTTAGAGGGAGCATTAAGCATTTCAGAAGAGTAAATGGTGCTTTCTTTGCACCTTTTCTTTTCATGTTTGATCCAACTCTAGAAAAGAAAAGAGTATCTAATGAGGCGAGGAAAGTTGTCAGCAAGTTTGGATGTATTTTCTTGCAATTTCCTACTTTTACGTACTTAAGAGTAGGGTGCTATACAGGATGCCCATATATGTTACCAAGATATCCTTCTAATAAATGGGTATTAATGGAGTTATGCAGACAGTTGATTACAGTGCACATAGAATGCCAGGCTATTCACAAACTAGGATTTAGATTTCCAATTGCTATTGGAAGATACTCAATTCAAAGTGTACAAAAGGCCAAAAAAGTAGCAATAGAGATGCAGATTATGACCATAAGGTCATACAAGTATAGGCATGATTTTGACTACAGAGATGTAAAAAGAAAAATCAAGAAGGGTCATAGTCATGTGCATCGTTTTGGAAACATATGGGCAGAATGTAGAGACGAAGAAGACATCCAAAGAATGGACTTTTGTAGACACACTATGGAGCAAATCAGAGATTTAGGCTTGGTATATATTCTAGAACATTTTGAAGATCTTGGTGACATTCTGGATTATGCATATGATGAAAAATTATTGCAAGCAAGCCCTTTCCTTTAATCCAATGGTCCAAAAAATAGAACATTTCTATTCGAAAAAGGCTTGCTCCTATTTTGCACAATACAAGTGAATGGTTGTAGAGGCATGGTTTTTAGTTGAAGCCCTTTAGGACAGACTCTGAAGGAGAAGTATCAGAAAGTGAAGCCAACCACCAACAAGAGCTCTGAACCAAGCACAGAGTAGGTGTTTCCCCCTCTTCCTCACACAAAGGTACCAAAATAAAATTCACCTGTGGGAACAATACAACACAAGCTGCTAAAGAGAAGCACACTACTGAGGAAGGACAAGTTGTTGAAGAAGAACCAGAGCCTGAATCAAAAGAGCAACTTGAAGAAAAGGAAGGAGCTGAAAATGAACAATCTAGAGAGGATGAACAATATGAAGAAGATCGAGAAGAAGAGGAGGAAGGTAATGAAGAAGAAGAAAGGCACAATGAGGAAATGCAATTATCTCCACGAGAGAACATTGTTGAAGATCCCCTACATACATCATCACCCATCATTTCTACCACACCTCGTACTCCTCCTATTCCCACTTCTCCACCACCACCTCTTCCTACTTCACCTCCACATACAACTAGTTTACACGCACTGAAAGTAACAATTCCCCCATCAGTACAGTCATTTCTTTCCACTCCCTCCATTGGATCAATTTTGCAAAGTATTGATGTCTCCTCAGGTTCTCCTTCATCAATTCCTAGTCTATCTTCACCATCCTATGATATTACATCACAAGCTTAGTTTGATCGGTTTCTGAGAGTCATTTCCAAATACATCAAATCTAAAGACTCTTGGAGTAGTGATGACTGAAACAAACCCAATTGTGACTACAACATTGGTTTCTACAGATGCAGCTACCACACAGGAATTAGCAATGGGTCAAGGAGGTAATGCTTCTTTTCTTCCTCCATGGTTAGTCTTGCAAGTATCTAAATGGAAGAAACAGATGGTTTCTCCTGATGAGTTAGATCTTGAGGAGATAGTACTTCCAAAAGCCAAAGGGAAGAAAAAGGCAAAGATTCACTCTAGATTACATTTGGATAAATCAAGCTATAAATATGTGGATGTTGCAGCACCTCCACAAGATAAGAGTGAAGATAGCATGGAATATTACACCATGAAAAGGATTCAACTTGGGAAGGTTACTAATACAAGTGCCAAAGAAGATTCCTAAGTGTCTCTTAATGCATTGGTGGACAGATTGGATAAGATGGAGAAAGCCAAGGATATGTACAAAGAAAGGGCTGAAAAATATACATCAATGTTAAGGAAAAACACAGGAACATCAGAGAATGTGCAGCCTATGGACATAGTGAATATTGAGGAGCCTATTGTTCAAAAAGTGGAAAATTATTATTCCAAAGGGAAAACATTTATGAGTTTACTGATATGATAATTGCACAAGGCTCGAAGTACATGACTGTTGCATTGGAAAAGATTGCTCAAATTTCCAAGATTGATATAGAGCTAACTAAGCAAGTAGGTTTACTTTGTACTAAACAAAAGAAAATGGAATAAAATCTTGAATCATGGTTGCAGTTAAACGAGGTAAAATTGAGTAATTTGGTACAAGCCTAGGTCATTCCCAACAAAGAAAAGTATGTGGAGTTTAAGGAGTCTATTAAGAATCACATACTTACCATTAGGAATCTCATTTAGGATACTCAACAAGTACAAGAAGATGTTGAAGAACATCGATTTATCTTGGTGAATAGAATTGAAGAGCTTCCCGGGAGGCTTCTTGATGAGGATAATACCTTTCTCCCAGCAAGCGAGATCGTCCAAATTTACAAGGAAGCTATCCAGAAACAGATGGAAGATGAAGCATTCTCATTAACTTAAATGGATGCATTTATTGACATACAGCTAACCTTGGAGAATCTCAAGACACATCTGGATAGGTGTAAGAAGATCTATTTTGCTGCAAAGAATTCTATCACAAAGGTTCACACAATCATTGATTATACCGTTGGACCAGATAAGGCAGCGATGCAGGAGATTATGAAGAGCTATGAAAACTTCCAAGCCAAGAGCGAGGAACCATAAAGGATTCTTACATTTCCAGGGATAGATATATTTTTATGCTTTATGTAAATAATCTTGACATTTTTACATGTCATTTTGCAAAATGTAATTGCATGTAAAAATGGAGATGTTCTCCTACATTCATGGAAAACACCTTTGAATAAGTCAATTAGTTAGTTAGATTTTTTCCTAGTTTAGCTCTTCTCTCATCTATATATATGAGAGAGTTCTATTGTATTATTTACCTTTTAACTTATGCAATGAAGTGTTGCCCAATTGTGAAGCAATTTTGAAACTTTGTGTTCTAATTGTGAAGTCATTTTCAAGTCAATAAAGAAGAATAAATTGCATACCAAACTTTGAGTTGGGTCAATTTAAACATATGTGAATGTTATGTAATTCTCATAAGTTTATCTTATTATTGGATTGAATTGGTGGTGATTTATGAATTGAGATTGAAAGGCTTACAAGATCATTTCTATAGACTTTTTGTTGCTCCTTTTACTTGGAATCACATGATTATTGATAATACTGGTGAGTTATCTTTGAGGATTTGTACTCGAGGTTGTTCATATTGTTTGTGAGTCTATTCGTAAGGTATATTGAAGACTTTGTGCTTCATTTATGTTGTTGGTTACATTGTTGTGAAATCCATCATTGAAGACTACAAAACGACTTTGTGCCTCCATGAGCCTTCGGGTTACATATTTTTATCACACTAGTACTCCTACACTTTCCTTTGACAAGTTAGAAGCATCAGGATTACTGCTTAGATTTTATTTAGAGTTGTATTGCACCTAGAAGTATAAAATAATGGAACATTGTAAACAATTCTCTGAAAAAAAAGAGAATCATGAATGTGACACACCCCCATATGATTTGTATAGTGTATATATTAGAATAGTTTACTTTTCAGTTCCATAAGCAGTAAGAAGGGAACCTCCCCTTTTCGAGAGGAGAGATTTCACCTCGCATAACTGTGGCTGAAAATCAAAGTTTTTTAATCTAGAAAAAGATTACAAAATTTTCACCCAAGAAAGTCCAAGCCTCTATTGGTGCGAGAAAAGAAGAGTGATTGTAGATGCCAAGCTACAATAAAAGGAGAAGGAATGTACTCAATTGCAAATAATCCTCTTTGATGCTACTAATTTATAGTAGAATTTGTAGCAAGACAAGAAAATTTTAGAAGCTAATTTGTAAAAGAAACTGAACAATGCTTGAGCTCAAGTTGAGGTGGAGAAAAAGTAAAATGTAATCATTGAGAATCAATTGCATGATAAAATGAATGAGTTGGAAAAGATCCAACAGGAGCTTTCTGACTCATCAGGTATACAAGTGCAAGTTTAGTAGGAGGTACAAGAGAAGGAGGCCAAGTTCCAAAAGGAACTAGTAAAAATACAAGCCCACCTAGACATTAAAAGAAAAGAAAAAGAAACCTTTGAATCTTAATTGCATAAAAACTACTAGAATTTGGAGCAATTACAGCAGGAGCTTACCAATTCTATGAATGAAATAAAGTGACTCCAATAGGAGAATGAGGGTAAGAAGCACTAGATGCAGCAATTGTAGGGTGTGTTATCTAGTTCTACACAACAACCAAACATCCTCCCTATGATACAACAACTTTATGCTTCATACTGGGGAAAGGTAAAGAGTATCATAGCTTCCTTCCAACCTATGCTTAAATTTATAGTTGATGCTCAAAAGTTGAGTGCAAATCACAAGCCCACCTAGACATTAAAAGAAAAGAAAAAGAAACCTTTGAATCTTAATTGCATAAAAACTACTAGAATTTGGAGCAATTACAGCAGGAGCTTACCAATTCTATGAATGAAATAAAGTGACTCCAATAGGAGAATGAGGGTAAGAAGCACTAGATGCAGCAATTGTAGGGTGTGTTATCTAGTTCTACACAACAACCAAACATCCTCCCTATGATACAACAACTTTATGCTTCATACTGGGGAAAGGTAAAGAGTATCATAGCTTCCTTCCAACCTATGCTTAAATTTATAGTTGATGCTCAAAAGTTGAGTGCAGATGTCAACATCACAGAGAAACAAATTTTACAAGCTATAATGCCAAGGGTCAAAGAATCAAAGTTGTTGATTAAGAAATTCTACATTCCAGTCGATGAGGCCTTGGAAGCAACAGGGATCAATGACCATAGGCAAGCCAGTAGGAGGGAAAATGAATTCATTAAATGCAATAGAGAAGCTCTTAAAAGCAGGGGTTGTCTTGAGACCCTAGAAAAAAGGTGAAACAAATGAAGGAGTATATTGCACAATTCAGTCATTCAGGTCTCCTTTCTTTCTTCCTCTTGGATGGGTCAGATATGCCCGAAGAACAAATCAAGAAGCTCTTGGAAGGTGAGCAATAAGACCCTTATGTTTTTTCAGGCCCTCGGTTCACCTTCAAGTGCCTCGAAAATTCAAGGAATTTTGGATCCCTTGGCCCAACTCAAACTTCATATGGAAACTGCATTGGAAAAAATAAGTAATCTGCCTTTTAGGGAGATGATTGAATTGGACCAGGTATTTGAAGCCCTACAGTAGAGGGTGTATCCATCAGAAGAATATTGAGCCCCGTTACAGTCAAATCTTTCAAAATTGTGATTGCATTATTTCTTTTGTTTCTTTTCGATTTTGGTTTGCAAAACTATAATTTTGGGATTGTTACCTCCGTAGGCGGAGGCCCCTAAGGAATCACCAGAGTTGTAGATTATATCTACTGCATTCTCCAATGGGTTATTAAATTAATAATTCTCATAAGGCTTCACTCTTATTGTTGGACCTACGGGAATATTTGTTTTAATGTTTACTGGTATTCATGAAAATCAACATGTGTTAGCACCACACACTTTCTCACCGGCCTAACAACATCTATTCTCAACACATTGTGTAGGAGCGCCACATGATGGCTCTGCTCACCACCCTTTAAATGACATTATGTGACCACTATTGTCCAAGCCCATATTTCCTAAGGTGCCACATGTCGAGCGAGTGCAAGTGCAAGGGTGTTTTGAGTCTGAGGAATGATTAAAGGTGTACTATTGGCCTAAGATCAGCCACATAAGTTTACAAGTGATTCCACATGTCAAGGCTAGGAATAATGGCAGCCAGGCAGGTGTTTGTCTAGTTCCCCATGCGATCAGAATGGAGACAGTGGGATTTCTAGGTGGTGTTGTCATTGCAAAGCGAGGAAGTCATTATTTCCCATTCACACAATTGCAACAATCATGTGATGATAGCTCTTGTCAGAGGTGTGAGGCTGGAATATTTTCAATTGCAGCCATCTCTTTTGGCGAGAGAGTTTTCTCTACCTTCTTTTATCTTTGTTTAGGGGTTTTTTTTCCTTCCAGATTATTAAAGGACTTAATAAACATAACTCCTTGAAATATGGTAACGCAACAAACATTAGTATGTCGTGCTCTTGAAAAATACAAACTGAATATATAGAACTGTGTCATTATTTTCCTTTGCTATTTGTTTATCTTTGTCTATTCTCGTTGAATTTCATATTTTGTGCCTTTTGAAGTGTTAGCAATTCTGAATTGTTCTCTTCTAACTTTTGGAATTTTAGTTACCTTAATACATGCAGAGTTTTGAATCATGTTTAATACTCCTTCAATTTTTTTTGTGGAAATTGGTTTGATTAATATTTTATTATGTTATATCAGGTTTGAAATGTTGTAAAATCTTGGCACATCACCTTAGAATATCTTGTTTTATGCATTCTTTTTCATTCCTTCTCCCTTTTCCTCCCCCTGTTAACACAACGTAGAGTCGGCTTCTAAAATCTTGGAGGTTGTTTTGCAAAACACATCTTAGTCCCCCATTTGTGGAACTTCCCATAGGTTTTTTTTCTTTGGTGCCATCTTTAGAGATCAACACCTACTCCACATGAGGAAAGCACAAATCCTTCTCACATTCCTCTATTTTTTGAGATGGGTGTAGAAAATGCTTAGCATTTTACTTTCCATGTTGAACCTGTTCATGAAATCACCATCACCTTCTTCTTTTTAATGTTCCTATTGGAATATATGGTGGTCCTCTATCATAGAGGTACTAGTTCACTAGAAAACATTTCATAGAGTTGTGGTTGATCCTACGAGAATGATTAACATTATTATAGAGAAATTTATATGTTTTAATTAGATGCACTAAGATTCATATTCTTCTTCTTACATCTCTATGTGTGTGCATCTAAGACTCTTTATATTTATGCTTTGTTATTTCATTTATCCATCTAGGTTGGACCAAAATCCTTGAATTTATCTATCATATTATCTCTATATCTAAGTGATATCATTTCTTTCTAGGTCATATTTGGGTTAGCATGATGAAAATCAAACTCAAATCCATTCCAAAAATAGGAATAAACCTAATAACATATCCTAAACTTCTCATAAGTCAAAAATATATACCCAAGGAGATAAAAATGCCTAAAACTCCTCAAATGAACCTTCCAAAACTAGAAAAAATAGCTCAAGATCCATCTCTATGAGAAGACAAAGCATACAACATAATGCACCTGAAAACAAAATGGGCTATACCTATCAGATGATTATTTGTTGAGTAGACAAAGGGTGAGGAATGAGAATTCTCCTCCAAGATAACCAAGTCATCATGAATCACTCCAAGAAAAATCTCTTCTATAGGTTCATCATTAAATCATGTTCATATCCAAGTGAAGGCTCCTCATACTTTTTGTTGAATCCTCCAAAGAGTAACCATCTCAACAACTACTTCACCCAATTCTCTGAGTATCCATAAGCATCTACAACTGATCAACCCATACTAAACTCCAAATGCAACACTGCACTCTCATGAAACTCTCAAGAAAATGATCAATATACACAATACCAAGAGAACTAACTAAACCATTGTCAATAAATGACAAGTCATTAAATAAACATCTTAACTAAAGACTCAAAAAAATATCCATGGCTAACCAAGACGTCAACACCTCAATTCACATGAAGATAACCATCCCTTGACAATGAGACTGAAAATGTCAAATAACTCTAACTACAACAACAGGATCTAAGAGCTCCTCCATAATACCAACTACTGTAGAAGATCATCAATCACAAAGTGATGAATCCACATCACTGCCAAAGCTCCTGCACTAAAATGCAATACTAAACTCTCCATGGCATCATGGTAACCATCTCGTAAATGAAAAATTTTCATTTCTCTAACACAATCAAATACTTCACTTTCAATATCAACAACATAAAATAATAAGTAGAACCAAGATCTCCAAGTTAAGGAGATAAACAGCATGCTACAAGTCCCATAGCTAACTATCAATATACTCAGCATCATCCATCCTCTCATCTCAATGCAACATACCAATGCACAAATGACCACAAACAAGGGCAACTAATAAAGTTAGCATCAACATTGAATCAATCTCGTGGATATAGACATACCACATCTAAGTCATCCTATTGCAACCAATGGGTAACTAATCCATAAACTGCATAACTCGTAGATCCATAACCAATGAAACATGCAAAATTATCATCACTTTAGGAACATACAAAACTAAAATATCAAAAAATGTAACATGTAAATTTCAAGACTCAAACACCAAATCATCAACAAACCTGATTTTCCAAACAAATCCACAACTGGCTATCATAATCAAGGAACTAATCAAGCATTCTTGCAAATCTAAAATTGTTTTCATCCAAAAAACTCCAAGAGTTTGAACACAATCTCTCCACAAATCTACAAACCATAAATTTTTATTAACATGTAAAACCTGCAAATTCATCTCAATGTAAATCTAGAACCACTTAAAATAAATCATCACATATTTCATTTGAAACAATAGAATTTCCGAATTCTACACAAGCCCGCAACTTTTTAAAAGATAGGCAAACTGCAAACCCTTCAAAGGAAATAAGTTGTCTAGAAGCTTATAGAGTATGAAATATACCAACTTCACAACTCACAAATCACCAATGATAAACATATACCAACAGTTCCTCATCAAGAAAGCTAGAAACCTGCTTACACCATGCATGAAGCATACATGCAGAATCGCAACTAATTAGATCCAAAAATACCCCAAGGGAAAAATAATTTGAATAATAGTTCATCTACAAATTTACAAAACCACAAGCTTTGATTAATCATGTAAAAACTTTCGAAATCACTGTGATTACAAAAAGACATGCAAATCCATATCCACTTATCATTTGGAAGACCCAAAAGTCTAAAAATGCCAAAATAGTTACACCATAACAATGGAATAGCATAGATAAGCATAACCATAGTTTTTCTAATAGATAATCTAAAAAACCCTCAGATCCAACCAACATGAAACTAAGACATGTGAGAACAACCAACCAAAGGAAGAAGAGGTCTAGGTACTCCAGGCCCATTTGTAGGCTAACTTCACCACCACCAGCATTTACAATCATATGAAGGAGCTAGGTTATTCCAAAAGCTTCCAAATCATTGAATAATCAACTCCATAGCCTACATGCATTTAGGGCTAATGAAACAGTGCCTTCCAATGCCAAGGAATAAATCCAAGCACCTAACATAAGCACTTTAAACTATACTCATGACAACTCAAGTTTCTCCATAAGACCAAAGAACCAAGAGCAAACACCCAACAAGAATACTCAGTTGAACACGACCATAGAATGTAAGAACACCACTATGTACGAGGGTTATAATATACTATAAATCAAGAGCTCCAGATCAATATCATCTTGAATGAAACCAAATGATCAACCTCAAAATACTCCATCTTCTCAATCCTTCAAAAATTTATTGTATCCTAAAAACAAGATCAATTGCAAAACTTCCACTCAAACAAGGATTATCAACCAAATCCTTCAAAACAAATTCCCTCAAGCTTTCCAAGCTAAGAAATCACAACAGAAAAAATACCCGAAACCTTACACACCATGAATCCAACACATGCAATAACATACAAGTGCATGCAAGCAATATGCAAGATCATGCAACTCACATGCAAGTACATGCAACTCACATACATGCACATGCAAACTATGGATCTAAACTTTGATGCCAATTGAAGGGAAATATGAACCTAGAAATACCTTGAAATACTAGTATGCGCCTTTAGTATCTTATGTTTCTTTTTAAAACAAATTTCAACTACTTGATACAAGAACATACTACAATGTCATTAAAGCAGAAACTGACATAGTTGATTTGCCATCACATTAACCCTTAAAGGAAAGATAATTTAGTTGCAGATCTAAACATAACGACATGTAAATTAACACTTTAAGAACATGAAGTAGAATAGAAGAATAGAAGACAAAAGAGAAGAAACGCCAATATACATGGGGAAAACCCTTTCGAGTAAAAACCCCCACACTCCAAAGCATCGAACTAATGTATTAATCTGCAACAAACACTATTACAATACACTTGCAGGCACTAAACCTTAACATGGAGATTTACATCTTGCCCTTATTTGGAGGAAATACGACAACATAACCCTACAATGAAAAATTCCCCTCTCAACTCCTCAAGAAAACCCTCATATTTATAGAGCACAAAGATGGATTCCTAAAAAAACATCCTCAATATTTTGCAAATCCAATATCTGTAAAAGCTCAAAAAAAAATGTGCTTTAACTCAAACTGCTAATCTAAAAACAACCTTATCCTCATCTTAGGCATCCATATCCAAGAAAAACAACCTATCTATGTCTTGCCCATATCTTATCCACATTGTCAACACTCAATCAATAGCGCAACAATTAGATGTGCTAATTATATGCCCTTTGTAATGTTGTGTAGTTTTACCAAGTGTCTTGCACAGTACACCCACTTTTGCTTTCCCTTCAAATGTAGTTGGGACCACCAGATGCTAACTCATTCACTCAACGAATGGTGCAACACTTTTAGGCTGTTAGACTGACACGGCTAAGGATGTGTAAAATAATGTCATGTGTCAACCACAATGCTAGTCTCCCTTTCATTTTCATACCCAGAATTTGTTAGATTGGTAAATATCTCATGAGCTACAAGATTGTGACACGTAAAACTCTATCACTAGATCGAATGGAAAATAAAAATGTTCTGAGCCAATTAATAAAGGAATGAAACTTTGAGGATTCCAAGACAAGTAAAAATTTTAGAAAAATTTCCCAAAAGAAAATGGAGAGTATACTCTATAGTTTATTTTTTTACTATAGAGTATACACAGATTTTGGGTTTAGACTGTAGAGTATACTGTTCATTTTCCTTTGGGAAATTTTTGTGCAATTTATTATTTTCCTTATTGCATCTTCCTCCTTGTTGCCTTAGTCATATTCCTAGTTATGTATTCATGTCAAACCAATTCATCAAAATTGGAATAGAATTCAATGAGGTTTTCCTTAGCCTATGCCTTTATGTTATGTTTTGTTTGTTGACTTGTTATTAGCAATCATCTTTTTCTTAAGTGGTTTATTTCCTTCTTCTAGGTGACTAGTTACTAATTTTTTTGGATATAGAGACCAACCAAGATGGTAAAGAACTCATCTTCAAATCTATCGCAAGGTCCATGCCAGTTGCATAGGTGTATCCAACATGGAACTCATCTACAAAGGGACATTGAGGTGTATGGTTTTAATTTAGTCATTAGAAGCAATCAATCCATGTTAGAAAGTATAATTGGTAGAGTGAAGAGGGTCCTTTTCTTAACAATAGAAATCCATAGCTACATGGAAATATTTGGTATATTTTTGTAGATTGTCAAATGGCTAAATGGGTCTATCCAAGAGTAGGATCAAGTGATTTCAATAAGATCGCATGATGCAATCTTGTTAATATATATAGATCATCAGATTGAATCATACATCTTTAGCATTTACAAATCTACTAATCTATAAATCTTCAAGCCAAGTGAATCTTTGTCATCAATTGTGGTGGGAGGTATGAATTGCCCACATGGCACTCATCACTTGTATATGTATATCTACAAATATAGTAAAATGATTATGAATCATTGATCAAATATGAAATTAGTAAGCAATGTGACCAAATGAATTTTGTGAAAACATGTGGCACGGTCTACTTGATATTTGTAAATTGAAAAGTTATACCATCCAACACTTTGGCAATCTATAGACCTATTGAAGACATTGACTTCTAAGGAAGTTTGATTTTGACTATTGAAAGTGATTAAGGCTTAAGGTTGAAGCCTATTGATTGGAAATATCTAATGGATATGATGTATCCACATGACATGATCCTCTCAATATTTATTTATTGGTAGATCAAAGAGTATGCACTTTTAGTAATCTGCATATATGTTAAAAACATTGATTTTAGGGGTAATCAATATAGACCATTGATCTCGATTGATCCTTAGAAAGGACTATGAAATACAATCAAATTGTACCTGACATATTTTGATTGGTTCCTAAGGAATTCAACAACTTATTCAATAGTAGATATGGATGGGAGTGGTGGTATATGTCATAATCTAATGAATATGTGTAGATTCTCATATCAAAGTGGTGTGCACTTTGAACAATCCACATATTTGTTGGAGATGTCAATTTTGGGGATGAAAATATCTCAATCATTAATCTTGCTTTAAGTTTAAATAGTTAAAGTGGCAGATCACTGCAATGAATAAGCAACAAACAAAGAATATTAATTTTTAGAGGCGAATATTTATTTTTCTTTTTTAAACAATATTAATTTTATTGGCGATTTTTTAAATCACTAGAAATTTATAGAAAATTTTGGCAAATCTTGATGAAAAATAAGAAAATGCATTAATTACCATGAAAAATCCTTCTTTTAAAAGAAATTAAATTCCTATAAAAAAATAGCTTGGCTTGAGCGTGGTAGTGATTGACTAGTTTAAAGTGTAGTGCTCATGTCTATAATTCCTTAGTTCCTTAATACTTTAAATCAAACATTGAATATCATAATTGTCCCTAAAAAAAATTCACCACAATTGATTTTATTTGTAATCTAATGGTTTTGGTTCTATTTCATGAGCCAAAATGTACCTATAGAGATCCAATGCCCATGAAGCCTAGATGCAATTTCAAGCCCCATGGGCATTAGAGATTTGTGAGTACATTTTGGGTTTCAAAATTTAACCCTGAACATTAGATTATATATCTTCAACAAGTCAAATAAAATTTCAGGCTTGATGGTAAATGGAGCTCCATGGGTACACTTTAACCTATGGAATACAACCCCAACCATTATATTATAAATAAAATCAATGGTGGTGATTAAAAATTGGAAATGTGGCCCTAAAGTGGCCAATAATTATATAATACTATTCAAGAATTAATTTTATTTTCTACTATAACTTGTAAAATTTAGGTGAATCCAATCTACTTTGGTATTGAATATTGTGGCAAATATTTGAGTTTAAAAGATTAATAAAATAAATGTTTTGACTATTTAACCAGGACTAAAATAAAACTTTGTAAAAATGTGGTGATTAAGGCCACCTTACTATCGGAGTTGATTGTGAACCCCACAGCTCCCAATGATCCTCTGCAACCAAAACGCCCATCACAAACAAGAGATCAAAGCAACTGATTTGCTATGCAACCAAGAGAGAAAAGACTGAATCCACACAAGTATCACACAAGCTTCTTATATTGAGATTAACTTGCAATTGTAATTGAATTGAAAGAAAAAAATGGATTACAATGAATGTGCATGCTTATAAAAGCATAAAAAAACAAACCCTATATGAGAATTGCATTAGATTGTGACAAGTGTCTAAATCTTATGCAATGAGACAACTTGAGCTATATTTAGCCTAATTTAATAATAAAAAAGCACTTGTAAGTTTAACTTAAGTAATTAAAGTAATAAGGGACTTAATTATTAATTAATGATTAATTAATTATCAAGTGATGTCTTAATTACTCCAACACCCCCCTTGAAGATCAACTTAGGGAGATGCGAAAAACCTTGATGAAGAATGCAATGATAGATGCATGGATGGATCCCGGATACAAGGCCTGATGAGGTACCCATACATAAAAATAAATGAATCTCTCATAATTATAGAAAATGAGAAAACCACTTGGGAGAAACTCCTCTCCAAAAGAGAGAGTAAAATGACTACACTAGTGAAAGAAGGATAGGACTCAATGTGACCCCCCAAGGACTACTTCTATCACACAAGTACAATAGATGTCCCCTCGATAGGAGAGAAAAAGAGGATATGAATCCCCCTATAAAAAAAAGCTCTTATGCCAATGATGAACGCTTGAAGACAAAATATGATTGAATGCCTACAAACAACATTTCTCCCCTTAGGAAGAAATAGATCCACTAGCGATTGGAGAAGTCAATCCAAAAGAATGGGTGAATCAAGAATCCAAATCCAAATGATATGTGCCTCTAAAAAGTGTGCATGTGTCCACATATCAGAAAGAGATTATGTTAATCCAAAAACTGATTGAGACTGATGTAAAACAAGTTGCAAAGGCGATGAAGATGGTGGGCCAATAGCGATGATGTGGTTGTCAACAAAAAGGAGATGTATGTCCTCAAAGTAATCCTCCAAATCTACAATCTGAGACTCTACAAACAAGGATGATATGTCTACAATATAGGAATCCCAAGTAGTTGTGTCTGGAAGATGTATTTATTTTCGCACTGAATCAATAGGGTCAAAGATGTGGCGATGTCAAACTGATCAGTAACTACGGAAGATGGTGATGTAGTCTCAATCTAAAGATTGGGAATATGAAGACAAGTCTCTGAACCATCAAAACATGCAAGACCTATGATATACTCAAGCTCCTATAATGTATCGTCATCAAAGGATGTGAAATATGCATCTGCAAGAGAAATGAGACAATCTGCAGTAAGATCCTCTGGGAATGGAGAGATATGAGGTTCTTCATGGATCTCCCAAAGTCAAGTTCAAAGTATGTGGGGACAATCAAAGTCTGATACAACACAAATAGTGTCATGATCAACACTAGAACATATAACCCCTACAATATGATCTTAGATGATATCCCATGTTGAAAAACTCTCTAGTGTGTTTGGTGTAAGTATGAGTCCATAAAGATACGGCAAAAGATCAAGCCACCTAAGATGTGTTAGGATGCTATTTTGCCAAGACTCATAATTATCATTTTCCAAGTTGATCACAGAAGGATGAATAGAAAAACTCATGATACTTCCTCAAATGATAAAATCAAAGACCAATAATCTCAATGCTTTCAACGCGAACAAATCCTTTCTAGGTGCCAAGACGTCCAAGTAATTGACAAAAATGTCATATCACAAAAAACTAAATAAAATGTACCTAGGACATATTCTAGAAAAGTGCATGAATGGATCTGAAGAGCTCTAAAATACCTTTCCAACACCACTGGAAACGCAAAAATCGAAGATACGAGTGAAAAGTTACGAGCTTGGAAGCACAAAATGGTGATCTAACTTTGATTGAGAATAACAGGAACCAACAGAAAAATTTGATAATGAGACCTACACCACTGGAAAGTGCTCAAAACCAGCTATCTAATGATAATCTTGTTTGCTTGATTTCAACACTATATGCCCAAGTTATGCCAAAAAAGTAAAAAAATCACTTCTTTAGGGCAAATGAGAGCTAGGAGGGGACAAAGAGGGTCATTTGTATGATGACATCATGCTGACATTAATATGACATCAATGACAATATTCTTAAAATATTTTAGTTCGTTGGAAAAAAGCCAGGTCGTCGAGAAAAAAAATTCAACGATTGAAAAAATAAAATCTTGAGAATATTCTTTGGATTCTCCCTACCATCGGAATTTCTTTGTCGCCAATTTGACTTTTCCTACCAGAATTATGAGCACCGCCAAAATTTTTTGCAGCCATCAGGGAAGTTTAAACACCACTGAGTTTGATTTGCCTACCATAAATTTTTGGTGGTCATCGATAAAGGCCTAAGCCAACAGCTCTTAAGTTGCCGACACGCTGTATGGGGCCCATGGGGGCTGGAAAGACCCCTATCAACATGCCAATTTGTGGACACCTTTTTATTTTATTTTATTTTATTTTGTTTTTTTGAAATTTGTTACAAAAAAGCCTGAGTTTTTGCTTCTTTTTTTAACATTTTTTTTTGTTGGGTTTTTTTTTCAAGTAAAAAAAATATTTTAAAACCTAAAAAAATAAACCCTTTGTACCTACTGCCTGTGCAAGTCAACAAGTGGACGTATGATCGTACAACCATACGGATTTCGCCTCGAGATCTATGCAAGCTTTTTTTTTTTTTTGCAACTGCTTGATTTTGACTGAATTGACAAACAATCTTAGGATTTTTGGTTGTTCCAGATTCAATGGTGATGCTCGATTCGTCCTAGGATGAGCTGAGTTTTCCTCAAGGCCAAATCTCTCAAAACTTGGACAGGAAGTTGAAGATCTAGTGCTCTGATACCATGTTGGAGTTGATAATGAAATACCCAAAACGCCTATCACAAACAAGAGATCAAAGCAATTGATTTGTTATGCAACCAAGAGAAAAGATCGAATCCACACACAAATAACACAAAATTTAAATATTAATATTAACCCGCAATTGTAATTGAATTGAAAAAAAAATTACATGGATTACAATGAATGTGCATGCTTATAAAAGCATAAAAAAACAAACTCTAGATGAGGATTGCATTAAATTGTGACAAGTGTTTTAATCTCATGCAATGAGACAACTTGGCCTATATATAACCCAAACTAATAATAAGAAAGTGCTCCTAAGTTTAGCTTAAGTAATTAAAGTAATAAAGGACTTAATAATTAATTAATGATTAATTAATTATCAAGTGATATGTTAATTACTCAACACTTACAATTTGTACTATTAGTCAAATTTTGAATCCCCAATTTCAACTATTAGCCAATTGATGAATATTAGCCACTACAAAAATCATTGGTCCATCTTTATAGGAATGAATGAGATTTTAACATAAAGTTTAGTGTAAATTAAATATTGGGCTTGGTATGTCTATTTAATTTTATCTCCTTTCAAGTTTGTTAATATTCCAAATTGATGATAACCATGGATTAGGGTGCTAGGTGTCACAATCTAATCAATATTTGTAGATTTATAGGTCAAAGGCAGATGCATCTTTGACATCCACAAATCTATTGAATCTATTGATCTTGGGATCAAATGGATATTGAACATTGATGATTGTTCACACTTAATGGGCAAAAGGAAGACACTCAAAGGAATGGATGATAGGCATGGCTAGATCCTATTAATTTCTATTGATCATTGGATTGTTGCAATGCACACTCTGCCTATCTACAAATATCTCATAATTATTGATATTTGGAGGCAATTAATCTAGGTTGTTAATCAAGATTGAATTTCAAACTAGTTATCTGATAGGACAAAGTTTCAATTTTCAATAGAAGTCGAATATTAATCATGCAAATTGATTGAGGGTCGAGGCATTGATTATCCAATCAAGAGAACGCTCTATGGAGACTTAGGCAATGTCGTGTAAGGTATCATGGCAAACATTTAAAGGAGCGTGTATGTTTAGAAAGAGTTGCTTAGTTGAGTAAATGGAATCTTGATCTATGGCAAATTTGCCCCCGATGAGTATTTTATTTCTAAATATTTTTGTGTTTTACATATCTCTGACATGTTTTTGTTAATGATACTGAGCAGCTTCGGGTTCATCCTTCCAACCTCAAGTAAAGTCATAAATAAATGTAGCCTATTGGCTATTTATTTATATGTGAGAATAAATGAGTATGGGCGCATCTCTTTGTAAATAATATAATTATTATTCTGGGCCGACCTTCTTTGTAAATTATATTCATTGAAATTATTTTGTATCTTGGCCGACCTCATAACTTGAAGAGGTGCGACCTCTCTCACTTGTATATATTCAAGGTTCGCTTCCTCCATCAAACATACACTCTAGCAAGTCCGATTTATTCTTCTAAGTGCGAATTGATCAAGAGAACTGAAGTGCGAATTGATCAAGAGAACTGAAGTGCGAATTAAACGCATCAAGTGCAAGTGCGAATACATTACACAGTGCGAACATTATACAGTGTGGAGATCATACAGATTGAAGATCATCCAGTGCGAAGTATCATGCCAATGCGAATTCCTTATCGCAGGTTGTGAACCATTAGAGATTGCAAATATTGCCAGGTGCTATTTCTGTAGATCTGTTGTCAGTAAATTACGGATATTGCCAGGTACGAATTGGCAGGTTGTTATCTGTTATTGCATATTGCCAGCTGCTGCATATTGGTCTTGTGTTAGACCTCATTGTAAACTGAAATGTTGCCACTGATATTATAAATATAAGAGAGATCTTTGTTGCTGGGTTTTTCTCCCTCAAGAGGAGGGTTTTCCCAGGGTATCTGCTGTGTTATTGTTTCTGATTTTGAATTATTTTCTGTGCGTTTAATCTGTTCACCTAAAATTTACAGTTTTAATTTAAACAAAATACTCAGTTTCAGGCAATCTCATGCTCTGGGTTCTTTCTTTCTAGGCAATGGAGGCCCAACTCACAAAGAGACCTGATCACCAAATGGCGTGTATGAGATTAGTTCCACAGTTTAAAAACTCACACTTGCCAAACCCAAAATTTTCAAAAACTTGGTACTAAAAAAAACTCAGCAAATTCCCGAACATTAAAAAACACAAATTTGCAAAATACCTTAAAATGTGACGAATAAGTTCGCTCAACTTTGATCAAATCTCAGTCTAAATCACCTGCAAACAAATGTTCAATTCTCAAATATGTTGAAATGGTCAAATGCTCAAAAAGAACAACGTGAAAAATGACGAATTTAACTTTTTTAATGGGCAAATCGAGATATTTTTACATCAGTTGAGTTTTTCCCAAACTTGCAAGTTATCGGCAAGTTTTTGGGTGTTTATTAGCCAGGCCTGTACTATTCACGACTACTCTCCCAAGTTTTTGAACTATCAATCAGATAATGTACATCTCAATAGATTACAGGGATGAGGCCTATTACACATCATACTTATCAATATCCTTAAAAAAGGAGATCATCCAGACATCGCACGTCTCATCTGCACAAAAATGTTTGGAATTTGCCATTTTGACATAGCTTCACATTTTGGCCCCTTCACTTCCTATTGTATTGCTATTTTTCCTTCAGAGTTATGTACTTCATTCCATTTTTGCTCTTCTTTGGTGATGCTCTTATTTCTTCCAAGTTGTATACAATATTAACCAAAAAAATAAAATTAATTACTTTCTGGTGTCAAATTTTGTGAAAAGATTCTGCCTTCTGAATCAAACCAAAAAATTACACATCTGAAAGAAAAGAATTACTGAATTAAATTGTCTTTGCAGGTGCACCATGATATCTAACAATGCCCACGACCAGAACCCCCACCAAAGAAGCTTAAATATTAAAGCAAAACGAAAATGTCAACATTATATCCACTTATACCAAGTGGAAAACAAGGAGAATCTAAACCAAAGCCCTTCCAACAGATTTGACGTGCTATATTACAGTAGTTTCTGCCAAGGACATCAAAAAACAATTGACAATAGACCACAGCTATTTCACGAAGTCTGACCTCTTCACGACAACTTAACCCCAGAGCTACAAGGTCGTTACTTTTAATCTCTTTCAAGAAGCGTTTGTCGAGAGGGACTGATTTTCTTAATTCTACTACACCTTTTTGCTCTCTCTTGCCATAATTTTTCAACTTCCTCAAAACTCACGTTTTTTGTCTCAGGAACTAACGCCAGCACGTAAAAGAATGCAACAACTGTGATAGCAGCAAATATCAAGAAAGTTTTTGAAGTACCCACAGCATTTATCAAGGAGAGGAAGCTCTGTGCAACAATCAAGTTACATATCCAATTTGTAGTTGCAGCAATACCTCCACATGTGCCTCTATATTTCTCAGGATAAATTTCTGAATTGAATGCCCAAGGAACCATTCCCATACCAGGGGAAAAGAAAGCTATATACAAAACCAATCCAAGAATAGCAAGCCATCCATAACTACTTGGACATGCATCAGTAAACCAATGATGAGAGCTCTGAAGACAGTAACTCTTAGCAGTAGTGTTTGCAACAAAGCAACTTCCAGGAAGCATCTGAAACAAATCAGATCCAAAGCAAAAGGTGGTTGATCATGGATACTACAAAAATGTAAAAAATCTGGGATTGATCATGTGAAATTCTAGTAAAACTTTTAATTATCCATTTGATAAGTAGAAATGTTATCCTTCTGAAAGAAATAGCACTGAACGAACTTCTAATCAATACAGACAGGAATCGATAGAAGCACGGAAATGTTCCTCTGCCGATGTGTATTTGGAAAAACATATTTCCACAGTAATAACCCTTGGCATTAGAATGACAAAGACATGGATTGTTTTATTCTTACCTGATTTCCAGATGCAGTGCAAAAGCCACATGCAGCATCTAAGCAACCCTTACAGTTCCAAAGAGGGCGGCTCAAATCAAGGAGTGCTGGGCAGGCATAATCTGATCTCCGCAGAGACCCATGTATGTCGACAGCAGGAACATCAAGCGAAGTCAAGTAAAATGCACCCGACAGAATACCCAGTGATATAAAGACACCAAACAAACTTGTCAATGCTAGAAGTCTTCTTCCACATTTATCTACGAGATATATACCCAGAACTGTACCAATCGCATTCATTCCAGCAACCAGCAAGGATAGCAACAGGGCAGTTTTATTTGAAAAAAACCAGCCAGCTCCACGATAGTGGGGCTATAATACATAACAGTATTAATGCCACATAACTGCTGAAATGCCTGCATAGCAGTCAAGACAAACAAAAGTATATAGGTCAATATTCTTCAAAGAATGCATGTCAGGTTACAAATCATGTTCAAACTTGCACATGAATCATCTACTCCAGAAGGAAAAATCAGATATATATGAAATTTGGTTAAGAGATTAGATGCATTTTTCTTTTTCTTATACCTGAAGACCAACTCCAGCAAGCAAAGCGAGTCTTACTTTGTTTTAAACAGGTCAAAAAATCCTATTTTTGACTGACTCCGCTGAAGCTCTTCATCAACAGCAGCAGAAAGTTGCTCGATCTCACTCCTCAAACTGTCTGGATCATAGATTTTTTCAAGAACTGCGACAGCTTCAACTCGCTTGTTCTACATGCATGGTATGTATATATAGATATAAGCTACATATGGTAATTTTAAATCTTTATACTTGACCCCAAGCAAAATGGAAACCAGGAAATACCTTCATATAAAGCCATCGTGGAGATTCTGGCAAAAAATACATAAGTGTAAACTGGACGATGGCAGGTAACCCTGCTACACCAAGCATCCAACGCCAAGTCCCTGGAACCTACAAAGTGAAATTTATGGCCACTGATCAGAAAACCAAACATTCATTATAAACTATAATAAATTATTTTATTATTGATCTACTTATTCACTATACCCTTTATAAAAAATTTTACACCTATGATCCTATCCTTGATTAAATTCCCTTTAGTTTCATAATTCTGAAACTAATTCTTAATATGATTAGCAAATATTATTCCATATATTTATTGTTAGAGGTTAGTGTTCACATGCTTAAATTAGCATTATAAGCATGTGTAACAAATATTAAGTTGTTGAGAAACAACTTAATATTATTGTATTTGGCTATACGGGATTGCATTACAAGTTGTTAGAATAATTTGTCTAAGCAAAGTAGTGGTTATAGGAGGTTATACTGGTTCTCCTATAATTTTGGAGATAATACTCCTATAAATATGTATTGAACGAGAATGAGTAATATTATTGGTGTGTAATATTTGCAGTTGTAACATAGCATTCTGTAAATCAATATGGTATCAGAGCGATATAATCCTACCCTGTGAAGTTAAATCAATTGTAAGGAAGAGAGAAAAGTGGTGCAAAAGGAAGCAACAAAAGTTCTAATCCTGTCGGATGAGGCCATCCTAAGTGTGAAGATTAGATTGTCTCAGATTTGGTGGCAGATTTGGAAAGAAATACAATATCTCAGGCATCCAAATTAGCAACGAAGGGGGTGAAGAGTATGCTAGGTTGTATGCTGACATAATGCTCTAAAGCAACTTCTGTCGAAGTTAAAAACGTCAGAAATAAGAGTGTCTTGAATAGGGGGAGCAAGATGAATTTTTTAACAAGGAATATCCATGATATTATATCACCCAGGCAATTTCAGGTTTTCCATTGCTTGTGTGGAGGAATTAATGAGTTTTTGCTCCATATTGCATAGCCATCTGCTAGCAGCACTAATAGCGGTGACGGGCAAAGGTATGGTGCTGTTAAGGTCAGGAAGGTAGAGCAAATGCAAATGCTAGTATAGACGTGTTGCTGTGACCATCAATCTTTATTGACTATGGTTTCACAATAGTTGCACAACAGGTGAAAAAAATTAAGACACTAGAAGTCATAAGTTAGATTCTCTCAATATCTCACAATTTGTAGTGCTTATCTTGGTTGCTGGCAACAACTATGTTCTACGTTTTGCTAGCAGAAACAGATCTATTGAGGGACTGACCAATTTGGTTAAACCTATGGTAAGTCGGATAATCAATGCCGAGAAAGATCTTTATGAAGTTGGGCTTAAGGATTTTTTTGGTGAGTAAATATGGCGCTCTAGTCTCAGATAAATGCCAGCTATATACTTTGTGGAGCATTGAGTTGAAATGCTAGAAGAAACAACAAATCAAAGTCCTGCATCCATATAGAGAAGGGTTAGAATTTGGAGCGATATAGTCAGGTGTTGTCGAAGAGTTGGGAGACCTATATGTTAAAATTTATAAGATTCAAATATAGTAGCGTTACAAATTAAAATTAACGGTGCATTATTGGTGGTATCTGACACCCTCATAACTTGTCTTAGCGTTACAAATTAAAATTAACGGTGCATTATTGGTGGTATCTGACACCCTCATAACTTGTCTTGATCAAGTAGGGGAATTATTAAATTCTTTAGTAATAGAGTCAAAAAGTAATAATAAAAAAAAAATTGCCTCAATTGTAAATGGATGCACTATTGCTTGTATGCGACATCCATCTTGTGGGGGTGCATTCTAAAATTGAAGCTCAAAGAAAACTTGCCAAGTAGTAAACCAACTGGAGGATAGAGGCATAGGAGGTTGGAGGACACTCAGCGTCCTCTCCTCAATCACCAACAACGAGGCTACTTATCAGCTTTGGTGGCATTTTGTTTTCTATTGTGTGTGTGTTGTTTCTTTATGTAAACCCCTAGTGTAAAATGTTGTAATGAACAAAGGCATTAGTGTAACACAGCTCATGGATCTTTAAAGGTTAGTGGTAATCCAAAAAACCATATGAGGTGAATAGATGAGTGTGTTCATGTTTGTGTCTAGGTTTGTGGTAAGCCTATCTGAAAACCATGAAGGGTTGATGAGAGGTACCTTTCATTTGAATCAAAATCATGAACCACAAGAGTTGGCTTATTGCAATTGGAAGTGCTAAGTTTGAAAGGAGGAGAATGTGGACATCATTGATATTGTAAACAGTTGTATAGGAGAGCAGCTGACTATAGAGATCCTTTGACTGCTAAACTTCGTGGAAGTGCAGTCGGCCAGTGATGAGTTCACTGGAAGTGAAAGCGAGATAAGTTCTCGTATGTAGGTGATCATGTGCAGCAAGATCCAAATAGCCAGTATGCAGACCTAAAAGTATGCATAGGCATATGATTTTGTTTTCAACTTGTGTGATGTTCTTTCTCCCCATGTCCACACTAAGGGGGGGTGTAAGAGATTGGTGTTCACATGTTTAAATTAGCATTATAAATATGTGTAACAAATATTAAGTTGTTGAAAAACAACTTAATATTATTGTTAGTATAGTTTATTAAAATATTATTGTATTTGGTTATATGAGATTGTATTACAAGTTGTTAGAACAACTTGTCTAAGTAAAGGAGTGGTTATAGGAGGTTATACTAGTTCTCCTATAATATAGGAGATAATACTCCTATAAATATGTATTGAATGAGAATGAGAGTAATATAATATTTTTGGTGCGTAATATTTGCAGCTATAACATAGTATTTTGAAAATCAATATTTATGTCTATCTTATAAATCTAATTCCTAGTTCATAATCTAACAATCTAAATTGTTAATATTAGTTGGTTTTTATTTCCTCCTTCCTTTTAATTCCTTTTCTTAATATTGATCCTCCAAAACTCCTACCTTTCATTTTAAAGTTCCAATAGCCTCATATTATTTAACTTTATTAGCAATATTTTTTGCCAGCTTATTTTCATCTTCTATTTATTTTATTTTTCTCAATTTCTCTTTTATTTAACTTAAGTAATTGTCCTCCTTATCAAAATTTTATGGTCCTTTGGTCTTCTTAGTTGTGAGGCTCATGTTGTTATATTTCCTCCTATCTCATTGTCTATGTAATAGCATCTTGTGTCTTGTTTTAGGTGCAAACCTCTGCCCCCCCTCCTCTCTCCCCCTCTCTCTTTTCCTTTTTATGTAATTCTTGGTCTGCAAACTAATCATTTTTCTCCTTGAGCTCTCTACTGTTAGTTTTAGGATAAGAAATTAAATAAGCAAATTTAATACAATTTCAAACAAATAGACACATCATATACCCTGGGAAAACCCTCCAACTTGAGGGAGAAAAACCCAGCAACAATATATCTCTTATATATTGAATAATGAAGCCAATTCGCTTTTACAATGAGGCCAAATACAAGGCCGAATATCAGTACCACACTTGATGTAAACACAAGATAATATCTAACTCATTGCTGATGATAATATTGACCTTCTTGAAGACTTCGATCTGCTATAAGAACACAATATCAAACTCCTTGATAAACTCGCACTTCTCTTGAAATCGAACAATGAATATGATGATATGAATGAATGAAAGCATATCCCTTATATACAAATCGCTGGAGAAGACGCCCTTTCAAGAAGCAAGGTCGGCCACCAAAAATGAAAGGATATGTCTCGAATGAAAGATTGTGAACATCAAGGAGAGGTCGGCCTTAATAAAAATAATATTTATTATTCAAGTGAAGCGCCTCTTCACAAATCGATAGCAATAAATAAATAGGCAACAGCTATATGCAATTTATTGTTTATTAAATACATCGCAGGAAGTATGTAGCCCGCGGCTATAACATCAACATCTACTTCATCCTAATGATGAATCATGGAGCGTGATCCGAAATGTTGATGCAAAAAAACTTACACAATCAAATCCAGAAATAATTTAGCAATAAATATAATAAATTTACAAAAGATACCCACAAGGATCCATTCAGGCAAATGCTCTTACAACAACATTTTTCATGTAAATGTAGATAGAGTTTATTTGAAGTTTACAACAAAATCAGCATAGGAAGGAGAGTATTCCATTATTAAAGACAATCTCCTCACCTCAGTAAATGCTAAATTCACAAGATAGGACAGAAACTGGCCTGCAGTTATCATCAACACATTTATACCCACTAAACCTCCTCTCATGTCAGATGGCGAAGCTTCTGCAATATAAACAGGAGCAGTGATTGATGCCAGGCCAACACCCAATCCTATCAAAAGCCTACCAATAATAATGACGTATGGGTCTGGTGCAGCCGCCATACAAACTGCTCCAATTGTGAAAATGATATCAGCTAAAAGAGTTGTTTTCCTCCGTCCATAAACATCATTAAGCCATCCACCTATTGCAGCTCCAACGATAGCTCCAGCCACTGCCATGCTAACAATAGTTTCCTGCAGAACAAATGATTTTTATTAGCTGTAAACAGGTTCCTTGCGTAGAAACTAATAGGTTTGGTAGAAATCATAATTATCAAACCTGTAGAAATGTACTCTCAGCCACTTCTTTAAAATCATCACGAATGTACAGAAGGGCTCCTGATATGACACCTGCAAAGCCAAATTCTATAATTTGCCAACTGCCCCTTTGTAAGCATTTGCACATGCAATTGCATGTAAAAAAGAGGGAGCAACAGGTGAAATCAATGTTACATGCACTAAATTGGGATGTGAACACTGAAGCAGAAGTTGGAAAGCAAAAAGAGATCAAACAGTAGCATACAGTTTCATGAAAATACAGTAATCAATGATGCTCATATCCAAGAGTTCAGTCCAATATTCAAAATTGATGACATTAACTGTAGAAACAGCAATTAACAAGAGTTTTGTCTCCTTGAATAAGCTTTTGCGTTCATTGGGGTACTGCACTTAGAAGTTAGTACCATGCATATGGTCAACAAACAATTTTTAAGAGATAGTTTGGCTTAAAATATTCTTCTATCCTTCAAACCCCAAATACAAGAGACATGATGTGTAAAATTGATTACTGTTGGATTATTTTCCCTATACTCATTTTGCCATATTCAAACTAGTTTGGTAGTCTTGTAAGGTGAATTTGTTAAGCAAGCTTTTCTGTAATCTTAACTCCTTTTGCTACTTTTCAGAATCAGATGTTGGATCTTCCTTATTGAGCATACTTGCCAAGGTACAAAAATCCCAATTCCCTCTTCTATTTATTATTTATTATTTTCTCTATAAATAGAATTGTCATGGTTAGGAAAAGGTCTGATTCATGGGCGGTCCGTCCTTATCTACTTTCATTGTAATCAAGCGCTAACCTCAATAAAGCATTTATTATGTTATTCTCATACAATCAATCTGGTATATGTTGTTCCTTTTTTGTATATTGTTGCAATTGATAGTGTAGCAAGTAGTAAACAATACACAGGAAATTGATAAGTGAAAATTTTGACTGTTAAAACATCCTACTCCATTCTATTGGATAGAATGATGGAGGGGTGAAATCAGTGAGACATACTGAAGGTGGAGCAAGGGTTGATATGAGGCTTTTTTAGTCGTAGAAGCAATTCCAAGGCACATTTTTAGGCATATCTGAATTGGGGGGAAAGGCATTTTTTAGAAGCTTGTAAGGTGATTTTTTTGGACTATTCAATTGCAGAAGATGAGAGGGGAAGCTGAGCATGTAAACATACTCATCTGCAACCAATCGAAAATTATGTTGAGGGAGAAGGAAGTAGTGAAGAGCAACACTTTTTCATCAAAATCCAAATACATAAGCTTTGTCATATCCCCAATTTCATGGTGATCAGAAATGAGAACTCTCCACGGATAGAGACCCACTGCTAGAGCGATAGGGAAACCATATGTACCGCAAAGCCCTATAATTCCCACCCAACCCGACGGAAGATATGGTTTCATTATGAGGGTAGCCTATTGTTGGGGTAACTTGTAGTAACGCTCCCAAGCTTAGGGAGATATATGAGTAGATATACGAGTGCATCAATAGCATGCTCAGACAAATGAAGATTATTGTTCAATAGAGAGACCCACCTTGCAGTCCTAAGATGAGCACATTCAACTAATCTTTTAGTGGAGGTGGGAGAAACTCGATACTCCTATGCACACGACCACCTATGCACTAAACCCAAAGTGGCATGCACAAACACATGGGAGACTTCTCCTTTCATGAAGGCCATTAAGAAAATCTATATATAGAGGAAGTCACATTGATTTGACACAAGTGGACCAGATTTGCCAAAGTTAGGAACTACATGAGTTTAGCAAAGATAGAAAGGGAGGGTTGGGTGAAGAGAACCTAGTGAATTTTTTGGCAAGTGTATGGACCTTCATCCTTGATAGCTACCCTAACCACTTGGTTCTCATCACATGTTTGTAGTTCCTAGTGTCTCATGGATCGCAAGATGATTCAGTAAAAGGAGATCCCACCAACACGGTGGGATGTAGAGCTTGAAGAGGTGACAGAAATTGATGAGAAAAAGATTGCACATGCAGGGTTGGTATGTTGAGATGATGGATTGCACAACCCCTGAAGCTTCAATAAAGGACTTTAGCCATGAAAGATAATCAACCACAAAAGAAGTGTTGCAACAATGGAATGCTGATTAAAGATTCTATTGATAATATGATTGATATGATATTGATATAATATTTGGATATCTTACAAATGAACAAGATGCCTGATTATATAGGCAAGAGGTAAACCCTAATATGCATGAGATGTTGCCATGTGTCTTAATCTAACAACATGTGACAACATGTGAACCCTATCTAGATGATCATTAAATGAGGAGATAAGTTCTAGAAGGAATCTTATCCCACAAACTAGGAAAGGGAATATTATCCCATTTATTAAATGATTGCAACCTAGGACTAAATGATTAAATGCAAAACCTAAGTTAACTTATGCTAGTGTAATAATTAATTAATTAATTACACCAACACCCCCCCATAAGTGCAACTTAGGGAGGAAAATGCAATGATTATGCAAGATGATGATCGATGATGATGGGTCCCGGCTACAAGGCCATGTTAGGCACCCATGTACATGAAGATGCCGAAGACCTCCCACAACTGGAGAAAAGGGGAAAAACCAGTAGGAACAAAACCCCTCTCCAAAAAAAGGAGATGAAAAAGAAAATGTGAGAATGGGAAGGATGGAGGACACCCAAATACCCCCCAAGTACACCATCCGTCACATGGATACAATAGAGAGACTAAATAGCCCCCCCAGAAGATGTGATCACTTGCAAAGATGGTAAGTGGCTGAAGACAAAATAGAATCCAATGTCGACAAACAACTTGTCTCCCTTTCGGAAGAAACAAAACCAAATACAAGTGCAAAGATGCTTCCCATTCCGGATAGGAATTGAAGGAAAGAAGAATGAACATGGATGATGATGTCTCTGAACTCTGCTCAAATGTCTCCTTGCCTGAAGATGAAGATGCCACAATCAATGAAGAGAGTGACAAACCAGGTCGATGCAGAAACTGATGCTGAACAATATCCAAAGACAAAGATAGAATGAATATGATGGATGTGATGGAGACTTGATAGCCCCCCCTAAATGAAGTGTCCTCAAAACCACTGAAGGAAGTCTGAGGCAACGAAGGTGTCCAAACCACAAATCTCCCGCTAGGAAGAAGAAGATC
The DNA here is from genome assembly GCA_007258455.2 of Sequoia sempervirens. Taxonomy (NCBI): domain Eukaryota; kingdom Viridiplantae; phylum Streptophyta; class Pinopsida; order Cupressales; family Cupressaceae; genus Sequoia; species Sequoia sempervirens. The sequence continues at coordinate 562,032,673 of VDFB02281492.1, forward strand.
CAATGGTGGATGCTGAAGAAACCTCAAATCCTCAAAGGAGTAACAGGGAAGAAGTCTTGGATATGAAATCTCTGAAGAAAAACCAAGTGCCTCCAAGATAGTCTCTGGATTCCCAATCAAAGTTGAGACAAAAGAATGAGGAGACTCAAAACAACTCTCCAAAGCCAAATCTAAATAGAGGAGTGATATCCCCTCAAGAATGTCCTCCAAACCTGTAGAAGTAGCCAAGTCAGTGATACCTGAAACGAAGCCATCATGTGATGTCAAGTCTGAAAAACTGAATGTGTCCTGATCAATGAAGATAGTGGAAGCCTCAATCAATGATTCTGGACAAGGAATCACTGAATGGGAAGGGATACCAACTGTCTCTGATGAAGAAGAAGCACGAAAAGAGACCTTGTCAACCTCTTCGGAAAGATCAAGGTAATCAACTTCCTACACAACAATAGCATCATGGGGTACTTGATCTAAAGAATGACATTCAGAAGCATGATCATCGGGGAATGGTGGAGTATCTGAATCTCCATAGATCTCCCAAAGCTTAGTCCAAAGAATGTGAGCACAATCACAATGATCAATAGATCTCAAAACATCACAATCAACTTGCATCTCAAGAATCTCCAAAACAATGTACCTGCTGCAACTCCAAGCAAGTTCATGAATGCCTTCACTCGGATGAGGAACGATACCAAATAGATGTGGCAACAAATCAATTGAATGAAGATGGTGGCAGATCCCATCTCGCCACTGCTGATAGTTACCCTTGTGCAACATAACCAAAGAAGGAGAGTAATATGCAAGCCCCATAACGAAATTCTCCACAAAAAACAAAGACACTGACCTTCAACAGCAAATAAAGACTTTCAAATATGATGTGCAACTGAAAATGTGCCTCCGAGATCAAGAAATTCTTCTTCAATCTTCAGGATGTCTCAAGAATCAAAAAACCAAAAAAAAGATACCTGGAGCTGAAACCAAAGAAGGTGACTAGACTGATGAAAAAATGCACTAAAATATCTCTGGAATGCCGCTGGAATCTCCGAAATCCGACAATCTGATGCGAAGATGTGTGCTTTTGAGTCTAGAAGGGAGGGTTGACTTTAGTTGGCTGTAGAAATTTATAGCAGAAAAATCTTGCAAAATAGATGGCACCACTAGATAGTGCTCTGAATTCTCTTTCCGTTGATATCTTGTTTGCAAATTTTCGATATCGTGGCGCGCAGATATGGCCCTCGGAAAAAACTACAATTTGAACGGCACTGGCTAAATAGGCGCAAGAATTAAGCACCTTAGGGCAAAAAATATCGGCCCTTGGTTGCTGATGTGACCATGGGCGGCGTCGGCAGTTTAAAAAAATCACCGCCGGGCGGGCGGCGTCGGAGCAGCCGGATGGGCGGAGTGATGGTGGCACAGCCGGCAACAGGAGGCACCGCTCAGAAGTTAGCGGCAGCCCTCGGAGTTTGATAGAACCGGGGGCTAGGGCTGAGTCTTCGGCGGGTAGACTGCAGATTCATACAACGGATGGAGCGACCAGCAGGTGACCGGAGGCCGGTAGTCGAAGCCAACGCCGGAGAATAGTCGTCGGGGAGTGAACGGAGGTTTGCCGGAAGCCGAGGGTGTCTGCGGAGATGACGCAGGATGACGGGAGCCGGTCGGTGTGCAGACTGGTCGGGTGATGCCGACAAATAAAATTTAAATATTGCAATATATGTTGCAATTTAAATTTAAATAAAAAATTGCCAATAGAAATGCCGACGGAAAAAATATAATGCCCAAACTATATCCGCAGAAAAAATAATTACGCCGACTGACAATTTAAATACCAGGTCGCCCTGCTCCAGATTAATTTTTGCCAATACTATAGAAAAATTTTGCCCAAAAAAGCCAAAAAAAAATTTGATTTTTCTAAAAAAAATTTGCCTTGATGGAGGACTTACAGGGATATTTTTTTCTGCAAACATGTACGGATTTGTACAAAAAATGCAAACCCTAGATAATACCTCAAGGCTCCCGATTGAATCTACTCCGATTTTGACAAATGAACAGGCGATCTATGGGTTTTGAGGCCTTCTGGATGGAATGGAGAGGTCGGAGAGGGCCTAATCTGCACCAGAAAACAGCTTGGCTCCCAGGTAGAGCCAACTAGCCTGCAACATAAAACTCCAAGCCTGCAAAGAATCTCGCATTCCAACTTCCTGGATCAAGGGTTGATGTTTCAATGGACTAGCTCTAATACCATGTTGAGATGATGGATTGCACAGCCCCTAAAGCTTCAATAAAGGACTTTAGCCATGAAAGATAATCAACCACAAAAGAAGTGTTGCAACAATGGAATGCTGATTAAAGATTCTATTGATAATATGATTGATATGATATTGATATAATATCTGGATATATTACAAATGAACAAGATGCCTGATTATATAGGCAAGAGGTAAACCCTAATATGCATGAGATGTTGCCATGTGTCTTGATCTAACAATATGTGACAACATGTGAACCCTATCTAGATGATCATTAAATGAGGAGATAAGTTCTAGAAGGAATCTTATCCCACAAACTAGGAAAGGGAATATTATCCCATTTATTAAATGATTGCAACCTAGGACTAAATGATTAAATGCAAGACCTAAGTTAACTTATGCTAGTGTAATAATTAATTAATTTGTAATAATTAATTAATTAATTACACCAACATGGTAAAGGTCTGGTTGTAAAAGCTAGATGAGTCTAGCAATTCCAATTATGAGTATGCCATGACATTTGCATCAGACCATGAGTCAGACTGTCAGATTATCCTTTGTATTTTGTTTCTTAACTTGATGAATAATATGAATATTTGGATCAACAAATTGTCAAATTGTCAAATTGTCAAACTTTTTATAAATTTCAGTTTCTTTTACTAATTCTTTACATAAATGACAAATTGCAACTTCTTTTACTGTTTTTTGTAATTAATTTTTGAAATATTATTTTTTATATATTATTTTATTAGTCATCCCCTACCATCCACAAAATGCAGAAAAAAAAAAAAGTGTTTCCCAAAGCTCAGAGAAACATGGGTTCATCCCAATCATAATCTTCCCTTTTAGTTAGAGCATCAACAAAATCAGCTATGCGTCCATTGAGGTTTGTAAAATCCATAGTTAACAAGAGAGGCATTGGTAGTGATACAACTTAGAAGTATTGATACAAGAATGGAGATGCCAATCAAATTAGGGTTTGCAAGTAAATGAAAAAGGAGATAGCTATTTTATATGTAAATGTAATCACTGGAAACATCAGGTATGGGGATGGGTACACGGTCTGTGTTCCTATAATGGAGTTTCCTGTCAAGTTTCTCCATGTGTAACTAGCACCACCTAAATGTTGTAGCCTTGTAGGACCACCTTTACTTTGTCCTCTTATCTTTTCATTCTAAAGGCTAATTTAAGCTTGATCAAGTGGCATGTTGACCTTCCTTGGACCTCCAAAGTCATATTGCAAAATTTTCATTTGCATTTTAAAGAAGGGGTGTTGAAAGCCGCCTTCTTCCTCTTCATCATCTGGGGGAACAAGATCAGGACAACCCCAAGGATTGACATAATCTTTATCCATCCATATTCCAATATGCTACTTTGATGTGTTGGATGCTTTGGACCTGACTCTTTCAATCATTTACCCATGGACTGAGTCTCTCTTTGAACCTCATCAACGAACTTAGTTAATAAACCCTTCAACTCACTCTTGGTCACAAACTGTGAATTGTTTATGAAATAAACTCCCCTTGGCATTTTTGTGATGGTGGCAAAACCTCAATTGAAGTGCTCACACCACTTACCACATTTCAAGAATAATAATGCTAAAACAGTTTGCAGAAATAAAGATTTAAATGCCAATAAATAAAATGTGGTCACTTGCGCACATAAGGTGGATTCACACCTACAAATACAAATCTGATTGTAAACACACGGAAGGATAATGGAAGCTCTCTACATTAGATTTCAGAATTATAATTGGATACGAAGATTAAGGCTTTCCCATGATTTATAACTAAAGGGGAAGAAAACCTTAAAGACACCCCATAACACATAATAAAACAAACATTAACTAACTCAGATATATCCTCCTAACTATATGTAGAACCTATATGAAGGACCTAAAGGCAAATAGATCATAACACACTCCTAACACTCTGTTGTCAATAGGAAGAAAATACAAATTCATGTGGTGAAAGGGAGCAGCTGCAATCATTGTGCAGTACAACATGAACACAGTCAGAAAAACTTTTAAGGCTGAAAAAGCAAATTTCCAACTACTCTAATCATTTCAACACTGACGCATGAATCTCTCTTCATTTCTAGAATTTCTCCAGGCTACTACAATTCCTTACAGTTACTACATATTCTCACGCCAATGCAGGCATATTTGTTAATTTTTGGACCCCTCCAAGCTAGAAGAATTCTTGAATTTTATAAATTTACTGGAGGTAGAAGAGTATCCAAAAGTGTAAAAGAACAAAAATTTCAAAGATGTTTGAGGAAATTTTTAAGTGTCCTTTGCTTGGAAAAGTCTTCTAGAAAATAGCATAAAACAATAAAACCAAATCAACTTACCAACATTATCATCCTTCTTATGTTTCCTTTTTCATTTATAGGATTTTCTCACAATTTTTATGTTGAATATTGATTAAACCATATATATCAAAAGAAACTGGTCTCTGTGCTACAAGATTCAAGTTGGTGATCAGCAAGATCATGGAGACACTGATATGTTTATATGCAAGCAGGCAGTTTTTATCACCTTAATCCTTGACAGAAAGGAAACAGATCTCTTACCTTGCCCATAAATGGGTGAACTATATCTACAGATTTAGGTCACCCTTTTAGATTTAATCTTCCTCTGTTAATTGGTCCTCAGTAAATAAACCCTTCATCTCAATCTTGGTCACAAAATTTTAGGTTTTTCTCAAACAAACTCCCCTTGGCATTGTGCTAAGGGCAGTAGAAACTCCACTGAAGCTCCGATACCACTTGCAACATTTCTAGAAAAACAATGCTAAAACAGTTTGCAAATATAAAAAGTTTACATGCAAATAAGTAAAATGGGGGGGCACCAAGAAAACTTCAACAACAATATATGAGCGATGGAGTTAAGGTACAAAAGAGAGCAGAAGAAGGATTCCATGGGCGGATGCAACACGCTCGAAAGGATCAGCAGTAGCAGAAGGCAAGATGTAGGAGAGAGTAATGTCAATTTCTGGATCATGTGACAGAGCTAGAACCCTATCATCCAGCTGAGCCCAAAAGAGGTCATGGGCATGAAAGGAAAAAATGTAGAACAAAGGAAAGCAAGGAGAGGGGCAGGAGTTATAGTCGGAAAAACTATTTCTGCCTACATAGAGTTCCTCAGTTCCAAAGCCATAGAAAAAATTGGAGCAGCAGAAATAGGCAGGGCTCACACACTGGATAACAACCACAGCCAAAGTAAAGAGCAGGTCTGTAATTTGGAATTTTTTCTTCAGAGGCAGACTCTTTCTTTTGCACCCTTGACTAAAAACCACCCAGCGACTTCTGGAAGGGCATTCCAAGTGTCCAAGGGTGGGAGCAACATGGGAAAAATGGTTTGGGGCTAGCCACTAAAGAAAATTCTGCTCCATTAGGGGAAGAAAAAATTGGAACAGAATTAAAAGGAAACAGAGAAAGTGATGTTGAAGTCTAACATATTAGGATTTCCATAAAAGATGAAGCTTTGGAGAATTGCATAAGTCTTTAAAACAAATGACGATCATTAGAAAATTTGAGGGCATTTGGCTGCCATGCTCATGGGTGGAAGGATGGATTGCTGAAAATTGGGGTAGAATCTACCACTTCAATTTCTTCCAAAAGGATTCTTCCTAGTGGAATGTGCAAGCAATGAAATCAAAAAAGATATTCTGAAAGGAGACCCTTGGATGATGAATGGGGCAGGACTCTTCACAAGGATTGGATGCCTAGTTTCAACCCTCACTTGTCAAATTCAGGTAGTCTCAATATGGATCATGCTCTACAATCTTCCAGAAGAATACTGGGAGCTCCAAATCTTGAAAAAAGTTGGCAGTACTCTGGGATAATTTTACTGCTTAGATGAAACAGCAATAAAAGGAGATTCAAGAATTTATGCCTGCATTTGTATCAAAAAATCCAAAACATCACCCTTGCCAGACCATATATTTCTTGACTCAGCCCATGGGATCTGTCATAAGCCATATACATGAAAAATTATAACATTCACAACAGGAAATGGAATTGCCTTGGCCTCCCTTCCAATGACTGATGAAAAAAATTCACCTCAAAAACAGATTTGGAAATGGACTAAAAAGAATCCCACAACCAGCTAAGGCTGCAGTTGGATCACTTTCAAAGGAATTACCTTCAAATCCAATATTAGTGAGAACTCCTGCAATCGTGGTGACTTCTACACCAGTTCCCCTAAGCTCTTCAAGTCTTCGCAGAACCGAGCAGGCCTCCATCGATCTAGTCATTGCAGCTGTTATGACAGAAGAGAGGATGCCCAAAGAAGTTTTCTAGTCCAAGAACCTAGAGGAAACTAGGTTCAATTCATTTATGAAGAACTTGGTTGCTTACAAGAAGATCTCCCCACCCTCTCTTTTGGAAAAAAGCAATCCTCTGCCCCACAGAATCAAATAAGAATTTTCCATCAACAGAGAAAATTGAATTAATCATGGCCGTGGACACTAAGGATGAAGAATGAACTGCTTTAGAACTAGAGGATGAAGACAAATAGTTGCATATGATCAGAGGTTTATCAATCAGTCTGCATAAAAAATTATCAAAGCCAATTGTGGCTCCACATAAAAAAAAAGAAGGAAACCTAACTGTTAATGAATGGTAGCTTAGGTCAGATATAAACGATGATTGCTATAAGCATCATCATCGTTTATATAAGACCTAATACTTTTCATGTTTAATATTTCTGGAAATAAGTAAACAACCGAATTTTATAACGCATGTATAAAATCGTATATATCTAAATGATGTTCTGAAAATCGCATTGATTAAATTCGGGATTAATATAATACATCTGCCATGCGTAAGGGTGTGTCTATTTGTTAAACCGAATAAACATCAGTTGTGAGAAGAACCCGCGCCCTAAGGAACACGTCTCTTGAGCAGATGTGCCTCCATGTGTGGAGACATGTCTTCTCAAGAGACGCATCCCTTGGAGGCGGGTCTCCTATCATATAAAAGTTGATTCAAATCTGACTATGCAGACATCGAAATTATTAATGTTCTGCATTCAGTACATTCTGCAATAAAAGGAAGAATTCAGAAATTCATATTTGTCTTAGAAATTATTACTCAGAATCTCAGACCTTCTTAGTTTATTCTTAGTCTTAGGATCCCATTCTGATACAGATTTGATTACATTTACATGGTATCAGAGCCACGTTGTGTGAATCCTAATCAAATCTAAATATCAATCTGCTCAAGAAAATTCGTATTTTCTAGAATCGAATTTACATCACATTCTTCATAATGTCAAGTGTGATCAGATTTGAAGATCGCCTTGCAGGAGCGGACAATTTCACATCATGGAAATTTAGAATCATGATGATCCTTAGAGAGAATAAGCTAGATTCACTTGTGAAAGAAAACTTGAAGGAACCAAAGTCTAAATCTGAGAAAACTCAATGGACAGAAAACAATGAAAAGGCCATGAAAATCCTAGTAGATGCAGTTAGGGATCATATAGTGCCCATCCTAGCAAAACATGAAACTGCATACCATATGTTCAAATCTCTTGAGAAAACTTATGAGATCAACAACACCTGCAGGACTCTTGCTTTAAAAAGGCAAATCAGCAATGCTCAAATAAACAAAGGAGAGTCCATTAATGCATGCTTCATGAGGATTATTGAACTGAGAGATCAATTATCCACAATTGGATATCAGATTGATAGCAAAGAGTTAACTCTAATTGCACTAGGAGGCCTACCAAACTCATGGGAGTCATTTGTTCAAGGAATAAGTGCAAGATCTAAACTCCCTAAGTTTGACAGGCTAAGAACTGACTGCCTTCAAGAAGAAACAAGACTCTCCTCAAAAGAAAACAAACAGAAAAACATAGATGAAGACCTTCATGTACTCAACACATCGTCTAATAAAAGGAATAAGAAAAACTCCTACAAGAAAGGATCTTTTAAAAGAAAGAGAAATTCCAATGGAAAGGGATCTTCTAAAAGGAAAGACATCTCTCAAGTGCAATGCTTTAGATGTGATCAATATGGCCACTATGCAATGAAGTGCCCTGACAGATCAAAGCAACAAGCATCTTTTGCCAAAGTAGGAAAGACAAATTCAGATCATGAATCTGAGAACTTTGTGTTCTATTCAGCATTATCTAATCAAGTATCTAACAATATCAACAACTGGGTGATTGATAGTGGTTCTTCGAGGCACATCACAGGGTTTAGAGAACACTTAGACACTATGACTGAAGAGTCTAATGAAGATGTCACAATTGGGGATGACTCTACACATCAAGTAAAAGGGGTTGGAACTTGTTCCATCACATTGAAATCCGGTCTCTCCCTTCATCTCACTGGGGTCTTATTTGTACCTGGAATAAAGAGGAATCTAATATCCATCTCTGCCCTTGAAGACAATGGATATAGGGTTACATTTATGGATGGAAAAGTTCTAGCATGGCCTAAAAACTCATCTATCAAGAAAGCCCAAATCATAGGTGTAAGACAAGGATACCTTTACAAACTTTGCACTGAAGTTAATCAAGCCCTTACCCTTGACATCTTTGAGTCAACTAAGATTTGGCATAGAAGATTAGGACACCTTCATTTTCGTGCCCTACCTTCTATGGAAAAACTTGTACCAGGGTTACCTAAGTTAAAACCATCCATGAAGGAAATTGTAAAGGTTGTGCCTTAGGAAAGAATACAAAGGGATCCTTTCCCACTAGTTTGAGCAAAACCCTAAATGTATTAGATCTGGTTCACTCCGACTTATGTGGACCCATGTCTGTACCTTCTAAAGCAGGATTTCTTTACTATGTCATATTTATAGATGACTTCTCTAGGAAAACCTGGATCTATTTCCTTAAGTGTAAAGAGTCAATAGAAATCCTCAAAAGGTTCAAAGAGTTCAAAGCAGTTACAAAAAACTTCTCCGGAAGAAAATAAAAACCTTAAGGACAGACAATGGGAAAGAATACACATCTGAAATTTTTAAGGAATTCTGCATGAGTGTTGGAATTAAGAGGGAGTTCACAGTGGCTTACAACCCTCAACAAAATGGGGTTGCTGAAAGAAAAAATAGAACCATTGTAGAAGCTGCCAAAGCAATGTTGCTTGACCAAAACATTGAAACCTCTTTCTGGGCAGAAGCCTCTAGGACTGCTGTCTACATCCAAAATAGATGTCCTCATTCTCATCTTGACAACAAAACTCCTGAAGAAGCCTTCACTGGCATAAAACCTGACATTAGTCACTTTAGGATTTTTGGTTGTCCCGTCTATATTCATGTGCCCAAGGAGAAGAGATTCAAACTTGAACCTTCCGGAAAGAAAGGGATATTTATGGGATATAGTGAAACCTCCAAAGCCTTCAGGATATTTATACCCAGTCAGAATCAAATTGAATTGAGCAGAGATGTCATCTTTGAAGAAGACATTGCATTCAAGAGGGCAAGAAGTTCTAGTGAGACTAAAACCTATTCCCCTAGAGTACCTGAAATGGAACCTGCTCCTGAGATTCAGAGGGAGCATCCTGAGGAAATGTCACATGAACTTCCTCCTACTTCAAATGAGAATACAGTTGACAACGACAGAAAGAGACCGCTTTGGGACAAGAAGATGATCAAAGAAGCAGAGGATCATGCAGCACCCAAAGGGACATTCAAGGAGAGTAAAAGACCCAAACGCTTTAGTAGCTATGTTGCTCTAATGAACTCATAAACTCCGAACCTGTCAGTGTTACAGAAGCTTTCTGACATCAAGCATGGAAGGATGCAATGACAGAAGAATATCAGTCTATTCTAAAGAATGATGTATGGGATATAGTGCCTAGACCAAAAGAGAAATATGTTGTCTCTTCCAAATGGCTCTTCAAAATCAAGCATGTTGCTAATGGCAATATAGAAAAACACAAAGCACGTTTTGTGGCAAGAGGTTTTTCTCAAAAGGAAGGCATTGATTACGAAGAAACATTTGCACCTGTTGCCCGTTACACATCAGTGAGAGCAGTGTTAGCCATTGCAGCAGCTAAAGGCTGGAAGATCCATCAAATGGATGTAAAACTGCCTTCCTGAATGGAACCATTGAAGGAAGTCTATTTGGAACAGCCTGAAGGTTTTGTGATACATAAACCTGACTCACATGTATGCAGACTGAAGAGAAAGCTCTTTATGGACTTAAAACAGGCTCCCAGGGTCTGGTATGAAAGAATTGACAGCTATCTCTTGGGATTAGGATTTTCCAAGAATGATGCTGACTCCAATCTCTACTTCAAGGTAATTAAAGGTGATATGCTAATAATTATTTTATATGTTGATGACCTGCTGATAACAGGAGAAGATCACCTCATTGCTCAAGGGAAGCAGGATCTAATTTTTGAATTTGACATGAAAGACTTGGGCATTCTTCACTACTTCCTAGGCTTAGAAGTATGGCAGAAATCAGAGGGCATTATACTAAACCAAGGGAAGTATACTATTGATATTCTGAAGAAATTTGGAATGTTGGACTGTAGACCGATGTCTACACCCATGGAAACCAACCTTCACAAATTGAAAGAAGCAGCAGCAGAATCCAAGTGTGTAGATCCAACCCTTTACAGATAGATGATTGGATCTTTGATGTATCTAGTCAACACCGGACACGATATTTGCTATGCAGTGAATGTTCTCAGCCAGTTCATGTGTGAGCCAAAGGAAATTCACTTAATGGCTGTGAAACATATTTTGAAATATCTTCAAGGCACTATTGGATATGGTCTTCTTTACAAGAATGATCAACTAGATCTACATGGTAATTTATTCAGACAATGAAGCAATGATCGGAAAGCACATCGGATGTTGCTTGCTTAGGATCAGCGATCTCCTGGATTTCAGAAAACAATCTTCATTGCCAAAGTCAGAAGTACATTGCAGCCTCAATGGGAGCAAGAGAAGCATTTTAAATTGCTTGTGGGACTCTTTGGTGAGCCCTTGAATCCTACAATTATTCATTGTGATAATCAGAGTTGCATCAAACTCTCTGTAAATCCTGTCTTTCATGATAGATCTAAGCACATTGAGATCCCCTATCATTATGTAAGAGATATGGTGGAAAGGAAAGTGATTCAGTTGGAGTATATTAGTACAAATGATCAAACTGCAGACATTCTCACCAAGCCTCTCTCTCGAATCAAGGTAGAGCGCTTCACGAAGAAACTTGGAATGGTTGAAATGTAATTTGTTATTTATGTTGAAATTCAAATTGTTTATCAAATTGTACTAATATATAAAGATGTTTAAATGTGTAAACTCTTTTGTCATGTGTGTGACTCCATGACTTTATGGGCCTACTCCCCCTGTGTACATTATTGAAAGGTGACAATCTTTCTAATAATGAACACTTGTATTTGACATTGTAAAGTGACGACTCTACAATGATAAACTATCATGATAGATATCATGTGACTTGATATCTGTGGATATGTCATGATGGTATCTCTTGGACACTTTGATGGATATCATGGGACTTGATATCATCTGAAGATCATTGTGATCTTTAAGAGATAATCATGGTGGATATTTATATCCGTGGATATGCCATGAATTATGGTAGACATCATGTGACTTGATGTCAGTGCACATACCATAATGAAGATGAGTTATGAAGAATGTCATGTGACTTGACAACTTTGAGAAAACATTCCTTATCTTTGATATCACATGTAAAGGTGATATCCGCACTTATTTGATTTGAAATATCTTCCCTAAGCTAAGAGGGAGTGTTAATGAATGGTAACTTAGGTCAGATATAAACGATGATTGCTATAAGCATCATCATCGTTCATATAAGACCTAATACTTTTCATGTTTAATATTTCTGGAAATAAGTAAACAACCGAATTTTATAAAGCATGTATAAAATCGTATATATCTAAATGATGTTCTGAAAATCGCATTGATTAAATTCGGGATTAATATAATACATCTGCCATGCGTAAGGGTGTGTCTATTTGTTAAACCGAATAAACATCAGTTGTGAGAAGAACCCGCGCCTTAAGGAACACGTCTCTTGAGCAGACGTGCCTCCACGTGTGGAGACACGTCTTCTCAAGAGACGCATCCCTTGGAGGCGGGTCTCCTATCATATAAAAGTTGATTCAAATCTGAATATGCAGACATCGAAATTATTAATGTTCTGCATTCAGTACATTCTGCAATAAAAGGAAGAATTCAGAAATTCGTATTTGTCTTAGAAATTATTACTCAGAATCTCAGACCTTCTTAGTTTATTCTTAGTCTTAGGATCCCATTCTGATACAGATTTGATTACATTGACAGTAACAAATTAAAAAGAGGAAAAATCTTGTGTCGAGCAAGCAGAACAATTTACACCACACATTCTAAGGACTAGGAGGGAAGCAACCCCTCCTAGGGATCAATGAAGATCCTTTCTTGGAATGTTAGGGGCCTCAATGCCCCTGACAAATGACACTCTCTGAAGTGTCAAGTGGAGCTTGCTAATGCAGATATCTTTCTTATCCAAGACACAAAATTAAGAGCAAAGGATTCAGTCCGTTTTTTGAAGCAATGCAAAAGATGTAAGGGAGTATTTGCTTAAGTAGTTGGACCTTCAGGCAGATTAGGAGTGATTTAATTGCTCTTCATAATCAATTTGGAAGTTATCAGAGCTGATCATAATTGGCAGGTCTGCAAAATCAAGAGTGCAATTTCAAATTTGAATTTCTTTCTCTTTATTGTCTATGGGCCCATTGGTCATATTGATAAAAAGAACGTATGGGGCCAAATTTCAAGCATTCTTTCCACTCTAACTCTTAATCTATTTATTTTTGGGAGTGACTTTAATGTGATCTTATCCCCTTTGGACAAAAATGGTGGAATTACCAGAACCATTCAATTACAAATAGATCCTATGGAGTTTGTTTCCAGCCAGGGATTGTTAGATGCGGTCCCCAAAGAAGGGACTTTCACATGCACCAATCAAAGGTAGGGTTGTAGTTACATCGCTGAGCATTTGGATAGATTTGTATTCAGCAATTCATTGTTGCCTTTTCCTTTTATTATGGAATCCACCATCGTGCCTTTCTCCAAATCTGATCACTTCCCTATTTCCTTGTAGATCACCAAAGATAGACCTCTGAGCAAAACTCCCTTTAAGTTCAAAAAAATGTGGTTTGGAGAAGTGCTTTTATGGATTTGGTTCAAGGTTTAAAACTTGGCGGTCAGAAACAAAGAATCAAAAAGGTCTGAGGATGTTCACCTTTACAAAGAAACTGACTTATTTAAAAGGATGCATTAAGGCCTCGACAGATCTTTGTTCAAAAACATTTTCATAGAAAAAGAACATATTAAAAAAGAAATGGCAGCTCTGAATATGAAGGTGATGAATCAAGAGATGTTCCGGGAAGATTATTTCCTTTTGGTAAAACAAGTGCTGGCCCAACACTTAGAAATCCTAGCCAGGGAGATCTATTATTGGAGGCAAAAGTCTTGAGGTATTTGAGTCTGGGAGAGAAATAAAAACACACATGTTTTTTAATATCTCAAAAAATGTCAGGAGATTGTAATAAGATTTCATCCATAAGCTCTTGTGATGGATGGCAGTTAACTGATCCAAAGGAGATAAGTGTTGAAGCAATCAGTTTCTTAAGAGAACTTTTGTGCAGCTCCAATTCTTCTGACCTCATAAACCAAGAGGCTTTTATTGATCACACACCTGGTCTAGTCACCGAAGAATAGAAAAAGGTTTTAATGAGCCTGATCACAAAGGAAGAAGTCGAATTTCCCTTATCACAGATGCACAACAATAAGGCCCTTGGACCTGACCGTTTTCCTACTACTTTTTTCCAGAAACACTAGGAGACTTTTGGGAAAGAGATCTGTCAAGTGGTGGAATAGTCAAGGAAATTATTAAAAGTCTTAAGGGATTTCAACTCCACTATTATAGCCCTGATCCCTAAGAAACCCATTTGCTCCACTTTTGGAGGCTTCAGACCCATCTCTTTATGTAAAACAATATCAAAATTATTTCCAAGCTGCTGGTCAATCGACTAAAAGTACTCCTCCTAGATATACTATCAGAAGAACAAAGCAGCTTCATCCTAGGAAGATCTATAATTGACGGGATTTTAATAAGCACATAAGAATATACAATCAGTTGCCTCTTCCAAAGAAAAATGTATGATGGTAAAACTCAACATAAGTAAAGCTTGTGATAGATTGAATTGGTGTTTTCTAATAATGATCATGGAAACATTTGGCTTCAGTCCGGCCCTTGTTTCTCAATCTTAGTGAATGGCCATCTGGAAGCATTTTTTTGAGCCAACTTGGGGACACTAACAAGGGAATCCACTTTCCCCTTCCGTTTTGTTGTCCTAGCATAAGGCATTGGGGCATCTATAAATCCAACAGCTTCAATAGGTGCTTGGAAAGAAATTTAGATTGCTAGGGGGCTGAATGCTATCACTCATCAGCGATTTGCAGATGACACCATTTTGTATGGTATAGCGAGTTGTGAAGAAGCTTTCTTGATGAAATACTCTTTGGATGGATATACAGCATTTAGGACCATAGAAGCATAAATCCTCAAAAAATCCCAAAAATCCCAATTTTAAAATCTTCGGTCAGACTCAAAACGATTTTTTCCCCAAAAAATCCCAATTCAATCAGCTGTGATTTTCAACAATTTTAAAGGGTTTAAATTGCGAAAAAAATTCCCAACCAACCCATCACAAAACCCTAACCGTACAAAATCGCTATTTAATCAAGTTTTTTCATTGATCAAAAATGAGTGTTGGCTATTGGGACGTGGTTCACCATCAAAGATTCACTCAATTTCATTAGGTTGCTAAGGCAAATCATAGGTAGGCGACCTTGAATGGATGTATATTTCTAATAGATGTTAAGGACATTAAACTAGAGACACATTCTTTGGTATGCTTCTACATTTGATGTTAAGGACATTAACATGGAATGGTTAAGGGATGTGCTTCTTTTTTCTCTATATTCCATACTACTGTCATTTGCCTTGGGCTCATAGTAATGCTTTCCATGCATATAAATCCAAAAACACAATTTAGTGTGAAATAGTAGACAATATCATAAATACTAAGTAAGGCTTGTATCTTATTTTTTTAACATCTAAACCTTATAAGAGTACTTGCCAAGAGTAAATATCAAAAGCCAAACAAAATTGAAACGATACTCTATTGGCTTGATATCAACCTTATTTTCTTTGAATTCTTGTATTCCATTCTATTCAAAAGAATTTTAACATTTCAATTGTCAACAATAATACCAAGGTGATTGTTTAGATTATCAAGGTTAGGTTGGGACAAATTTTCTTTCCAGATGCTAACAAAGTGTGATAATTTGGAGCTTCAATTTGACACAGGCCATCAAGTTTTAATGACAAGTGAGTAGGGTAGTGACAATTGTATAATCAAGTGGGAAGCATAAGTATATACATAATAGTATATAGACATTGTGGATCGAGAAGCAAAATGGTTCCTATCAAAATGATAAAAATCAGCTTGAAGTGCTGAAAAAAATGAGTTGTAGCATTGTTTTATATCAAAATCAAGGATTGTTTTGGTTATATTTTAATTTCCTATGTATTTTGCAGGCTTAATGCTTTGTTAATTGGTGAAACTCACTGCTTAAATGCATGCCATCCACTTGTTCAAGAACTATATTCCATTTAGGATCGTCATATACATGGAGGTTCAGAAGGCTTGCAAGGAGTACAATAGCAGTACATGAATGCTTTAGACATATATAGTGTAGCATTCCATGCATGTTAAATAGGTATCAGAAAAACTAATACATGCCTTGAGAGAAGTCATGCCCTAGTCCTGTGGGCTTATCTTAATCCCTCCAAAAGTAGGCCTCATATATTTTCTCTTTAATGATCAAAATAGATTTCAGCAGTGTTGGTTGACAGATTTGTCTTTTTGAAAATTAACTCAAATTGACTCTTCCTTGCCCAAAAGAAAGACAAATAAGCAACGAACAGTTGGAGAGATCACCATTTCATTGGTGATCTTCCTTTGAATTTTGATTGAGGTACAGCTCCCTCGTAAGATATAACTTTGGAGTTTTTGAATTTTAAAAAAAAAAGGGGTTACTTTCAACCAAAAAGTAGTAAAGGCAGGCTAACATTTGCTCATAGCCATGATACAAATGCGATTGGAATAGACTTCCAAATACATTAACTGAAACATGAAAGATAAATGTCACTAACACTACAACTCAAAGATTGAGATCTCAATAACAAACGGGCAGATTAAGTGGACTTCAATTTCACTCCTTCCTGAAGAAAAATGAGTGTAACACAGGAATACAAAATCCACAAAGAGAAGTAATATTTTGGTATTTATCAAAGCTCAAAGACTCATTCATACATACTAAGCATTACACTCAAATTTCATATGCACAAAGACAATGAACTTCTCCAGAAACAAGCAAAATTGCAAAAACGATCCTTCTTTGATTGAGTCTCACTCTTACATCAAAGTGTATTGAGGATTAAAAATTTGGACCCCGCCTGTGTCCTCGAGTTACATATTTATAACTCTTCTTTCTTGGAGCCATTTTAGTTATTGTAACTGCCATTTTCAAGTGGGAGTTTCATAAATTATTACCAAAATTCTTTCTTAGTGAAACTCAATAAGCATTTATGACTTTCTTTTGAAACGTCATAATTACATTACATATAACAACTTGAGTTGGACGAGCTAATATATCAACGCTCCATCTATGCAAGCCTTGTGGCACTCCGTACATCTGAAAAACCTACAACTCTCGACTCATGCATTTAATTACACATTCGTTTGATCCTTATGAGTGCGGGGAAATTTAATTGAAAGATTTTGTACCAAATGCAAAGCTTATTTAATCAAAATTCTAGCAATTCCATCACATCATTGATTGTGTTAATTTAATTCACGGTATCTAGCAACGTCTTTGCACACTAGTTGCTACTTAGAAAATCTCCCATGGCTTATCTCGTGGATATGACAGCCATTTCTTTCCTTTATAAATTAAGAGGAGTTGCCTTCCATTCTTCATATCTCAATTTCATTCGCAAAATGTCAAGCAATTCACGTGATGCATCTTTGAAAAGCAATTTTCTCATCATTGAAGGTGTGGAGTGCAGCTCTATAAGTCGGCTGGTGGCCACCTAGCTGAGGGAGGTTTTCCTCATCTAGAACGATGTTGAAGGAGTAATAAGGAGAATCATAGGAGAGAATTTCCTGGCACAAGTTCATGTCCATAACTCTGCACTCCTAGAGTGATTCATATATAACATCATCCAAACTTCTGGCAAATTTGCATGGAGTGTCAGAGCTGCTAAAAGACTAGTGAGGCCAGCATACATAGCTAGTGTGGAATCCACCTTGAGACATCTAAACAAGTATCCACGAGAAGGTTTGATCGAAGATGCCATCAGCATCGCTACTATTCTCAAGAATGAAGATGTTAAACAAGTTGTTACTCTCCTACATGCTAGACTCGAGAGAAATGTGATGGAGACTTTTGCCTATTATGTTGAGTTTTATGAAAACTTGTTCTCTCCTGCACAAATTGAGAGAATTCAGGAGCTTGTGGAAGGAATTCACATCCTTATATTCACTCTCTGTGCTTAAAAGCTTGTATTTGCATCCCCTCGTCAATATAATATAATATAATATATATATGCTTTTTTTTGTGTTTTACTGCCTCTTGCAATATGATGAAATTTGATAATCTCTAATTATGTTCAATGTTCTTTTTATAAAATGTTGTTTCCATTTTTATGCGCCACTTTCTTTAGCCAAGTAGATATTATATGCAAAATGATGGTTTTTAAAGCAAGCTATGAAAGCAATGTCGGGTTTTGATGAGGTTTTGAGAATCCTATTGGAATCCAACACGATTTAGGAAACCCTTTCATTTTTGCTCAATCTTTCTTCTTTAAGGCATAGTCCTTGGGAAACCTGAAAAACCAAATAAAAACAATGATGCTTGAAAAAAGCTTCACAGCGTTGGAAAGAGGATAGGTTTTCAAAACCCTGTCAGGAATCAACAAAGGTTTCAAAACCTTTAAAAAGTTTTGAAACTGCATGGTTTGCTTGTAACTTAACTTCATCTCTCTTCTATTAGTGTTTTCGAAGGTTGCGAGAACCATGTTGGGTTCCGAGGTTGTTTTTGAAACTTCACAGAGTACCAACACAAAGATAGATTTTAGGCATAACTTTAAAACGTCGAGCGAGAATAGGGTCGTGACAACCAAGGCGGAACCCAACATAGGTTAGGAAACCTTAGAAAGAAAACACTTAAGGCTGAAGGGAAAATTTATTTGGGGTGGATGTGGTTTTAGGGGAATGACAGAAACCAAGGCAACAACTAGCTCCGACTAGGGACGAGAACTACAAAGGGCTTAGCAAGGGATCCAAAATCTTAAATATAGACCAGTGCCTTACCCATTGGGTTGCAAAGTCCGACTCACTAAAGTAAGGATCTAGACCAAGGCAAAAACAGGACAAAGCAACAAAGCACCTAGACTATCAACATGACAAAATTTTCCTAAGTATGTACAAGGTAGGGAAACCCTACCTCCAAGGACACTCAAGATCGTTTACACAAAACCATTGACAGACTGAGAGAAGTAAGATCCACTGGGGAAAAGGAATGCATACCCATGTAGCACTTGCAAATTGCATGCAACCCCAAAGATGACCTGCCACATATAAATAATCTTTGTGTGTAACCTCGTCACCAAACCACCACTTCTCATCATATATTTCTATGACTTCCTAGATATAACCTTGCATATTACTAGTCACATTTCTATGCATTACTTTAGATGACGTAGTATCTTGAATAATCTCCTCACTAATTGGAATTAAAAACGAATACACCTGATATGAATCTGGATTAGGATCCATCTATATTAGAGGTGGCTGAAAAGCATGAACTTCACTGTTACCTTTGGCAATTGTGGACCCATTACTAGCTGAAATAGCCTCCACCAACTTTGGAGTTATCTCGACAATCATATCATCCTTCACTAGATCATCAACTTCTTCTATTGCTTGTGAGAAAGACAGGACAGCTTCACATAAAAATTTACCATCAAGGATTCCCAAATCCTGACCCAGAATATGAGGAAGGTTATTTGTGGTAGAGATATTCTCCACCTCCACTCTGTTTTCACTCCATGGTTCATCTCCCTCAATTTATTCATTACTCTTCTTATTTATGAAGCTAACATCTCCAAGCATCATACCATTATGAAAAGTAGGCATAGGTGCACTTAGGTCATCCAATTTAGAATAATAAAGTTCAAACAAAGGATTGTCCCTAACTTCAAAAACTCCACAAGAACTCATTGGCAATAATAATGCATTAAAGTTGGTTGACCAATTTAAATGATTTTCATTTTCAAATTTTTTCAATTGTTCATGAGCTCCTACTACTATAAGGTTCTTCGCCAATTCATCAATATCTTCAAAAGTAAATGTTTCAAACTCTAGAGTTGCAGAGGAAACATGTATTATATGACCGAATGATTGCTTAGCATTCCTACTTGCTAAAACAAAGGATACTGATATATCTCAACATGTCATGGGAGAAGCATAATCTTCTTCATCACTCGAACTATCAAAATATTCTCTCCTCTTCATAGTGCATGTTATCCATTTCGACCTCCTATTCAACACTAGCTTCAATTGAACAATTTTCTTGACACAAAAGGGTGAGATTAGAATATTCATCTATACGTGGTAGAAATTTTACTTTTCTTGATCACTCATAACAGTCTTATAAAAGCAATCACTCATTTAACAATGTCCTAACTTGACTTGAATCCCAAATAACTGCATCTTCTTGCTTTTGCATTGAATCCCAAATACTATAGTGCTCAGCTACTTTCTATGACAACAAGAGTTGGCCCATATAGAGATGCTAAAGTGGCTCGAGGGTACAAGGCAGCACTTCATTGATCATGACCAACGTGATGTATTAAGGGTTGAGTTCATGGGTTTTGCATGCTCCAGTGATTGTGGTCTTGATGCTCTTCAAGACAAGTACATGGTCAATGCTCATAGTTGGTGGTACTTCCATGGCCAAGCATACACATACCTACAACCTCTTGCAATCAAAATTTTATTCCAAGTAAGTTTTATAGTCAAAACCTTTTATCTTTTAAATTTAAATTATATATTTTATAATTTTATTTATATTTTAATTTTTTAATTTAATTAGTTAAATTTTGTAACTCTTAGCTATTTAATTTGGTCTTAATAGGTTGCTATTTCATCTTCATCTTTGGATGATAGTTTTGCTGAAGGCAACATAGATGAGGCTTCCAAAACAGCAAACAATGATGTTTACAGTGATGAAGACACAGGGGGTTATGGTTTTGACTTCTAGGATCAGTTAATGGAGAGAGATTCTTATGTTGACATGTACAGTGATGAGTTGGAGGATGATTTATTCAGAGAGACAATATCACAAGTGGAGCACAGTGAACAAAGCAATCAGCTTCTTTAACACATGGGATCTGGGTGTGATGGCACCTAAATATGACAAGACGCCTATTTGGGATGAATTTACTTTTGACTATAGTGTTGTTCAAACTTCGTCTCCACAATTATGCAAGGATGATGCCATAGATGGCATTGATGATTTTGTTCTTGAACTTGAGAACAAATCAGATTTCACTTTGCATGTAGCTGAACATGAGTGAGGACCTAGCAGCCTTGCTGATTTGGATTCACAATCAATTTTTGCGGATGATCAGGGAGAGACACAAGTAATTTGGGACAGCAATGGAAACTCTGATAACAAGTATGAAAGTTCTGACTTTTGCATGCAACATAATAGCAGTGTGCTATCTTTGCCTAAACAAGATTGGAAAGAACAATTTTTGGTGTCTATGGAAAAAGAAGTGCATACTTTATCTAGGTTGGATGACATTAGTAGACTTGTTGAGAAATTCATCTACATGACACCAAGAAACCAACTTAAACAAAATGTTCACCTTGCTGATTTGCACACGATTAAAAGTTCTATGGAGGGAATAAAAACAGTATTCGTACACATATTGCAAGATAGAGATGTTGCCACCAAGTTTGCAAATGAAACCTTGTCTATGTCTAAGTAGTTAAGGGAAGAGGTTAGTGAGCTCACCAACGAGCTTAATTCCACAAAGCTTGCTTTGGAAAGTGTCCAAGAGGCACTTCATCAAGCAAACGATCAGCTCTATGAAACTCAACAGTCTAGGGAGAAGGAAGGTAGAGAAAGGGCCAACGAGGTCAAACGGGTAATGAAGGGGCTTGATTTCATCCAGGAGGAGTATGATCTTGCACATTGTCCAAAAAGATCAGAAAAATGGAGTTCGGATCAGCAAGAGGATTGGTTTGATTTGGGAGTTGAGGATAATCTTCAATTT
Source organism: Sequoia sempervirens (assembly GCA_007258455.2). Lineage (NCBI taxonomy): Eukaryota > Viridiplantae > Streptophyta > Pinopsida > Cupressales > Cupressaceae > Sequoia > Sequoia sempervirens. Next base: position 562,054,336 of record VDFB02281492.1, read on the forward strand.
ATTGATAATCCTTTGTTTGAGGTAGATGCTGCTATGGCGTATGACGATCCGCTTTTTGAGTTGGATGATGGGATTACTCCTTGTTGTAGCATTGCAATGGGTGAAAATAGTAAGGTTTGGGACCCAGGTGCAATTCCAGTCATGAGGAGTTGTTTCAAGATTGGAGTAGTGAGTCAAGTTCCAGTATTAGTATCGCTGCACACTTTTCGATCAGCTGGTAGATATCTTTGGTTTTGGATCCGCAAATGAGTTGGATGGTCTCCTCAGTTCAGCAGTTGGGCAGTTCACAGTTGAGCTTGGATGGCAATGATGATTTGATCCTAGGAGATGATTTTGCTGCTACCTCCATACTCATCTCTTCTATGACTCCAGTAGGATCTCAGTTTGATTATCACTACCCTTACTTTCTTTCGTTGGTTATGATGACATTTTTTGGTGAGCAGACTGATTTTGAGTTTGGGCAGGTTTTGAGTTTGGGCAGGCTTTGGGGGAGCTAGCTGTGAGTATCTTTCCGGATACAATTTACCCATTTATTGTTCCTCTCTAGTGAGTGACGCTCACTGCAGTTACGTCCTCGAGTTGATATGCATTATTTCAGATAATGTCGTGTTGATCGCAGTGGTTTGAGTGTGTTGGTGTGTTCGGGACCATTCTTTTGACACTTGGAGGTTGAGTGTTGATGTTATGATTTTGGATTGTGTCAACATAAGCATTTCTTGGTTGGTAGATTTCAGAGATCTGGCAGCGATTGACTTGCTCCATACTTGGGGTATCATGACATGTCATGTCAGGGTTTATTTCTTATGGTTGAATAGGGTGTTTCTCATGTTGACCAGGATTGTGATTGGCCGTGAGTTTGTTGACGAAGTTTTCTCTGAGTTGTTTTGGCAGGATATATTTCATGGCATTGACTTCAGACCTTTCAGGTATTTCAGTATGGGTTTTGATGATTTTTACTCTTTGGGGGTCTAAGATAGGAGAGTGCAATTTGGGCACATGGGTTTGACAGTTATGATCAGTGTAGCGCAACGTCAACATGGTGATTCCTTTCTGAGACTCACTTGGAACTCGAGAATCACATTGTGTTGTAGTTCAGCTTCCGTTTGGGATGAGAGAGCCAGTGTTAACCTTCTAGAATTTACTCTTGTGGCACATTAGTTTGGTTCTCTCGGGGGGCATTCTTTCGAGGAGTTGATGGTGTTTATGCAGTATTTGATTACACTTATTAGAGGAGGGTTTCAGGAGGTCTCTTGTGTTGGTACCCTGCAAGATAGTGTTGTGAGCAGATGGTGCTACAGATCTCCTAGGTTGACTTGGGATCCTGGGATCATTGTTGGATTCAGTGTTGATCAGATTGTTGGTTGCAGGGTTGTACCGACATTGTTTGAGGACAAGCAATCTTTGGGAAGGGCGAATTGTATTGTCCCCATTTTCGATGTCCTTCTCTAGGCTAGTTTGGTTCTAACTCACTATTTTTAGTAACTGGTCCGGGCGACAATGCAGTGTACGGTTTCCTGTTTGGGCAGTATGTGGGAGTTGTCCGATGAGCTTTAATGTTTTGGCCAGTTTGATATTTGGTGAGCACTTACTATTTTTAGCAATTGCTATTTATAGTAAGTCTATTTCAGGAAACTAGTCCCAGACTCATAATGTCCTCAACAGTGTTTCTATGGTGGTGTTGGAGAGCCTAAGGTTGAATTATTTAATATTCACTTTTTATAAGTCACTTAAGTTATTTTAATAAAATAACTTTGTAACTTAAGTGAGGGGGTAGGTGGTCATCGAAAAGTACCTTAGTGCCTAATGACATAACTTAATGTTGTTTTAGAAGGCTGGATAAGGTAAAATAGTTTCCTTTTGAATAGGGCACCCCTTTGAGGATTATTTGTTAATGTTTTAAAGTATAAAGCAAATATTAAAAGGGTTTTTGGAGGGAAAAGGATTCAAATTGGAGGTTGCCCTAATTTCTCCCTCCACTTCTATTTAATCTGCTTTTTGGCTCTTATTTGGATATGATGGATTTGACAACTTAAGGAGACTTTGTTGGATTGTTTCCAGTTTATCGTTGCAGCTGGTTGAGGACGGAAACCCTCATCTTTAGCACTGGTTTCGGTGGTGAGAGACCCTCCCTAGCTGGTTTGTGGAGGAGATCATACAGGTCTTCTACTTGGGCTAATTGCATTTTGAGTTTGATTTTCAGTTGTGGTTTTGTGTTGCATCTTAGACGCTATACTTCTCGCTTTGAAAGTCATTCATTGGACTTCTTGGCTTTTGGCTCCTATTATTGGTCATGGGTTTGATAAAGATTGAAAATATCAGTGTGGGAAATCTCGGTCGCCATGGGAAATCTCGGTCGCCATTTTCAGACATCATATAAGCTGACTGTGGCCATTCTACATTGTTTTCCTGCGTAGCATGCTGAAGAGGGACGTGTTACCTTGTGGATGGTCAGTTTCAGATTTTTGGGCGCTTGGAAAGGGAGATAAGGGTTGGCTGAGCATCACCTTCAGAAGAAGACAGGTTGCAGCCCTTTTACTAGCAGTCATATGCTTTGTTTCTGAGGGTTTTGCTTGCTCTAGTGAAGTCATGTGAGTCTAGAAGGGCATTGTTTGCCACTGTTTCTATTACTGAGTTTGTGTATGAGCAATGAAGGTTTGGACGTGAACTTGTGATGCTGGGTGCTTGAGTTATGAAGAGGTTATTAACTTATTTGCCATTGGAGAGGTTGATTGAGGTTCTTGCTGCCTTGGCATGCAGGTTTATTGCCCCAATCTGTCTCCTACTTTGCTGCTGTTACTTTTCAGACCTGTACGTGGGCATTATTTAGATCAGAAACACATCATATTGCTTCCTGTACCTTGTTGTTGCATCACTGAAGGAGGCGTTTTCCAAGTCTGGGTTAACTCTATCTATATTTTGAGTATTGTGAGAGGTTTATCAAGATATCTCAGGTCTGAAATATACTTTCTGAATATTGTATTCGTGGCAACAGTCCCACTGACATCAGTTTGCTAGTTTCATAACTCTGTATCAGATTTCTAAGCAATATACATTAATATCAGTCCATAGTTTGTGCTCAATTGAGTCAGCTTAAGGCTGTAGTTTCATACTCCCATGTATAACCATGAAAGTAGGTCAGCTAATGAAAGAATGAAGTTATTATGTATTGTCAATTGAATCCTTTGATGCATTTGTTTGATACTCTGATAATTTTAAGATAATGAAAAGACAAGTTCAATTAATCGAGTCAGAGACCAAACTAAAAACATTGAGCAAAAAAATTCTAAACTCAAAACTCAGAACAGGGTTGTTCTTTACAGTTTTTGTATCAACGAACCCAACCCCAAAAAAAACTTTGCCCGAACCCACGAACAGAACCATCGAACCCAAACCCAAACCGGTAACTTAGTATATAACAATGGTATAAATTAAGTATTATATGATTCTAATAGTGTAAACATGTTCATTTTATTATAAAAATAATGTTATATTAGTATGATTGATGACAAATAGGTTATATTAATTATAAAATACAATGAAATTGTGGGAAATAAAAAAGTATATCAATTAAAAAATTGTTCATCTGACATTAAACATCTAATGATCTGGTCCTTGAACAATGTTCTACGGTCTACCAATATGCAATAAATTAATAAAAAATTATAATTATTAGATTGAAATTAAAATAGAATAGAAATATAAAAGGAAATCTCTAAACCTTCTCTTCTCATGTTTATATTTATTTCAAAATGCTCCCTTCCCCTCTTAGTCGCATGCATATGGCTGAAAGAAGCAGAATGCCATATTTATTTTAAGCAAATTGTTAGATTGCTCCTTCTTATTGAGTTTACTATTGGAAAGAATATTGGATGTTTGAATATAATTATTAAACAATATATACTCTTCCCCCAACTCTTGCTTGTGGTAGAAAGATTAGCCTAGTCTTGTGATTGTATGAACTTTCAATTTTGCATTATAATGGAAAAGAAATATTAGCATACAATTATTTATTATCATGCTTAATAAGACAGCTTTATCACTCTATCATTTAATTGGATAAATTAAGCACCTCTATCTTTGTGTTATTATCTTGAAAGAGTGTAGAAGTTTCTTTTCCATATAGAGTACCCTAGAGGTGTGGTTGTCATGAAGATGCCACTTCCCTTAGGCATCACATGTGTTGATGCCATTTACATATTAGGAAGCTTCCCAGATTGCAGGGTGTGCCATGTGGGGACACGTGCCACCCGTCCGTCTGTTTATTTCTATTTTTCTATTCCTTGCGTATTGCCAACACATATCTTCTATGTGTGTTTGGTATCATTTGGCATTGCATATGGGGAGGGAACATCTGTGTGCATTGTGCGCTACTGCTGTGTAGTGCTTCTTGTTTAAAAAAATTATTGTTGGTCACATTTTTGTGTGTTCTGCTCAAGTCAGATTTAGGGCATTACATCATTATTAAACGTGACTAAACTGTAAAAAAATTAAACAATCTCCACCAAATGTAGCCAACCCTGTTCTGAAATGCTACCAGCAGACATAATCACATACTTGCTTCCTTAATCCATAACAGACAGCCCTAGAAAAAAAGCATGGTTTGGCAACAAAACTGTAAGACAGTAAGACAATTAGTTCCCTAACAGAAGTAACAACACAAATTCAAGTTGCACTGAAATTGCTTTCTTAGAACATCAAGGCTTCATACAAAGATCCACAGATCCAAGAAAGATCCATACCAAGAGAAAACATCAGAAGCATAATAAGGAAACCTAGCAAAGAACATAGATCTTGTCCTGGCTAGCATACCCATACACAATTCTAACACATACAAACATGAACAAATGAAAAAGGATAACTAAAATTATTTAGCTGGACATTTCAGGATACATGTGAACTTGATCAAGATAAGTCATATAGAAGCATTAATAATTTCATTATTGTCTGGATTTCATAAACTTTTGAAAGGCATTACCCTAACAGGAACGATGCCAAGTTGTGCCTAAGCTTTGCCTCAAAATATTCTTTAGAAAGTAATGCCACTTTCAAAGCTTAACAAAAATGCATGTAAGAAGCCACAGTTGTGCGCCAGATTTAGAAGAATAAGAAATGACAAGATGGATATCTGTAATGTCCCTTATTAAATTTTCCTTATTTTGCCTTAAATAAATAACCCCAATTCACAATAATAATTGCATAGTTGATTATAAATATTAATTTATCCTAAAAAATATAATTCTGATTATATATACTTCAGATTTAAAGCTTATAACATAGTTTTGAAAATATAAAACTTATTCTCATGTCTCTGCTGTAATATTCTTTTAATTGCAGTTATCTCTCTTTGAATAAATGACTTGAAATGTGTCTGAATTCTGCCAAGTTAGGGGTTTTCGTCCTTTAACTTGACAAGAGAAATTGTGGGTTTCCGTCCTTCAATTTCTGCCATGAGGGGTTTTGTCCTTTAAGTTAAATGAACTGCTGTTCCATGCTCTCTAGGAGTAATTATCAGATAGTAAAAGATGAATTCTGTGTATGATGCTCCTTCTCCTTGTTTGGTGTCTCTTATATATCTTTTTTCCTTCAATAGTCTTTATTCATCATACATATCATACATATATATATTTATTACTATTATAATCTCATTCCCAAAAGGGGACATTACAATATCTCAAATCAAAAAGTTAGTTTTAAATTTAGCTCTGGCATTTGAATTCAATAAAGGAAACAATTGAAAGCCCTCCATTGAAAACTAACATTTAGCTTGGTTCATTAAAATGAGGAAGTACCTGCTGGTCAAGCTCATAATGGCAAACCATACTCTACTGATGTAACCCAAACCAAGTTTAAGTATATGACATCAGGATGAGAACCAATCATAACCCAGTTTTTATAATGCTTATCCAATTCAAGTCAGATTACTTGGGAACTCAACATTGCCAGGGAATGTTTACACAGGAAATAGTAACTGAATTTAAATTGAGAGGATGGTAACAACTGAACAGCTGAAAGACTGAATTTAACAATGGCTATGGGTGAAAGAACATGCAAGAATCTCCTGGACAGTCTCTCATGTGGCAACCATAGTATCCAGATGATACCCAAATTAGAATCAAATATATAGGACATAAAGAACACAATTTGAGCCAATTAGAATCAATTTGAGCCAATTTGCCTCAGATTAGTTGGAAATAGCATTGACAAGAAATGTACACCTGAGATTAGAAATGTGTTCCCCACTTCTTTCTAATACAATAAATAACTTAAAACCAACTAGTGGCAGAATTCTAAACAGGAAGATGATAAAGTTAAACACCCAAAAATTTGAAATTTACTGTAACAAAAGGTAAATAAATGTGCTCAAGGACAACCTAATCATGCCAATAGTATGGTAATGAGACTGAAATCAGACAAGTGTCTGTAACAGAAGGAACACATATGAACTAATCATAAAACAATTCATGAACACATAAGATTTTATTCGCTCAGAAAATAGTAATCTATCCTGCTTGTCTTCAAAGCGAATGAATAACTTGACTAACTAATAGATAAATTCAAATCAATAAGATAGCAATCATTGAACAGTCAAAAGAGAAGACTGAACAATAAACAGCGATAAATGAATGAGCCAAAAGAGAACAGCCAAGAGACTGAACTGAACAAAAGCAAAGTTATAACAATACCCAAAGGTAAAGGAGTGATTTAAGAAGTTAAAAACTGAGAGACTAAATTTAACACTAGTAGAGGCAAGATAATAGCCAAAGGTAAAGAAATGACTTCAGGAAACAAAAGCCAAAAGACTAAATTTAACAATAGCAGAGGTAAAGAAATGAGTAAGAAAAACATAAGTGCGTGCAATGAACCACAATGTTCCTGCATTTATCAAAACCCTGATAATCACAATAAATCTAAGAAGGTTCCTGCTGAAGCATAAGCAATGCATAGTACATACCTGTGTCATATCCAAAAAGTAAGCCACCAATACCAGCAACAAAAGTCAAACCAATTATGTATCGATTTCCAAAGAAGGATGTCTTGTGCTGCTGTGAGACATTTGATCCTGATGTTCCTGGCAAATATCCTATCGTCATTTTTGAGAAATAACCAAGTGAGTTCGACCTTAGCAAACAAAAATGTTCTGTATTAAACAGACATAAATCTTCCTGCACGCCGGATTCTTGAAAATCTGCAAATGAAAAGAAACCTTGAGGAACTTTTCATCAAAATCTTTAAAAAAGAGGACCTTGACACCATAACTCTAAATCTCAGTAATAATGCCTTGCAGTTCTGCTAAATTTAATCTCGATAAAGCATAATTTAAAAACAAAACAAAAAAACGATTTCAACTGCAAAGAAATCAGAAAAACAGGGCAGATACACCTTGTTTTGGATCTTGCTGCACTTAAATTTAATTTCACTTTTTTAACACAAAATGACTCTAATTCATCTGCAAACAGTTAAGGATAAGAAAAAGAAAAACATTGTTTTAAATCAATAACCGCTGCTTTAGCATGAGAAATAATATTTCAATGCTCAACTTCGAGTGAAATCCTTGAGTATGGACCATTTCAAAGCCTAATGCCACAAAATCATAAAATATCACTCCAAGGTCTTCCACATCCACAATGTAAAACATATAATGATAAACAGAAATCCAAGGAGAGGTACCCAGTGCAGCAAGTACTATACCATGGAAAGCACCAATTTTCTACAAATTTCACCATGCATAGAATAATCCTGAGAGAACTCGTTGATATTGCAAATCATAATAAAAAAAAGCATCACAGAAAGTGTTAAATCCCCGTGTAGCAATTTGAAAAATGAAAAATGAAAATTTAAGTAAAACATAAAAGATCAAAAAAAAAAAACCAAATAGTACTAAATAGCCTTTAACAAAAATGCTATAAATGACACTGAATAATTGTCCAATTTCACTCGCCCAACCCCAGAAGGATTTTGGAAATTGAACTTCAACAAGGTATCTGAAGGCAATCTTGGTCCAGCGAGGGCCGGTTATGTCATTCACATTTCATCTAGAAATTTTATTAAAGGGTCCCTTTTGTTGGGCCATTAAAGCAACAATAAAGCAGAATGGGAGGCTATGATCATTGGGCTCTCTTTGGAAATGTTGATGCTCAAATATCATAGTCACTGGTTACAATGGCCAGGTGCACTCTATATTAGTGATGGGTGTTCAACACACCAATGGAAAGATTTGCAAATGTGGGACGTAACCTGCAAATTGATCTCCAAGATTCAAAGGTCAGCTTCTTGTAAGATTTTCAATGGCTCTCGCTTGTCACTTGAAAGAAGAAAAGGGGAAAGGAAGAACATGAAAATAAAACCTAATCTATGACAGCCATAAGCAAGAGAAGGGGATCATTCTATAGTGCCAAGGTTTATACACATGATCCAATAGTCTACAAGAACAAAGAGACTCTTGAAATTATAGCGATGCAAGGCAAGAAGGAAGCATGCACAATCATCAACATGCCCAAGGTCAAAAACTGCTCCAAGAAGATTAATCAATCCCTAACATAGATCAAGATAATCTGAACAACAATGGAAAGAAGGAAGAAGAAGACTCCTAGGCAAAGCAAACGAACATAGAAAGCAAGATCACCAAAGTGAACACAATGAACAACAATGTAAGAGGTGAAGGCAAAGTACACATTTGCATCGAAGGTTTGAGAATAACAGAGATACAATTGTTGTAAGGCTCAAAACTATGAAATAGTATGCTTCACCCAAAAAATATCCTCAAGACTCCCTTTAACTCGTATGAGCTCATTACATTTATGGCCCAAAAGAAGAGAGAAGAGAGAGAAAGAGAGAGAAGTGGGAAAGAATGTTGCAATCAATGTTGTGACCCACACCAAATCTTGCAAGTAAAAATCATTTTGCATATCATAGGACATGTTGGGACTCAACCCTGCAATATCAAATTTTGCGAGAGTCCCTTTCCTTTTGTGTGTCTAACCCTAGTTTTGACCCAACACTTATAACTGATCTAATAAAATTTTTGTTGTGTGTTCTAAGTTGTTAAATTTCTTCTCCCATTCCCTACATGCCTATAGTATGTTGGGATTGCCAAATTTCCAAATAATGTGTGTTTAGGTTGTCAGTTGAAATGTCTAAGTTTGTGGAAATTGTCAAAGTTGTTAGAGTTTCCCTACCAAGCATACATTTCCATTCATCCCCACTTCCCTTTATTCCTTGTCAACCTTTTAGGCCTTTCCTTCCCATCATACCATCCACCTAAAGTCCAATTTTCTTTTATATCTATCGTTAGACTTCCCCCTCCCCAAGTACCTATCACGAGGTAGTCCCCAAACCCCAAACCCAAACATTTTCCACTAGAATTCCACATCGGATTTCCTTGTTCATACTTCCCTCCATTTCCAACGCTTTGTGATATGAATTCCTTGTCATGTTCAATCACGATCCCCAATGCCCCTAGCAATGTATGAAGCATATGTCATTCCCAACCTTCAAAATCCAAAACTCCTATGCTTTTTCACAGTAACTCCCACCTACCCCTTGGATGGCCCAAAAAACTAGTAATGAGGCTAGTAAGGCCCTACAACTATAATAAGTGATTTCTAAGCACATAGAAACCATTTTTTATTCAAATGGGTGTAGGTTCAATGGGAATAATGAATAGCATGGCCCATGCACTAATTTAATGCTACAACTAGGGTTTCGCGACTTGATGTCTACACACCATCTCATGGCCATGTCTTCAACAAAATTTTCTCTAGACCATATCTCTTTAGATCTAGGGGCATCATTAATGAAAAGGTATTTTTCGGATTTGAATGATTTTCCTCCATGCTTTCCGCAATATTTTAACTCAATTCTCAACAATTTTCATGCAATTTCAAATGTGAATCATGACACGTGATCGCTAAGTAGGGGATGACAGGCTTGCTTCTACAGGTCTTGGATCAGGGAGATGGCCCGAAGATTTTAGAGCTTCTCATCATATGGCTTCTACATAGTCTATGCTCTCTTCTTTTGAGCCTTTTGTTATGCCACCTATTCTGATGGGGAACAATACATACATGGGAAAGGTTCTATTGATATTGGGGATGGAACCTTCAATGATATTTTGTGTGTACCTCATCTTTCAAACAATCTTCTTTCCATCTATTAGATCACTCATGGTGGAGCAGGGAAGACTATAGAATTCACACTTGATTCAGTTATCATTAGAGACTTGGAAAGTAGAGAGATAATTGCTATTGGGATTGTTGATCATTTATCTCGGTTATATACCTTTTCAGACTTTGCACCTGATGATGGTTTTGATCCTTTAGTTGTTGATGACACTCCTAGTGCGAATTTTTATTTTGAGGAGAGTTTTGGTTACTTGAACTTGGGTATTCTCACAGGTGATCTAGTTCTTGAGCCTTGCATTCCTTCTCCTCCATCTATTGTTGCTTTTGAGGATACTTGTGTTGCTACATTCATGGCTTCTTTTGATTCAGTGCAGTAGGATACACATCGTCTTCTAGATATAACTACTTGGGATGACTTCTTGGTAGACATTGTAGGTTTGTTTATAGAGTCTCATATTTCAGACTTGGGAGACACAATTTAGGACATTCATCTCCTCTTTGATGGAATTGATTGTTCTTTAGTTGTTGTGGAGGAACCTTTGGATCCTCTTCTTCATTCTCCACATGATCATTCATCACAGTTTGACATGATTGTGGATACTTTTGAGTAGCATTTGGAGGAGGCACCTTTGTCTTTAGAGGAGATAGTTGAGTCTTTGGATCTTTTTCTACATACATCTCTACTAGATTCTTAATTGTCATCTTCATCAGTGCAGCCTAGAATGCCCAATTTGATGGTGGCAGCCTTCAAAATCAACATGGAGACACATGATCAATTTTTAGAGACTTCATAAATTTTGAGCTTTCTTCCCTTATATTCATTTCAGGAATGGGAAGATTTTCTTCGTACACCTTTATTTTTGTTTCTTCCTAAGGGGAGGAATGTTGTTCGACGATTGTGGACCATCTTCTACATCCAGTTTTGAGCATCAACCATTGGCATAATTAACTACTTGGGGGAAGGCTACATAGTCTTTCTTATCCTTTCTATTTTGGAGGGGACTTCTTCCTTGCATGGGATTCTTCTTATGTTGGGAAACATGTTTCTTTTCTCTCTTTTGGGGAGGAGTTTTGTCCCATTGGGTTTTCTCCTTTTCTCCGTTTGTGAGAGAGTATTTTGTACATGGGTACCTAAGATGGCCTAGTAGCCGAGACCCATCTTTGTGTCTTTTCACCCACCTAAGCTAGGCTTAAGGGGGGTATTAGTGTAGGTTTTTTATTTTCCTTATGTTAGGGAATATTTTTTTTTCCTACACACATTATTAAGATTGTTTAGGTTATATTAGAATGGTTAGGAGGAAGACATGTGGCATAAATCTATCATTCACATGTGTCACTCACACCCACCTTTAGGTAGTTGAGTCTCACGCCCTCTTTTGGATTTATTAGCCACCTCTCATAACATTTCTTTTCTTTACCTGAGTAGGCATAACCATGTAATCTGGCATTTTCCAAGTAGGTAAAAATTCCACCTATTATGGGCACTTGGTAGTTATTATTCCTCTTGGAATTATCTGCCATTATTTTTCTATATAAACAACACGCACCCCTCCCCTTGGCTAGAAGTAATATGGAATACTAGTTCAATGCTAAGGGAGTGTTGAGTTTATTCATCTCTTGATCTCTTTACTTGATTTCCTTCAATCATTTTGATCTTGGGCTGTTTCACAACCAAATCTAACAAGGTTTCTATCTAGACGGGTTTGATCTAAGGGGGTTTGATCAAACCCTCTTTAATTAAAATCATTTAAATGGAACCTTTAAAGTCTTAAATCGTTATATTTTCCAAAAATATGTGATTTCAGGAAAAAAATAGGATGTCCCAGAAAGTGTAACCCATTATTGTGGCAACACCCCATACTTAGTCAATTCATGGCTAAGACACATGAGACCCTTTACAAAACAGCCAAGAGAGTTATTCAACACCTATATGGAATTATTAACTTTTATTGAATACAAGAGTAATTTAAATGTTGATTTCATGGCTAAAATTTCAAATTATAATAGATCAGTTGTCTAGATGATAGAAAATACATCACTACATATTCATTTAATATAGGATTAGATATTGTATCTTGGAGCAAGAAGAGACACCCAACTATTTCTTTTTCCTCTATTCAATTTGGGTATAAAGAAGTGGTTATTTCTACCTATGAAGTTGTTTGATTAAGGGACACTCTTAAAGACATGGGAAAGCATAAAGAAATACCAACACCTATCAAGTGTGACAATCAAAGTTTGATGAAAACAATGAAACACCTAATATATCATGCTAGATAAAAAGACATTGGACATTAGCATTAATTTGCAAGTGAAAAGATTCAATTAAGAGATATGTAAATGGTGTATAGTAACATGACTTAGAATGTCTAATGTATTTATTAAGCTTTTAGACAAGATAAAGTTTGTTATATGTAGGAATATGTTAGGTTTCATATAGAATTTAGTTCTTCATTAAGGGAGAGTGTTAGTGTAGCATTAGCAATGGAAATAGTATGCCCCACCTTTGAGGAATGGAGCACAAAGGAAGGGTTTCTATTTCACACTTGTTACACTCAAGGAAACCTTAGATATTTCAACCCGAAGATAGAAAGGGGGAAAGAGATCTTGAAATAAGTTATCCTAGGGTTTGATTAGAGATAATAATAGGTTTCACCACCAAGCTAGGGCTTGGAAAGAAAAGAAATGAATGCAAGATGAAAAGTACCATGCAAAACCTAACTAAATGACCTAAGAAATGAAACTGAAAAACAAGATATCGAACTAGAAATGAACAAAGGTGCACCTAGAAGAGTGATGAGGTAAAAACTCTAAAACCTTGAAATCTTGCTATTTTATGCCCACTGGGACTCATATGCCATTTTGGGTATTTAGTCCTAAACTAGGGTTTCTATGCCAAAACTGGAATATGACAGTGTGTGATCTGAAACAACTGAAATCTGGAAAATGTGTTGTACTGGGACTCATACGCCACAAGTGGTGTATCGGTCCCACTCTACTTTTTCAGAGGGTCAAGATCTAAATCAGGTCTCCAATCTTTGCTCTTCCTTCCACACTTTGTTTCCAGATTTGAAACCCTGATTTGCAACCTCTATGCGACTTTTTGCAAGGATGACAACCTTGTGACCACTTGATGACTTCATTCAACCTTGTAACCTAATCTTACAAGATCCTCAAACTCCAAAACACCTAGATCTACAATCACACATGTAAAGAGAAGGAAAAACTTGTTGATTATTAGGGAATAGGGATTTTCCTTGGTCAAACCCATTTTAGGTAATTAAACCAAATGATGAAATAATGAAATAAGGACATGAAACATGAAACATGGAACATGAAACATGAACAATGATATCTTGAATGATGTCTTGTAAATCTGCAATCTAACATGAAGTGTCCGTGTAGAATGTAGATCTAGATATTGAAATAAGTGTATAACAATGCTTAATCTTGGATCTTGAATGCTACATCACAACACTAGCTCAAAAACATGCTTGATGCATCATGATCTTGACATGATGATGGATCTTGAATTGTTGCAAAAAATGGTGAATAATTATGTCGTTGAATACCTTAGAAATGATCTTGTAAACTCTCTTGACACTCTTGTGAAGCCTTGTAATCATAAAATTTCTATTAGAAATGCTCTCTTGAAAGTCTTAGGCGAAAATGAGTGAAATAACCTTGTATTTATACTTATTTATGTTGAATTTCCTGAAATTACAACACTACAAGCCAACATTAGATCTAGGAGGACAAAATCCTGCCAATAATTTGAATTAAATTTGATTTTGGGACACATGGGACTCATACAACACAAGTGGCATATGAGTCCCATTAGGCTTAACTATGGGACACATTTTTCAAAAATGCTTAGAATGATGTAAAATAAGGATTGGGGCCCAAAAACCTTAGTGAAACTCATATGCCCAAGGTGGTGTATGAGTCCCAAATCACTAAATCTAGTCCACGCAACCTACAAACACTTAAATTATGATTGGATGTTGGTTTATGTTGGGATTATCTCGAAAAAAATGCATTTAATAAGGCTTGTGGATGCAAAATAGGGTCAATTAAAGAATAGATTATCCCAAATATTAATGAAAACTATAGATTAGTGTGAAAGTGTGGTACAACACTTTACAACACCCTAAATAAGGCATAACTAAGTTCATTTAGTTTACAAGGGCCCAAAACACAATGTGAAGGTGCAAATAAATACACTTTACAACATTAAATTAAGGAAAAGTTAGGTCAATTTAGCTTAAAAGGGCCCTAAATCCAATGTGAATGTGGAAAAAACATTACAATATTAGATCAAGGTGTTATTAGGTCAATTTTAATGTTAACCATTCCCAAATTAATTGTGAAAATGTAAACAACATTTTTTGGCACTACATTTAGCCCCCACTTTAGTGAGAGGAGGAACTTGGTTCAAACTCATACTAAAGTAGACATTCAAGAGGGGTCCAAATGTACCAATGTAGATGGTATAGAATAACAAAGATTAAAGGAGGTGGTCAAGCCCCCAAGATCCAAGATCCTATGTCAAATTGACATAAGCACAAAAGGACACACAAGGTGTATGATATGCAACATCAAGATACAAAAACATGCAATGTAAATAACTAAAAGAAAGGAAACAAAAACAAGTGAATATAAAAAGAGGTGGATCAAGCCTTGACCATTTTTCCAACATGATGTGGATTAAATCTAAGTTGTTTGTCTAAAAATGCATGCTCACTTTGAGGAAACATAACTGTTGAATAGGACAATTGATGGGGGGTGAATTAGTTGTCAAATATTTTAACTTTCAATTCAATTACTGGAACTAATACTTAAACTACTTAAATGATTAATCATCAAATTCCAATGCAGAAACTCAAATCCAATGCATAAACGCAACACCAATTTTATGTGGAAAACCCAATTAGGGAAAAACCATGGTGAGGATTAACTCACACTATAGAGAATATCAAAACCAATTACAAAAGGCTTGCTGCCTGAGTCAAGGCTCACTGCCTACTAAGATAAGGAATCACTATCTAGAACAAGGACTCACTGTCCAACAGTGCTACAACCCGGAGGGCTCACTGCCACAGAGATACAAAGAAGACAAAAAAGACTTGTTACAAAGATACAACAATCCCAATGCAACAAAGGATTCCACCATAGTCACTTGTTCAACTTGCATGAATGATAGAGTTTTCCTTCTACTCATTGCATCTAGAAACTCAACATTAAGCTTTTTACTGATCTACCACACACAATTCACACACAATTTTTGAATAGCATCAAGGTTACATCTACTCTTTCACTTATCTTCCTTCTTTTCTTTTGTATGATTTTCATTACTAGCTCATCCTATATTTATACTCTCTCGAACCTTGAAAGAGATAAAAAGCCAGCCATCCAACTTCAAATTCAAATTAGGTCGGAACCAAATATCCTAGGGTGGAATTAGAATGAGGGCAAGCTAAACACATGCTTCACTTAGACCTAAAAATAGATCCAAAATGCTTCATTAACTTCAAAGATAGTGCTTAAAACACGGTTGGCCAAACCAGTGTAAAACACAGAAAAATTAAGCTCAAAACTTCCAGAAACCAAAAGTATCTTCAATTCAATTAGAACATCTTAACTCTAAAACTGCATGTCAAAAGACTTCATCAAAGAGAAATTCGGACCAGCAACTTTTCTCCTAGACCTTAGTCAGAACACATAAAAACATAGTTCACAACAGGTGAACACAACTCAAACTTCACAACAAACCAATAACAAAAAATTTGGATATAGCAACCTTCAACAACCATGACCAACATATCTAAACTGTGTGAAGACAGGGGCAAATACTAGAGCAACAACTGAATACCTGCAAACTTCCTTTAATATAATTTTCTCAATATCCTCAACATATGCAGCCAACAACAACTAGTAGATAACCAGTTGACCAAGTAACATCAATGACAACACTTTCATTCCTTTCTCTATTCTTGCAACAAGGACTCTAGGTTATTTGTTGCATGAGTATCCAAAGAGGTGAGACACATACACACGTGGTCAGTATGCACTCACACATGTGCGTGAGTTGCCATGGGAAAGTCAGGCCTCAAATCGGCTTCCCATCCAACCATACCAAAGCTATACCTCCTGATAACTTTGATAAGGCGCCAGACAATAATGAACTTCGAGCTTCATGAGGCAGCTAAAGCATTGTATGCTTGAAACTCATGAAAAAACAAGATGGATCTACAGGCATGCAAAGTGTATTATACAAGGTGTCCATATAACAATTGTTGTAACTGAAAAATAGTGCAAGGAATGTGTGTCGCCAAAAAATGTATAGTTGACATTGTTATGCTCACTTGAGTATCTCTTATGGACTTTGGCTTGATTTTTCCTAGATTTGATGTTGTAATTTGGACAACACATTCACATTAGGTCTTGAAGCCTTGTGAATCATTAAGACTTCTAGGATGTCTTGTAAAAGTGTTGTGAAGTGTTGTAACCCACTTTCACACTTTTCTAGGACCCTTTTATCATAATTCACTTAAATAACCCCTTTTTATCACTTACCGAGTCTTATTTCAAAGTGTTGTAAAGAGTTGTAACAAACTCTCACACTTTTCTAGACTTGTCATCATTAATTCAACCCTTTCTCATGTTTAAATGACCCCTTAATGCATTTTTCGACTATACTTAAGTGTATTTTTGAGGATATTCTTGTTAAACAACATTTAATGTACTTTAATATCTAAAACCCAGTGTAATTGCCCTGGTGTGACCAAGTTGCCACCTGAGGCGACTTAGTCCCACTGGGCACAAAAATAAAAATAATTTTAATTTCTTGGTGGGATTTTAGTCTCTTACCCTTGAGGTTAGCCTATGATGTGTTATTTTTGGGAAATTTAGGAAAATCAAGTATAAATAAGGGGTTTTCCTCTCATTTTAAATCCTCATTCATCCACTCAAGCAGTTCATCCATTCACTTAATAATTTTCAAGCATTCAAGCATTCTAAGCATAATCAATTCATCCATTGGAGCATTTCATTGCATATCTTTAGATTTACGCATCAAGGGTTTGGTAAGTTTATGACATTGCATGTTTTTGATAAAGGGTAAAACGGGTTTTATAGGGTTCCGAAACCACAAAGTTTACAACAGAAAAGAAAGGACAAAAATGTCCAACAGACACAACCGGCTACACAAAATGAATAAACCAGAACAAGCAGCAGCCACCCGCAAAAGACTAGGAAGCTCAGACAAAAGAAGCCAGCAGAAAAGCCAACAAAAAGACCAGCCGCGATTAACCCAGAGTCTTCAAGATAGACTCAGTCTCAGCCTCCAAGTTCTACATGTCTTGTACATCCTTCTTAAAGTTTTGAATCATTTGCGGAGTGGGAGGAGCCTTCCTCTTCAAATTGGCCCTGGTTCTCTTAGAAATGTTAGCATCCTCCTCCTAGTTTCTTTCATTGATTTCATCTAGATCAACCACCAAAGACCCCTATTGAGCTTTGTCCAATTTCTCTGTCATGGCATTGATGATGATGGCATTTTGTCTAGCCATTCAATTGTTCTGCTTGGAAATAATTTTAACAGTATTTTTCATTTTCTCCAACTCAATTTCAACCCTTCTGTCCTTGCCAGCTTGGTACTAGGTTTCTTTGCTGACACTGTGATCTCTTTGTTCCACCTCTTTCTTGTCAAGCGCTGCAACCTTAGCTCCCAAATCTTCCAGTTTACTTTGAAGGGCCCGATTTTTTTATCTTTAGCTCATTGATTTCATGAAAGGTCCATTTCAAAAGTTTGAAATGGTTATCAGCATTATTTCTAGCTAAATCCAAGATATCCTCAGTGGGATCCCTATCAGTGTTGAAACAAATATTAGCAGTATCGGGGGTAATAGGGGAGCCAGTTCTAGCATTTCTATCTAACAACAGGTCAGCAAAGGATGCAGTGTTGTTAGCACCAGACTCCTTAGAGTCAGGAGAGTCCTCAGAGTACGAAACTAGGTTTTTAGCTAGAGGATTCTTATCAACACTTCAGGTTTTAAGGATAGAACTTCCCGGCTTAGGTACAACAAAAGCTTTCACAGAAAGTGGGTTAGGGTTTTTCTTACCAATTTGGATAGTGGGCGGGCTAAGGACCGTTCTAGCTAGGCTTAAATTGGGAAAAATCCCCGAGCAACTGGGTTCAGTATCATCCTCCTCAGAATCAGGGGAGGCCTCCAAATTAGCAGGGACGAGCATTTTTTGGTAATGTTCAACAATTAATCTAATCAAGCCAGTATACAAAATAGGGAATCTTCTTGGGTTTTTCTTGTGGTCATCCAAACTTTTTCTCAAAGAACAGAGAAGATAGTAGGGAAAAGAAACCCTGACCTTGTAGTGGAAATGGTTGAGCAGGGAAAAGTGATAAGCGTAGACCCTGGTGAAGTGACCATCCACTGTTATGTACTCCATGATAACACGAAGAACCTTTCTCCATAGAGCTTTTATGGTGTCGGCTTCGAAGTAGCTGTTAGCAATTTTCACCAGTTTCAGTCTTTCCTTCTTTTTTTTCAGAAATCTGATGACGGCTTCATTGGAGAAAACCCTGTCCCTGAAATTTGTTTTCCCATCAGTTGACATTCCCGTCACTTCAGCTATAAGGTTTTTGTTGAGCTCAACTTTCCTACCAAAAAGGGTAAGTTCCCCATTATTCCAGTTCTTCTCAAAAAGCTCAGTAGCCTCCTGATTAGAACCATGGAGTTTTTCTAGGAAAGGAAGTAAACCCCCACTTTTAACTTTTTTCCAAGCCTTAGCATTTCTTATGTGCATCTCAAAACTGTCTGGCTCAACTCTTTTCCTGTCTTCACCCATCTTTGCAAGCATAGTGGGGCAGACAGAGAAGAAATTTTTACTAGAAATGGTCCCGCCAAATCTAAGAACCCACAAAGCGTGCCAGGCCACCTTGTAGACTAAGCAACTAAGCTTGGTCCCAAACAATCTAATGATTGTGATGTAATAACTCCATCCTATCCTCATAAATGAGATGACATGCTTCTTTCCCATGTGATTCATTATGAAATTGCATGTTATCTATTTATCTATTTATCTATTTACAAAATGACATTTAGTATAGATTGACCATGATGAAATTTTCCACTTTCATGCACTTGTGCACAACCCTTTGCGATTATCATAATTCAATTATTAGTCATGATGCAAATTCCACTTCCAACTGAACTGAAAAATATGAACTTGGCACTTCAAACAATTCACAACCATTTCGAAAACCAAACAAAGGGTTCTTACAATTCAACCCCCTCCTCAACAACCACCTCAACCCATGAACAACCAAGTAGCAGCTATTAAAGCCACGATAATTTATAATTATGGAGATACAAAATGGCAATTTACACCATTACCAGACACTCTTCATAACACAATGACTCAAATTATACAACAACAAATTATTTCTTTACCTACTATTAAACCATTGGATCCAACTAAACCTTTGTGTCCAACCTTTCAACCTAACACTTATTGCCATTATCATAGACAAAATGGACATGACACATAACAGTGTAAGTGTCTTAAACACATAGTGCAAGACCTCATTGATTATGTTTGTCTATCTGTTTCAAATGTTAACGTTAAAGGCAATATGTCTGTTGCCCCAACCAATCAAAATTTGAAATTTTTTACCAATCTGATTCCTAAACATAATGTGTCATTTTTCAAAGCCAATGAAACTTAAAATAATGATGTGATGACTATTCATAAAGCTATTGAACATCCTAATCCTATTCCACATACCACTTCTATTAATCCCATGGATGATCTGGTAGGAGTGATAGACGTTATCCCTTGTAAGGGCCAACCTAAGAAAAATCTTGATATTACTTTTTCTTCTAAGGATATTCTTCTGAATCTTCTCAATGGTCCTCTTTACAAAGCCGGACGTATTTATGATAAGCCCACTAATGGGATACTCATAGATCCTGCCTATGGTGAGAATGTGATCACTAAGGAATTTTTGTTATTACATGATCTTTATCAAGATAACTATGATAAACCCAGAGCATGGATCAAAACACACAATGGTTTCACGTGCCCTATAATAGGATTGATCGTTCTTCGATTAAAGATAGGACCAAAGACAGTGGATGTAACATTTTCCATCATCCCATAGTCAGATCAATTTCGTCTATGGCTAGGCCATCCATGGCTTTGCTCGATGAAAGTTGTCCCTTCAATCATACACAAATATTTGAAGTTTTTGCTTGACAATGACATATTCATTGTTAACCATAGTGACTTTAACCCTTTTTCTTCTAAAGGAAAATTCTCCTTAGAATCCTTTTGGCTCGAGCCAATGGAACCCATAACATCTTGCAAATATTTATTTTTCATTGCTTATCAAAAGTTTAAAGCAAAGAAAATTTCCAACTTGTCCCTCCGCAACCAATCCCCATCCACTTCTGACACTCCAATCCTTGATGAGACAATTCTTCAACCTGAACTTGAACCACCAACTCTAGATCAACCACAAATAAACACTTCACCTTCATCATCTAAACGCCCAAGAGATAATGAAACCAACCCCATCATGCCCCCTCGCATAAAACAAGTTTATAAAGCAAAAGAGACAATGATTGACCCACCTCCTATGGTTCCTATTGTTCCTCCCCTTGGGGAAGAAAATGAGCCTATGGTGGATCAACCTGCTCTTACACCTACACAACTTCAAAATAGAATCAGAAGAAACCAAGGTGCTAGGGAGCGTACGCATTGATGTCGTCTCCTTGCTCTTCAATTACAAATTGAAGAAAATAAAGAAAATCAACATCTTCCTTTGATAGAAGCACTACCTGATGACCCTCCTCCCCAATCACAACAAAACGATCTATTACAACAACCACAACTCCTGATACACCCTTCATTGGAAATTATCGTCCATCCTCCCATCATGATTAATCTAGATGATAATGATGATGATGAGATCTCTCAAATAGATGAAGAGGTTTATAATGATCTAAATACATTATTTTCCTCTTCCATGAGCTTAAATGACAAATCTCTTACAACAAGTGTAGAACTTGGTACTTCCCCTAGTTCGGCACTTGCAATTGTCCCTTTGGATAGTCAATCTTCCTCACAATACACTGAACATGATTGGTAGGCGGATGACTTGCTCATTGCTTGAATTGCATCTACCTTACTAGTCTTTTTCATTTTATTTTCTTTTGTATATGTGCATATCGTGTTCCCCCGCAACATGAAGTTTGATGTTCTCCTCTCTTCATAACATTCCTCCAATTGTACCTTCATTCTACTCTATGTTGTATATTGCTTTTTCCTTTTTACTTTTGTTTTTTGTTTTTTTCTTTTGGGGATCACGCAAAGCATTGAGATGCCCTATGTCTCTTCCATGTTGAGCCAAAAGGCCCCTTCTTTCTATTTTCCTTTTTCTTTGTTTTGAATTTTTCCTTTTGGGGATGACACAAAGCGTTGAAATGCCCTATGTCTCTTCCATGTTGACCCAAAAGACCCCTTTTTCTTTTTCTTTTCCTTTTTCTTTATTTTGTGTTTTTCCTCTTGGGAATGATGCAAAGTGTTGAGATGCCCTATGTCTCTTCCATGTTGACCCAAAAGGCCCCTTTTTCTTTCTATTTTCCTTTTTCTTTGTTTTGTGTTTTTCCTTTTGGGGATGATGCAAGGCATTGAGATTGAAATGTCTCCTTCATGTTGACCCAAAAGCTTTTTCCATTTTCGTTTTCGTTTTCATTTTTCTTTGCTTGTGTTTTCCTTTTGGAGACGATGCAAAGCATTGAGACCAAAGTGTCTCTTCCATGTTGACCCAAAACGAAATTTATTTTTCTTTTGCTTTCACTCTCTTTGTGTCATTGTTCTAGTTCTATGTATTTGGGGAATGATGACAATTATGAGCTCTTTAATCAAAACATTGTAGTAAAGAACATACTGACCCCAAATCCATAGATCCCTTATGTGTTTGGTGTGCTCCTTTTTGGAAGAAACCCCTCTTTATTTTGTTCCTTTTCTTTCACATGATGTAGCCTTACTTAGAAACATATGACTTGGCATAGGGGCTTTCCGAGTTGGCTCTCATGTCATGTTCTTGTTTACATTTCTCCTTTGCTACTTTAAAGTAATTGCTCATAGAACGATGTGTAGCAATTCCTTTAAAGTGGGGGCATACATTGGCATTATTCATTTTGCATTTTTATTTTTCTTGGTTCTTAGTGCAGCCTTGTTACTTTATACGATGTGTTTGTCACTTTGTGGATGACATTGGGTTTAATGTTCGTCATGAGCATGATCTCTATTAGCATATTACATTCCTCTTGGTGGCTCGATGCAACACATTGCATCCCCTAA
This sequence comes from Sequoia sempervirens, assembly GCA_007258455.2. Lineage (NCBI taxonomy): Eukaryota > Viridiplantae > Streptophyta > Pinopsida > Cupressales > Cupressaceae > Sequoia > Sequoia sempervirens. The sequence continues at coordinate 562,076,841 of VDFB02281492.1, forward strand.
GTTGCGAATTTTCTATCCTTTGATGGTCCTCTCTTGGAGACATTAGACACAACTTTCCCTAAGTTAAAGACCTCACATGAACTTAACAAGACTCATTTGAACATTTCTTTGCATGTTGCATTTTGCATGGACACCTTCCATAACACAACTTGCATTCTTGTAGTGCCATTGCATTTGTTCATGAGTTCTAAGCATACAAAGCTTGGATTGTCTCATGAAGCACGAAATGGCATTGTCCTTTGTGGCACCTTATTAAATTTATCAGGAGGCATAACTTTGAAATTATTGAGCAGGAAATCCCATTTCGAGGCATGAATTTTTCCCATAGCCACCTACTTGTGTGAGTGCATACCAACTGTGAGCATATGTTTCTCACCTTTTGGGCCTTGTCACCTCGTGGACAACCAGAAGTTTCGTGGCCCCAAAGTGAGTATACTTGGGCCTTCTCACCCACTAGACAACCATGATTCATGTCACCCCAGAGTGAGTACACATTTCTTTTTCCAAACAAATAGCCTAGATCTAATCCACAACAGGCTGGAAAAAATAATCGAAGCTTTCTTTCATCCTTTTTCATCACTTTCATGTGTGTTCCTTTGTGCCTATGTTTGGTTTTCCATGAGACCTTGATCCTGGGGGCTTGATCACCCCTCTTGATTGTTGTTGTCTCATCTTACCAGCATGAGTGCATTTGGATCCCTCTTAATGTGCATGTTGGGCTACTTTAGTGCGAGTCTGAAGCAAGTTCATCCTATCACTAAAGTGGGGGCTTAATGTGTCGCCAAAAAGTGTATAGCTGACATTTTTATGCTTACTTGAGTCTCTCTTATAGACTTTGGGTTGAGTTTTCCTAGATTTGATGTTATAATTTGGCCAACACATTCACATTAGGTCTTGGACACTTGTGAATCATTAGAACTTCTAGGATGTCTTGTAAAAGTGTTGTGAAGTGCTGTAACCCACTTTCACACTTTTCTAGGACCCTTTCATCATAATTCACTTAAATAACCCCTTTTTATCACTTACCAAGTCTTATTTCAATTTTTTGTAAAGAGTTATAACAAACTCTTACGCTTTTCTAGACTTGTCATCATTAATTCAACCCTTTCTCATGTTTAAATGACCCCTTAATGCACTTTCCCGCCATACTTAAGTGTATTTTTGAGTATATTCCTGTTAAACAACATTTAATGCACTTTAATCTCTAAAACCCAGTGAAATTGCCCTGGTGGGACCAAGTCGCCACCTGGGGCGACTTAGTCCCACTAGGCACAAAAATAAAAATAATTTTAATTTCTTGGTGGGATTTTATTCTCTTACCCTTGAGGTCAGCTTGTGATGTTTTATTTTCAAGAAATTTAGGAAAATCAAGTATAAATAAGGGTTTTTCCTCTCATTTTAATCCCCATTAATCCACTTGAGAAATTCATCCATTCACTTAATAATTTTCAAGCATTGAAGCACTCTAAGCATAATCAAGTCATCCATTGAAGCATTTCATTGCATATATTTAGATTTACACATCAAGGGTTTGGTAAGGTTATGACATTGGATGTTATCTATTTATCATTCTCTTCTCATTTCATTGTATTTCATAAGGTTTGATTACCAAAGTGGGGTTTGACCAAGGAAAACCCCTATACTCTAACCCTTAACCCTTTTTTCCCTCTTTGCATGTGTTTTTGCAGGTCTTGTATGCAGATTTGTCAAATATTTTGGTGTGAAAAAGTGGTTAACAATCCATAAAAGTCAACAAAGTCGTAATTGAAGCTTGGAGACCTATTTCAACCCATTTTCTACAGAATCAGGATCAGACACCTATCAAAAAAGCAAGGGCAGATCGAAAGGTACAAAATCCTATCCTGAAATTCCATAAATCTCTAGGTGGACTAAGTCGCCATCTATGGTGAATTAGGCCCATTGCCAAGCCTAAAAATTGATTTTTACATTTTTGAACACCCATTTGGCAGATTTCTATTTTGGCAGATTTTCCCCGAAACTAGACTAAGTTTCCCATCTTGGCATAAGTGTCCCAATCAACATTTCAAGATTCTAGAGCCTCTTTGCATCAGATTACAGATTCTAGTTGCACCTCTCTAGTTTTGTTTAATTATTTCATCATTTACTTGCATTCTTAGGTGTTTTTGCATACATCACTATGTTTTCTAACACTTTTCATTTCTTAGGTTTAGCATCAATAAATCACCTTTATTTTTTAGTTTATTGCATTAGGACATCACATTTAGATACATTGCATCTCTTTTAAATTAATCTTTAAGGTAGACATTTGCATTTTGGGCCCATTTCTCTCCTTTTAGGTGAAAAACCTAGAAGAGTTAGAGAACCCTACGGTAACCAAAATCATTGTCCACAATATGTTCAAAGGGATTTTTCTTAGTTCATGTAAGGTCTCTTCTTAGGGAACATCATGTCCAATGTTTCCAAGAGAGGACAAGTCAGAGAAATATCACACTCTCAGAGGAAATCAAACCCAATGATAACACTAAGAAAAAGATGGCTCACAAGAATAAAGAAAAATTGCATAGTGAAACATGAGTGTCGATGTAATGTCACATACAAGTCAACTTAAGGAATTTCATCCACATCCCAAGCTTTCTCTTATATATATTCATGAAATGCAGTAAAATAGCCAAAAGAGACAACAACATGTGACATACGAGGGAAAGTCTACCTAACCCCTTTCCCCAACTTAGTGTAAGAGAAGGATGAGCCGAGATGATTGATGAGAAACATGCTAGAGTGAAAATCAGTATCAATTAGAGGAATTAGGTGCCCCAACATAAGGAAGAGCACTAAATTCCCTAAGATATAAAATTCTATCACTTAAACCCTTACATTCATTAGTAGAATGACCATGAACTCTATGATATACACAAAATGAACTTTTGTAGTAAAATTTCTTTCGTGTTCTTGGAGGGAGAGTTATCAAATGATCTTGAAGGAGTCTCAACAAGATACTCTCTTGATCAAAAGTAGAAAATGTTCCTTTATTTTGCAAAAAATATATCTCTTGCTTAGTATAGGATGTCATACTTACACAAGACTCTTTATATTGCGAGATTTTATACTCTTCTTTAAAGGAAGGTGTAAAATCTAACGAACTTGAATCATTGGTGTTTTGTGTGATGACATTGATATTAAGTGAATATTTCTTTGTTTCTTTTGTTTCTTTTAAAGGATAATAATCAAGACCACTAGTGTCTATCAATTCATGATGCACTAATGTTAAAGTTGGCTTAGAAGGATGTTTTGTATAGTGTTGATATTAAGTGAAGGCTTGTTTGTGTCTTTTGAGGGACAATAACCAAGACCACTAGTCTTTTCTTGTGTGTGAAGCTCTATAGGGACATGGCTACCTTGTTCTCTAGCACCACATCCTTTTCCACTATAACCAAGTTGTCTCATCATTTTATAACTTTTTCCATAAATATTTTCATCTCTTTTGGATTCAATGGTTGCTCATAATTAAGTTCATCAAATTTTGCTGTGTAATTTATTGTCTTTTGTTCTAAAGTGGTTGAGGTAGATGCTTTCGAAGGGTCTTCCAAATTTTGTGCTGACATTACCAATTTTTCTTTTCCCTTTTTAGATTCTTTGTTTATGATCTTGTATCCTCCCATGAATGTTGGTTCGAAGTCTAAGGAACCCCAATCATCTTCTAATAGCTTCATGACTTCCTCAATGTGTTTTTCTTGGTGTTTTTGTTGCATGTGTTCTACTTGTGTAGTTGGTGCCAATGTTTTCAAAGGATTTTCCTTACCTTTCTCAATGTTCAAACAACTATTTGGTTTAGGATCTGCTTTGAGTGTGTACACTTTGTTGTCCTAGATGTATTTCATTTTACGATTAAGGGTAGAAGGCACCCCATTCATTGCATGAATCCATGGCCTTCCTAAAAGGAGATTATATGAAAGCTCGTGAGGCATTAAATGGATCAGTGTTTCTAATGTGGCCTTTCTAGCCGTAATAGGAAAAGTGATCACACCGAGCAATTGTTTTCCTACATTGTCAAATCCCTTAATAGATAAAGAGTCAAGTTGAATTTTTTATTTATTCATGCCAAGCTTATCCAAAAGGTTTATGCAACACACATTAAGAGTTGAGCCATTGTCGACAAGGGTTCACTTTATTCCCCACCCATCATACTTAGCTATTATCATGAAAGCATCATTTTATTTTTACACTTCCAAAGGAGGGAACTCACTTTGGTGGAAAATATTGTCAGCATTTATTCCTTGAATCATGGATGCTATGTCACTCGGTTGCACATTAGAAGGGATAGAAACTTGTTGTGAGTAATTTTGAATCATGTTGTAATAATGAGGGGAGACTTGAATAAGGTCCCATAATGATATCTTAGCAAGAGTGTTCTTGAGTTGTTTGACAAGATCATACTCCTTTTCACGAGGAGGACCCAACAAGATAGGGTTAGGCAGGATAGGATTAGGCAATGGGAGGGATGTTGAGGGTGTTTGTCTTGGTTTTGGATTGTTTCTAGTGTTATATGTATGAGAAACAATATTATAACTCAATTGTTGTGACACATTATTCTTAGGTGGGTAAAGGATAATTTTAGGTTTGTTTTGAGTTTGAGGTTTGTGGGAAGGTGGGTAAAGGATGAGTTGAGGTTGAATAATATTAATGTCCCTTAGTGAAGGAGAGTCTAATGTTACTTCATCATCTTCATCTAAGGAAACTATATCACTATTTTCAATGCTATCATTTTCTTGCACCATGATATCCTGCCTAGGAGGAGAGTTTTTAGGAGAAGTACAAGCTAGATGTTCATGACATTCAAAGGTTGGTTCTTCTAAAATTAATTCATTGCAAGTAAGGGAGTTATTAATGGTTGAATTGTCTTGTTTATTAATGATGGTATTCTCTTGTTCGATAATGTTTTCCTTAGGGGAAGAGAGGCAACTAAGATTCTCATGGCTCTTATTGCTTTGATCTTTTGCTATCAAAGTTTCTTCTTCACCAATAGTAGAGATATTAGGAGAAGGTCCAATTTGATTGTTATGAGTGTCCATGATTCCATCCTTATTTTCTAGGGTCTCATTCTCTTGTGCCATAACTTCTACCCTAGTAGGAGAGTTAATAGGTTGGTCACATGCCATGATTATATTTTGTAAAGCAACTTCATCGCCAATAGGGGAGGCATCAAGGGAAGGAGAACTATCATTGTTATGCCTATGAATGATTGAACCCTTTTGTTCAAATAGATATTTCCAAATTTTAGGGACATTAGGAACGATAAAAATAATGCTATAACTTTCAATCATTGGATCTAACACCAACATGTCTTCCTCAAAAATGTGATTTTCATGGTTGTTCTTGATTGTATTCTCTTTCTCTAAAGCATTGTCATAAATAGTAGAGGTGTTGGGAGAGGAATTTAAACTAAGAAAAGTGGTGGTGATGATTTCATCTTCTGTTGTTATAATATTTTCCCAAGGGGGATAAGGAGAAGGAAAAATAAGAAATTCACAATTCTCAATGGTTGCATCTTCTTTCGCCAAGATACCTTCATCACTAGAAGGAGAGGTATCGATAGAAAAGCAATTATGATTATCATGATTTTCCATGCTTTCATCTTCTTCTATCACATAATTCCCATAAATAGGAGACATAGGAAGGGGTATAGGTTTAAGGCTAGCATCAACATCTTCACTCTCTTGCACTAAGAGACTCTCATAACTAGGGAATGTATTGAATGAATGACTACCATGCTTATTGACTAAATTTTTCTTTGCAAACTTGGAAAAGATAGATACCAAAATTTGTGAAAAGTAATCTATGCAAACTTAAAATGGAAGAGGCTTAAAATGCAATGTAAAGACCTAGAATGAAATGTGTAAATGCAATTTTCAAATTTCAAACAAGGTAATTTACGATTTCCACTATGCAATAATTTGAAAATGAAATTTTGTAAATGAAAATTTCAAATTAAGAAATGCATGAAATGAACCAATTTAAGCTAAATCTAGTGAAATTCATGTAACAGAAACTCAGCCGACTAAAATAAATAACTAATGACAGCAAACAAAAGTGCAGAAACAAGGTTTTTAATGTTGTAAAAGGCAATTTTAGGGCTGATCTAGGACTAGTTTTCCTAGAGGGGCATATGAGTCCCATTCAAGGATTTTTAGGGGTTCAAATGATGAAACACACAAAACACAAAAATCCTAGAAAGTAGGAAAAACAACCTATATTGGGACTAAATCGCCCAAAGGGGAAAATGAGTCCTGAATTAGGGTTCTTGCACTGTTTTCAACAAATTTTGTGTGAATGTTGTGTCTTCTAGTCAGGATGATGTATAGGATGAGTGCAAATGTAGACATCAGATGAAATTTAATGATTTAAGATGCAAAAATGCAACCTATATGCACTTTCACTAATGCAAGAAACCTTAGATGCAAATCAACTAATGCAAAACCCTAATTCAAAGTCAATGCAAGCTAAATCTAGGATTATGATGCACTCCAAATTAGAAAAGGGGTTTTCATGTTAGGTTCACAAAAATGTTGCAACAAAAATAGTACGCCCCACCTTTGAGGAATGGAACACAAAGGTAGTGTTCCTATTTCACACTTGTTACACTCAAGGAAACCTTAGAGATCTCAATCTGAAGATAGAAAGGGGAAAGAGATCTTGCAATAGGGTAAGTGCACAAAGATGGTTCCCAAAAAGGGGGCTTAAGTGGCCACTTTTTTTCTGAAATCAGGAAATGCTGACCTTGGATGTGAAATCGAGGATAGTTACACTCAAAATTTTGAGATGGAACAAAAACAAGGATCGAAGTGCTCTGAGTCTACTTTCTAAACTACTAATTTATTTTGAAAATTGTTGATATTAAGGGGTTCAAAAGAGGGATGTACACAAATTGGTACTATTTTTGTCAAAAAAACATAACATACCAACTCTTGTACGACCTGAGCACGGTGAACTTTTTTTAGTATTTTTAAAATCGCTATGGTCAAAAGTTAGTTAACGGCATCTAGTTGATGCACAATTTTTTTGATAATTTTTTAATGAATATTTGATTTTTCACTAATTTTCTAAGTGGGAACTTCCTGAAAAGCAGAATTTTGGTCGTGCTCCCCCTACAAATTTTTGAAAATAATTGATTTCTTTTTCTTTTCTTTTTTTAAATTTGTAGAATGGAGTCTAGTTTCTAAAAATGTAAGTTATTTGAAATTTTGATGAATGGTTAATTTATAACAAAAAAAACACTAAACACTGCTTTTTAGCAAAAAACAGACATACAAACAAAATAAATTATGGACGAAAGGCTTAACATTGTCAAAAAGTGAAAAAAATTACATCGTTGGATACCTAAGAGAGAACCTAACATTACCCATGTGTTCGATTTTGTCGATATTGAACTAGATGCAATCTTGATGGTGAGCACGGACTCGATTATGTGAAATTTTTTAGAATTTGCAAAAACACGTCTCTAGCCTTGTTGGGAATGCCCTCCAAGCCTTTGGGTTGGTATCCCAAGGAAAATAATTTCAAAATTTTCTTTATTTTTAACACGAAATAATACGAGCGCGTTATAACACGCTTGCGTTATAACACGAGTGCGTTTTCTAAATTTTTTTTCAAAAATGGCCACAAAATTGGTACCCAACTTCATGCACCCACCCAATAAGGTATTATAGGGTTTTATTAGAGACAATAAGAGGTTTCACCACCAAGCTATGGCTTGGAAAGATAATAAATGAATGCAAGATGTAAAGTACCAGGAAAAACCTAACCAATTGACCTAGGAAATGAAACTGAGAATCAAGATATAAAACTAGAAATGAACAGAGGTGCACGTGGGAGAGTGATTAGGTCAAAACAAGATCTAAAACATTGAAATATTTCTATTTTATATCCACTGGGACTCATATGCCAGTATGGGCAATTTAGTCCAAGACTAGGGTTTTTGTGCCAAAACTGGAATATGACAGCGTTCGATGTGAAACAACTGAAATATAGAAAATGTGATGTACTGTGACTCCTATGCCACAAGTGGTGTATTAGTCCCACTCTACTTTTTTAGAGGGTTAGGATCTGAATCAGGTCTCTAATCTCTACTCTTCCTTCCACACTTTGTTTCTAGATCTAAAACTCTGATTTGCAACTTGTAGGTGACTTTTTGTGAAGATGATAAACTTGTGACCACTTGATGACTTTCTTCAACCTTGTAACCTAATCTTCCAAGATCCTCAAACTCCAAGACACCTAGATATGCAATCACACATGTAAAGAGAAGGAAAAAATTGTTGATTATTAGCAAATAGGGGTTTTCCTTGGTCAAACCCCTTTTAGGTAATTAAACCAAATGATGAAATAATGAAATAGCGACATGAAACATGAAACATGAACAATGATACCTTGAATGATGTCTTTTAAATCTTCAATCTAACATGAAGTGGCCATGGAGAATGTAGATATAGATCTTAAAATAAGTGTATAGCAATGGTTAATATTGGATCTTGAATTCTATATCACAACACTAGCTCAACAACATGCTTGATGCATCATGATTTTGACATGATGATGGATCTTGAATAAAATGGTGAAGAATTTTTCCCTTGAATTCCTTAGAAATGATCTGTAAACTCTCTTGACACTCTTGTGAAGTCCTGTAATCATAAACTTTCTATTAGGAATGCTCTCTTGAAAGTCTTATGTGAAAATTAGTGAAATAACCTTATATTATACTTATTTAAGTTGAGTTTCCCAAAATTACAACACTACAAGTCGACATCAGATCTAGGATGACAAAATCCCGCCAATAATTTGAATTAAATTTGATTTTGGGCCACATGGGACTCATACTCCACAAGTGGCGTATGAGTCCCATTAGGATTAACTATGGGACACATTTTTCCATAATGCTTAGAATGATGTAAAATCATGATCGGGGTCCAAAAACCTTAGTGGGACTTATACGCCTAACGTGGTGTATGAGTACTAGATCACTAAATCTGGGCCACACAACCTACACACACCTAAATTATGATTGGATGTTGGTTTATGTTAGGATTATCTCCAAAATAATGCATTTAATAAGGCTTGCAGATGCAAAATAGGGACAATTAAGGTTAAGATAGGCCCAAATAGTAATGAAAACCTTAGATTAGTGTGAAAGTATGGTACAACACTTTACAACACCCTAAATAAGGCATAATTAAACTTTCATTTAGTTTACAAGGGCCCAAAACTTAATGTGAAGGTACAAATAAATACACTACAACATTAAATTAAGGCAAAGTTAGTTCAATTTAGCTTAAAAAGGCCCTAAATCCAGTGTGAATGTGGAAAACACATTACAACATTAGATCAAGGTGCTATTAGGTCAATTTTAATTTCAATCATTCCCAAATTAAGTGTGAAAATGTAAACGATGGCATTTTTCAACACTACAATTAGAATAAATAAATAATTGAATTAAACATGATTTGAATAAGTTTTGTAAGTTAGCTATAATGTTGGTGGGAGTCTTGAAGATGTCATAATTAAATAGTTAGGTGTGAAAGTAGCTTCAGTTTGTTACCATGTTAGTTCCTTGTTTATAGTATTTCATTGTTCTTTTATGAAGCTATGTAGTTCAATATTTTTTTTATGCACATGAGAGAGTCTAGTAGTTCTTAATCTCTCTTAAAGGTATTTATTTTATGGTCCTTTATATAGATGGAGGGTATGCCTTCATATTTTGCATAACAATAGTTCTAAGTGACTTGTGACTATATTTAATGTTGCTAATCATTTCATTTCACTCTGTTCTTCTAGTCGTATATATAATCCATTTTTATAGATTATAAGGAATAATTAATGAAAGTTTGGAAATATTAAACCCTACCTAGAAATTTATTTAAAAAAATATTTACATTTGATAAAGAAGGAATTAAATGATAAGTTTGGAGAATAAATGTAACCAGACTCAAAAATTGAATAACAGTTGATTGTCCATGAATTTACAACTTTGTATTCATGTCAATATATTAGGATAACATGTTAATTGGTCTATGCAAGGATAAAAATGTCCCTATTTTGGTGAGTGTAGATTTATTGAATTTCTAATATAGTAAGATAAGTAGTTAAAGAGTGTGTGGTCTTAGTTGTTACATAAAAAATACCGATAGATTTGCAAGAGCTTAAGTTACTACACAATAATATATAGTTATTACATAATTGGTCTTCTCTTGTTGCACAACTATCTTCCCTTACTACACAAGACTTAGTTGTACAGTAAAACAAGATTGATGTAGAAGACCTTAAGTTGCGACAAGGCCAGTCTTCACTTGCTATGGAACTATCTTCTTTTACTAAAAAAGACTTAGTTATTTATTAGCTAATTATTGTTGCGCAAAAAATCAAGAATTAGATGTGTAAGAATTTAAGTTATTGTGCAACCATTATTTTCTTGTTACACAAATATCTTCCCTTAGTGCCCAAGTCATATTTGTTGTGCAATAGATGTTGAGATAATATTTTGTTGTCTCTACTTGTTGATAACACTAAGAAATATTTCATGTATTATTTTGTGCACTTTGATCAAGCAACAAGGCTTTATATCATGTTTATTTTAAACTTTATTTTAGTAGTGTAATTAGTGTATTAAAGACCAAAGATGTCAATATCATAAATGACCTACACTCTTGGAGTTCTTGATTGAAGGATTTGTATGGTCATTGGTGTAGTACATTAAATATAATTATAGATCAAGTTTTAATATGCTACAATCATGTGCATGCTACTTTTTTCAAGAGATTTTAGTTATGCTACAAGAAGTGGGCACTCCTTAATTAGAACCCCTTCCTTGAATGCATCATCTTCACTTATAGTGCATCTACCTTTTGTTATATGAAACTAAATACTATTAGTTCATAATTGGAGTTTAATTACATAAATTACACCATCTTTTAGAAACCCATTACTAACATATTTTTCTCAACCATAATTTCCAACTAAATATACCATAAGATTACTATAGAATAATATAGAATTATATATGAATTATTACTGTTTTTCTTATTAGTTTCAAAACAAAATATTTTTTTCTAGGTAAAATGTGAGATCACCTATAATTATATTAATATGAAAGTAGAAATTATAAAGGGTAGCAGTACAACTATTCAAAAGTATAACTATACAAATTAAGTAACCACATATATTATAGGCATTGATAGAAGCAAAATATTGGTAGACATCAATTAACATACAAAACAAAGAAAACTAAATAAAAAATACAAGCCCCAACCTTATTAATAATATATCTCTTCATCATTGAGAATTGGTTCCTCATCATATAGAAGGTTTCTTGGCCTTAGAAAATACATCCCCTAAACTAGAATTGGAGGGGGGTGCTTTGGCATAATACGAAGGGATTTGAAAGTAGAAATACCCTTCTATAAGAGTGCTAGCTCAAGGACGTTCCCATGAGAAGACACAGTTTCTAAATGACACCCCACTATCACTTTGCAGCCCAAGGGTGATGGCACTATAGATGCAATTTAATTTAGAGGAGGAGATTATTTGGAAGCTAGAGAAAATCAAACCAATGGGAAATATACCTTGAAAAATATTGTACAAGCATAAGAGCGCTCTAAATTTGGGTGTCATCAATGACACCTTCCTAAACATATTTATGACATGGTAAACATAGAAGGTTCGAAAATTTTAATAGGCCCATGGAATTTTCTAGAAAAGTAGTTGCCACCTCAAAAAAGACTATAAACAATGAAAGTTAGGGTTCCATGTTGTTGCTTGTCAAATGGTGTCCACCACCTTTAACTAATCAATTTTTAAGACTTATTTCAGCTAGGGAGAATCATAAGATCTGACCATAGTAGAATCCCCCACCTTTGATAGAAAGACATTATGTTATTCAACATCACTTTTGGAAAGAGAAAGGTTGACAAAATAGAAGAGTGAAGAAGAAAAGAATCTTAAAGAGAAATAAAACCAAAGGAATGAGGTAGTAGGCTAAGCATATATATCATGAACGTATATAACTAATTTGGCAAGTTGGAGATGGTAGAATGTGAGAGGAAGTAAAGAGTGATTGTTAGATTGCATTCCTTAGAAACAAAAACTTGTACCACATGACACTTGAAAGGAAAAGAAAATCATTAGCATTCAAAATTTCTTCAGAATAGTTAGAATTCACCAACTATGGTATGAAAAAGCAATATTTTCTTTCCAAGATTAGAATAAACAATGATGGAGTTTAACTATCCCAAATTTATCCATTTCCATTTACTGACACTTCATAGGAAATCAAATTTTTGAATTAGTAGTTTGATCTTTAAGATAAGACATTCAATTTTCCAATTAGTAAACTCTTTTTCAACCAAAATATTTATCATTACCATTGAATCCACTTCAATTTTAAGGTTTTGGATGTTTTTATTAATAGCAAGTTGCAAACCTAATAACAAGACATTAATTTCTACTATATTTTTTGAGACATTGGGGATATTTTTGAAATTTTTAGCTATAATTTATCTTGATTTATTTCTTAAAATATCATTTGTACCAAATTTTCCTATCTATTTCCTCTAGAGGCTCATCAAAATTGAGCTTTGTCACATTTGGGGGTGGTGCTTTCCACTTAATGAGATTTTTGATTGGCTTGGATTTAATGGATAAACAAGAGCCATTAGGTTGTGGAGGGCTTATATGTTACTCTCTTTTTTAATAAAGTTATCCCAAGAAGTAAATTTCATGTTTGAAGAAAGAGTCTCTATATAATATGAGACATAACTATTTAAAAAATAAATATCTCTATTTTGAACAATAACCGATCTAAATTACAAATTGATTTCCTAAAGATACAATTATTTCTCTCAAGCCATAATTTCCATATGAGAATTGAAGGACTTAACTCCCATAAAGATGTATAGGTAGAATCCTTATATAAAGAGGGTTAGCTTTGAAAGTGAGAAAGAAGGGAATTATGGAAGGCTCCTAACCAACCCAACTTCCCCAACAACCACTTCCAACACTTATTTGAAAAATTACAAGATAGTAGAAGATGGTCAATATCCTCATAAGCCATACCATAGAGAACACAAGTAAAAATTGGAGTAATTCCTAATTTATAAAATCTCGTGCTATTATTATTCAAAGCTAACCAAGTGAAAGAACCCACCTTTGGAAGACAAATTGAACACAACAAAAGTTTCAAGGCCAATATTTTGAGAGATTCAAGAATTTAATGCCATGTATATATTCTTTATTGTGTAGTTTTCTAACTTAGAAGCCAACCATTTTAATTCATCATCATCTTTTGAAAATATAATTTGTCTCCTATTGATTTCTTTTGTGAATCTTGATTTTTATAATTGGTATATTGGAAGGGATTCCACAAGTTTCTACTTTATTTTAGACATAAAGGAGGAATTATCAAGAAATTTATATTATTTGAAATTTATAGCTCATTGTTGACTAAGGAAAGGCTGAAATTTTACAAGAGTGGTAGGGGTTTGCAACCATACCAAGATTCTTCTCATAATAGGCATTTTTATCCATTATTAATTATCCACAAAAGGTGACCTGAAGAATCAGATCACAACGTGAGATTAAGAAGTTCCACATTTTTTTATCCCTTAGGTTGCTTTTCCAGGGTGAATATTGTCTCCTTATTCATCATATCTAGGTGTGGACAAATATTTTGGCACCCTAATGCTTTCTTGCACTTTTAGGGTTTTTCACCTAAAAGGAGAAAGATGGGCCAAAATGGGAAATGTCCCCACTCAAAATTGATTCATATGAATGGAATATGCCTAGGTGCAATGTATAAATGCAATAAATTGATAAAATAAATGACTTATTGATGCAAAACCTAAGAAATGCAAGTTGTTTGAAAACACAATGATGTATGCAAAATGACTTAAGAATGCAAGTAGACAATAACAGAAATGAACAAGACTGGAGAGGTGCCTCTAGAAACTGGAATGTGATGTAGAGAGGCTGTAGAATCCTATAGAATTTGTTGTTGAAGTCAACTGGGACACTTACACCAAGCTAGGTGACTTAGTCCTATTTCGGGGAGATTCTGTTGGAACAGGTTTCTACCAAATGGGTATCTAGAAATGTAGAAATCACTTTTCATGCCTGGGTATAAGGGTAGTTCATTCCCTAGTGATCTCTTGAGAATGAAGAGACCTGTGTGCAACGAATCCCTCTTATGTCACATTTTGGTGAACCTGACGTGAACGCATCAGATCTATTTTCATAATGTTGCATGCTTACGATAATCCCTTCTCTGAAGAAGATTTTGATATGCTGAAAGACGCTCTAGATGATTTCTTAGAAGCGCTCTCCCCTATCTATAAATCTTTCAAAAAAACTCTCCCTTCGCAAGCTGAGGAGTCAGTAAATGTGGTTGTGGTCTCTATGGCTCCTCTAAGCCCTAAGAAACCTGTCATTTACATGACCCTGACTGAACCATCCCTAGGGAGAACTATTTTGTCTATGGGATTTCGTGTCATAATGATTCATTAGACTTATATTCAAGGTTCATGAAAGATACAGACTCCACTTCCTATAATGTTGTTGGGCACACATACAATACAAGGAGAAATAAACAAAATTTGGATCAACAACCTTCCATTCCTACATCACAACCCTCTCAAATTCCTACTTCTTTATCACCTTCTCAACCAAGCCTTCCTTTAGCACCTAAACCTATGATTTGAAGCACCAAGTGATTATGATCTTGTCAAGCAACTTCATGTTAATCCAGTTAAGAGCTCACTCTGGGACTTGCTTTAGACTGCTCTAGTTTACCAAGAGATGCTTCAAGAAGCTTTAAAAAAATTCTCTTTCCTACCTCCGCTAGGCCTACGGATGTTAATGCGTTGTTAGCTCATATTCGAGTGGATTCACCAAATATTACGTTCCAACGGCAAGAACTCCCGCCTCTGGATGTGCAGAAGCAAGCAGATCCCTTGATGATTATAATTAATGTTAATAATATCAGTATTAGGCTTACTCTTGTTGACACCGGTTTGGCTCTCAACATTTACAGTATAGACCTATTACCTAAAATTAAAGTTGCTTCATCTTCTTTAGTAGCTTCTTCCATGTATATTCATGGGTTTGATAATGTTGGCCACCAAGCTCTAAGTACGATAAAACCTTTATAGATAGGTGTCATTACCTCACCTACATTGGTTTATGTGATGCTTGGCCCATTACTGTACAATCTTCTCTTAGGGAGGCTTTGGATTCATACTATGGGTGTTGTGACTTCTACTTTACACCGTTCTCTCAAGTTCATCGCAAATAATCAGGTGGTTACAGTTAAAGGAGATCTAGAAACTATTCACCTTTGTGAGCTAGCAGCTATTAGTTGTGCTTCAGTTGTATCCACTCTTAAGAATTGAATTCCATCTTTAACCATTGATGCTCTAGCATGTTCTTCTTCGATACCCTCTGTGGAAGTTTTTCCTAGAGTGAGTGTTGGTATAGATGAACCACCTCAAGAAAAAGATCCTAAGTCTCCTCCATCTTCCCCTTCTTCCTATCAATTGAATGCTTTCCTTGGTGATGATTGGGGCTTCTTGGATTTCTCAAAATTCTTTATTACAAAATATCAGGCAGACCCCTCTTGCATAGATTTTCTAGGTACTTTTGAGACAAAGATGGATGCCACTTTTGCTTGGGAAGAGAAGTTTGATCCTATTCAGAAGATCACTCCTTCCTCTACTGAGGAGAGAAATCCCACTCCTACAAAGGAGGTTAACATTTGTGAACCTGGTAAAGAGGGTGGGAGTGCTCCTATAGAGACATTCGACATTCATTGGTGGAACAAAACACTCTACGTAGAGTCGCCACCTCCTGAAGCTCTACAAACTCATTATGCGTTTGGATATGAACTCGCCTCTCGATATGGATATGGGCATAAAGGCCTAGGTCATATCGAACAAGGAATCCAAGTCCGTATCCAGTTTAAGCCATGACAACATTATCTGGGTTTGGGATGCTCTATTGAATAGTCTAAGCAAAAACCTTGGTGGAGTGTTAACATGATTTCAGCTGAGCCGTTGAGCTTGGTTCATCCTAAGTTGATAGAGGAAAGAGAGAAAAATAAGAGAATCCCTTTAGATGTCTTCTCTTTAGACAAAGCACTGGAGGAATTCCTAGGTTCCTACTCCTCGTTACCTTCTTTTCATCATAAGAAACGATTCTCGTATTGCCTGCACAAACAAGCATACTTTGGAGAATTCGTCTTGAATATTGATGAAGAGGACCCTCTATCTAACATCAATAATGATTCTTTGATATCTCATCCTAAAGATCACAGTTCTCTCCTTAAAGGAGATACTATTGAAGTCTCTATGGATCCTAAATCCTCATAAAAAGTGATCAAGATTGGGAAGTCTCTCTTCGGAGGAAGCATATGAACATTCTAACCTCTTGCATTCTCACCTTGATATCTTTGCTTGGACGTATGAGGACATGCCCGGTATTGATGAGTCTATAGTGGTTCACAATATCGTCCTGTGTCCTTATGCCAAGCTAGTTAAGCAAAAAATTTGAAAGATCAAAATCTCAGGGTAGAATTGATGGTCAAGACCAAGATAGAGAAGCAATTGCAAGGAGGCTTTATTCATCAAATTGAATACTCCCCTTGGATTTTGAATACAGTCGCTATTAGTAAGCCTAATGGCCATATCTGTATATGCATTGAATTTTGAGATCTTAACAAGGCTTCTCTTAAGGATGATTTTCCATTGCCTAATATAGATATGATTGTGGACCCGACTATAGGCCATGCATTGTTATCTTTTATTGATTGCTTCTTGGGTTACAATCAAATCTGTACTAATCCAAATGATCAATACAAGACAACCTTCACTACCCCTTGGGGTACTTTCTGTTATGTGTTCATGCCCTTTGGGTTAAAGAACATGGGAGCGACTTACCAACAGGTGATGACCCTGATATTTCAAAATTTTATTCATAAGATCTTAGAAGATTATGTTGATGACATCTTGGAAAAATCGATAACCCGTCAAGATCATGTGAAGAACCTTCATCTTATCTTTGAAAGGCTTTGACTCTATAAGATGAGACTCAATCCACATAAGTGCGTCTTCGATGTAGATGTTGGTAAGCTTTTGGGGTTCATAGTTTCTCATCATGGAATCAAAGTTGACACAAATAAAATTGATGGCATTATTAACATGCCTCCATCGAGGAATATCACAGAGTTGCAAAGTTTACAAGGGAAGATTTAGGCGATTCATATATTTATATCTCAATTGATTGATCGTACCCTTCTTTTCACTCGTTTATTGAAAAAGGATGTACGATTCATATGGGATGAAGAGTGCTAGAAATCCGTTGAGTCAATTAAAGCTTATTTGGCCAATCCCCCCGTATTGATGTTGGCTATGCAAGATAGACCCTTTTTGCTTTACCTTGCTGCATCATTATATGCCTCGGTAGCTTTGTTGGCTCAATATGATTATGCAGGGAAAGAGAGAGCAGTCTACTACATCAGTCGCGTCCTAGTTAATTATGAAACTCGTTATTCCTCCATGGAGAAGCAATGCCTTGCTCTTGTATTAGCTACGCAAAAATTGAGACACTACCTTCTCCATGCCAAAACACACGTCATAGTAAAACAAATCTCTTAAAGCATCTGTTCTCTAGCGCTAACCTTGTTGGGAGATTAGCGAAATGGGTTGTGTTGCTTTCTGAGTTTGATATAAAGTTTATTACTTAGAAATCAATAAAGGGTCAGGAAGTTGTTGATCAATTAGTAGATGCTCCCTCATCTCATTCCTTCCCAGGGCTGAATTTGTTTCCTGAAGAGAATATTTTTACAATTAACTTCGACCTTGAATGGAAGATGTATTTTGATGGATTGAGGTGTCAGATTGGTTTTAGAACAGGTGTGGTCTTGATATCCCCCAAAGGTAAACCGGTCCCTTTGTCCTTCCGATTAGATCTTACTTAAACCAATAACATCGCTTAGTATGAAGCCCTTATTGTTGGCTTGCATGTTGCGATTACACTAAAAATTAAGCATCTATGTATACTAAGTGATTTTGAACTCATTGTGAATTAGATTAGGGAACCTATCAAGCTAAAAAAAGTAAGTTGTCATGGTACTAAGACCTTGCTTTGTCCTTGCTTAATCGGTTCTCCTCTTTCACAATAGACAACATCCCTAGGAGAGAAAACAGACATGTTGATGCCATGGAAAGCACTACTTCCTTGGTTCCTTTAGAATAGGATACAAAAGAATACCATTTCATGGTTTAGGTCCTGCAAACCCCTGTGGTTTCTGATCAACCTGAATCTGAGTCTCTTGTGTGTTCTCATGTAGACATGGGAGAATGGTTTTCTAGTATCTATAATTATTTAAAGATTGAAAACTTTCCCCATGATGCAACAAAAAATGATTGCACTTGTATACAAAATCTTTCATCATGTTATGGCATTTTATCAAATGTTCTTTATCGAAAATCCTATAACATCTTGCTTCTCAAGTGTCTCACTAAAGTGGAAATACCCCTTGCCCTTAAGGAAGCCCATTCAAGATCTGGGGGTGGACATTTATGTGGTAGACCCCTAGCAAGAAGATTGATATGCATGGGGTACTACTAGAAAATGATGGAACAAAATTCCTTTGATTTTTTTAAAAAGTGCCTTCAATGTCAACAACATAGCCAAGGTTGCTACCACTAGAACAATAGGAGCTGGTGGTGCCGACAAGATAGGGGTAGCTGCTGGGGGGTCTGATCTCCTCTGCTACCTTGGTATTTGGGGTGCCACCTCCTCCTCTTCACCCGCCTGTTGGCACCCTCACTGTCTACCCTGGAGAGGATGGGGTGGCAAGTCCCCCTATAGGCCATGGTACCCTCTCGGGGCACCCTCACAAAACACAAGAGTAGGATGGTGCCCCTCCCACAACCACAAAAAATATATAGCTACCGCGACATTATTTGTCACCACTATGGGTGGAAAATCCTAGTTAGGCTCACCATCAAGGGAGGGAACAAAATTTGGGATGGTGGGGCAAGAGAGATCATCGACTCTTGCTGCACTCCTTTAGGCTCTAGTATAGGTGGGCACATCTGGTGGAATCATCTGAGGATGGCCATTTTGTCACATGACTCAACTCCAATAGTATGATACTATGATATAATTGTGGTGACCTACCAAAAAATGGTCTCGCTATAGGTTCCTTAGATGCTTGCTATCGTCCACCCATTAGAAAAATTGATAGGGTCTCCACTAAACTTTATTTGTAGCAATAGTGTCAAACTATAGCTACCAAAATTATAGATCACTAAATCTCCACTGGCCTGTCATGTCATACCAATGGGCCATGGGAATGTGATATGGCCATTGTGGGGGAAAGCTGGCCAGTTGGGTGCACATGATGTGGGAAAAGGCCCACACCTACAAATGTGTGCATGTAATAAGGCTATGGTACTCATAGTGGACATACAAGCCTGACTCTTGGTAAAGGTGTGCCAACATGTTGCACCCCTAGGCAAAAACTGTCTTATGCTTGACCATCTCTTTGATTGTATGGATGAGGCCCCCATGGAGGTGCAAGCCTCACCTATCTATCATGATCTGAAAAATACAGTCACAACCATAACCTGGTGTAGCAGTGGTGCAGTGGTCCTTGCCTAGTCCTAACAGTGCATATATATGTGGCCCATACCATCGCCACCATCCGTTTGTCCTAAGTAGTATAGTACTCCCTCCCTCCACTCTCAGGCCGATCGGGTATCATCTAGGGCCTCCTGCCATTTGTAGATGGGTAGTCTGAGGATATGATAGACATCCTCGATTGTGATGGTCATCTCCCCTCAAGGTAGCTGGAAAGATGATGTGGTGGCTTCCCACAACTCCATCAATGTTGTGAGCATCCTCTCATGATACCGCATCTCTAGCATGGTGAACACATGCCAAAGACCGACCCACTCCAAATGTGTGACCTCGTCATCTATCAGATGGTCCCTCTACTCACAAATGAGTCAGAATGCTCGCCCTCCTAGATGCTCATGAATCTTTGGATACTCTTGCAAAAGTGAAAAATTGTTTAAGTCGGAACATCAACTTTCATTATGAAAACAAAAAAATTCTTAAGACTTATGTGCGTCGCGCAGATGTCTACACGCTGCACATGCATCCCTATCTGCCATGGCTTCCTTGAGGATGCCAACACGTCCCTAAGATGATAGCGTAGACTCAAGACCTCAGTATAGACTCTGGACGATGGTGTATTTTTTGGATGTGAGCACCCACAAAAGACACTTGCACACCTCGCCGACTAGAAAAATGCTAAACATAAGCTAAAATTCATGAAAAATGAGGTTCAAAGACCTACCCAGTCCACCTCGTGACCCTCGGCGATGTCCTCATGTAGCTGATCCAACCTCGATGCCTTGTACTCCCTCCTACTAGGTATCTTGCTAACTTTTCTCTCACAAAAGTCAATAATTTTCTCATAGTGAATAGTGAACCACATAGGTATATATAGGCCCCCCAGGGCCCATTTATCCTAGAGTTTGTGGCTCCCTGGTTTCTCCTAAATTTAGCCCACCAAGTTGGGAGAAAACTTAGAAGGGGGCATATAGTCACCTCTTGATCATATTTTTCTTCCAAATCGACGACTTTTTTCTTGATCATTCTTCAATTCATTGTAGCTTCTTATGATTTTTGAGGCTGACCCAAAATTTGAGTTTTGCAAGTTAAAGTCTTGAACAATTTTTCACAACCATTTTGTCACTATTTGTTGAGCTCAAATGTTGGGGGAACCTTCAGTACCGGTTAGCTCAACTTCAGTGATCTCTGTGGTCCCTTCTTCTTGGCATGCAAATAAGTAAAATTCAAAATTTAGGTAAAATTTTTCTTCTCTAGTTTAGTGAGGCTGATTTTTTTTCCAAAATTGAGCCCACTAAAGTGGGGGAAAAATGTAATGTCACAAAATTGCACCTAAGGGAAAGTCCACATTCTTGCATTTTTTCCTAGCATTTATGACACCTTAGAGCATTAATGACAAAAATCCCATGAGTCAGAATTTCAAGACTCTAACTCCATGCGGAATTTTGGCAGAGCAACAAAAGCCTGATGACATGTTTCCTAAAAATATAGGCTCTAGATGCATGTGCAGCGCACTGGAATCCTAGCAGTTTTCTGAGTTTCAAACATGGAATCTGGAATCTTGACTCTTTTGACATGTGTCCTAGTAGTTGGAATTTGGATTAAATGGATCTTTGTTGCCCTTGCATGCATTAAAAACCCCTTTCATACTCTCATTTTGGGTTGGAAGTCATTCATTCAAGCTCTCTTACAACTTGCTCCAGTTTTGAGTATTCTTCATCCTTGATAGTAGCACTCTCACAAGTGAAGCCATGCCAAACTGAGGTTCTTCTAGCAGTAACAACTCTCAAACAAGCACTCAACGATGTGTCCATGTGCTCTAGAGAGGGTCTAGGCCTGTGGGTAACGCTCTCTCTCTCACTTTCCTTTCCTACTTGATCATTTACTACTTTGTGGTGCGGGTTCTAATCCAAAAGTAGGTTTTGCTTTCACCAAGCACTTTGTTTACTTCATTTACGCTCTTTTCCAACTTAATTGTCCATGGAGGTGGGAAAACCAAAATGGGGGTCTAATTGAGGTAGGCCCCTATATAGCCCCAACCTTTTTCCCTTGTTCTTCTGTGTGTAGGTGCAAAGTGGAGCTTGGAGTGAAGAGTTGAACATCCAATAAAAGGTAAGCTCTCTCCAAGTCCCCTTGTGTTTGTCATATTTTTTGACTTTCTGCTCACTTGTTTCGCTAAGTACGTCTTATTTCCGAGCTAGAAGTGAAACCTAGTTCTGTTCACTTGAGCTCTTGAGCCCTCTATTGCTTAGGATGCCAACACTTCTTTTAGGAAATAGCATGCCATGCTGGCATCTTGAAACCATGCTATTGTCTTTTGGCCAAGAGCTCACTCATCTGAGGAAAAAATCTTGAGGTTTCACTCTCTTGGGATCTGAAGTGACTTTCTCTAAAACACTACTCAAAATATACTTTTATGCATCTTCATCGACCTACTTATATTGAGGTGTATAAGGGAAATTCATTCCCTAGTGATCTTTTGAGAATGAAGAGATGTGTGTGTAGTGAATCCCTCTTATATCACACCTAATTAGGTCATCCTTGAGTCCTATTGGTGCCAAAGCTAGAATTTGAATTCTTAGCACACTTCATTAGGTTGGCCTTAAGGCCAATGTTGTTCCCTTTGGAATAAATACACCATCCTATAGAACCATCCACATGCTTTCCTTGCCATTTCTAGCTTCCTAAAACTTTGTCGTTACAACCACATGATCCCATGATGTCTTACCCTTCAAGCCTATAGAAGTGGATACCAGTTGACTAGCACAGTTGCCTTTTGATAGCAATAACTTTCCGCTGCCAATCTTGCCTCCTTAAGATTTGGATATCATGTGCAAGTGTCATC
Organism: Sequoia sempervirens; assembly: GCA_007258455.2. Taxonomy (NCBI): domain Eukaryota; kingdom Viridiplantae; phylum Streptophyta; class Pinopsida; order Cupressales; family Cupressaceae; genus Sequoia; species Sequoia sempervirens. Next base: position 562,099,345 of record VDFB02281492.1, read on the forward strand.
ATAGGTGCTATGTTCCAAACCACACACTTGAATGCGCTCTTGTGGAGGAATGTAGAGGGATTCCTAGAATCAATTATGTTTTGGCATAATGAACCTCAATTAACGATCTTCCGATGGCAATATCTTCTTAGTAGACGATCTGTTTCTCATGAGCTTTGGGCATGTTGTGGGCCTTTACTATAGATGCTTTGTCCCAAATTGTAGATTGAGATGATCCCCTATAGAGGAATGTGGTATGAATCCCAGATTCCACTCTGTAACTATCTTTCTAGAAAAAGGTACATGGTAGTAGACTTGCCATGTCCCCTTTTTGTAATAATCTATGTTAAGGACCAAATTTCTTATTTCCTATTTCCCACAGCTCCCTTAGTTCAAATTTTTGTGTGTGTTCTCCCAAGTCTTCTTTCCCCCTATTTCTGTATAAGGTATTTGAAGTCTCTAAGTTTGAAGAAATGCCTAGTTTTCTAAATGTTTATTAGCAGTTTAAGTTTCAATGTTCATAATCCATGTATGATTTCTCATCCAAGTAAAACCTTTCCTTGGTCCAAACTAGACTTTTAGAATTTCCCATCTTGACATGCCTTTCCTCCCAACTTTGCTTTTTTTTCTGTGCATGCTAGAGTGTTAGACTTACCCATTAAGGCACACTTCACACCCATTCACGATCTCCATTCCCTTTTGTCAAATTGTTAGATTTTTCCATCCCATCATCAATTTTCTACAAACCCTACTCTTTTATCTGTTAGAGAAAAGCACCTAGGAGCGATTGCAAACCAAAAGAAACCTTCACGAATGAGAGAAGCTATTTCACTAGGAGTGAAAACAAATGAATTGAGATGATGAAAAATACTGTACACAACATGTCTTAAAAAGGCACGAGAAGGTTGGTTCAGGAAAGAAAACTGACATAATACATTTACAAATATTAAATACATAACCACAATTATTAAATTCCTTTAAGTTAACTTAAGAAAGCATAAATGGTAAAAACCATTCACTCTAACATCCCCTTAAGTGCAACTTAGGGAAACTAAAAATGTAAAATGAGATACAAAATAGGTCCTGACAATAAGGCCATGTTAGGTACCCATCCACAACTACAATGCAAAAAAGAAATCTCTCACAATAAGAGAAAAGGAGAAAAACCCTGTGGGAAAATACCCCTCTTCAAAAGAAAGAAAATAGAAAATGATGAAAATAAAAAAGTGAAAGGAAGGTGGACTCCTCAAGACCCCCCAAGGACAAATTCCTTCGCCCCTAACATCAATCTTAGTAGAAGATAGCGAGGAGATGCCAAAGGTTTAGTGAAGATTTATGCAACCTGCTACTTCATAGGAAAATACTCTAAACTCAGAACACTCTCATGAATGATCTGCCTAATGAAGTGCATGTGGATCTCAATATGATTTGTGCATTGATACTCCACTCGATTGTGAGAAATATTTATGGCACTCCAATTATCACACCAAAGAGTAGTGGGATGATCAGTAGGAAAACCAAACTCAGCCATCAACTGTCGAAGTTGCAGAACCTCATGACTAGCCTAAACAACACCTCGATACTCAACCTTAGTCGATGATAATACAATAGAAATTTTCTTCTTGCAAGACCATGCAATCATACTAGAACCAAGACAAAAGACAAAGCCAAAAGTAGACTTTCAATCATCAACATCACCAGCCCAATCTAAGTCAGTGAATCTCAAAATTTGAGTAGCACTTGATGTGTAATGAATTCCAAATTGAGTAGTGCCTTAAATGTACCATGGGATGCACTTGGCTACCTTCCAGTAACTCTCATGAGGATCTTGAGAGAAACTAGAGGCAAGACCAACTGCAAAGGAAATATCAAGACAATGATGTGTCAAGTACAAAAGGCTTCCAACCAACTATCGATACAAGGTAGCATACACTGATGGAGTACTTCAACTAGAAGACAACACAACACCTAAATGAAAAGGTGTAGGGGCTCACTTGCAATCATCCATCCCAAATCTCTGAAGCAAATCAAGAGCATACTTTTGCTGGAAAATATAAATACCTACAAAAGACTAATAAATATGAAGACCAAGGAAGAAATTCAAAAGACCAAGGTCATTCATATTAAACTGCTCCATCAAAGCTCTCTAAGTATCCTCAATCATAGCAGGAGAACTCCTAGTGAGAATCAAGTCATCCACATAGAGAACAAGAATGAAAGGATCCCCCATGCCTTTGAATGTAAACTGTAGGGTTAGAGTGACATCTAGTGAATCCAAAAGAAAGTAGAAAACTATCCATCTTCTTATACCAAGATCGAGGGGCTTGTTTGAGACCATACAATAAATACTAAAGCTTGTGAACAAGTGAAGGGTCCTACACAAAGCCTGGTGGCTGCTCCATATAGATCTCCTCCTGAAGATCACCATGTAGGAAAGAACTTTTACTATCCATCTAATACACTGACCAACCCTAAGATGCAACTGATGGTGCCTTCAAATTTTGTATATTTGAAGTGCTTATGTCTTTTCAATGTGTCAACAGAGCTTAGGCTTGCATCCTATCAAATCTACCCTAGAGGCCCTCTTTGTTGTTTAATATTTTTCAACTCGAAGGTCATCTTCCAAAATTCCTTTAGTAGAATGTTTTTTGGTACATATGGCAACATGCCTACTCATTTTTGGGCCCCTTGGATGAGTTCTAATGGGTTATTTAATTATTTTCTGATTGCAACTATGTCAAAATTGGTGTTTTAGAAAGTTACAAATTTCACAATTATAAAAGCAACCCATTTCTTGTCTTAGTCTTGTGCCATAGAAAAAATGACCCTTTGCTTGACATGGGATTAATTCATGATAAAATGGACCTAATGAGGCCTTGATTCAAGTGTTGTGAGGCATTTTATGCATCCACACTAGGTCTTGGACCCTTGCAAATTGAATAGCATGCTTTTAACGATGCCTTGTAAAGGTTTTGTAGAGTGTTGTAAGATTCTTTCATGCTTTTATAGACTTAATTAACCTATTTCTCCCTAAATCAACATTATAAAATGTGTTTAATAACATTACATCAATCTAGAAGGTTCTTAACTAAAAATTAATGTTAAACTAGTGTTGTAATGTGTCTTTCACATTCACATTGGTTCTTATGCCTTCCTAGGCTATGTGGACCTCATTTTAGTGTTGTAAAGTGTATTTAATCACACTTTCACATTGATTTTTGTGTCCCAAGCCCTATTTGACATTCACATCATCACTAGTAGTCCCATATTAACCCATATTGTGCATCCTAAGACTCAAATTGATCAAATACCTAACAAGGTTGCATTTCAAACCTTATTTCTTTCTCCCTTGGCATCTGAGCTGTCAAAATAGCCCCTGTGGAACCCATTCACCATGCATGGTGAATCAGTCCCATCCAGGTGGGACCCATTCGCCATGTGTGAAGAATGAGTCCCACTTGGCTCTATTTTGACCTTTGAGTGGGAGAAAAGAAAAATTTGAGTTTAATATTGCTTCATGTCAGCCTATGATGAGGTATTAATGGGTAAAATAGGTGAATTTCCTATAAAATCACCTCTCTAAACTCATTTTTACATCCATTAACTTGATTCACATCCATTCTTCACTATTCATCCACCAATCTTTCATCTCAAGTCAAGCAACTTAGGGTTTTGTCATTGCAAGACATCAAGAAAGCTTCTAAAGACATTCAATGGTTGAATCTTCATGATTTGTTGTAGACATTCAAGATAAATTATCATGGTAAGGTAATCTATTCCATTATTGCATTTTTTATTCCATTCTTTCATCATTTTGGTTTAATTACCTAAAAGGGGTTTGACCAAAGCAAACCCCCATGCCCTAACATTCAACATCTCTTCTTCTTGTCTTGTGTGTTTGTAGATTTAGGATTCTTGGAAGCTTGGAAATCATTAAAGATCAAGTTGCAAGGTTCCTCAATTCTTCTCCTTATTCAACATGTCATAATATCAACAAAATCTCATTTTTAGACCTGTAAATCAGAGTTTCAGAAGCAGACACTAGTAGGAAGTCAAAGTGCAGATTGGAAGCTTCGAAATCCACCTTTGAAAGTCCAAAATTCAAAAGTGGACTCATTCGCCATGGGTGGAAAATGAGTCCCACCCTAAGGTGAGTTTTTGGATTTTTATATTTTTAGATACCCTTTTGTCAAAAATAGGTTTCGATACAGTTTGGCAGAACTGGGACCGATTCATCCAGAATGGTGAATGAGTCCCTCTAGGCCTAAAAAACAACATCAGCAGCATTTCAAATGTAATTTTTAGTCTTCATCAAAGTTCTAGGTGCACACTTTTAGTCTAATTCTTTTCTGTTGCAATTTTACATTCGTTTGTAGGTGATTTTGCATTACACAATGTGTTTTCAAACAAGTCATATTTCTTGGGTTTGGCATATTTAATCAATAAATATTATAAATTAATTATGCTTAGATAATTGAATTCCATCATAACATCTTACATTGCATAATTTGAGTGAACCTAGCTAGCATTGTTGGCCTAGCTCTCTCCTTTTAGATGAAAAACCCTAGAAGAGCAAGAGAAGTGCATTGGTGCAAAAAATCCACGGTTCATTTTGGTGAACCTACTTTTTGAATGCTTTATTGGTTCATTTGGAGTCCTTTCATCATCATAGATCTAGCTTACATTATGGTTTGCATGATTCATTTGCATGCTAGTTGTTAAATTTTGCATTCATAAAAAGTGCATTTAGGTTGCATTGTTGGCATCTAAATTCATTTCTACTCTCTAAAATTCTGCATTTTTCAATTAGGTCTGCATCATAGCACTCAGAAACCATGAAAATCAGTCAATTTTTTTTGAAAATTTTGAGAAACGTCCATACTATGACTCATTCGCCACCCTGGGCGAATCAATCCCTTATGACCCCTGAAACAACATTTTACAGACCTCAAAACTCTTTTTTTCAGCTTCTGTTTGGTGCCTTAACCTACCTATATCAATTAGTTGCATTTCTGTAACATGCATTTCATTAAATCCAGCCTTAATTAGCTCATTTCATGCATGGCTTCACTTTCAAGTTTGCATTCTCATCTTGTTACATATCATAATCAGTCCATCGTCATTTTTTAAAATCTGAAAAAAGTACATTCCTCTTTTGCATCTTTTCTTTCACATTGTTAAATTTAAATATTTTAGATTAATAATTCCATCATGTTTTCATTACAAAATTCTATAGTTCTCACCTTGCATGTTCTCTTTTTAGATATTATTGCATGTTGTAAGCAACTTTTGTTAAAAGCATATGAATATGAGGTCCTTTCCCTTCTCTTTTTGTTCGTCATAGATCCCTCTCCTAGTTCCCCTTTTGTGGATAAGGTTAGTTTAGTGAAAGAAACCTTGGATACTCATAACACTTACATTTGTTCTTCTCCTATTATCTCTCACACTTGTGAAGCAGATATTTTAGTGCTAGAAGAACCAATTGATGAGAGTTGTTTCTCTCCTCTTACCTCTCTTATTGGACATAACATTACTATAGAAGAGGACATCACACTAAGTAATCATGACAACCACACAACACAACATGAGACCATAGATTCATCTCCCAACTCCTCCCCTATTTGTGAGAATGTTTTTGTGAGTAATCATGGAAATCACATTATTTGTGAGGAGGATATGTTGACATCAGATGATCAAATCTTTAAGACCTATGACAATCCTCTTTATTTTTCTTCTCCTATTTTGGACGACATTATTGGACAAAGGGAGGTAATAAAAAATAATCATGATAATCTTCTTGCTCCCTTTCCTAATGTTTCCCCCATCCAAGAATACATACTTAATCAAAAGGATCCAATCATTGAAAAACAAGAATGTGATGCTTTTTCTTCTCTTGATGCTTCTTCCACTTGTGATGAAGCTACTTTGCACATTTCAACCTTAGATGAACATATTACAACCTCTCCTAGTAGCGTAGATAATATGGAACAAGAGAATGATACATTACAAACATTGAATGATTACATAAATTCTTCACCTAATCTCCCCATTATGAATAATCAAACACATTCAACCATTAATAACTCCCTTGGTCGTGATGAAGTTATTTTGGATGAAAAAAACCTTAATTGTCACACACATGTGGTTTGTTGTTCTCCTAAGAACTCTCCTTCTAGGGAGGATATTATGACCCAATACAAAGATAGCATACCCTTCAAAGACAATGAAGACTCTCACTTGTTACGGGATGTTAACATTATTCAACCTCAACTCATCATTTATCCCCCTTCACATAAACCTTCACCTAAGCCCAAGTTCACTCTTTACCCACCTTCACACAAACAAAAAACTCAAAATAAACCTCAACTTATTCTTTACCCACCTTCACATAAACTTCACCCCTCTAACCAACCCCAATACACCCTCTACCCCCTAAACCCAATGTGTTGCAGCAATCTAGTAATGATATTGTTGCTCATACATATAACACTCAAAATAATCTGCAACCATCGCAACCAACCCCACCCTTATTACCTTTACCCAATCCACCTAGTGCTCCTCGTTACATCCCACACACAAAGGAGTATGATCTTTTCAAACAATTATAGAATACTCCTACAAAGATTTCCATTTGGGATTTACTTCAAAACTCACTAAATTACCACAATATTGTTCAAACAGCCTTACAACAAATTGCAGTTCTTCTTGGTACAACTCTGAATGATGTGGCAGCTTTAATTCATAAAATGAATCAAACTAATCTAGACATTACTTTCCATCAACATGAGCTCCCTCCTTTAGAGTTACAAAAGAAAAACGAAGCTTTCATGATCATTGCTTGCTACAATCAGATAGGGATAAAATGAACCCAGGTTATTGATAATGGTTGTGCCCTTAATGTGTGTAGTATGAATCTCCTTGATCAATTAGATGTTGACAAGTCACAAATAATACCTGATTCCATATCTATTCATGGATTTGATAATTAAAAAAAGCAACCACTCGGTATAGTCACTTTTCCTATTACAGTTGGGGTGGTTACTTTGCAAACTCCTATTCATGTCATGCCTTATGATCTCTTGTATAATCTTCTTTTAGGCAGACCATGGATTCATGAGATGAATGCAGTCCCTTCAACCCTTCATCGTATAATGAAATATGTTTATAACAATAAAATTTATCAAGTTGAAGCAGATCCCAACCCTAAAAGTTTCTTTCACCTTGACAAAGGAACTAATAGTCCTTTGAAAACATTAATTCCCACATCCAACATAGAAATTGAACAAAATGATGAGTTATTTCCATCTAAATTATTTGGTGACGATCGGGGATCCTTAGAATTCACACCTTCATCTATGGGTGAATACATATTCACATAAAAGAAAGATGAGAAACAAGGACAACCAACCATCATGTCAACACAACATTCAAACAACCTTTTGAAAGCATCCACTTCAACCACTTTAGACAAACATAAAAACTACACAACAACCTTTGACGAACACAATAACGAACAACCACCTAATTCCAAAGCAATGAAACAACTTTATGGAAAAGGGTATGAACTCATAAAACAATAGGGATATAGTGGAAAAAGATGTGGTGCTTGAGAACAAGGTATCTGCAACCCTATAGAGCCTAACACACAGCAAACAACCCATGGTCTTGGTTATTTTCCTTTGTCCAAACCTTCACTCAACATCAAAAATCTCCCTAAACACATTCCTAAATCATCCTTAACAACTAGTGGTATTGAACATCATCCTTTAACTACACCTTCGCTTAATGTCAATGTCATCTTGCAAAATTTCATGATTTAAATTCGTTAGATTTTGTATCCTCCTATAATGGGAAGAATAAAATCTCGCAATCTAGAGACACTTGAGTAAGTATGACATCTACTACTAAGTAAGATGCATCTTTGAAACCAACCACAAGACCACCTTCTACCATTGATCAAGAGGGTATCTTGTGGAGACTCCTCCAAGATCACTTGATCACCCTCCCTCCTAGAACTCGAAAGAAATGTTACTCCAAGACTTCATTTTGTGCATATCATAGAGTTCATGGTCATTCCACTAATGAATGTAATGCTTTGAGTCATAAAATACAATAGTTTCAGGAGTTTGGTATGCTTCCCTATATGGGGCAACTCATTCCTCTAATTGCTATTGATTTTCACTCTAGCGTACATCTCATCAACAATTTCGGCTCACCTTTGTCCTGCACTCAATGGGGGCAAGGGGTTTTGTAGCCTTACCCTCGTATGTCACTTTTGGTTGCCTCCTTTGGCTAGTCGTTAACCTTTTATGAACATATAAGAGAAATCTTGCAATGTGGACGACATGCCTTAGGTTGGCTCGCATATGACATAATTCTCTTTTTCATGATGTAGCTTATTGAAAACATATGACTTGGTCTGAGTAAGCTCTCATGTTTTCTTCTCTCCTCTTCTTCTACTTTAAATCAATTGATCATAGTATGGGTGCTCGCAACCGCTTTGACGTGGGGGCATACATCACCACTCACAATTCATTGTGTGATTTCTTTCTTCTTGCAATACGTCCTTTTCTTGGTGGAGTCATTGGGTTTGATTCCCTCCAAGAGCGAGATACTTCTTTTGACATATCCTCTATCAAAGACATTAAGCACAATGTCCTCTAAGATGAGACCTTGTGCGAACAAAGCAAAATCCCTTTGAACATTACTTGCACTATTTTGCATTAACAATGTCTATGAATGTCAAGCATACAAATTTTTTCTTACTTCATAGAGCTCAAACCATCATTTTCCTTTGTGGAGCCTTGTTAAAGTTATCAAGAGGTATAACTTTGATATGGTTGAGTGAGAAGCCCATCTAGCGGCATGACTTTTCCCCATAGCCACATTTGTGTTTGTGAGTGCATACCAACTAGCATATGTATCTCACCTTTTGGGATTTCTCACCCCGCAGACAATTAGAAGTTTTGTGGCCCCAAATTGAGTATGTTTTGGGATTTCTCACCCTGCAGATGACTAGAAGATCTATGGCCCCAGAGTGAGTATGTTGTGGCCTTCTCACTGCGCAGACGGCCATAATTTTTGTGTCCCCAGAGTGAGTACATCTTTTCCACCTTGTCTTTCTTTCTTGTTCTTTCCATTACATGATTTTGTATCTTGATCGTTTGAATTAGGATCTTATATCCTAGGGGCTTGACCATCCCCTTTGATCTTTGTTATTCTTTTTTATTTGCATCTCTACATGTGGATCTCTCTTGAATGTCTACTTTAGTGTGAGTTTGAATCAAGTTCATCCTCTCACTAAAGTGGGGAATAAATGTTCCATAGAAAAAAGGACCCATTGCTTGACATGGGATTAATTCATGATAAAATGGACTTAATGAGGCCTTGATTCAAGTGTTGTGAGGCATTTTATGCATCCACACTAGGTCTTGGACCCTTGCAAATCGAATCACATGATTTTAACGATGTCTTGTAAAGGTGTTGTAAAGTGTTGTAAGATGCTTTCACGCTTTTCTAGACCTAATTAACCTATTTCTCCCTAATTCAACATTATAAAATGTGTTTAATAACATTACATCAATCTAGAAGGTTCTTAACTAAAAATTAATGTTAAACTAGTGTTGTAATGTGTCTTTCACATTCACATTGGTTCTTGTGCCTTCCTAGGCTATGTGGACCTCATTTTAGTGTTGTAAAGTGTATTTAATCACACTTTCACATTGATTTTTGTGTCCCAAGCCCTATTTGACATTCACATCATCACTAGTAGTCCCATATTAACCCATATTGTGCATCCTAAGGCTCAAATTGATCAAAAACTTGACAAGGTTGCATTTTAGACCTTATTTCTTTATCCCTTGGCATCTGAATTGTCAAAATAGCCCCTATGGAACCCATTCGCCATGCATGGTGAATCAGTCCCATCCAGGTGGGACCCATTCGCCATGTGTGGTGAATGAGTCCCACTTGGCTCTATTTTGACCTTTGAGTGGGAGAAAAGAAAAATTTGAGTTTAATATTGCTTCATGTCAGCCTATGATGAGGTATTAATGGGTAAAATAGGTGAATTTCCTATAAAATCACCTCTCTAAACTCATTTTTACATCCATTAACTTGATTCACATCCATTCTTCACTATTCATCCACCAATCTTTCATCTCAAGTAGAGAAACTTAGGGTTTTGTCATTGCAAGACATCAAGAAAGCTTCTAAAGACATTCAATGGTTGAATCTTCATGATTTGTTGCAAACATTCAAGATCAATCATCATGGTAAGGTAATCTATTCCATTATTGCATTTTTTATTCCATTCTTTCATCATTTTGGTTTAATTACCTAAAAGGGGTTTGACCAAAGCAAACCCCCATGCCCTAACATTCAACATCTCTTCTTCTTGTCTTGTGTGTTTGTAGATTTGGGATTCTTGGAAGCTTGGAAATCATTAAAGATCAAGTTGCAAGGTTCCTCAAGTCTTCTCCTTATTCAACATGTCAGAATATCAACAAAATCTCATTTTTAGACCTGTAAATCAAAGTTTCAGAAGCAAACACTAGTAGGAAGTCAAAGTGCAGATTGGAAGCTTTGAAATCCACCTTTGAAAGTCCAAAAATTCAAAAGTGGACTCATTCACCATGGGTGGCGAAAGAGTCCCACCCCAAGGTCATTTTTTGGATTTTTACATTTTTAGATACCCTTTTGTCAAAAATAGGTTCCGGTACAGTTTGGGAGAGCTGGGACTGATTCACCCAGAATGGCGAATGAGTCCCTCCAGGCCTAAAAAATAGTATCAACAGCATTTCAAATGTAATTTCCAATCTTCATCAAAGTTTTAGGTGCACACTTTTAGTTTGATTCATTTTTGTTGCAATTTTCCATTCGTTTGTAGGTGATTTTGCATTACATAATATGTTTTCAAACAAGTCATATTTCTTAGGTTTTGCATATTTAATCAATCAATCTTATCAATTAATTGCACTTATTTCATTGCATTTCATCATAATAACATCATACATTGCATAATTTGAGTGAACCTAGCTAGCATTTTTGGCCTACCTCTCTCCTTTTAGGTGAAAAACCCTAGAAGATTAAGAGAAGTGCATTGGTGCCAAAAATCTACGGTTCAAGTCTAAAACATCTTTGGTTCCAATTTCATCAAAACATAGGTCATATGATGCATTATTTTAATGCTTTTCAATTGTGGCAAACACATCCTACAAGTTAGTTTACAAAGGGAGTACCAAAATTCTAATTGTTGGGCAAAACCCAATTACAAACCCATGTTTTAAATAATTGTTTATGATTGCTCACAAAGAATCATGGCTTCAGGTGTCTCAATTTTTTAACAGTGAATTTTCTCTGTCTAGGCAAGAGGCGAAATTAAATTCTCACTTATTTCCTAAAGTTTAAAGTGCAAGTATTTAAAATATTCTAATTTTTTTAAATAATTGGCAAGCATAGTGCACACACATATAAAGTTTTTAGGGAAACTTTAATATTTTTTTTGGACTTTGTAAAGCTTAAAACTTTATTAAAAGAAGCTTTCCCCACGAGTCATTGGAAGAAATGCTAATGACATCACTTGCTTGTGGGGAAGCGGGGAGGTGATCAAAAGTATTGTTTGGAGCGAGAAGCTTTATAAATCATTTATTAAAACCTTTGCAATGATTTTTTAAGGTTTCGAAGTTTAATTTTTGTGTTTTCCCACTCGTGAGAGCTTTGCTACTATCAGAAGAAGTAAGTGGGGAAGCAAGGGAAGCTTTTCCTAGCGTCAAAACTTTTCTCCATCACGTGCAAAATTTATGCAGGCTGTTTTGGGGTCATTGGAGGAATGTAAACTATTGTTTTAACCTCCAAAATACTACCTGCAACCTTTCCAATGTCTGGGTTGTTCTTTTTTATGTGTTTTGGACATGTTTTGAGTGTTATTTGACTGGTAAAATGCATAACAATTCCTTGCACGACTTGCAACATCTTGGGGCCAATTTTGGAGCTATTTGTGGATTATAAAATGTGTTTCATTGCTGTGAAGAGGAAATTTCACTATGAAGTGGGCATAAATTAAAATGCAATCACGTTTTTTGGTTTGGGGTAGATTTTTAATGCTATTTTTGAGTTGCAAATCATGGTTTTCGCTTCCAAAAAGGTGCCTCAAACATTTTTCATGCCTCGGGAGCAATTTTGGAAGTGCTTTATGCACTCTTTGGTTGTCGGTGAGGTAAAATATGCCCAATATCTCATTATCACGCCCTGCATCTCATTCTTTTTATGTGCACTAGTTAATGCATCATGTGAAGTTTGAAAATGGTCTACAATGAATCTTGTGCTAGGAAAGAAGATTGAAGATAAAAATCCATGCATCTGAGAAATCGTGAAAATGTTTAATTGGTAATATAAAATTGCACAGAGGATTTTTTCTAAGACAAATGTTTGACAAAATATCAAACTAAATGTTGTGTATAATGAAAGTTTTAAATATTAAAATGGAGGTTGAAAGGCATTTTTTAACTACCAATAAATGGGTTTTTGACCTAGAAGTGAAATTTTCTCACTTATAGTTAATTTGAAACTAGTAAATGACTATTTACAAGTAGGGTAGAAATTTGCATGGGAATTACAAATGAAGACAGAGTAAAGAGGGAAAATGAAGAATGAGGAGCATATTCTAAAATGCCAATCAGTTTGCAGATCAAGGGAGTTGAATATGCCATGAGTCCACTGTGGATTAATTTTAGGGCTTTTCTCTTCTCTTCTCTTTTATCTAAAATGAGAAGTTGTTCTCATTTTTGGGCAGGTTTCAATTTCTCCAGGTTGAGAAGATATTATAATTTCTATGTAGGGTTATCTCTAGATTAGATGTTCTTCAAATTTTAGAGTGTAGTGTTGTAATCCATTTTGTTAATGGCAAGCAAATTAGTTTGTAGATTATGATAAAAAATGTCATACTATAATGTCTCCAAAATGTATGGGTATGTGCAGGATCATCATGGAAAAAGTAGGCCCTTAAGTGGCAAAAAATTCAAAAAAATCAGAGTTAGGAAACTTGACATAAAAATTTGAATAAGTTAACTATATTATTTCAAAAATATGTAAGAATAGAATCTGTAGAAAATTGAATTCAGTTTCTAAACTACTAGGTTTATTTAAAAAACATATATATCTATTTGGTGAAAATTTGAAATTTCAATGCAGTAGTACTTAAATTTCAAGGAAAAAATAAGTAGGTGTCTGTCTGACCACCCTAACCACAATAAAATGATAATATTTTTTTATAGGATTTTAGATATAAGTAGAGGACTCATGTCCCGATGTGATGCATATTTTTTTCTAATTTTTTTCCAAGTAAATAACTAAGTATGAATTTTTTATTACAACTTTTAAAAACTATAAAAAATCATATGTCTAACCACCTTAACTTGTTCAAAACTTTATCAAATTCAATTTTTTTTTTTAATCCTATAGTATGTGAAGCATAGAATGTGACACATGTTTCAGATTCAAAAAATGTGATATTGTTTGAAACCTATAGATATTTTTCAATCAACCTATCAATCGGGACTTTAGTCATAATTCAAATAGAAAATGAATAATAATTATTTATTAAATTCATAGTAAAGCATAATTTATATTGGTGGAAAGTTGAGAATGTCCTTTAAAAACCCTTTTCGTTTCATCAATTTTGGGTGTAAAAAAAGTCGTCAACCACATACCCTACACATACCCATCATATCGCCACTTTTTGGCCCATCATGATCCTGCACATACCCGTATGCATTATATTTTTAATCAAAGTAATCAAGGATTATGATGGTTTTTTTTGCACATTTGTTGTAATAGGTGTTTAGATTGTTGGCTCCTATTCAAAAAATAGGTTAAAGTTTTCTCTCAATTAAATGCTAAGTATATTGTATTGCATTCAGGATTTATAAGAATGTTGAAGATGTGTCCTAAAGAGACTTCATTATTGTAAGACAGTAATGGTTTAATGGTCACTAGTTTTTTGCTTGGGCTATTATCTGATGGGTTATTTCATTTTGACTCTGTTATGGACAAGGCACTAGTTTAATGTGTTTCCTTTGTGCAAATCCTAGAAGGAATCACCAATCAAATTTAGAATCAAACTTTCAAGATGAACTATAATTGTTATAGTTTGTTGTTAAGTTCTTCCATTCTCATGCTCTAAATGTTGAGTGTTGTCAAGAAGTAGCCAACTTCTTAATACATTCCACTTAGTGAGCTATCATATGGGAATTTATCTATTGTTTGCAATATACTTGGTCATTAGGTGTAGAGGTCTTTAGGTACATTGTGGGATTACCCTCTTGGGTCTTGCAGAGCCCAAAGTATATGAGGAAAGCATTGTTGCTTTCAATCGTTCATTGGCCAATCCCTTCAAGTTGCTAAGGATTGAAATTGGTAAATCCATAGGAAATTTTGAAGATCAACTTGTGAATTAAAAACAACCAACAGATTGGCAACTCTATTGGGGACTAGATTTGTGAAAATATGCTTGTCCCAGTATGCTTTGTCCAAGCATTGTGATTAGATTCACATATATTTGTCATGGGGTGTTAAATTTTGTAAATATTTATCAAAATATTACCAAGGCTTATTGAATTCTCCCACCATTTATCAATTTAAAAGTCATTTGTGTAATATTGTCAAGTCTGTGTGTGTCCTTACAAATTCTCCACTTAGTGTGTTGAGTATGGTCTTAGGAGTTCTCTATATTTCCAAATCTATGCAATTCATGTAAAGATCTACACAATTGTCATTATTATTTATAATTCCCAAAAAAATTTGGGTGGTGACTCTGAAGTCTTTGCATCAATGTGCATTATTTGTAGAAGTCAAGAAGATTTTAAAGAAGAAGAGTTGCAGAAGAAAGATGAGGAAAATTAGAGGTTACATGAAGAAGCATCTGAAAGAGAAATTAGATGGCAATCTTCAAAAGACTCCCAAGGAGAGGGCCAATAGGTACATAAAGATGAAAGTTCAAATCAAGGTATTCCAACATCATTACAAGCAAAGGATGCACATACAATTCTACTCCCCATCCTATTCCTAAAGATCATATTCCTTTAATGAGTTCTAGTAGGCATGAAATTCAAGAGAATTTGCTAGGGTTAGACCATGAAGGAGAAGATGATTGTGATAATAAGACTATCACAAGTATCCATAGGTCTAGATCCAAGAAAAGTAGAAGTAGAAGTAGAAGTAGGAGCCATCACCGAAATGTTGCCTCTACCCATTCTATTGGTGTTGGTGACATTATCCCTCCTACATTTGGTGGATATTTACATTTACTGCTAACTTGTTAACTGGAACTCATAATGATCCCAAAAACCATGATGCCCATAACCTAATAGATCTAGAAGAACACTCAGGTTCAACCATTACTCTTCCAGATCTTGAGGAGGTTTTTAGAGATGTCAATGATCTTAGAAGAGAAATTCAAATTTAGAGAGACATAAGGAGAATTAAGGAAAAGGAGAGAGAAGAAGAGATTAGGAATTCTATGATTGAAAGAGAAACTCTAATAAAAAAATTAGACCAAATGAGACTTATAAACTAGGTTGAACTTGAACCAATTGATTTGGGCCCTGTTGTATATGAAATTTTTGACAAGAGTAAGCAAAAAAATCCCATAAAAATGTTGATACTACCACCTGAGCTAAATCAAAATTCACTAGTGATGTTGCTCCACACCCTAATGAAAATGTTTCCAACCCACCAAATGCAAAGGGTAAATAGCCTATGCATAATTTGGTTATTAATGAGAAATACACATCTAAGAAGATCAAAATTTGAAATGGAAAAATAAAGAAAAGAAAATGAGACTCTCAAAAGAGAAGTAGAGAAGATGGAAATCATGGCTACTAATATTGAGATGAAAATAAATTCGGGTTTCTTGAAAACTACATGCTCAAGAAAAGGTGTTGTGGCATCTAGCTCACAAGATCCTTCTCAGTCCATAATAAAGACCACATCCTCAAGTGATGCAAATATTTTTTGTCATATTGAGCAATCCACTCATAATGCTAGGAATGTGAACACAAGTAGTAGTAATGATGCTACTCACAATCAATTCACTAGCAGAAATGTGGATTACAAGAGAGGAGGTGGAGAAGCAAACAAGAACAATGAGGATAGAGATAACTAGTTTCATAGGCGACCTTTGTAGTTGGAGAGGTATAGGCAGTTGTGCTTTGATGGGATCCTTGGATGCCCAAATCCCATTGACAAATATATCAAGTTGTGTTGAGAAAATTCACTGGGAATAATGCAATCTCTAGAGAGGATCATTTGATATTTTTTCTAAACATGTTGGATGATTATGAGGTTGAACATGAGGATGTGGTCATGAAATTGTTCATGCAATCTTCGATAGAAGATGCTAGAGATTGGTACAGAGGTTTACCTAATGGTAGCATTGGCTCTTGGGAAGAATTCAAGAGAGTTTTTAGAGAGCAATATGGAGATAAGACTAACCCTGGTTTTATGCTTAATGAGTTTAATAATATCACCAAAGGACAGAATGAAATGGTGGCTGATTTTAATATTAGATTTCAAAAATCTATGAATAGACTGCCACAAAATTTGAGGTTGAATGATTTAATGTGCCTTGTCACTTACTTCAATGCATTTGATACTAAAATGGCTTACAGCCTGAGAGATAAAGGCCCTTAGACTCTGAGGGATGAATTTAGGATTGCTTTGCATACTGAAAGCAATAGGAAAGCTTTAGGCAAAGTGGGAAGAAGGGATGATGTAAATATTTTGAAAAATCCAAACAGTCAAAGAGATAAGTTGAAAATGCTTCTAGTTCAAGTCACCCTTATGATAAAAAAATTGATGAAGTGATGGATACTTTGAAGGATATCAAATACATTGTGGCTAAGAATGAAAAGGGGCTTGGGAACAATAAGCAGTAGTTCCAAAAGAACGAAAAGCCACCAAGGCTTCAAGATTACCCTTACAAAACCAACTAGAAAAATGGAAAGCCAGTCCCAAACAATCAAAGAGGTAAACAAGATCAGGTCACACCTAATCCTTTTAAAAAATAATCTACAAATTTCACTGATGATACCCCTTGGTGCATGGTTTGTCAGTTGCCACATTCTCCTCACCAATGTGCAGTTGCATAATTAGTTGAAGTTGAAGCAAGTGTACCAGAAGATTATGATCAGTCTAATGAGGATGATGTTGAAGTAAATATGATCATGAGTAGGTTTGATTTTGCTGAAAATGTATGCCTAGCTAATGTGGAGTCTCATGAATTTTATGTGGACAACTAAAGGTATATAGCTAGTACATATCACCAACAAGTCCTTTCTGATGAAGGTGATGATCATGATAATTAAGTGTATGCATTAGAAACAACTGAAGATAATTTTTCTCTAAGGAGACCTTTAGATGAAGAAATTTCAAGGTATGTAGTAGCTTTGGTTGCACAAGCCAAAGGTTCATATCATCTAAGGAACATAACGGTGGGTGTTGATCAAGGAAAGCCTGTTGGTCTCTTCATCAAAGTGTAGAATGTAAAAGGAAAAGAACAAAAATATGATAGAAAAGTGGATGGACCTAAAGCCAAGGAAAGTAAGGGAGATAAAATTTGGGCCAAGAAAGTTGATAAACCAAAAGTAGATGGAGAAGCCAAGTCCTCTGTTGTGAAGACAAAAGCGCAAAAGCAAAATTTTGAATTTGCAAAGAAGGATGTTAAGCCTAAACCTAAGACAACAAGTGATCAACAAAAGGAGACCAATATAGAAAAAGGTATGATTCAAATTGATTTTCCTAAGTATACTCCTGTTGATATGTTTCAGTTGCTTAGTTAAGTAAAATTTTGTGTTCCTTTGCTTGAGATGATGAGAATTGATGAGCATAAACAAAAGGAAGTAGCCCTTATCAATGGTGCTACTACAACTTATAGTGAACTAGTGGTGTCTACTCCACCCAGAGTGGGTGGAAAGGAAAGGAAAGAGAAAGAGCTTGCGGGAGTAATCACTAAGATCCCTCATATTTTTCTAGGAAATTCAGTGACAACCTGTCATGGCAATATAGATCCATTTTTTCTTACATTGATTGTTGATGGAAACTTTTTGAAGAATTGTATGATTGATTGTGGAGAGTCTAAAAATATAATGCTAGCTAAGATCATAGGAGAAATGGGATTAAAAATTTGATAGTACCCATGGAAAATTCTATGCTATGGACTCAAGGGAAGTACCTGTAATTGGTCTAATAAATGAGCTTCCCTATAGACTAGCTACATTCCCAGAAAAGGAGTTTAAGATGAGTGTGGTTGTGGTAGATATCCCACCCAACTATGGAATGTTGTTGTCTAGAAAGTGTAGTGCTTCCATGGGGGGTAGCATGCAATGTGATATGTCTTATGATACTTTCCCAATTGATGGAAAAGATGTCAAAGTGGTAAGAGAATCAAAAGTACCACAAATGATTGAGCCTGCTCCAGAGGATGATATAGTGCATTTTGTGGATACTGACATCAGTGAATTCAAGGTAGAAGAATTGCTAAGAGAAAGTGATAAGTAGCCTACACCCATTGACAATGAGGTTACAAGATTATCTAATAAAATGGCCTTTGGAAGATGTATTCTTTTGATGAAAGTTCCAAAGAGGGGTTAGGTGTAGGTATATTGGTGATTTCACCTAGTGGCAACACATTTAAGTTTTCTTTCACATTGTCTTTTGTTTGCACAAATAAGGTGGTAGAATATGAGGCATTGCTATTGGGATAGAGGCTAACAGAAAAACATGGGATAAAGAAACTAATGGTAATAGGTGATTCTGAATTAGTAATATCCAAAGTTAGATCCAAATATGCATGTCAAAACAAGAGATTGAGGAAATATAGGAATGTCGTATGGGATTCTATTGAAAAATTTAATGCATTTGGAATTGACTGCATGGAAAGAGGTAAAAATAGATTAGCAGCTCTACTGGAGAACAATTTAAGCAAGATCTCTAGTTCCAGATCATAATTGTTAGATTCAAACATTTTGCAAATATGAGTTCATCCATAAGTCTAGATTTTACTATCAGCAAGTCAATTCTTATATATGTTTCTTAGGATCTGCTATAATTCCTCTACGATTGCATTATTTGATGAAACTAAGAAGAAATTAAGGATGTAGAATTTTCTGAGAATAGATAAAGTAGACCTAAGCTCATATGATAAAGCACCTTGATGAGAAGCTAGAAGGAGAATTCAGAAGGCTCCAATATCGTCCATTTAGAAAGAGTCAATAAGTTTGTTGATCTATAGTTTTGGGTCGGATGATCCAAGGATCTGCATACTTGAAGGAGATTGTTGTAATGATTCTGGTGTGTTCTTGAAGTTTGGTGCTTTGCTGGTGGAGAGAATTTAGAAATACCTAGATCTTGGAAGAAGCTTTATGTTGCTTGAAGATCTTTTCCTCTTTCAAAGAGGTGGCGACTCTACATAATATTTCACATCATCAGAAGAGTGGCTGCAACATATCCGGGTATTTTTAATATTTTGGTTTTCAAGAAGGATAAGCTTGTGTATGAAAACCATATTTGAAATTTTTGAAAAAATTTGGTTCCCTATTGAGTGAAACTAAGCACTAAGAAAGCGAAATAGAAGTAATTATTCTACATATTTTTGAGTTATATAATTTGTAGCCTCTGTATTATAATAAAGAAGTATCTTTGTTTTTAAATATGCCCACTAAATAGATCATAGGTGTAGATGCATTTGAGTTATGCATTTTAATATTTTAAGGCCATGATGAAAGAAATAAATAGGGTTGTGACATAGATTTTTGGACCCAATGGACTCTCTAACTCTTATAGGGTTTTTCACCCAAAAGGAGAGAGATTAGATCTAAAAATGCTTATGTAACACTCAACTTAGGATGTGTGCTATGTGATATGAGATAAATGAGATGATCTAAATGTAGTTATATGAACTAATTGATTGATTAATGATGCATACAAGGGAAGAAACAACAATTCTCAACCACTATGGGTTTCAATTCCACAAACCTCTTCAAACTTCACAAGAAAAGTTCAATAAACAATGGCACCAAATCATACAATATTACTTATAAGACTTCATAAGAACTTAAAAAACCTTAAACCATCTCTAATTTGACAAAAACAATCCAAATATATTGCCTCACAACTATCTTTTATCAGATTTATAAATTCTTGCATCTAAGACTCAAACCCTAGCATCATGGCTAAATTAGGTGTAACTTTTTAAAAAAATTGAATATCCAAAAAATAAATACATTTTTGAGTACCCATTTTTTCCATTAAAAACATATCTCATTTGTAGGTACACTTGTTTTGGAACACACGCTTGCTGTCCTGACTTCTTTGCTACTAATTAGGCATAAATAGGAAGATATGCATGGAAACAGTCACCTATAACTTTCACAAATCAATTAATAAATTCAATCTCTCTGGTGAGAATTTAGAGGACATTATTATGGACATTTTCTCCAATTTTTAGAAAAATCCAACGGTTAAATTTTGAGAAACATGAATTTTACTACAAACTATTACCCTAGATCAGGATTTGGACTGTATTTACAAAAAATAGCATAACTTCTTTAAAAATGAACCAATCTACATGAAACTTGAACTAAATGGAAGGCGATTGGATGATTTACCATTTAAAATTATTTGGGTTCACATTTATTTCTGTACATGTCCGTACAAGGGTCTGAAACACAATTTTTTTGTAGAAAATGCACAAAAAACAGTGATATTCTTTATTCAAACTTTAAATCTCCATCACCCACACCCTTGATAAAAACGTACAATGGGATTTTATAGACATTATAAGATGTCTCTTGATATTCTAACCAATCCTAACTACCTCCCATTGTTCATAACTCTTCAAATTCTTAAGGCAACTTTTACATAATTTGCAATTTTGTCAACATTTGTTGACAACTTTTGTATTTCTTACATTTTTTTGACTTTTTTGAATCAAGTGACCTCATAATGACCTAAAATGACTTATTTAACTCTATTACAAAGTGAAAATAGAAAATTATATCATTTTTCATAAATTTCCAAAATGGAGACATGATCATGCAAAGGTCCTACACAAATTAAACATGCAAAACCTAAGAAATAAGACTTGTTTGAAAACACATTGTGTATTACTAAAATGAACTAAATGAATGAAGTATGTAGAACAAAAAGAGATGGATGAAATCAGAGTGCACCTAGAAAAAATGCAATGAATCTAGAATGTTTGGAATGTTGATTGATGATGTTCCTCAAGCCTGACAGGACTCATTTTCCATCAAGGGCGAATCAGTCCTTGTTCTGGTGAAAACTTCCATAAATCTATTTCTGTCTGCCGAGAGCTGGATTCTGATAAAAATAGTTTTCAAGCCCACAAATGGGACTAATTCACCATTCTTATCGAATCAGTCCTCCCTCATGGATTTGAAAAGTTAGGGGATGATTCTATAGCTTTAGATCTATAATTCCACCTTCTACAGGCATCCGCTTCAGAAATTGTCAGAATCGAGTTTGAAAATGCCTTTTTCTTGATATTTTGACTCAAATGAAGAGAAGACTTGAATGAATTTGAAATACAATCTTCAATGATTCTCAAGCTTCCAAAGGACCTAAATCTACATACAAACACAACAAGAAAGAGAAATTATTGATTGCTAAGGCGTGGGGGTTTGCCTTGGTCAAACCCTATTTAGGTAATTAAACCAAATTGATGAAATAAAGGAATGAAGCATGCAACAATGGAATAAATTACCTTGCAATGATGATTTATCTTGTAAGTCTACAAAAATACATGTAGAATCAGCCCTTGAACTCTCTAGAAAGCTAAATTGGAGACTTCTATTAGAGAAACCCTAAGTTGCTTGACTTGAAATGAAAGATTGATGGGTGAATAATGAAGAATGGATATGAATTGAGTTGTTAGATGTTTTTGGATGTAAAATGAGGATAAAAACACCTATTTATAGACAATTGTGCCTTAATACCCAATTATACCTCATCACAGGCCGACATGTAGTGAAAATAAACTTTAAATTTCACTTTTTCCCGCTCAACGGTCAAAATAGGGGCCAGATAGGACTCATTCACCACACATGGTGAGTTGGTCCCACTTGTATGGGATTTATTCGTCATGCATGGTGAATGGGTCCCATAGGGGCCATTCCGACACCTAACAAGCCAAGGAATCATGAAAGAAGGTTTAAAATGCCATATCGTTAGGTATTGGATCAATTAAAGCTTCAGGATGCACAATATGGGTCATTAGGAACCTATTAGTGATGATGTAAATGTTAAATAGGGCTTGGGACACATAAATCAATGTGAAAGTGTGATTAAATACACTTTACAACACTAAAATTAGGTCCACATAGCCTAGAAATGCACAAGAACCAATGTGAATGTGTAAATCACACTACAACACTAGCTTATCATTAAGTTTACATTAAGAACCTTCTAGATTGATGTGATAATGTCATTAAATATATTTTATAATGTTGAATTAGGGAGAAATAAGTTAATTAAGTCTAGAAAAGCATGAAAGTCCTTTACATGACTTTACAACACCTTTACAAGACGTCATTAAAAGCATGTTATTTGATTTGCAAGGGTCCAAGACCTAGTGTGGACGCATAAAATGCCTTACAACACTAGATTAAGACCTCATTAAGTCCAATTATCATGAATAATCCCACGCCAAGCAAAGGGTCCTTTTTTCTAAAACACACTTAGCCCCCACTTAAGTGAGAGGATGAATCTACTTCAAACTCACACTAAAGTAGACATTCAAGAGAGATCCAAATGTACGCCAAGCCCCCAAGATACAAAATCATGCAAAGTCAAGATGGAAAGAAAGAAAAGATGAAAAAGATGTACTCAATCTAGGCCCACAGAACTTCAGGTCGTCCGCGGGGTGAGAAGGGCCAAAACATACTCACTTTGGGGCCACAAAATTGTTTTCTTTGGAGTGAGAAATCCCAAAAGGTGAGAAACATACGCTAGTTGGTATGCACTCACAAACACAAAGGTGGCTATGGGGAAAAGTCATGCCACTAGTTGGGCTTCCCGCTCAACCATGTTAAAGCTATACTGCCTAATAACTTTAACAAGGCACCACAAGAAAATGCTTATGAACAAAAAGAAAAGGTACCACAATCATGCAAGTTGTGTTATGCAAGGTGGCAAAAAAGAGCGCAAAATGTAAAATGTTAAAGATATTCGAAGGAGTCTTGTTTAGTTCATGCAAGGTCAGTCACTTAGGGAACATTGTGCCTAATGTCTCCAAGAGAGGACCAATCAAAGAATAGTATATTCACAACTTAGGGGATGCAGTGCATCGCATCAAACCACAAAGAGGAATGTAATATGCTTAGATAGATCACACTTATGAAGGACATCACACCCAATGTCATCCACAAAGTGACGAATGCATCACGTAAATAACAAGGCTACACTAAGAACCAAGAATGAAAATGGATTATGGTGATGTATGCCCCCCACTTTAAAGGAATTGCGACACATCATTTTGTGAGAAATTACTTGAAATTAGAGAAGAAAAGAAAAAGTAGAAAGAAAACAAGACATGACAGCCAACTTGGAAAGCCCTATGCCAAGTCATATGTTTCAAAGTTAGGCTGTGTCATGTCAAGGGAAATGAAAAGAAAGGGAGTATGTCACATGCGAGACAATCTTAAGACATGTCATTCACATCTCAAGCTTTCTCTTTATATGTTCATGAAAGGTTAACAATTATTCAAAAGAGACAACGACAAGTGACATACGAGAACAAGGTGATCATACCCCTTGCCCCCCGCTTAGTGCAAGACAAGAGTGAGCCTAAAGTGGATGACGATATGCTAC
Source organism: Sequoia sempervirens (assembly GCA_007258455.2). NCBI lineage: Eukaryota > Viridiplantae > Streptophyta > Pinopsida > Cupressales > Cupressaceae > Sequoia > Sequoia sempervirens. Next base: position 562,123,210 of record VDFB02281492.1, read on the forward strand.
CCCTTGCGATGGATGCAAAACATGCAATAGTGAGTATGCTATGATCCTACAACTATGGCATGGCAAGGAGCAGCAACTAATGTTCTTTATGTGGATAAGCAAACAAAGTTTTGGCTTGGCTGTCTTTGATTGTATATACTTTGTTTTTGATAAAGGGTAAAACAGGTTTTACAGGGACCCGAAACCACAAAGTTTACAATAGAAAAGAAAGGATAGAAAAGTCGTGATTGTATATACTTTGTTACATATGTGCGCAAGATCATTATAAGTTGGTTGGTATAAAACATGATGCTTGGGTGGGTAAAGGCTGAGTTGGGGTTGTTGTTGAGTTTTTTGTTTGTGTGATGGTGGATAAAGGATGAGTTGGGGTTGGTGGTGAGTTTGTATCTGTAAGGAAGAAATATCATTTGTGTACCATAATAGTCTCCCTAGTAGGGGAGTTATTAGGAGAACGATAATCCAAATGTTCTTGACATTCTAGGAATTGTTCTTCCAACATATCATCATCGTAAGTAAGGGATCTATCCATGGCTGAATTGTTTTGTTCTATGATGTTTTTCCACATAAGATTCTTATGGTTTTCATTGATTGGATCATGTAACACCGTAATATCATCCTCACTAATAAGGGAGATATTAGGAGAGGGGAAAAGTTTATTGTTGTTCATAATCTCATTGTCTTGTACAATATCTACCCTAGGAGGAGAGCTTTGAGAAAAGTGACAATCAAGAGGTGCATCACATGTCTTAGCTTCATCACAAATAGGGGAGTCATGAAGGGGAGGACAACTAGTATTTGCATGTGTGTCAATGATTGGATCTTCTTATTCAAATAGAACCTTCCAATTGTTAGGAACATTAGGAAGGAGAGAAATAATGTTATAATTCTCAACCAACATATTCTCCTCACAAATGTGTTGGGCATGATCATTCATGAAAGTATTGTCACAAATAGGGGGAGTGTTGGGAGATGAAAAGAGACTAGATAAAGTGGTGGAAATGCATTCATCTTGTGTTGTTATACTATCTTCCCAAGGGGAATGAGGAGAAGGACAAACAAGACCTTCATGATACTGAACGATTGTACCTTCTTTTTCCAAGATACCTTCGTCACTAAAAGGAGAGGTATCAAGAGAAGGAAAATTATGATTATCATGTTTATCAATGTTTGTATTCTCTTCTAACACATCATCCACACAAAGAAGAGAGATAGGAGAGAGGGTAAGTTTAAGACAAGTGTTAACATTTTTAGTCTCTTGCACTAAGAGACTATCATAACTAGGGAATGCATTGAATGAAGAACTTCAATGTTTGTTAACTAGATTTTTCTGTGCAAATTTGGAAAAGATTGAAACTAACATTTTGAAAGAGAAATCTCTGCTAACTCAAAATGCAATTTAAAAGTCTAAAATGAAATGCAATTTTCAGATGAGAATTGACTGATTATGCTATGTAATGTTCAATATGAGAATGCAAATGTGAAATTTAAACCATGCATGAAATGAGCTAATTTAGACTAGATTTGATGAAATGTATGCTACATAAATGCAACTAACTATTATAGGTATGAAATGGCACCAAACTGAAGCCCAAAAACAATGTTTCAAATTATGTAAAGTGTTGTTTCAGGGGTTAGAGGGGACTGGTTCGCCCAGGGTGGTGAATGAGTCCTAGTATGGACTTTTTTTCAGATTTTCAAAACTTTATGACTGATTTTTATGTTTACAGAATGCTATGATGCATATCTAAATGAAAAATGCAGAATTTCAACACATCTAAATGAATTTAGATGCTACAAATGCAACCTAAATACACTTTTTATGAATGCAAAATTGAATACCTAGCATGCAAATGAATCATGCAAACCCTAATGCAAGCTAGATCTATAATGAAAGACACCAAATAAGAAAAATAGAAGTATTTAAAACATCAGGTTCACCAAGATGTGACATAGATTTTTGGATCCAATGGACTCTCTAACTCTTATGGGGTTTTTCACCCAAAAGGAGAGAGATTAGATCTAAAAATGCTTATGTAACACTCAAATTAGGATGTGTGCTATGTGATATGAGCTAAATGAGATGAACTAAATGCAGTTATATGAACTAATTGATTGATTAAACATGCAAAACCTAAGAAATAAGACTTTTTTGAAAACACATTGTGTATTGCTAAAATGAACTAAATGAATGAAGTATGCAGAACAGAAAGAGATGGATGAAATTATAGTGCACCTTGACAAAATGTGATAAATATTGAATGTCTAGAATGTCAATTGATGATGTTCCTCAAGCTTAACAGGAATCATTTTCCATCAAGGGTGAATCAGTCCATGTTCTGGTGAAAACTTTTAGAAACCTGTTTCTGTCTGCCGAGAGCTGGATTTTGATAAAAATAGTTTTTAGGCCCACAGATAATTCACCATGCTTGGTGAATCAGTCCTCCTTCAGGGATCTAAAAATTCAAGGGATGATTTTGTAGCTTCAAATCTACAATTCCACCTTCTACAAGTGTTCGCTTTAGAAATTGTTGGAATTGGGTCTAAAAATGCCTTTTTCTTGATATTTTGTCTTGAATGAAGAGGAGAAGACTTGAATGACTTTGAAATACAATCTTCAATGATTCTCAAGCTTCCAAAGGACCTAAATCTACATACAAACACAACAAGAAAGAGAAATTGTTGATTGTTAAGCCATGGGGGTTTGCCTTGGTCAAACCCCGTTTAGGAAATTAAACCAAATTGATGAAACAAAGGAATGAAGCATGCAAAAATGGAATAAATTACCTTGAAATGATGATTGATCTTGTAAGTTTTCAGCAATACATGTAAACTCACCCCTTGAATGCTTTAGAAAGCTAACTTGGAGACTTCTAATGGAGAAACCCTAAGTTGCTTGACTTGAAATGAAAGATTGATGGGTGAATAATGAAGAATGGATATGAATTGAGTTGTTAGATGTTGTTGGATGTAAAATGAGGATAAAAACACCTATTTATAGACAATTGTGCCTTAGTACCTGATTACACCTCATCACAGGCTGACATGCAGTGAAAATAAACTTTAAATTTCACTTTTTCCTGCTCAACGGTCAAAATGCGGGCCAAATACAACTCATTGGCCACACATGGTGAATGGGTCCCACTTGGATGGGACTGATTCACCATGCATGGCGAATGGATCCCATGGGGGCCATTCTGACACCTAAGAAGCCAAGGAATCAGGAAATAAGGTTTAAAATGCCATCTTGTCAAGTATTTGATCAATTAAAATGTTTGGGATGCACAATATGGGTCATTAGGGATCTATTAGTGATGATGTAAATGTTAAATAGGGCTTGGGACACATAAATCAATGTGAAAGTGTGATTAAATACACTTTACAACACTAAAATTAGGTCCACATAGCCTAGAAATGCACAAGAACCAATGTGGATGTGTAAATCACACTACACCACTAGTTTATCATTAAGTTTACATTAAGAACCTTCCAGATTGATGTGATAATGTCATTAAATACATTTTCTAATGTTGAATTAGGGAGAAATAAGTTTATTAAGTCTAGAAAAGCATGAAAGTCCTTTACAAGACTTTACAACACCTTTACAAGACGTCATTAAAAGCATTTTCTTTGATTTGCAAGGGTCTAAGACCTAGGGTGGATGCATAAAATGCCTCACAACACTAGATTAAGAACTTTTAAGTCCAATTGTCATGAATGAATCTGACATCAAGTGATCCAGGTGGATACTTTTTGTCAAAATTGAAGTTTTTCACATGCTCCATCTTTCACCACCATGTCGAAGATCTCATCAAGAGATTTTTGATGCATTTTGAACGAACCAAATCTGAGTTCATACGTGAAAGTTATGGTCGGTCAAAGTTGAGGGTTGACCATGATGACGTGGAAAAAATGATGACATGACTATTTAAAATAGAATTTAAAAGTTGAATTCCCTTATATTTAAATTATTAAACCTTTTAAGTTTTAAAAGCCCACACTATGAGATTTTTAAGGGGATTTTTAAAGATTCTTAAAGATTTTTAAGGATCTTAAAATATTTTTAGAGGATTTTAAAAGATTTTAAGGGAGATTTTTAAGGGCTTGAACTATCATAAAATTAAGATATTTTAAAACTAAAATTAAAGTTAACCTCCAAACTTAAAACAAATTTAATCCCTTATGATTTTTATAGCGCGAAATTATAAGGGCCATGAATATACGGGAGATAGTTGGGTTTTATTATAGTTGTTAAAACTAATATTAAAACTAATCAACCTCTAAATGGCTTTCTTACGAGAAAAGACAAAAATAAATAAACAATATGGAACCCGAATGGAAGAATTTGTTTTTTTTAAGGGGATAATGGTTGAGATTATTGTTTTATTTGTAAAACTAAGGGAAATTTGTTGTAAGGGGGTTATTTTATTAAATATGGTGGTTTAACCCCATATGGGAAAATTATGTATAAAAAGGGGGGAATTTAGGACTTGGAATAAGCAAGTGGTGATTTTTATGAGAGAATTTTGAATTGTGGAGAGAATTTTGTATGGAGAGTTTGAGTGTCTGAATTTTTGCATTGAAGGAGTGTTACTCTGCTGCACTTGAAAGAGGAAGACTTTGAAACTCTTGAAGAATCGACATTGTATTCTATTGATGCCTTGTAATAAGTTTGGAGCATAATCAAGGATCAGTCACTCTTTGGAGAGGGACCTAGAGATGTAGCCATATTAGCGAACTCCGTTATCAACTTGTGTTTTTTCTTCTCTCTTCTATCTCTCTTATATTATGTTCATCATTTTGTTATTACTTTGATTATTTAAGCATTTTAAATTATGTAATTATATTTTCAAGACCTTTAATTTAATCATTGTGAAAGTTATTATTCACGTGCAATAGTCCTAGATCCTAACATCAGATCAAGTTGTATTAGAGCTTTGTTGTGACTGACCTGTTTGTAGAGGTGAATGATAATGAGATCCAGGATTCAAAAGGGTGAAGACAAGATTTAGGAATATAATCCTGAGATTGGGAAATGAAGAACTTTTATGAAAAATTTTTGTGTCTAGAATGGAGGTACTCGAAGAACTTAGTGAACAGGAGTTTCAAAGAGCCTTCTAGAAAATGAGAGTTGTGTTGGAGATGCTTCTCAAAGAAAGGGAAGAATGCGTGAAACTTGAAGAAGATAATGCATTGAAGCAAGAAGATCATGGAGACCGTAAAGGCAAGAAGAAGCAACTAGGAGGTGGTGATGAACCCCCAAAATCTCCTCCGTCTACTCCTCTTTCTTCTCCTTCTTCTCCTTCTTATTCTACACATTCTCTTTCTACTAATCCTTTTAAGGGTGTAAATAAGCCTAAGATTAAATTGGATGTTAAATTTGAACTGCCTAAGTATTGTGGTGAATTAGATGCTGAAAAACTAGACGACTAGATTCAGGAAGTATAAGTCTATTGTAGAGTCCAAAACCTCTTTGATGATGCTTCTAAGATCTAGTTAGAACTCTTTGGTTGGGAGGTTCAGCTCTCACCTAGTGGGAGAGTAGGACTAGAGCAGAAATTTCACAGCATGGTAAAGTCAGCTTAACCTAGACATAATTTGTTAGTGCTCTTAAAAAGCAATTCTATCCCTTAGGTCACATGCAACAATTAATGATGAATTGGCAAGTGTTTAAACAAGGGAAAGGTCAAACTGTCCAAGAGTACACCCATGAATTCAGAAAGAAGGCTATTGCATTAAATGCACCTTTGTACACCTAGGATACTGTGTTAAAGTACATAGGAGGTCTTCACTCATATCTCAGACATTCCATTTTGGTTTTGAATCCTAGTAATCTAGATGAAGTTTGTGTACAAGTTACACACTTAGAGTCAAGAGGTAAGGGTACTTTCATTAATAATTATGACAAGAAGCCATCTAAGTCTGAAGGTAAATATGAAGATATAGGAAAGGGGAAGAAGACAACTACCATTAAGAAGAAGGATCATAAGCTCACATGCTCTCATTGTGATACGAAAGGTCATGATGAAGATCACTGTTGGCAGTTGCATCCTAAATTGAAGTCTAAGTGGGCTCAGAAACAGAATCAGAAATAGAAAGGTAAGGAGAAAGCCACAAATGTTGTTATGGATCTTGGTTCTGATTCCGATGATGAAACTAAAATAATAGCTATGGGTTTGAAAGGTAAAGCTCCTATTTCCAGTGTTTCCTTTGATAGTTGTGCTTCTACTTCTCAAGTTAATAATGTCCCTGAAGATAAGAAAAGAAATGAGCTATTTCACATAAGGGTTGTTGCTAAGCATACTAAAATTGATGCACTCATAGATAGTGGTTCTCAAGTTAACTTAATTTCTAAAGATGTTGTAAGAAACTTGGGATTGAAAACTACACTACCTAAGAAACCATATCCACTAGGTTGGATTTGCGAGAATGATAAAATGCAAGTAACAAAAAATGCACTTTGAGATTCGCAATCACTAGTAAGTTTGTGGATGAAGTACAATTTGATGTGGTTCCACTAGATATTTGTGGGATAGTGCTGGGTAGCCGTTATCTATATGATCAAAAAGCTATTTTCTACATCGAAAAGAATTGTTATCATTTGTTTAAAGATGGCATTCAATATATTGTACATTCTCATAGGATTAAGACTGATCATTCTTTTGCAAACATAGGGTAATTAAAGAGGGTAATTAATGCAAGTAAAGATTTAACTCTTATTTCTGTCAGTACAAGTGGTTCTAGACATGAACTTGGAGTAGCTAACCAGGGTCAGATGTCACAGGATGCACCCATAGTACAACATGAGGGAATGGTGATTGAAAGCATTGATGATCCCTTGGGTAAAAATTTTCATATTGTGAAAGATAGACATGTTGATTCATTCTCTTTTGTATATGTGTTGTTATTCAACTTGATATTAGTCAGTGTTTATTGGTTAATGGCTATAACAATTGATGTAGATGCTTATGGAAGTGATAGAATGATGTATGTGTTCAACAATATTGTTGCAGTCTTGATTGTGGTGTTGAGCTAGGTGTATAGATGGACATGTGATATAGGACAAGTGGGGAGGACATGCCCTCACTTAAATTATGAATAAAAGTAAATTTTGGAGGTCCAAAAGCTCTCCAGTGGGGAGGACTGATCCAGGTGGATACTTGTTGTCAAAATTGAAGTGTTCCACATGCTCCATATTTCATCAGCATGTTGAAGATCTCGTCAAGAGCTTTTTGATGCATTTTGAATGAAACAAATCCAAGTTCATACGTGAAACTTATGGTCAGTCAAAGTTGAGGGTTGACCATGATGACATGGCAAAAATGATGACATGACTATTTAAAATAGAATTTAAAATTTGAATTCCCTTATATTTAAATTATTAAACCTTTTAAGTTTTAAAACCCCACGCTACGAGATTTTTAAGGGGATTTTTAAAGATTCTTAAAGATTTTTAAGGATCTTAAAAGATTTTTAGAGGATTTTAAAAGATTTTAAGGGAGATTTTTAAGGGCTTGAAATATCATAAAAGATATTTTAAAACTAAAATTAAAGTTAACCTCCCAACTTAAAACAAATTTAATCCCTTATGATTTTTATAGCCTGAAATTATGAGGGCCATGAATATACGGGAGACATTTTGGTTTTATTATAGTTGTTAAAACTAATACTAAAACTAATCAACCTCTAAATGGCTTTCTTATGAGAAAAGACAAAAATAAATAAACAATATGGAACCCGAATGGAAGAATTTGTTTTTTTTAAGGGGATAATGGTTGAGATTATTGTTTTATTTGTAAAAATAAGGGAAATTTGTTGTAAGGGGGTTATTTTATTAAATATGGTGGTTTAACCCCATATGGGAAAATTATGTATAAAAAGGGGGGAATTTAGGACTTGGAATAAGCAAGTGGTGATTTTTATGAGAGAATTCTAAATTGTGGAGAGAATTTTGTATGGAGAGTCTGAGTGTCTGAATTTGTGCATTGAAGGAGTGTTACTCTGCTGCACTTGAAAGAGGAAGACTTTGAAACTCTTGAAGACTCGACATTGTATTCTATTGATGCCTTGTAATTAGTTTGGAGCATAAGCAAGGATCGATCACTCTTTAGAGAGGGACTCGGAGATGTAGCCATATTGGTGAACTCCATTATCAACTTGTGTTTTGTCTTATCTCTTCTATCTCTCTTATATTATGTTCATCACTTTGTTATTGCTTTGATTATTTAAGGATTTTAAATTATGTAATTACATTTTCAAGACCTTCAATTTAATCATTGTGAAAGTTATTATTCATGTGCAATAGTCCTAGATCCTAACATTAGATCATCAAGCAAAGGGTCCTTTTTTCTACGGCACAAGGGCAATGAATGATCAACTGTAGAGTTGATATTTGAAATTTGTAAAAGGTGTAAGAAAATGTATCATCCACCTGTACATCCTTTTGGGGTGTCAGATGTAAACATACAAATTGTGCAACCCTTGTCATGGGGTGATCCCACAATACTGGTTTACAATTTTTGGCCAAAGTGGACATTGAAATAATTTTTTCTAACTAAATCTTCACTTTCGGGCACCTATAGCAGTTAAACCGTGAGGAATTTGAAGATGATGCAAACTTGTGATTTGTGACATTTTTCTTGTAGATTCTAAATATTATTTTTTCAAAATTTTTGGAATCAAATTGCACTTCTTTTTCCATCTCCTGGGTATGTGCAGGATCATCATAGAAAAAATAGGCCCTTAAGTGGCAAGAAAATCAAAAAAATCAGAGTTAGGCAACTTGATGTAAAAATTTGAATAAGTTATCTATATTATTTCAAAAATATGTAAGAATAAAATCTGTAGCAAATTAATTTTTTTTTTTTTATTCAAGGGGTAAACGCTTTTGACCGGAGCTATGAACCGGATACAACCATTCAACAATACCACCCCAATGGGGTTTGAACCTTGGTGGCAAGAACAACAATGCCACCTATAAACCATCACACCATGCCAATACCGGCTGTAGCAAATTGAATTTAGTTTATAAACTACTAGGTTTGTTTAAAGAAAAAGAAATCTATTTGGTGAAAATTTGAAATTTCAATGCAAGAGTGCTTAAATTTCGTGGAGAAAAAAGTAGGTGTTCACCCTAACCACAATAAAATGATAATATTTTTTTATAATATTTTAGATATAAGTAGAGGACTCATGTCTCGATGTGGTGCATATTTTTTGTATTTTTTTCCAAGTAAATAATTAATTATGAATTTTTATTACAACTTTTAAAAAATATAAAAACTCATATGTCCTGACCACCTTAACTGTCAAAACTTCATGAAATTCAATTTTTTTTTTAAATCCTATAGTGAAGCATAGAATGTGATGCATGTTTTGGATTCAAAAATGTGATACCATTTGAAATCTATAGATGTTTTTCAATCAGTCTATCAATCAGGACTTTAGTCGTAATTTGAATAGAAAATGAATAATAATTACTTATTAAATTCAAAGTAAAGCATAATTTATATTGGTGGAAAGCTAGGATTCTCCTTTAAAAACCCTTTTTTTCACCAATTTCGGGTAAAAAAAAAGTCATTAGCCACATATCCATCATATTGCCACTTTTTCGTCCATGATCCTGCACATACCCTCCTTCGAAAACTAGTTTTTTTAGTAAACACCATTTTTAAGGAGTGATGCTCACCATACACAACATAACTTTCTTTCCATGAAGGATAAAATTCTAATTTTTTCGAATTTATATTTGTAACTACGATATCTAGTGCTTCCAATTGGTTTCATAGTGTTCTATTGAATATTTTTTCCTTAATCAAGTTTTGAAGTCAAACCAATTACAATTCAGACATAGGTGAATCGTATATAACATAAATTTTTTTGTATGTATCGATTTTATTTTTTTGTTGGATCAAGGACTTCAATATCTAGTGCACTCATATTTTTCAATTTTTTTTGATAATCTGCTATTTTTCCACATGTCCATAACATAGAGCTTGATTTTTGGTTAAAAACCTATGTTTAATAAAACTAAAAAAACAAATACATAATAAAACTGAAACATATTAAAATTATATTAATTGGATAGCTTGTTCTAAGGACTACCACCATTCAGTTGGGTCTATGAAGTCTCCTCCATTTTCATCCTCAACCAAAACTTCGAAGGGAAAAATTCTAGAGTTTTTTGGTGCTAGAGAGAAAGAAGGGGGAAAAGGGGGTTTAAGAGAACCAGGGAGTTTGAGAAAACCAGGGGGTTCGAGTGAACCCCTAGGGGTTCACTCCAACCAGGGTTCGAGTGTTCAAGTGAACCCCCTTTCCACAAAAAAATTATTTGCTTATTTTTTCGAGAAATGTGGGACCCAACATTTAATGGGTTCACTCAAATGTGGGTTGTAATGAACCCCCTTTGGGTTCGCTTGAACCAAAAGATCGTTCAAACCCCTAAAAACCATTTTTTTTTGCATGGGGTCATTTTTTGTAACTTTTCCTTCCTCACTCAAATTGTAAACCACTTTTGTGGGTTTACCCCATGTCATCAAAGAAATTTCTCTATTGAAAGATATGGAATCATAAATTTCAGTGGTATTTTGGGGTTTCCAAATTTTCTTCCTAATGAAGCTAGGGAACACTTGCCAAATTCCAAAGGGAAAATATCAAAATCAACACCTCAACATTTGCGAGAGTTTTTTAATTTGATGGGAGATTATGAGATAGGTTATGAAGACGTTTTCATGAAGTTCTTTGTTCAATCTCTGAAGGAAGATGTTAGAGATTGGTTTTCATATTTTCTAGTATGTTCTATCTCTTTGTGGAATGAGTTCATGGAAGCATTCATGGAATAGTTTGGTGAAAGAATTGATCCAAGTTTAGGGAGGAAAAAATCATGGATATTCAGAAAGAAGAAGAGTTAGTCCCAACTTTCAATCTTATATTTGCAAAAACACTAGGTGACATCCCTAAAAATATAAGACCAAATGATGCATTGTGCTTGTTTGTTTAACTTGGTGCATTTGATGAAGAAATGAGCTATCTCTTAAGATATAAAGATCCTACAACATTACATCATGCATATCAAATTACAATGGATATCGAAAACAACTCAAAATATTCAATGATGAAGGGATACATGGCTGCAAGTGTTGGTTATGCTAGCACACCTCATGAAAATGGAATTCATTGATTAGACAATAGAAATGATTATCAAGATGATGATGCTTCTACTATTCTGATTTTTCCATCACTACACCATACAAATCATAGTGAACTCCAAGTTAAACATCAACAAAATTTGAGCAATGTTGATCAGATGTCTTTTGTTCAAGAATTGTCTAACATGAAGAGGAACAAGGAAGAGTCACCATATGATTTTTTCTTGAGGTTTTCGGATTCCTTGTTGGAGGTCCCCAAAAATTTCATACCTGAGGATTCAATGTCCATTAATCTTTTTTGTGAAATTTATGAGTCAGGACTAAGTACCTTGCCAAAGGAATTGAAGCCTCATAGTTTTCACCAAGTACAGTTTGATTGGATAAAGATTGTTGAAGGGGCCCGATGTGGTTATACAAGAGGTGTGGTGTCTCAAAATGTAGATAAAAATTGTCCTATTGAGAAAAATCAGAACACAATGCACATAACTGAAAAAAGTATATCAGAAAATGATTTTCCATCTTGTCTGGATGAGGATAATGATTGTAATCAGCTCACAAGCAACACATATGCAGATCAGTACAACTGTGATGAAGATGAAGATACAAGGTATGATGAAAAAGTAGATATACATGAAATCCCACCTTGTAATGTCTTGGTTAATGAAGTAAAAGAGATGCAAGATGTCATTCCATGTCATGTTTTGATTAGTGACAATAGTAAAAGTGTTGCTGATTTCTCATTACAAATTAGTGGTCATGATATTGAAGGTGAAAATTTAAGCATTCATTCTGAAGATCCTGAGCATGGTTTATGTAGTCATGAATTTTCTTGTGATGAAGATCATAATGACAATGAACTTGAGTGTTCTTTTGAGGATTATGAATGCTCCTATGAGGATGGTCTAAAGGAATTTTCTTCATATGAAGGATGCAATGATGTAAATGTTGATGAAGTCACTTGTTCACAAGTGAATGAACAAATTTTATTTGATGAATACCTGGAATATAGTTCAAGTTTTCTATCACTAGAGCATACCGACTCTATGGATGATGATCACTTTGAATATAAAAACTTGTGTGTTCAGTATCTTGATCCTAAACACAGTGTTGGAAATGATAAAGATCTTGATGATGCTAACTATGATACTAATGAACACGATTATGTTCCTATTGCTTGGGACAACTTATGTGAAATAGAGATGGAGATGTCAACTATACCTGAAGAGGATGATGGTGTGCACAAGGATGGAAGTAACAATGGGTTTCATGTTAGTGAATGTGAAATTGAATATGTTTGTTTCTTTGATAATGTTTCTTGTCTTCACAATATGAAAATGGACATGTTTGTTTTGAATGAGGAGTGCACTAGTGTGAAAGAGAATGAAGGTTCTTGTTCTATTGCTGATGAAAAAATTTTAGATAACAGGAGTCTTTGACACATAGGTCAATATTCCTATCAACTAATAGCGCACATGAAGTTACAAGTACACATGAAAGTCTTTTTGTTGATCCTATTAATTCTGAAAATGTTAGCATTCAAAATGATTCAAGTATTCATATTAACATTTTGGAGGGTAATATTGAACATGTTATGAAAAATAAATGTGATTTTTTTTGGCTTAGGCTTAAATTCTAAATTATTTGAGCCTTTATTTGAAACATTTCATATGGAATTGTATAGTGATCTGAAGAATGAATTTGACATCATGTATGAACTTGAGATGGAAGTGTTTGTTGATGCATGGGATGTTGTTAGTAATGATGTTTGTTGTGATAACCCTAATTTGAATGTGGGTAAGGATACTATGGATTTTGATAAATATTGTTTTAGATAATTGGAGTATGTAATAGTGTGACTGATTTTCAGTACTCAAGTGAGTGTGAATGCCAAAAATAATGCAAGTTAGTTTGAGGCGCATATTCCCATCTCTAAACATTTTTTTGTACATCACACACAATGAATGCATGTTAGATATGGGAAAAATATCAGAGGATCAGTCTAGGGTGTTATCTAAGCCTTTTATTCAATTCAATTTTTCAAACTTTGAGCTAAAACTTAAGTCCAATGAATCAAGGCATATATTCATTGATGGGACTATTGAACAAGCTATTTATGATAGTTTCAAGTTTGATATGAAAACTAAATATGATGTCAAATTTTATGATGTTAATAGTCAAATAAACTAGAATGTTTCAATTTCTCAGTTCAGTTGGATGGGCATTTAGTGGAACATGACAATGAGCTCAATGAGGTAAAATGTCATAGTGATTATGGATTTCAGTTGATGTCTAATTGCATATTTTAGATTAACAAAATTAATGGTGACAACGAAAAGTTTAGAAATATGGAAATGATGGTTAATCACAATGTCGGTGACAAGGTTAGTTTGTGGGCAATTTATGGCAATTTTTTCAGACTTGACCTTGTGTAGATAATAGAGAACAAAGTATTTGATCGAGGTAAGGATTGGTACTTCATTTTTGGGGGCCTTGGGCCACCAACTAAAGTTTGAAAATGGTTTTTAATGCAACAAAAAGGAGTCATTCTAGAGCACCCAATGGATTTGGCACCTGGTCTACTCCCCAAAGATCTAGAATCTCGCCATTCTCACAAGGGGCATGGATGGTACCTTCAGATTTTGTAGATTTGAAGTGCCTATGTCTCTTCAATGTGTTGACAGAGCTTAGGATTGCATCCTATCAAATCTACCCCAGAGGCCCTCTTTGCCAATTGATATTTTTCATCTTGAAGGTCATCTTGCAAATCCCTTTGGTAGAATTTATTTCGGTACATATGGTAACACGCTTGCTCTATTTCGGGCCCCCTAGATGAGTTCTAATGGATTATTTAATTTATTTTTTTATTGTGATTGGTTCAAAATTGGTGTTCCAAAAAGTTTCAAATTTCATAATTGTAAAGGAAACCCATCTAAAATATCTTCAGTTCTAATTTCATCAAAAATAGAGGTCATATGATGCATTATTTTAATGCTTTTTGGTTGCGGCAAACATGTCCTACGGGTCAGTTTACAAACAGAATACCAAAATTCTAATTGTTGGGAAAAATCCAATTACAAACCCATGTTTTAAATAATTGTTTATGATCGCTCACCAAAAATCATGGCTTCAGGTGTCTCAGTTTGTGCATAGTGAACGATAGGAAAAATTGAATTCTCTCATTTCCTAAATTTTAAAAAGTTCAAAACTTTATTAAAAGAAGCTTTCCCTACCAACCATTGGAAGAAATGCTGATGACAACACTTGCTTGCGGGGAAGCGGGGAGGTGAGCAGAAGTATTGTTTAGAGGGAGAAGCTTTATAAATTATTTATTAAAATGTTTGCAATGATTTTTTAAGATTTAGAAGTTTAATTTTTTTGTTTGTGTGCCATCTCATGAGATATTTTTTGTCATCAGAAGAAGTAAGCAGGGAAGCGGGGGAAGCTTTTCCTGGGTATCAAAACTATTCTCCATCACGTGAAAAACTTTATGTGGGCTATTTTGGGGTTGTTGGAGGAATGTAAACTATTTTTTTAACCTCCAAAATGCTTCCTGCAACCTTTCCAATGTTTGGGTTTTCCTTTTTTATTTGTTTTGGGCATGTTCTCAGTGTTATTTGACTGGTAAAATGCATAACAATTCCTTGCACGACCTGCAACTTCATAGGGAAAATTTTGGAGCTATTTGTGGATTACAAAATGTGTTTTATTACTATGAGGAGGATATTTCATTATGAAGTGGGTAGAAATTAAAATGTAATCACGTTTTTTGGTTTGGGGCAGAATTTTAATGCTATTTTTGAGCTACAACTCATGTGTTCAATTGGTAATATAAAATTGCATAGAGGATTTGTTCTCAGATAAATGTTTGATAAAATATCAAACTAAATGTTGTGTAAAATGAAAGTTTTAAATATTAAAATATAGGTTGAAAGACTTTTTTTAACTGCCAATAAATGGGTTTTTGACCCAAAAGTGAAATTTTTTCACTTATAGTTAATTTGAAGCTGGTAAATGAATTTTTACAAGTAGGGTAGAAATTTGCATGGGAATTACAAATGAAGAAAAAGTAAAGAGGGAAAATGAAGAATGAGAAGCATATTCTAAAATGCCAATCAGTTTGCAGATCAAGGGAGCTGAATATGCCATGTGCCCATCATGGATTAATTTTAGGGATTTTCTCTTCTCTTCTCTTTTCTCTAAAATGAGAAGTTGTTCTCATTTTTGGGGGGGTTCCAATTTCTCCAAGTTGAGAAGATATTGTAATTTCTATATAGGTTTAGCTCTAGATTAGATGTTCTTCAAATTTCAAAGTGTAGTGTTGTAATCCATTTTGTTAATGACAAGCAAATTAGTTTGTAGATTATGATGAAAAATGTCATGTTGTAACGTCTCCATAATGTATGCATTATATTTTCAATCAAAGTAATCAAGGATTATGATGGTTTTTGTTGCACATTTGTTGTAATAGGTGTTTAGATTATTGGCTCGTGTTCAAATAATAGCTTAAAGTTTGCTCTCAATTAAATGTTGAGATATTGTATTGCATTCAGGATTTATAAGAATGTTGTAGATGTGTCCTAAAGAGACTTCATTATTGTAAGGCTGGTAATGGTTTAATGGTCACTACTTTTGTGCTTGGGCTATTATCTGATGGGTTATTTCATTTTGACTCTATTATGGACAAGGCACTGGTCTAAGTGTGTTTCCTTTGTGCAAACCCTAGAAGGAATCACCAATCAAATTTATAAACAAAATTTCAAGATGAAATACAATTGTTATACTTTCATGTTAAGTTCTTCCATTCTCATGCTCTAAATGTTGAGTGTTGTCAAGGAGCAACCAACTTCTTAATACATTCCATTTATTGAGCTATCATATGAGAATTTATCTGTTGATTGCAATGTACTCGGTCATTAGTTGTAGAGGTGTTTAGGTACATTGTTGGATCACCCTCCTAGGTCTTGCAAAGCCAAAAGCATAGGAGGAAAGCATTGCTACTTTCACTCGTTTGTTGGCCAATCCCTTTAGGTTGTTAAGGATTGGAATTGGCAAATCCATAGGAAATTTTGAAGATCAGCTTGGTAATTAAGAACAACCAACAATAGTAATAGAAATTATAAGATGAATGGAATCCATCTTGGCAATAGGAGCAAAGGTCTTTGAATTTTCAATGCCCTCAACCTGAGAAAACCCCTTAGCCACAAGATGCGCCTTGTACTTGTCAATGGAACAATCAGCTACAAACTTGGTATGATACACCCACTTGCATTTTGAACCAACTTTCTTCCCTTAGGAAGAGGAACAAGATCCCAAGTATGATTCTTCATGAAAAAAGAATATTCCTTGGCTATAGCACTGTCCCACTCTGGAATACTGAAAGCATCTAAAAACTTATGAGGATTAGTAGAATCTGCATGACTCAAAAGACTAATGCCTAAGGTCTGAGAACAAGTGTGGTGAGAAATGGTTGGATCACCTGCATGAGAACCAGCCTCCTTAAGAAGAGTGTGAGCCCAAAGACACTATGTGGGTGTAGGCTTAGGAGAAGATGGAGTTATGTCAACAACAATATCAATACAATCATCATTAGGAGCATCAACAACATCACCATCACCATCAACAAGAAATAAAACATCCTCTGAAGAAGAATGGGAAGAAGGGGGGTAGAGACCTATGATGGAGAATCCTTTGAAATGAAAGACTCATAAAAATGAACATCATGATGAAAATGTACCTCTCAAGTGATAGGATCAAACAAACAATAACCCTTCACATCCTCACAGTACCCAATGAAGATGAAGCCCTGAATCTTCTTATCGATTACTTTCCACCTCCTTGCTAGAATGAATGTCCATGCATCACTACCAAATACTCTAAAGTAGGATACCTTAGGCTTGACATGAGACCAACCCTCCTCAGGAGTCATATTCTGCACTACCTTGTAAGGCATACAATTTTAAATGTAGTTGGCACAATTGACAACCTCTACCCAAAAAGATAGAGCCATGGACCTAGACTGGATCATGCAATTGGCCATCTCTCATAAGGTTATGTTCTTCCACTCGACCACACCATTCTGTTGAGGAGTGTATAGCACTATGTGCTAATGAAGAATACCTCGAGCACTGTAGAAGTCCTGAAATGCCCGATTGACATACTACCCCCCTTTATCTATGTGAATATTCTAAAGGGAATGTCATGACTGCTTCTCCACAAATGCAAGGAAGGTCATCAAGAAATGAAGAACCTCATCCTTGTACTTCAAAGTACACCCAAGTGTGGCAAGAGAAGCCATCAATGAAGGTGAGCACATACTTGGCCCCTAAAAATGAAGGAGTGGGAAATGACATGAGATCACTATGCACAAACTCAAGGGGTGACAAGGCACATGTAGCCATACCTTTTGGAAATGAATCTCAATGATGTTTCCCAAGTACACAACCTGGGAAAACCCCATCAGAACAAGATATTTGAGGTAGACCAACCACCAAGTTCTATGTGCTCATCTGTTGGAGATATCTATAAGCCTTCCACCACCATTCCGACAAATCCAATAAATGGAGAGCAAATTCTGTGAAATATCAGGAACAAAAGAACATCATCAATGCAACCATCTTGCATCTAAACTAAGCCTATCCATAGAACATGAATTTGAGAAGAGTCTCCAACTGCAATGTGAGTAGTATGACTATTGGAGAGAGAATCAAGAATATCTACATCATGAGTCATGTGATTTGAGGCACCAGAATCAAGAATCCAACTGCTATGGTTAGAGGACAAACCTCTTACTGCAAGGGCTTGGCCTTCTCCCAAGGAAGAAGACATCGGCATGGAAATGTTGTGCTTCTCCATAGCTTCCTCCAATGTTATGAGCCTGACAAAACTTGATGTGCATCATTATGCCTCGACTTTCCACAAAAGGAACAATTTTCCTTCTTCTTCTTAGACTTGGAAGATGGTTCTCTTGAGTTAGAAGGAGGAGGTGCAATCTTCTAATCATTCTTCTCGTTAGGCTTCAAGGGATTCTCACCACCTGGAGGAGAATCTATCTTAGGCTTCTTCTTATTCTTACGCTTTCCCTTGGATGATTAAGCCATCAAGGCATGACTCTTAGGAAGAGCATCCATCTGGATTAACTTGGCTTGCTCCCGAGCCAATCGATCACAAAATACGTCAAAAGAAGGCATCTGATAAGCATCTACCTAACATCCATGGTAGAATAGAAGGTGGAAGAAAATACTTAAAATGCACCACACAACTTAGACAGGATCAAGAAGATACTCTTTATCTATCTTGGCACGACCACATCCTTACAACTGTGATGAAATTAGCTTGAACTATTCAAGGAAGCCTTGAATAGTGGGAAAGACATCTAGAGAGAGAAAAGTGAGATTGGCTTCGAGCTACAAGATCTTGACCTGATTAACCTTTCCATACAACTCAGCAAGCTTATCCCACACCTCTCTAGTTGTTGTACACTCCGCAATATGAAACAACAAATTATCAGAAACATGGAGGCCTATGAGTCCTCTCGCCTCATCCATTTTGTTGCGATGGAAAAACTTCTCAAAATCCTTAGTGAACTTGGGTTATTCGACATCCAACATTTTCCAAAGGCCTCGAGATTGCAAAAATTGTGTCATCTTAAGCTTCCACATGTGATAGTTGTGCAGAGTGAGTGGTTCAATCTTCAGTTCTAACATGATGTGCAAATGAACACGAAGAGACCAATATGCTACTTATACCCCCTAGAATGGATAAATCCAAGAATGTGCGATCCCCCCAAAACAAACTTTACCAAAAAAACTAAATTGGAGCAAGAAACTGGAAAAAGATGGCAAATATTTTGGCTACAACACTTGCAATTGATGGCAAAAATTTTCAAAAAAAGAGTACCTCTTTCACACCATGCAACAAAATCACCACAAATTGCCACCAACACAATGCAAGTATAAACCTTCCCATGCAGGAAGAAGCCTCTCCACTATCCGACAAGAGATTGAAATACCTTCACGAGCCTTAATTCATTCAACACTGAAGGCACCAGAGTATAAAAAGACTGGTTTTTGCAGATATCTCACTAATGTGGGACAAAATTTTATAACCAAATTAAAAACAGTGAATTTTTCACACCCAGCAAAAGAAGGAAACCCTAAATGCAGCTCCTAGATAGCAAAATATGCACTTATCAATAGAGAATCGAGCTACAAATTTCTAATTCCACTTTCTTCAGCAATCACACCCAAAATGCTTCGCAATAATGAAAGTATCTCCGCCAAGCAATAGATGTATCAGCTCGATATAAAGAACACAACGTCACAATATGCTTTTATGTTGCCTTTGGGAATTGAGGTGCAACTTTCTAATATTAAAGTGCAACCTTCAAATGCAAATTTGTTGCCTCTAATAGATAAATCATGCCTCTTCAAACAACATAGTGTCTTCAAAACAAATCCAGCTTCTCAGGAAAAAACACACCTCCAAACAATAGAGCATCAAGCCTTCAAAGAAAAAACGTCGATGTAAAAATTGATGCCTTCTAAATACAAATCACACCAACCTCTATCAAGATTTCATGGCTTAGAAAAATGAAACGCCAACAATCAAACTTCAAAATTGCACCAATGGCCAAAGCTCCTAAAGGCGGGTTTGGAGCAAAAAATGTGCTTCTATGAATGCAAATTGCACCTCCCAGCATAGAATGAAGAGAACACTTTCACTCCCTTACTGTAGTCACCAACAAAAACTTGCAATAGAGAAATCAACAAAGACAATTTTCATAGCTTCCATGGAGGAAATACACATGCCTCAACTCGCACCTGGCAAAAACTCTTAGCATGGAAGGTGGTTGTAGAAGACAAGCTTTGATACCATGTTAGAGAAAAGCACACAGTAGCAACTACAAACCAAAAGAAACCTTTCATGAATGAGAGAAGCAACATGGGAAGCTATTTCACTAGGAGTGAAAACAAATGAATTGAGCTGATAAAAAATACTATACACAACATGCCTTAAAAAGGCACAAGAAGGTCAGTTCGAGAAAGAAAACTAACATAATACAGTTACAAATATTAAATACATAACCACAATTATTAAATGCCTAAGTTAACTTAAGAAAGCGTAAATGGTAAAAACCATTCACTCTAACATTATCTTTCCTTGTTAGAGTCCGAAACTTGTCCTTATTGTCATGCCTCTTACCTAAACTCTAATCTTTGACTAGTGATAAGAGTAATGAAGTATCTCTTACTTGTGAACTCTAATACTCTTGCCTATTTTGCACTATTCAGCTCATCTACCTCTTAACTTATCTTAGAGTTTCATTAATGCTTAGATCTAATGTGAAATCTTGTAGAGGGGGTTTTATCCCACCTAAAAAATATTACTTAAAATTTAGGCACAAATCCATGTGTGCATTCATCACTACAAAGGAAGACATGATCATGGATGCCATTAATGTAGTAGTTAGGGTTTCAAATCATATGAGATCTCACACAATTATTATGGAGGATAGTTGCAATTTGTAGAGGACATTACCCCATGCATTCTAGGTACAACCAACCACATGTATGTGTGATTTTAGGCATGTTGTAAAGGCAAAGGGGCCGGATAAGTATGAGCTTTCTAAAAAAAACTAGTGATGGGATTAAGCCATTGTTATAGATTTTGACATATTTTTTTGGTGGATAATCAGCCAAAGGACAAGATGGAAACATTATTATCAAATAGACACAAAACATCACTTAATGTGAGCATGTGTGTTCAAGCATCTAGATCTATGGATGAAAGTTTATTGATTTGAAAAAGTTTGAAGAATGAAAACCCTTTGGATATCACATGTCAAAAGATGAAACCCCTCTAGTAGAAATTAATGTTCTCACTTAGAGGTCATGTTTTTCCTTTCATGGTAGCATATACTAACAATATCACATTTGTATTGCATTGTAGTTGTCGTGGGTCATGTATGTAAGCATTATATTTCAACTTTCATATATATTGTAGCAAAGTAATGTAATGTATTTTTATAATTATTTCATATAAGATTTTTTTTATAATTTTCATCTTTCATTTGTGGGCCCAACTAGTAAGTCTAGGTAGTCAATTTAATCACAATATTTATCATTGTTATTATTTGTTATTATTGTTGTGTATTTTGGTGTAATTCTAGACTATATTATATATGAGATAATATTCTAAAGCCAAACTTTAATTATTTAGTTTCGTTTATAATTCTAGTTATCAATGTTAATTTAAAACCATGAAGGGAAAGTTCTGGATTTGATGTATAAGCTATGAAGGAAATCATGGTCTGCTAGATTTGCATAGAACAAATTAGGGCTTGTCATTTTAGGGTAAAATATTGGTTTCAAGTATAAAATCATTTTGTTAATGTAGCTAGTAAACCTCGATGTAATATATGGTTTATAAGGTTATGAATAAATATATTTAAATCTATTAAATATATTTGCTTAAATATTAGCAAGGAAATTATATTCCTACATAGAACCTAATCCTATATATGATAATTTGGTTTTGATTGAGTGACTTGCATGACTAAGAGTTGATACCTAAATTATAGAGAGGTTTTTACAACAAATGTAATTAAAGATAACTTGTAATTCTTGCGATTGAAACAAGTGTAATCAATGTGGAAGATCTAGGGCATGATGGTTGACTATAGGGTAAGTGCAAGAAGTTAGGTCCACAAAATGCTCAAAAAATGGAAGTGTTTTTCATGATTTTCAAAATTTATTACATTTGGAATAAAAATTTCAAGCACTTACACATTGAATCTTTAAAAAGTCTAGTAATATGAAATTTAGTATTTTGAGTGTAGTTTTCAAATTTATAATTTTTCCTAATACCCAAATGATACAAACAAATTTTTAATAGAATGTATGAAAACCCTTTTTTCAAAGTCACCTTTTTAGGACCAAACCATGTACGTGTATGGACACAATAATTGACTTAAATAAAAGTATTTTCTAATTCATTTTGGGGAATGATGTCTATTATACTAAATATTAATGAGGATATTTTTATAATTTTTTCTAAATCTATATTTTTTGTTAACTTTTTATTGGTCCTAATTTATTTTTTTGAAATTCATCGTGTACGGACACCATAATTTGACCTAAACTAATCATTTTTTGAAATTTTTTTCATTGTGTAAAGAATTATTTTGATTAGAGGGAAAAACAGGTTTTGAAGGGACCTGAAACCCTATCTAAGCAAAGAATGTTGCTAAGAGATAAAACAAAGATAAAAATCAACCTAACAACAACAACTATCAAAAATATAATCAAGACAAACTATGTTGCAATGAACATGTTTTGAAGGTTGAACCCTATAAAATTAGGTTTTACAAGGACCTTGAACCCTAACTGACCAAGAACATAGCTTGATACTACTAGACCACAACCAACAAATTGCTTAGAAGAACAAGTTCTAAGCCAGAAAGAACAACAATCTTAATGATGCATAATAATCACATCACCCAAATTAATTCTCCACTAGAGAAAAACTAAAAAGAGGGAAACAAGAGCTCCCTTTTAGCACCTCCATATAACTCCCCACCCCTAAGAAGGAACAACAGAACAAGGGGCAGTTAAAAACCCCTTACAACACCACCCAACCCCTTCGACCAAAGAAATTTCCACCTCAATAGGAGAAAGATCCACCTCCAAAGGAGAAGCCAGAGAGGGGATCGACTAAAAAAGTTCAAAACCCTCAATCACCTCCTCAACCTCCACCTCTATAGGAGAGGACTCCCCCTCAATATGAGTCACAGTTTGAAGAATTTTTTGTAGGTTGATGCCATATAATTTATTTTATAAGAAAATTAACAAATTAAAAATTATTAAAAAAACAAAAACTTGACATTTCAAGTTTATGGACCATTTACTACATAAATTAATTAAAAAATAGAAAAAAAATCCAATCATAAAATAAATTACATATTTTAAAACTAGACATTTTCATCTATAATGAGTTTTAATTTCATAAAAAAATTCTAAAAAAATCCCATCAACCATATTGCTAAAGTTATTTTTTTCTTTTGAGATTATCATGACCTCGTACTTGTAGGTCCAAGGCTAAGGGTTGGGTTACCATGCCTTTTTTGAGCCTAAAACCAAATGGAAATAATAGATTATGAGTTTTAAAATTTTTGGAATGAGTACCCACTTTGAAATAGGTACTAATTCTAAAAAACGAAAGGGTGCCTATTTTAAAGTTGAAAATGACACTTCCCCTAAAAGTGGACCCAACTTCTTGCACTTACCCTATAAATACATTTTTCTCTAATGAAAACAAACCTTTTGATCGAAAAACTATTTATAGAATTTGAGCCTTATGCCATTTAATTTGTGTAGGTGATCTTTAGGTTTGCATATTCTTTGACATCAAATGTTATGTCTAGTTTTGAGTATGTGTCATTCATTCCTCACAAAGTTGTCATATAGAGGCCTCTTCATGATTTGAATGCGTCTATATATAAGTATGAGTTTTAGGATATAATGTATATGTCTTTGGGGTCACATGTATTGACTTATTGTCATTATTCAATATTTGGTTGTAATAGTTTCTATAAAGCCTTCTAAAAACATTTGGGAAGAAATTTTCATTATAACATATGGAATGCATTTGAGTAACCATAGGTTATTTAAAAAAATATGATTATGTGATGTTTCTTGTGTCTTTATTTGTAAATAAGATTTTATATGTACTTCTTATTTTATTTTTTAGATTCTACAAAGATGTTTGCATGTTTCTTTAATAGATAGTTATAACTTTGTTACTTGATGAAAACCAATGCATTGATCCTCTTCGATGAAATTATCAAATTAATTCTTCAAATATTTTATATTTCATCCTTCTAGAAATAATTTTGATCAATTTTGATCAACTTGCATGATTTACTAAAATAAAATTATACTTAACCTTATGAGATGTCATGCATGATTAACATTTAGAGAGTAATTCTTCTTGTAATTTTAGGATTACACATGAATTATGAAAAGCATAAGGAGATTCATCGTTGGGAATATAAACTAGTTTCAAATATTCTTTTACACATGTAACTTGTTTTCAATTTTCTATAGTAGGTCTTTATGATAGCAAGAATATTAAGCTATTGCAAAGGGTATTTGGGTATGTGTAGGATCATGATGGGCCAAAAAGTGGCGATATGATGGGTATGCATAGGGTATGTGGCTGACGACTTTTTTAACACAAAATTGATGAAATGAAACGGGTTTTTAAAGGAGATTCTCAACTTTCCATCAATATAAATTATGCTTTACTTTGAATTTAATAAATAATTATTATTCATTTTCTATTTGAATTATGACTAAAGTCCTGATTGATAACCTAATTGAAAACCATCTATAGATTTCAAACAGTATCACATTTTTTGAATCTGAAACATGTGTCACATTCTATGCTTCACATACTATAGGATTAAAAAAAAAAAATTAATTTCATGTAGTTTTGACCAAGTTAAGGTGGTCATACATACGAGTTTTTATATATTTTAAAAGTTGTCATAAAAAATCATAATTATTTATTTACTTGGAAACAAGTTACAAAAAAATATTCATCACATCTGGACATGATTCCTCTACTTATATCTAAAATCTTATAAAAAGATATTATTATTTTATTGTTGTTAGAGTGGCCAGACAGACACCTACTTCTTATTTTTTCCCTGAAATTTAAGTACTACAACATTGAAATTTCAAATTTTCACCAAATAGATTTTTTTTTTTTTAAATAAACCTAGTAGTTAAGAAACTACATTCAATTTGCTACAGATTCTATTCTTACATATTTTTTAAATAATATAGATAACTTATTCAAATTTTTACGTCAAGTTGCCTAACTCTAATTTCTCTAAATTTTTTACCACTTAAGGGCCTGTTTTTTCCGTGATGATCCTGCACATACGCATTTAGTGATTGATAATTGGAATATCCTTGTACACAAGGTTTAACTAAGTTGTGTGATCTAGTCTATGCTTATTTCTCTTCAATTTCCTTGTATTAGATCTCTAGGAATACTCTCCTTGAACCAAAAGAGACAAAAGTGTAGATGAGTTGCTTGCTATTATTGATTAGCCCACAACTACTTGTAGCCTCGTGATGAGTTTTTTCCTTTGAGTTTAAATTGACTCAATTTCCTTGGGTTTGGATTGCAAGTGTATTCTCTAGGGTTGTAATATAACAAATTGCAGCACCAACAATCCCCACACATAGTAAATAGAAGTTTCTAATTCCAAGGTGAACACAAGTTTGTGAAATCTTGTTCTAAGTTTGAGGCATATGAAATTTAGTCTCTATATAAATCTTTTGGAAATTATTTAGATAATGTTTTCTAGTTACATTCTCACACTTACTCTTAGTAATCAAAATATCTAGGTTGAGTACCTCAATTAATCAGTCTAGGTTGATGTGTACTTATGCATATGTATCTTATTGGATTAGGATAGACTACATGTAAGGATAGTTTTTTTATTTTAAAATTTTATATGTTGTGCATGTTTGTCATTCATCATTGATCAACATTTTTTTATGAAAAATTACATAGATAAATTATTGCGGTCTTTTCCACAACTTTGTTTAATGAATAAATAGTTTACCTATTTTAATATATATCACATAAATTGGTGTGGGATCCTTTACACAACTTTATTTAACAAACAATCTATTGGACTCAGGGAACATTGAGAGGGGGGTGAATCAATGTTGAACAAATTTAAACTTTAAATCCAGATCTTAAACCATTCATACCACATAAACAGAAATAAAGATGTAAACACATGAGTGAGATAATCAAGGCACCATAACACAAATATTTTTACGTGGAAATATTGTTAGGGGAAAAACCATGGTGGAGATTAATCCACAATTTATACTCTGTTAAAAGTATGAACAAAAGGGAATGCACATGCATTCAGGCACACTACCTAGAGCTCACTGCTCAAAATAAAGAAGGCTCACTGCCTTACAAAATGTGTGGATTACAACAAGAAGTTGAACTGAGAAGATAGCATCTACAAATTCCTGGATTCAGCTCCAATGAAGCACATGAATCAAATTCTGGACCTTCTCTCTAATTCGCACTTCTGCCCTGCTCTACTCCGCTCTCCTACACAAAAACCCTTATGCTGCACAAACAAAATTCACTCATACAGCTGCTCTAACCTTTTTCACACACATACACCTTCTTTATCACTTCTCGCACATACCAAAGTGAATTACTGATCTCATATATATATCCACTAACAAAGATTTCATTTCTTCAAGTTGGCTTTAACAAAACATGAAATATCATTCAATGGTCAGCTCAAAACACCAATTAAAATTAATGCGCCCCCACATAAGTCAGCTAGACTATAGCTTGGACCCAAATCAAAATTCTCAACACAAGAAATATTTAAACAACTAATCCTTATACATCTGTGACACGCTATATACACTAGGTCGGCCACAATGAGCAAATAAACAAAAAAACATTCTACCGAATCTCCTAACTCGTACACGGATTGTTGTAACACCACAAAACTTACCAATAAGGTAACATACAAACTCAACAAGCTTTCCTAGGGGCCCACAACACAAAATGGTGATCTGATGAAGCATACAGATAAACTAACTGACCGGATACCCTGTTCTTCATGCTTTCTGCCGATAGCACACTGTCTTCTATATTTCTTGCCAATATAAGTAGATCCTGATCTGCGGACCGAGATAATGACTTTAGTTGCCATCAATGACAACACTAAAATCCATAAAAAATATTCCCAAGCCATATTCCAAAAATCTCCCCCTTTGGCATTGATGGCAACACTTAGTGAAAAATGACTAAGTGTCGATTCACCAAAACTCAAAATTCAAAACACAAAAAAAAACTGCTCCCCCTTTGGATGTCAAGGAATTTTTCAATGCATTCTCTCCCCCTTTGACATCAATGAAAAAAAATTACTACTTTCTCTCCTACTACACTCTCTCCCCCTTTGATGATGCAAAAATTTGATCAAAATTTGAAGAATTTCAACTACTGCTCAATTCAGAAAATTATTTTATACTTATCAAGTTCATATCTGAAAGAAATTTCTTCCAAGCATCCACTGCAATCCTAATAACTATTATCAAACTGTTGTTTTCTGATGTCCTGTTGATGACTTGGACGAGGGATTCATGAATGGTAATGGCTTCTTCTAGCTTTTCTCCTTTCTTCAAGACTTCAATCAACTGTTCCAGTTTGCATTTAGTTTGATCCTTTACTTTCCAGAAAGTATCCATAAGAGTGTTCTAGAAAAGTGAACCTTTGCATGCTCAACCTGCAACTCATGAATTCTATTATTTACTGCCCCATCCTAGTCCTAAAACATATTGTAATCATGACCAATTTTGATTAACTCATTCTCAATTTGCTCCAGCTTGTCCTTGTATTTACCAACCACATGGGGCCACTGAAGGAAATAATTGTAGACCTTATTTATTGATTCAATGCATTGCCTTAACACATTCATTTTATTTTTCAGTTTGGTGAGAGACAACCTAAACTACTCCTTCAGATGTAAGATTACTTCTTCCTCTTTCCTGTCCTGAGGCATAGAGGCCATAGCTTCCCCGATGCATTCAATCAATTCTTCTAGAAGTACATTTTGCAAAATTTCCAATTCAACGTTGTTGTGCACAAAGTAGTTGCCTAGAGTGTTCTCAATAAAATCCTATTCTTATGATGGTCCATTTAACCATATGTCAACAATTTTTTTCATTCCATCTTCCTCCTGAACAATTTGCAGTATCTTTGTTTTGAATAGAGCACCTTCTTCATCACTTTCTTCTACTATTATCACATCCAGTTCCACTGATTCTAGTTCATCTCTTGGAGTGTAATCATTAGAATCTTCATCAATTATATCCACAATTACTTGCTATTTGCCTTTTTCTTCAATTTTTGGAGATTTGTGTGCTAGAGGAGTGTTATTTGCAAACTCTAGAGCCCTTTTCTGCTTCTTCTCTACCTTACCGAAAGAAGATCCAATTTCAATTGCTTTTGTTAGAAGAGGAATACCACCTACTCCAAACTTTCCTAGCAACTTTCTAAAGAAAATTTCATAAACTTGTTCATAATTTTCTAGAGCATTAAAATGTTCAAAGATTTGCTTACAAAATGGTACATTTTTCTTCCATACCATATTATCATTATGGGGCAGGCAATTCAGGAAATACATCATAATACATATGACTAGGGTACCAAACCTGAAGGCATAGTTTGCATCCTACGTCAATTGCACATTTTCCATCAATTGATCCTTTAGCAATCCACATAGATCAAAGTCTTCATCTTCCATTATCATCTGTTGAGCAATATACACTGTGCCTATCAAGGTTGCGCCTTCCCTATTTCTGAAGAAAATTTTGTACAAAATTCCATATGCAATGTACATTGTCAATGGATCTTTGATTGTTGTAATTACTAGAGCCCTCTGATCTCCTTTTACACCGGTTAGGGCTTCGACTTCAATGTTCCGAAATCAACTTCTTTTTCAGAACATCTCTAATATTGCATAATATTGTTAGATCTTTGATCACCTCTTTTGAAATTTGATAAGGTTTATCCAAAGTAAGGATATCATCATCCAATCTATTCAAAATAAACCTGACCACTTTCGTGTTGGCGAAATAAGGAAACTCATTCCAGATGTCCAAACTCTTTCATTTCGCACCTTCAAGCCACTTCAATTCACTGACTAGCAAAAAATTTCTTACATACCTGATCTTCCTACTACTATATTCAACCAAAGTCACTGTTCCTTTGATTTGCTTCATTTTCTATACTGAACAAGGTTTTTCTTCTAAGCACAGAATTAGGAATTGATCTGTAATTAGAGGTTTACAATTCAAATGTATTTAACCTTAATTATAATTATTCTTGATCCAATAAAATTGTGTGACTATGTTGTTTAACCATTGTGTCCACTTTTACATAAATGAATGAAATTACTAATTACTAAAATGTTGTAATTAGAAATCAAATACCAAATTAAAAAATAAACTGAAATGAAATAAGATAGGAGATAGAAGAAGAATGAGATGAAAGATAGAAAGATCAGACGCAAGTAGATAATGAAGTTTGTCCTTCAAAGGACTACGTCTATGGGTCTACTTCTCAATGTTGGACCACTTTCATTAATATTGCCAAGCACCTGGAAATGCCTTCTTACAATATCAAGCTTCAAGAACTTGCATAAAATTCCTCACAATCTCTCTCACTATTACAATTTTTGGTGTATAATAACACCTTGTAATTCTTCTCAAAAATTCTCACACTAGAATTATTTCTCCAAGTAGACTGGCTTAATTCCCAAGCCAAAACATCCCCTTTATATACCAATTTATTTGCTAATATGGGATAAAACCATATTATTTTACAAATATACCCATATCTCCTTTACAAAGTAAAAATATTTTCAAATTCCCCCCTTTACAATAAAATCTCCATAATAATCTCCTTAATATTTTCCCCGAATGGCCCTTATAATTTGGGCTTACAAAAATAATTTCTCGGAAGCCTAAAAAAACTCCCTTATTTGCAAAAATATCTCCATAAATCCCCCTTTACATCATAAAAATCCTCTAATAATCTTTAAATATCTCTTAAAAGATATTTCAAATTCTTAAAATATATTCTTTGGGGTAATTTTTAGATTTTATTGTTATCGGGTTCCCACAAGAATAGAATAAAAGATAAAACAGTTGCATAAATCCCAAAAATCACGCCTACCGTGGCGACCGTAGTACATAATGGAGAGTGGGCAGTTGCCGGTTTGACTCATCTAATCCCCCAAAATCCAGCAATATACACTTTATATAAAAGCAACGCCAATAATATCATAAAAGACTTGTGTGGCGTGTTGGTGGAGATAACAAATAGTATAGGAGAGGTCAAGGGGTCGAATTCCTTACCCTTGATTTTGATCTAATGATGCCAAAGTCAACCATGCCATAGGGTACCACGTGTCCCCCAACCATTGCGCCATGTGGCACTTTACTATTTGCCTTCATATTGACACGTGACATATTTTGATTAGGCCACATCAAACACAAGGATGACATGTGTCATATTTTTATTGGCTAGAATATGAATATGCCTGCTATGTCAGCATCAATGCTAACTATACTTTGCTGACGTCATCAAAGTCAACCAGAGTCAAACCTTTTGACCAACCTTTGACTAGCAATAACTTTCACATATGAGCTCCATTTTCGAAACCGAATATAGTTCTAAAATCAGTACGACAAGCACTACGACTTGGAATCATCTTTGTTTTGTTTTGAGATGATCATTTTTTTTCTTTTTTGAATCCCTGATTCACCTATTTGACCAAACCTTTGACTGCCCATAACTTCTGCATACATACTCCTTTTGAGCCTGTTCAAGTTGCGCCAGGACTATGTCAACGAGCTCTGCACGATGGTGTTGGTTTCATGATATTCTAAGACTATGAAATTTTTAGGTTTCCTGGATCCACCTAGATCATTCCTCCCCATTGAGAAGCTTTTGGACCTCCAAAAGGTCTATTTTATGTATAATTTGAGCTAGGGCAATTTCTCCCCACTTGCCTAGTATTATCTATCCTTCCTACTAAAATTTTGAACATCTGACCCATCACAAACACAAAGAAATATGAGATAGCTTTGATGATACAATTAATTGCATGTTCATCAATATTCACTATCACATTCATCATCCACATAGAAATAACCAGTAGAATAACAAGCAACAGTACTGAATACACTGATGTGAAGGAAATAGTATCAACATTCTGGATCTCCTGAATAGGAACATTGTTAGAAAATGAAACATTCAAACCCTCTTTTACCACCTCTGGCTGAAGGCCTGATTCTACTTGCAATTGATCCTCACACTGTATTGTCTGTGACACCCTATCATCTTCATGCTTCGTATCACTAGTTGTTATAGACATGAGAGCTAAAGCATTGCTTACATTTACAATCATTTTCATATGCCCTATGTTTACAACAGATCTTTCATTCTTCATGTGATGAAATTTTACAATATATTCAATTCCATCCTTAAACAAATGATACTTGTTATGTTCCCTGTAGAAAATGGCTTTTCTATCATAAAAATAAGAACTACCTCGAACCATCCCACAAATGTCAAGTGGAATTACATCTAACTCTACCTCATCTATGAACTTGGATGTGATTGCAAATCAGAGTTTACACTGCTTTGACACATGTAGCTGAGCATTATCATGCACCCAACCCAATGGATAGGGTCTAGGATGAGGAGTTGTTTTTAATCCCAATTGCTTAACAACTTGTTCAGAGATTAATTTCACTTGTGATCCACTATCTATGAGTGTATTAATCTTGCTTTGTTTTGCAATAGCCCTTATATGAAACAATTCATTCCTCTTACTTTCAACAGGTACTTCATTACACTTTGATGAAGAAGCATAGGAACTAGTATTGACAAAAGGAATATTACTTTTGATACCCACAATTGAGATCTTGGTTTCATCATCGGAACCAGATCTGAGATCCTGCACGATAGTTGCAATCTTTTGCTTACCCTTTCAATCCATGAACCAATTTGTCTTCTAATCAGGATGTAGTTTCCAACATCTTGCATCTTCGTGCCCTTCCTTCTTGCAACGTGAGCAATAAGGCTTCTCATCCTCTTTCTTTACAGTAGTTTTCCATTGCATTTTCTCCTTCCCTTTCTTGCTCCCTTTGTGCTTACTTGAGTCCATCAATAGATTGTCATGGCTATTCTTTGAGCTTGTTTCCAAATGGATAGCTTGCACACTAGCTTTATGAATGTTAGTTGGATTAAACATAAGTATTGTATGTCTCAAACTTTCATGTAATCCACCTATATATTTTAACAAAATTTCTTGTGTGTATAAACTTGGAATGCCCAAAATTAAAGCCCTCTTCCTAAACTCCTGTGTATATTCTTGTACACTTTGTCCTTTCTCTTGCTTTAATGATTTCTAGTTCATTACTGCCTTTTGCATATGCCCTAATGGATAAAATTGTTTCTTAAGTGTAGCTATAAACTCAAACCAAGAAGAAATAATTTTTCCATAACGACTTAGATCTTCTTGTGTTCTACTCTCCCACCATATTAAGGTTGTGCCTCCCAGGCGAAGAGTGGCTAATTGGATTTTTTGAGAATCCTCAGTAAACTTGTGGATTCTACAATAAACTTCAATTTGTTTTATCCAATTATCAAGTTTTTCTGCATCTAGTTCTCCATTACACATTGGCAAATCAAATTTAACATCAACTTTCAACAAAGGTGAATTAACTTTAGATTTCACAAGTTGTTTCTTTTTGGAAGAGTTAGACGAAGAAGAAGAAGAAGAAGTAGATGAAGATGAAGAAGATGAGGAAGATGGGGATGGAGGTTCAGGAGGGTCACCACCACCTCCTACTCATTTACCTTTGTCTTCTTTCAACGAGGATTCAACTTCCTCCTTCTTTCTAGCCTTACTTTTCTTTTTCCTTTGTCGCTTTTGCCTCTCTTTGAAAAGAACTTCCACCATAGCCTTCATTTCGAGAAATGCTTTCTGAAAAACTTTCTCATCAAGCTCTATAGGACTTTGTTTAGCTGCCATCTCTGCTCGTGGAAAAGTCCTTCATTTTCTGATCTTAGGATTGAACTCGGTAAGTGCACCTCCTCCTTGCTTCAATTTCAACCTAGTTAGCATTCACTTATGCAATTTCCTACAAAATGGGCTATGATACCAATTTGATCTATAATTAGAGGTTTACAATTCAAATGTATTTAACCTAAGTAATTACAATTATTCCCGATCCAACAGAATTGCGTGACTATGTTGTTTAACCGTTGAGTCCACTTTTACATAAATTAATGAAATTACTAATTACTAAAATGTTGTAATTAGAAATCAAATACTAAATTGAAAAATAAACTGAAATGAAATAAAACAGGAGATAGAAGAAGAATGAGACGAAAGATAGAAAGATCAGACGTAGGTTGATAACGGAGTTCGTCCTTCAAAGGACTACGTCTTTGGGTATGCTTCTCAATGTTGAACCACTTTCATTAATATTACCAAGCACCTGAAAATGCCTTCTTACAATATCAAGCTTCAAAAATTTGCATAAATTCCTCACAATCTCTCTCATTATTACAATTTTTGGTGTATAATAACACCTTGTAATTCTTCTCCTCAAAAATTCTCACACTAGAATTATTTCTCCAAGTAGACTTGCTTAATTCCCAAGCCAAAACATCCCCTTTATATACCAATTTATTTGCTAATATGGGCTAAAACCTTATCATTTTGCAAATATACCCATATCTCCTTTACAAAGTAAAAATATTTTCAAACTCCCCCCTTTACAATAAAATCTCCATAATAATCTCCTTAATATTTTCCCCGGATGGCCCTTATAATTTGTGCTTACAAAAATAATTTCTCGAAAGCCTAAAAATAACTCCCTTATTTGCAAAAATATCTCCATAAATACCACTTTACATCATAAAAATCCTCTAATAATCTTTAAATATCTCTTAAAAGATATTTCAAATTCTTAAAATATATTCTTTGGGGTAATTTTTAGATTTTATAGTTATCAGGTTCCCACAAGAATAAAATAAAAGATAAAACAATTGCATAAATCCCGAAAATCATGCCTGCCGTGGCGGTTTGCAGTACATAATGGAGAGTGGGCGGCTGCTAGTTTGACTCATCTAATCCCCCAAAATCCGGCAATATGCACTTTAAATAAAAGTGACGCCAACAATGCCATAAAATACTTGTGTGGCGTGTTGGTGAAGACAAAAAATAGTTTAAGAGAGGTCAAGGGTTCGAATCCCTTACCATTCATTTTGATCTAATGCTGCTGAAGTCAACTATGCCACAGGGTGCCACGTGTCCCCTGACCATTGCGCCACATGGCACTTTACTATTTTCCTTCATATTGATACATGGCATATTTTGATTAGGCCACATCAAACACAAGGATGACACGTGTCATATTTTTATTGGCTAGAATATGACTGTGTCTGCTATGTCAACATCAATGTTGACTATACTTTGCTAATGTCATCAAAGTCAACCACAGTCAAACCTTTTGACCAGTAGTAACATTTACATACGAGCTCCATTTTCGAAGCCGAATATAGTTCTGAAATCAACACGACGAGCACTACGACTTGGGGTCATTTTTGTTTTGTTTTGAGATCAATTTTTTGCCTTTTTGAACCCCTAATTCCCCTGTTTGATCGAACCTTTGACTATGCATAACTTCTGCATACGGACTCCTTTTGAGCCCGTTCAAGTTGCGCCAAGACCATGTCAACAAGCTCTGCACGATGATGTTGGTTTCATGAGATTCTAAGACTATGAAATTTTCAAGTTTCCTAGATCCACCTGGGTCAAGAATTCAACAAGCGATCAGAAATACCTGGTGAATTTGCTACCAATTTTTCTTGACTCCTTCAAAATTTCATTGCAGAGGCTCTCCTTCTCTTCTTCAGTGCAAGGTGAAAAATGAGGGTTCCAAACACCCCTTTTATAACTTTGTGCACCTAACCTTTTAGCTGCATTAAATACTTTTCCCTAGGAGTTTTGGTAACTTTGTTTTCTTAGACAGCAAGAGAAAAAATTCATCTGCAGATCTAATTTTCATACTTTTGCAAAAGTGATCACTGATGCATTTACATACTTCTATCTCAACTACTGGTAGTTTCCTACATTCCGGTGCCAGCTACCAACACGGGATCAAAAGATTTTTCTTGAAAAGCTCCCCCTAGGCTAATGGCCTGTGATCAATTTCCAGAGGGATTACCAGAGGCTATTTCCGGTATGAGCTTATTTCCTTCATCAAATTCACTCTTCTTTACCCAATTTTCCTTCATCTAATCCTTATCTCTTCCACAGACACTTTTCCTTTTCCTTTGTCATCTTTCTGTGAAATTCTTCCTCTGTATACCATACCTCTTCTATCCATGTTTTTGTTCCTACAAAAATTTTCAAAGTGACCACATCTGTTGCAATTGTAACACACCATATTTCTCTGTCTAGACCACACATTCCACTAATTTCCCTTTGATCTGTATTGATTAGCAACATGTCCAAATCTTCCATAGGTATAACATTTAACATTTCTTATACTGACATACATACTTCTGCATTCAATTGACTAATGACAAACCTTTTGCAATTAAAACACTCACCATAAAATGCTTGTGTGGCGTGTTGGTGAAGACAAAAAATAGTTTAAGAGAGGTCAAGGGTTCGAATCCCTTACCATTCATTTTGATCTAATGCTGCTGAAGTCAACTATGCCACAGGGTGCCACGTGTCCCCTGACCATTGCGCCACGTGGCACTTTACTATTTTCCTTCATATTGACACGTGGCATATTTTGATTAGGCCACATCAAACACAAGGATGACACGTGTCATATTTTTATTGGCTAGAATATGACTGTGTCTGCTATGTCAACATCAATGTTGACTATACTTTGCTAATGTCATCAAAGTCAACCACAGTCAAACCTTTTGACCAGCAGTAACATTTACATACGAGCTCCATTTTCGAAGCCGAATATAGTTCTGAAATCAACACGACGAGCACTACGACTTGGGGTCATTTTTGTTTTGTTTTGAGATGATCAATTTTTTGCCTTTTTGAACCCCTGATTCTCCTGTTTGACCGAACCTTTGACTATGCATAACTTCTGCATACGGACTCCTTTTGAGCCCGTTCAAGTTGCGCCAAGACCATGTCAACAAGCTCTGCACGATGATGTTGGTTTCATGAGATTCTAAGACTATGAAATTTTCAAGTTTCCTAGATCCACCTGGATCAAGAATTCAACAAGCGATCAGAAATACCTGGTGAATTTGCTACCAATTTTTCTTGACTCCTTCAAAATTTCATTGCAGAGGCTCTCCTTCTCTTCTTCAGTGCAAGGTGAAAAATGAGGGTTCCAAACACCCCTTTTATAACTTTGTGCACCTAACCTTTTAGCTGCATTAAATACTTTTCCCTAGGAGTTCTGGTAAATTTGTTTTCTTAGACAGCAAGAGAAAAAATTCATCTGCAGATCTAATTTTCATACTTTTGCAAAAGTGATCACTGATGCATTTACATACTTCTATCTCAACTACTGGTAGTTTCCTGCATTCCGGTGCCAGCTACCAACACGGGATCAAAAGATTTTTCTTGAAAAGCTCCCCCTAGGCTAATGGCCTGTGATCAATTTCCAGAGGGATTACCAGAGGCTATTTCCGGTATGAGCTTATTTCCTTCATCAAATTCACTCTTCTTTACCCAATTTTCCTTCATCTAATCCTTATCTCTTCCACAGACACTTTTCCTTTTCCTTTGTCATCTTTCTGTGAAATTCTTCCTCTGTATACCATACCTCTTCTATCCATGTTTTTGTTCCTACAAAAATTTTCAAAGTGACCACATTTGTTGCAATTGTAACACACCATATTTCTCTATCTAGACCACTCATTCCACTAATTTCCCTTTGATCTGTATTGATTAGCAACATGTCCAAATCTTCCATAGGTATAACATTTAACATTTCTTATACTGACAGACATACTTCTGCATTCAATTGACTTATGACAAACCTTTTGCAATTAAAACACTCACCATAAAATGATGGACTATTAGAGTTAATCTTGCTTCTACACTAAGAAGCCATATGTCCAAATTTATTACAAACAAAGCAATACCCATTAAACTTCTGAGCATTAGGTTGCCTTACCAGATGTCTTATGTCTTTGATCATCTGATTTCCTTGTCTGGAATCCTTCTGTTAAGATCTAGAGCTTTCTCCTTTCTCATAGCCAAGACCTCTCTTATCATTTGAATTCTTTTGACCTCTAGTAAACTCATAAAGCTTAGTAGAACTGATCCTAAACTTCTCCTTAAACTCATTTGTTGTAGTGAGTTCATCTATGAGAATAACTATTTGTCTTTCAAGCTCATGTTCATTGTTTCTAGATTGTTGCAGTTCCATCTCCAGTTGAATGTATGCATCGTTTACTCTGTTTCATTCTTCAGATTTTTCTTTTAAGGATTGTGCCAGATTTTCCTCATTCTTTTTTATTTCTTCAGTCTCCTTAGCTTCATCGCCACAGATTCCATCTCAAGCTTTAGAGTAACATTATTTCTAGCAATATGTTCACATTCTTTAGTTATCTCTTTTAGGGTCTGATTCAAGTGAACATCTTGCAAACTTTTATTCTCTTTCTGCTTCAGTTGATCACAAAGTTCCTTCCTCTTTTCTCTCGATTCATTGATTTTATTCTTCAATGATTGAATGAATTTCTCACCATCCACAAGATTTTCTTTTAATTCCATGACTTCTTCTTTAGACTGATCAAGGTCATCAAGTGCCACCATAAGTTGTTGTTGAATACCACCAGAGTCCATTGCAATTCAAGATCCACCTCAATCTATTAAAATTTTTGTAGAGGAACCTTGCTCTGATACCAATTGTTGGACTTAGGGAACACTGAGAGGGGGGGTGAATCATTGTTCAACAAATTTAAACTTTAAATTTAGATCTTAAACCATTCATACCACATAAATAGAAATAAAGATGTAAACACATGAGTGAGATAATCAAGGCACCATAACACCAATATTTTTATGTGGAAACCCTGTTAGGGGTAAAACCACTGTGGAGATTAATCCATAATTTATACTATGTTAAAAGTATGAACAAAAGGGAATGCACATGCATTCAGACACACTACATAGAGCTCATTGCTCAAAATAAAGAAGGCTCGCTGCCTTACAAAATGTGTGGATTACAACAAGAAGTTGAACTAAGAAGATAGCATCTACAAATGCCTGGATTCAGTTCCAATGAAGCACATGAAATAGATTCTTGACCTTCTCTCCAATTCACACTTCTGCCCTACTGTGCTTTGCTCTCCTACACAAAAACCCTTCTACTACACAAACAAAATTCACTCAATAGATCTTCTGATATATGCTCATATAGCTGATCTGACCTTTTTCACACACATACACCTTTATCACTTCTCGCACATACCAAAGTGAATTACCGATCTCATATATATATCCGCTAGCAAAGATTTCATTGCTTCAAGTCGGCTTTAACAAAACATGAAATATCCTTCAATGGTCGGCTCAAATCACCAATTAAAATTAATGCGCACCCACATAAGTTGGCTAGACTATAGTTGGGACCCAAATCAAAATTCTCAACACAAGAAATATTTAAACAAATACTCCTTATACATCCACGACACGCTATATACACTAGGTCGGCCACAATGAGCAAATAAATAGAAAAACATTCTACCGAATCTCCTAACTCGTACACCGATTGCTGCAACACCACAAAACTTACCAATAAGGTAACATACAAACTTAACAAGCTTTCTTGGGGGTCCACAACCCAAAATGGTGATCCGGTGAAGCATACAGATCGACTAACTGACCAGATAACCTATTCTTCATGCTTTCTGTCGGTAACACAGTGGATCTTCTATATTTCCTGCTAGTATAAATAGATCCTGATCTGTGAACCGAGATAATGACTTTAGTTACCATCAATGAAAACACTAAAATCCATAAACAATCTTCCCAAGCCATATGCCAACACAATCAAGAGTATTTCCTAATCCTCTAGACTATTGCACATAGAAATCCCACTTAACCCACAATTCACCCTTTTAACACATATTGCATATATGAGATCCTTTACACAAATCTCCTTAATAATAATTAAATAAAGATTTTTAAAATCTTAATCAAATTTTTTCAAGCACTAAAATCTACCAAATACTACACTAAAAGTGTGTTAAATACCTTGTCATATTATTTTAAAATACTAGCAATCACACATTGGTGTGCAATGGGTACATCGAAGAGGTGTGGAAGAGTGAGAGAGAGGAGGGTAAGGAGATAGAGATAGAGAGGAAGATAGAGATAGATATGGAGATGGAGATGAATATGGAGATGGAGATTGAGAAGGAGAGGGAGAGACAAAGAGAGAGGATGATCTAGAGTGATAGATATAGTTGCAAGAGATAAATATATGGAGAGGGGGAGAGAGAGAGATAGATAAATATATAGAAGGGTAAACCCACAAAACTAGTTTACAATTCCAATGAGGAAGGAAAATTACAAAAATGTTCCTATGATTTTTTTAAACTTTTTAGGGTTTTGCACGAACTAGGGTGTTCGAATGGACCCCGGTTTGAGTGAACCATATTAAATGAAGGGACTCATCTTTTTGCATTTTTTAATGATGAACACAATGGAAAAGAGGGGGTTGATTGAACCTAGGTTCGAGAAAACCTCCAAGGGGGGTTCGCTCAAACCTGGGTTAATTTGAACCCCCCTTTTCCCCCCTTGTCCCCCCCTTGTCCCCCTCTGGCACCAAATTTCTACAGAATTTTTCCCTTCGAAGCTCGAGTTGATGATGAAAATGGAGGAAAATTCACAAACCCAACTAGAAGATGGTAGACCTCAGAATGAGCTATCCATCGAATATAATTTTAATATGTTTTGGTTTTATTATGCATTTGTTTTTTTAGTTTGATTAAACATAGGTTTTTTACCAAAAATCAAGCTCTTTGTTCTGCACACATGGAAAAATAGCAGATTATTAAAATAAAATTCTAAAAAATATGTACAAGCTAGGTATTGATGTCCTTCATCCAATAAAAAAATTGAATTTCGATACATACAAAAAATGTTATGTTGTGTACGGTCTGCCTACGTATGAATTGTAATTGGTTTGACTCAAAACTTGATTAAGGAAAAAATATTCAATAAAACACTATGAAACCAAATGAAATGGTTAGATATCATAGTTACAAATCTAAATTCGAAAAAAATAGAATTTTATCCTACGATGAGCATTACTCCTTAAAAATGGTGTTTACTGATAAAAAATAGTTTTCGAAGGAGATGGAAAAAAAAAGTGCAATTTGATTCCAAAAAAATTGAAAAAAATATATTTAGAATCTATAGAAAAAATTTCAAAAATCACTAGTTTGCATCATCTTCAAATTCCTCGGTTTAGTCGCTATAGGTGCTTGAAAGTGAAGATTTAGTTAGAAAAAATCAGTTTAGTGTCCAGTTTGGCCAAAAATTGTAAACCACTATTGTGGAATCACCTAGGAGTAGAGAGAGGAAGAGATAGAAAGATAAATATATAGGGGCAAAGAGATATAAATAGACGTATGAAGCAATATAAAGAGAGAGGTAGAGAAAGGGAGATATATGGGGGTAGAGAGAAATGGAGAGATTGAGAGATTAAGAGATTAAGATAGAGGGATAGATGAAAAAGGAAATATGGAGAGATAGAGATTGAGAGACAAATATATATCGATATAGAGGTCTAGGAAGAGGCAGAGGGAGAGAGATGGATGGATAGAGAGAGGGAGACATGTATAGTGATGGAGGGAGAGAGAGGAAGATAGATGGAGAGAGGAAGAGGGAGATAAATAGATAGAGATAGAGAGACATACAAATAGAGAGAAGTAGAGATAAATAATTGGAGATGGAGAGGAAAAAAGAAATAGGGGAGATAGAGAGGAGAGGTAGAGAGAGAGAGAAGGTGAGAGAGAGGTAAAGGAGGTAGAGAGAGATATGATCACTTTCCTCTCTCCTCTCATCTATCTCTATCTCTCTTATCTTTCTCTCTTCCATTCTCTCTTTCCACCTCTCTTTCTCTCTCTCTTTGTTTCACTATATATGTCTCCCATACACCCTCCCTCATGTTCTCTATCTTCCTTTTTTATTCCTTTATCCTCCCCTCTCTTTCTTAATCTATATATTTTTTGTTTATAGTCATCTTTTGTTTTATGTATTATATATCTAAAATTTATAATTAAATATAAATAACATATAGAATGTGTTTATAACCTAAATAACAAATATATAAATATTAAATATATAACATAGTTAATATAAATATATAAACTTTATTATATAATAATATTTTAAAAATATATTAAATATAATATATTAATATATATAATGTTAAATTAAAATATTGTATATAATAATAAATAAATCTTATAATAAATATAAGATATATATTATATAACACCAAAGGAATATCCAATTTGAAGTGTCTCAACCTGATATAATAAATGAATGGCCTAAATTACAACAGAGGAGATGAGATATGATTATTTTAATCGTGATTGTTCCTGACCATTCCTAACTGTTCCTAATTGTGACAATTAATTTAAATGAATTTTGTCTTGTGTGTGAAGTTTTGTGCATATTAAATGTGGAGGAAAGTACATAGTTTACACCG
This sequence comes from Sequoia sempervirens, assembly GCA_007258455.2. Classification (NCBI taxonomy): domain Eukaryota; kingdom Viridiplantae; phylum Streptophyta; class Pinopsida; order Cupressales; family Cupressaceae; genus Sequoia; species Sequoia sempervirens. The sequence continues at coordinate 562,164,707 of VDFB02281492.1, forward strand.
CACCTCACCACACCTCAGCTTTAGTTGTTGCTTTGTTGACAGGGAAATGGCATAGATGAATACCACAAAAATAAACTTTTTGTTTGTGTCATTCCTTTGAGGGTTTCGGTGTATATTTGATTCCAAAAAATGGGGGTTCCCCTAGCACATCAAGTGCAAATGATGAGGGAAAGCTTGCTAAAAAGTAAGAGGAATATGGAGAATTACACAAGTCAAAATTAATCTTAGAGGGCAATTTCTTTCTGCAACTAACAAATTTTTGAAGGGTTTTTTCCACAACCACCAGATTTTTGAAATAATTTTGAATGAAAAGAATAACTATAGCACTAAGGTCAAATTGATCTCAAAAGCCCAGTTCTTTTCAATGCTGACAGATTCTTGAAAGGCCAATTATTTCCACAATTGATGTTTTTCTGAAAGGCCATTTCTTTCCACAACTAACATTTTCTTGAAAGACCAATTCTTTCCACAACTAACAGATTCTTGAAAAACTTTTGAAAATAATTCCAGGAGGAAAATTCTTTCGACAACTAATGGATTTGTTTTCTTGTTCACAATAACGTGTAGGTTCTAACCATGGATGAAACATTCTAAACCTTTCTTCCTCACTACTCCCCATAATTGTGTAAAATTTGAGGGAAAAATATGTAGCAAAGTGATCATTTTGAATGTCAATTTGGACTTGAAAGATGACATTTTACAAAAAAAAATTGGTTCAAACAATACAATATAGACTGGAACCCTAGATAAAACATCTACTATTATGAATTTATGACTTCTATTTCAAATCCTATCCAAAAATCTAAATAATTTTAAGTTTAAAAACCAAAGGAAAAAAAAATCTATTATAGTACGTACCTTTTTTCTATCAATAGTTGGGAAATTTTTACAATTTCACTCCCAAACCCTTAGAATTTTTGCACACATATTTTAGAGCCTAAAGACTTTTTCCCATACACTTTTCAAGCATTTATTAATGCCTCACAAAAGCCAAACACATAGGTGATGGACAACATATTTTTTGCAACAACAAGTGGTGGTTTATGGATAGCCCCATAGAGGAATCATGTATGCTCATATGATGCCTTATATTATGATCGTCCACAATAGCACAGACTTGACAAGCTCTTGCAATTATTCAATTTTAATGTTATTAGAGAACCAAGTTTCTCAAAACCCAAGGCAGGCTTGACAATCTCTTACAACCACTAAAGTTTAGTGTTCCCAATCCTCTACCAAGAAATGAAAGTTGTTACACAATTCTTGTAAGCTTTTACATCCTGATAAGTTAAATCTCACAGGCAAGTGAGCTCGCTAGACCTGCTGGGAAGCATCTTCAAATTAGAACAATCTCCTAACGAAATGCTTGTGCCCATTGTATGTTTACACATTTCATCTAATAGTTCACTTAAACTTGAACATCTATAAAAATCTATTTCGGATCCCCACACAAACATGCCTCCAAGGGTATGGGGAAGACATGACAAAATTTTACACCCATTTATTTTTAATGATAGCAATGAGGGAAGCTTTTCCAAATCGCATGAAAGCTCTTGCAACCTTGAGAAATTTGATAGATTAAGCATAGTAAGAGTGAACAATTCCCCAAATCCAGCTGGAAATTGCTTGAGATTATGGAAAGAGCTCAAATCCAACTCCTCTAACTGTGTCTTCACAATACTATGTCTCACTTTTTTCCCAAGATGGACGTTTACATCAATATTTATAATTGAATCTTCATCTTCTAAGATCTATATAGTAGATAAACTATTAAGAATTTGAAGATGATGTGAACTAGTGATTTGTGGAAATTTTTGTGTAGATTCTAAATATATCTTTTTTCATTTTTTTTGAAATAAATCATGAATCTTTCAACATATCCTTTAATAACTAATTTTAAATAGATTTTTTTTTTTTTTAGAAAGTAGCATTTGTGTCGTATAACATAACATTTTTTCTATTAAGGATTAAATTCTAATTTTTGAAATATAGATTCTCAACATCAATATATAGGGAAAGGATATTTTTTCATAATTTTTTGTTGCATATTTTTTTAAAATTAAATTTTGAAGTCACTAGAACTATAATTTGGACATACGTGTGTGTTGTACAAACTAATTTGTTGTGTATATATCAAAATCTATTTTTTCTTTTCTGGGTGAAACAAGGACATCAATACCTAGGGAATGGGTATTTTTTGAATTTTTTTACAATTTGGTTTAATATTTTTCCTCCTCTATACAATAAAGAGCTTGATGTTCGAAGAAAAGCCTATGTTTAGTAAAAATAGAAAATTAAATACATGATAAAATGAAAATATATCAAAACCAAATTTGTTGGAAAGCTCATTTTGAGGGCTACAATCTTGCAAAATATAATTTTTAAATGACATTGTTTAATCCCTCAAAAGGTAAAGAAAAAGTGGTTTTTTGCCAACATTTATATAGGTGCGAAGGAGACTCCATTGTGGGTATGATTTAATACTAGAGGGGTTTTATCCAAGGGGGTTTGATCTAAGGGGGTCTTATCTATCCCTCTTTAATAAAAACCCTTTAGATGGAGCCTTTCAAGACATAAATAATTAGTTTTTCTAAAAAAAATGATTTCAAGCAAAAATCAACACGTCCCAAAAGTGAGACACACTATTGTGGCAGCACCCCTAAAGATCAGAGCTTAACAAGATATTCAAGAAATGTTGTTAGGTTAATACATGACAAGTTTATTGTAATAGTTATCAATTTGTTAGTTTCTTCAAGTTTGGATTGAATAGTCAATATTTCTTGGCCTTAAACACTTGAATGTGGTCTAAAGATTGATTTCCACATCTAAGACAATTACATATTCACTAATTTAGGTGATCAGTTTTAACACAAAACATATTTCATGGACTCTTGAGTTTCCATAAATATAGCTCTTGTAATCAAGAATGGGTGAAGAAGAGTCAATATATGAGGAAGATACAGATTAAAAAGTTAAAGTTGCACCATATGTTGGAAATTCACTCTTTCTCCCTGATCATAATTTTAGTTAAGAGAAAATTGATTATATTCCAGTATTAGTAGTATAATATTTTCAATAAAAATGAATAATGTAAAACCTGCAAGAGGATGATTGGCCATCAAGTAGGTAATACTTAAACAAATGTCCTGATTAACTCTTTCTTCTATATAATTAAACAATTTACAACCAACATTATACTTCAGGTTGAAATTTAGGCTCAGTAAGATGACATTCAAAACTAGTTGGATATAGCTTATAAATATGCTCTTAAACATAAAGTGCAATGGGAAGTGTTAAATTTGTTGTGCAACACCTTCAATAAATCCTATGTGAGCGGACACTGCCCATTTTTAACTTCAATTTCCATCTGAATCAAACTAATATTGAAGCTAACCAAACCTAAATAGTTCAAATCTTTGTAATTGACAGGTAGCTGCCATATTTTCAATATATGACATTTTAGTCATCCTAAAATGATTATAAATCACCTATTAGCTTATGAGTTTTATGAGACAAGAAAGTAAAATGATTTTCATACATTTATTTATGATTAAAAAATAAACTGTATAAATTCATATGGCATGCACTATATATTATTTTTATTTAAAATAACTGAAATTGACTACTTCAGAACATTTGCATGAGTATTTCATATCTTTGAGCATGTCCAGAGCTAGGGGAGCAAGTATGCTAAAGATAAATCTTATATTTCACATTCAGTGGATTCCTTAACTTTCTCAAAGGAAGGAAGATAGTTGCAACCTACTAAACAATGGAAGCAAGAACAGTAAGCTAATAAGAACTCAGTCCTTTAAGCTTATTCAATGTTTTTGGACTTTTTATATAAAATTTGATTTCTTTTTATTATAAAAATTTCATATTTAGTTTACTTTAGATGCTTTTTGCATTTTTCATCTTTGATTGCTTTGGCTTCATGTATTACATCATTTAAACTCTGAGTTTTATGAGAATTTCATCCTCATTGTATTTAGGGCAGAGGACCAAGTATCGGTTTACATAGAAGATCTCTCAATTTATATTACTAGCTTAAGGACACAATTGAATTAAAATAAAAAATAAATAAAAGGATGCTTCTAGAATGTTAGTATTAGATAGCATAATTTGATCTAGCAAAGCTTTCTGGAAACTGAACATAAGTTAGCTTTTTGTGAATGAAAATCATCCAAATAAATTTTGAGAGAAGTAGAACACACCACAATGCCCAAAGCAACTGATATGTGGGCTCTAGGCTTTGGGGACTTGGGCATTGAGATTGTTCTTATAACATGCTCACTTCATCTAATCCTACCAAGAATGTGATTTTTAGACCATATCAAACTATATGGAATCTAAATAATTAAAATTAACAATTTGTGACTTCAGGCTGCTAGAAGCAATGTCCCCAAAATTGGTAGTAAGGACAATAACTTGTTAATATAATTGTGAATGGTGATCCTATACCTGCACAAACATGAAGAACAAACACAACATTAGTCCAATATGCAAGTTAGAAACATTATTCCCCATGAAATTCATTTGAAACATAAAAAACAAGAAATAAATGAAGAACACAAGTAAAAAAGCTATTAAATCCTATTTTAATGTCCAAACTCTCAATTCCATAGGGGAATTGGTGCCACTTTGATGTGGAAAATGGCCCTTTCCCAATTCCTTGCAACCTTGATGATCAATGGTGAAGATTTGATGCTCCTTGATGAAATTTCTCCATAACCTAGCTAAGAAATCATAAAAAACTTATAAAAATGGATGAAGATGCATGAAGATTGCTCAAAACAATGAAGATGATAACTTTGCTCAAGTTGTGGATAAAAATGCCTAATCTTGTGTATCCAAAATCTAAATGAGAGCCTTCTATTTATAGAAGAGAATGATGGAGGATGAGGAAAAATGGATGAAATTGGGATCAAACACCAACCAATAGCATAATGCAACTTGTCAACATGTGAGTAGAAAAAGGTCGAGCACATTTGGATGAATTTGCACATTAATACAATTAGGTGGAAATTCAAATTTGGAGAAGTGACAAGTTGGAGGGAGATGAGAGATGAATTAAATGCCACTTGGCTCAAGAAAAGGACATGTAAGAGGCCTTTAATGCCTTGTTGGATGGATAAGTCCTTTTGGGGGGAGAAATTCAAATTTTGGGAATATTCCATCCTTTGATGCCTTTTTGAATGAAAATAGGTGATTTATTAATTAATTAAATTGATTTTCATGAGCAAGTTGCAAAAGCTAGAGGATTTGATGGATTAGGATTAGGATTAATCATTATTTGATTAATTTAAAGGGAGATTAGCTGATTTGACAATTTGATTTAGATTTTAGGATTTAAATAAATCAAAATGAGAGGAATAATGATTTTAGACTTAATTAAATAAGATTTGATTTATTAATTAAAGAGGATGGTGTTAGACTTTGTAACGTCTAGAAAGTGCAAAAGAAAACAGATTAGAGCAAACATGCAATCTAAATCTAAGTGCAATCTAAGTTAAGCAACAAAGAACAAAGGAAAGTAAAAATGTAATAAAACTGAACAATCTCACCCAATATGTACGTATTTCCATGTATCATCTCGATTGCCCTTCTCTGTTTCGCTTGTAGTAGTATAATTGCCCTCAAATTTTCAAAAGTTCGTGCAAGTATAGCCTATGATAGTGATTTAGAAAAACATTGAAGATTCAAGATAAGTGCTCACAAAAGTCATAATATTTTGAGAGAGATTGGAATGATGAAGACCAGATCAATTTATAGAAAATTGATTATTGAAACGACAGGCCAGGATTGAAAGATCAATAGACAGTTGAGATTGACTGATTAGTCATGCATTCTGATAACAGTTAGTAATGACATGAGTGATATAAATTAGAAATAGAAATAAAGATTAAATAAATGATTTAATCTTCAAGTTTGGGTATTTGAAAATAGAAGAATTATCTTTGCATGACAAAGATAAAGATTGATTAAAGCAACTCATGTTCAAATGCATGCACGAGGTTTAATTAATTAAATAGGAATATTTAATTAATATGCATGTACATGCAAATGAGTTAGAACTGGACGATTGAATGATTTGACGAAGAGATTACTCGAGAATGACACTCATACATTAAATCAAGAGTTAACTGAGCGATTTGAATAGATCTTTGAGTCGAGTAAAAGTGAATACTTAGATAACTCACACAATTATCTAAATATAGAGGAATACATTAAAATAGAATTCATGAATTAAATAATTCATTTAATTCAAGATTTGATATTTGAAGAATAATTAAATAAATAAGATTTATTTAATTAAGTGATGAAGGGATTTAAATGAATAATTAAATAAATAAAGAATTTATTTAATTATAGTTGAAGTATGATAAAGAGTAAATTAAATAAATTCTTATTTAATTTGACAAGATTAAGGATAAGGTTAATTAGTAACATAATTAAATAAAAAGTGTTTATTTAATTAATTAGATAGAATTAAGAAAAGTGTGAATCAATTAAATAATTAAGATTATTTAATTAATAGAAGAAATGAAGACTATAGAGAATAATTAAATAATTGACATTATTTAATCATGACCATGAAGAATACAAATTATGAAGAATATTGAAGTCGCAGGCTTAGACCAAATTTCGGTGTCTACATTTTCCCCTCTTTGATACAATGTCATTTTGGCGTTGTGTCAAAGAAAATCAATAAGAAATATGCCCCAGTAATGCCCCAATGTAAAACAGGTGAAGGTATGCCCCCTCGGGAGGACAGGCGGGTTCAAAGAACATGAGTGTGCTCTCGAAATTGATGAGAGAACTAGAAGATGAAGGACAAAAGGATAGAGGAAAATAGATAAGGGTGGTGAAGATATAGAAAAGAAGAAATGTTAGTGCGAAAAGAATGATGAATAATAAAAGACATGGATGTTAGTATTAGCAATCTTTGATGTTTCGCTATATCACAAAAGGTGTTGCACTTTATCATCATTGGGCAGGACTAATACAAATGGAGAAAAAATCATGATATGACATAGATCAAGGTGTGCAAGGTCATCTACTTGCTAACAACAGACAATCGCAGACAAGGATTGTCGTTAACTCATACTAAGGGCTCCAATTGCCCCAGTCTTTTTGTCAATACAAACCATAGACAACAAACAAAGTAAAAGACGGGTCATGAGATGTCATCGCTCCTCTAAATCCTTCATGGGACATCCTTGAGGAAACTAGTAACATGACTCAAAATCAAATTTAAAAGACAATTGACAAACAACAGTAAAAGAAAATAAAATTCTGATACATCGTGGCTTCTCTAAATCCTTCATGGGACATCGTTGAGAAAGCTAGTAACATAATTCCCATCATAAACCCAAGTGAAAAGATAAGATAAATAATCCATAAAATCAAAAAGCCAGTAAAATATTTGCCAAAAATTGATTTGTTTGTTTGATTTGTTTTGATTGATAGAAGGATTGATTGATAGAGCCTGATGTCAAGAGATACACATACCAGATAAGACTGTGAGTATGGTTTCAATGTTATGACTATCTGTATAAGGCATGACAAAGCTTGGTTTCAGAAAGACATGTATCGTATAAAACGTTGAGTCAGATGTTGTTGATGTGATAACTTGTGTAAGGCTATGTTTGATTATTTGACAATGTTGATTATGCAGGAAGGACTCATCCTATATAAGACATAGCTTGCCGTGTCGATAGCTATATTCAGGAAGGACTCATCCTGAATAAGATATTGGATGGTTGCTGTGATGATGTCTGTTTCTAGGAAGGACACATCCTGTAGCACACATTTGTTGATCTGTTTTGATTGTTTTGTTTGGCAAGTTGTTTGATTTGACTTAGAGACATTGTTGACTTGTTCACCAAATTGATGCATGACTTGATATGACATGTTGAAAATTGACTGTGTGTGACAAAAAACCCTACAGGACTAACCTAGTGCGGCCTCAGGGGCTCATCGATTGATGGCCTTGCCTACGTTATACACGCAGAGACCTCGTAGTTCAACTTGACTTTGACTAACAAGACTGACTACAAATAGAAGATGTGTGTGAAAGTGAATGTGATGAACCCTAATGGACTGACCTAGTGCGGCATCGGGGGCTCATCGATTGGTGGCGTTGCCTACGTTATACATGTAGAGACCTCGTAGTTCCACACAAATAATGACCTTGTCATATAGACATATGAATTAAAGCATGATTTTATACAGACAAACCTAAATAGACTGACCTAATGTCTCAGGGGCACATTGGCATATGGCCTTTCCTATGTCTAGTCACAGAGGCAACATAGTTCGACAAATGACAAAGACTGACAAGTGCGACTGATTTTGACTCTGTTTTTGGATTTTCGAAATGTTTTATGTTTTTGTCTTTTTGAAATTTTCTGATGTTTTTGTGTTTTCTCAGGTCATTTTGTGATTTTTTTTGGATTTTTCTATAGTTTGACGTCTTCAACGCAACCAACGTAAGAACCAATATGACACATGTCACGTGTTTGCCCCCAGTCAAGTATAAGACCAATTGATTATGAATAGGGTGAAATGGGGGATATGAAATACACTCGATGTCAATTGTTCCAGGTTATGGGAAAGACTACCACTTATTATGATAGATATATACAAGCGATGGATACAAAAGATAAGGGATATGTCCAGGGATAAGGAGTATGTATAGGGATAAGGACTATGTATAGGGTAGTGGACTATGTACAGGGTAGGCTAGATTAGATAATAGTAGACAAAGGAGCAGCTCTTTAAGTACACATGGCGCCTGTTTGTTAGGTTTTCACCATGGTACCTATCCAAAGCGCCACCGAAGTGGTTTTCACTATTGGATGAATTATTTGTCTTTACTATTTTCTGGATTATCTAATTTTTTTGGTGTTACCAAAATGCCTGTTTTCCAGGTTTTCACCTTGGTAACGATTTTTTGTATTTTTTGATTTTTTTTGTATTTTTGGTAATTAAGACAAGGTCCTCAGAAGCTATGCGTAGAACTTCTTCAGATGAAGACTATTAATTGGCGAGGACAATGGCTCCCCTTTAGGAGTAGAGAGTTGGTACGCTCCTGATCCAAAGGCTTCTGTAACAATATACGGTCCTAACCAGTTAGGTTCAAACTTTCCTGGTTTGTCTCTTTATGCTTGATTCTTTGGGTTCTCCATTAAAACCAAGTCACCAATGTCAAAGTTTTTGTTCAAGACCTTCTTGTTATAGCTATGACGAAGGCGATTCTGATATGCTTGGAGATGGTCTAGTGCCTTTTGTCTTTGCTCATTAAGGAATTCTAGCTCATGGAGTCTCGATACTCGGTACTCTTCATCATCAATGTGGCCTTTCAAGGATACCCTTAGGGAAGGAATCTCGACCTCAATAGGAAGAATAGCTTCAGAACCAAATACCAGTGAATAGGGAGTGGCACCAGTGGGAGTACAGATACTTGTGCAATAAGCCCATAAGGCAAGATTAAGCTATAAATGCCAGTCACGACCAGCATCATTGACAGTCTTCTTGAGAATTCTAATGATGGTTTTGTTAGATGCCTCTACTTGGTCGTTACCTTGTGGGTAGTATGGAGTGGAAAAGTGATGTTGAATATGAAATTCATTACACAGATGGAAGATTTCTTGATTCTTAAATGGGCGGCCATTATCGGTAATTATGGACTGAGGGACACCATACCAACAAATGATATAATTCAGGATAAATTTAGAAATCTGTGTGTCGGTAATGTATGTCATAGGAATGGCTTCAATCCACTTCGTAAAATACTTAGTGGCAGTGATAATGAATTTGTGTCCATTAGATGATGTGGGGTGGATCTTACCTATGAGGTTGAGTCCCCATTGGGCGAAGGGCCATGGTGATGTTATAGGACAGAGTTCCTGTGTTGGTGCATGTATCAAGTCTCCATGAACTTGGCATTGGCGACATTTCATTACAAAGACATATGAGTCCTTTTCCATCGTAGGCCAATAATAGCCCACTCTCATAATCTTTTTGGCTAAGGTAGGACCACTAGAATGGGAACCACATATACCCTCATGCACCCCATGCAAGGTTGCTTGTGCTTCATTAGAATCAAGACATCTCAGTAGGGTATTATCTAACGCGCATCTATATAGGGTGTCTTTGACGATGGTGTATTTGGCTGACTTACGAAGGAATGTCCTACATTGATTGTTTGAGAGGCTAGTGGGTATGATTTCGGTGTGAAAGTAGTCATAGATTTCTTTGTACCATGGGGAATCAGGACCAACAATGTCACATACCATTTCAGAATCTGGGATATCATAGGCTAGGACAAAAAGTTGTTCTACCAAAAACTCAAACTTAGGCACATTTTTAGGAATGTCTGGAAGTGATGCAATTGTAGCCATAGCGTTTGCTGCCCTATTTAAAACATGAGGTATCTGGTGAAATTTGAATTTTTCAAAGTACTCTTTAAAGCTATCAGCCATGTGTTTGTATGGAGAAAGCTTCTCATCCTTAGTCTCATAATCATCATTTACCAGTCTGATTACTAGTTGAGAATCGCCATATACCTGTAGATTCTTAATTTTCCACTTGACTACCATGCATAACCTTGTCACTAGAGCTTCATACTCTGCTATGTTGTTAGTACATGGGAATGCAATCCTGAATGACTTAGGGATGGAATCACCTTGTGGTGTGATAAACAGTATACTAGCCCCTGAGCCATTATTTGTATGTGAGCCATCAAAGTACATTTTCCATGTTATGTTTGTGTCAATTTTAAATATAAACTCATCAGGAAAGTCTGCAACTAATGGATGATCTGCTTGTATTTGTGCGTCGGCTAACTAATCAACAATGACTTGTCCTTTAATAGCCTTTCTTTCTACATACTGGATATCATACTCACTAAGTATCATAACCCATTTGGCCAGTCGCCCTGTTAATGCTGCCTTACTGAGAAGATATTTCAAAGGATCTATTTTAGCAATCAACATTGTTTGATGGTTTAGCATATAGTGCCTCAGTTTTTGGGTAGCAAATACTATTGCAAGACAGGCATGTTCAATGGTACTATAGTTGAGCTCATAACCTACCAAAGTCCAACTGATATAATAGACTGCCCTTTCATGACCTTCATCATCATTTTGTGCAAGCAATGCTCCGAGTGATGAATGGGTTGCTGTAATATAAAGAATCAATGGTCTTCCTTCAACAGGTGGCATTAAGACCAGTGGTGTGAGTAAATATTCCTTAATTAGTTGAAAAACCTCCCCGCACCTAGCTATCCATGCAAACAGTACCCCTTTCTTAAGTAGATGTTGAAAAGGATGTGTCTTATCTGCTAACTGCACTATAAATCTTATGATGGATTGCAGTCTTGTAGTGTCCTTAGTTGACTGAGATTAGTGGGTGGAGGCATGTCTATGATTGCTTTTACCTTAGCCGGATCCACTTCAATGCCTTTTCTGGAAATGATATAGCCTAATAGCTTTCTTGACTTCACTCCAAACACACACTTCTTGGGATTGAGTCTCACCTTATACTTCTCCAGCCTTTGAAATATCTTGTCTATAACCTGTAACTGTTCTGCCTTTGTCTTGGATTTAACAATAAGGTCATTGACATAATCCTCCATAAGATTGTGTAATAGATCATGAAAGATAGTGGTCATGACACATTGATAAGTTGCTCTAGCATTTTTGAGTCCAAAGGGCATAACATTCCAGCAATACGTTCCCCAAGGACAAGTGAAAGCTGTCTTAGGTTGGTCTTCAGTTGCAATTCTGATCTGGTTATATCCTGAAAATCCATCCATAAGGGACAACATCTCATACCTTGTTGTCATGTCCACTATCATGTCTATGTTAGGCAAAGGGAAGTCATCCTTAGGACAAGCCTTGTTGATATCTCTAAAATCAGTGCAGATGCGAATGCCCCCTGTTGGTTTAATGACTGGTACAATATTGGAAATCCAATCTGCATAGTCGATTGATCTAATGAAGCCAACATCTAATAGTTTCTTGAGTTCTTCCTTGACTAGTAAAGCAATATGTGGATGCATTTTCCTCAATTTTTGTTTCACTGGTTTGACACCTGGTTGTAAGGGTAAGTGATGTAGAACAAGTTCAGGATCCAACCTAGGCATGTCTGCATATGACCAGGCAAAATTTATCTGTCTCTGTGCAAAGAAGTTGTGGAATTCTAGCTGCTCCTTTGTTGTCAATGACATTGGAAAATAAACCAGTCGAGGATTCTCTTTTGTACCTATGTTGACTTCTACTGATTCTTCAATGAGCATGGGTGAATTTTCCTGTGCAATGGGGAGAATGTTCAAACCTCCATCCTTAGGTGCCTCAGAGAGGTTTTCACCTTCAGATGCGTCCTTTGTTTTTACTTTTTCATTGTCTAAAGGTGCCTTTCGTTTTTCACCTAGAGACTCGTCCTTTTTATTCTTTTTCTCATTTTTGCAACTAGAGGGTTGAACAGATTCCCCAAAATATGCTTTGTTGTCCAAGTCAATGGTAAAACCAGCCTTGTGATCACCATTAGGTATGCCTTCTCGTAATCCTAGGAACTTAGCAATTGCTTCGTCATTCTCAAAAATGTCTAAGACAGGTGTGTCTTGTTGGTCCCAATCAATTAGTTGGGGATAAACTAAGGGCATGTCATCGCCAGAGTTATCAAAGTTTAATGGGGTCAAGGTAAAGACTGAGTTGTTCATATGGTCACAAAAGTCTTGTATGAAGTCTTGTTTGCTCTTAGGTTTAGGTCTAGGCGGATTGATAGATGGGCCCAATGCCAGGGATTGATTATTTGACACAAATGTATCAGGTTGCCAAGAGGTAGGATCAAGTGATTCCCAATAGTAGTGTTTAAACCATTCCTCTTTTGTCATTTTCTTTGGAGGACAGGAATTCAATGGATTTGGTGAGGATTTTAACATTAAGTCAAGTTCTCCAAATAACTTATCAAGATCCATGGAAGAGGTAGAGGATAGGGAATCCCACTCATAATCGTTAGAGTCGGGGGAGTCACAATGATATTGGTCCAATGGTTTGTGAGATGTATGAATATCTTCTGAAGCACTTACTTCCTCAAGTAAGGGTGATGTGGTACTAGGAATGCCAATCTAAATTGGTTGAAACCCTAGCCCCACGCCTTTTGGCCACTGAGAAACAAATATTGGTTCAATCCTCCCATCTTGGTGTAAGCCTAAACCACTTTGTCCATCATATCCCTTGCTCTCCATGATTGTGAAACCCTTTCCATATAGATTTGTAGGAATGTGAGCAAGTGAGAGGGGTTCTTCATTATCTTCCTTGTACAACCAGGAAGTGACATCTTCTGTATCTATGGCTTCTTTGCTTAGTTCACCCCATTTAGTGAAAATTTTCATGGGAGGAACATGTATAGTGACCATAGACTGTCCCCTATCTGATGTAGGTAGACCGTATGACTTAGGAGGAATCGGATGGCTAACACAATAAGATGTCTTCATGGAATACTCTCCACAACCCTTGTCTTGGATCTCAACCCTAGGAGTGGTAGGAATTGAGGGAGAAATAGATGTTCGAGTGAGTGTGGATGGATCAACATAAAAGCTGGATTGGATGATGAAGCCTCTTTGTTTACTGGCACTTGACGTTGGGGTATCTCTTTTAGATTGGTGCAATATTGGAATGGATTTGGGTCACCATCTATAGTTATTTCAGTGCTATTATACAGGAATTTGAGACACTAATGATACGTGGAAGGGACCGCCTTCATGGCATGAATCCATGGTCTGCCTAGCAAAAGGTTATAAGGAAGGGTGAGATCTAAGACTTGGAACTTTGTCTCCATTACCGCAGGACCAATTTTGATAGGAAGTGTTACCAACCCCTTTGATTTTCGTTCCTCATCATCATAAGCTTTAATGACAATACTTTTTGTTGTGTCCATGCATGCTTCTGAGAAACCTAATGCCTTAATCAATTTTAAAGTGCACAGATTTAACCTTGCTCCTCCGTCTACCAAAACTCGTCTAACTTTGGTGTCATCAACAAGGACTTCTAGATGTAAAGGATCGTTATGGTTCGTCTTTTCAGTTGCATAGTCTTGTTCAGAAAATGTGGCATGATGATTATTGGTCAAGTAGCCCACCATTTCTTGGAAACGATTGACATCAAGATCATTAGGGACCGTGGTGTTTTGTAAAGCCTGATCTAGAATAGAGTGATGCTCAGGGGAAATACGCAACAGTTCCAAGATTGAAATTTGGGCTGGGGTCTTCCCCAACTGGTCAAGTAGGTTATATTGTGACTTGGAAGGTTGTGGTGTTTGCTGCAATGGGGGGCCTTGGATAGTGTTCTTAGTATGATGATTATTGACCGTGCACTCGGGATTTGTATTGATAGTAATGGTATTGATATTCTCATCGGCAGCGCGAAGGTAATGAATTGTTTTTCCACTATTATAATCATGCTTGATACTCGCATAGTTGGCTGACATATTGGTCTTAGTACTCGAACTGGGAACAGTTCATTTCCCATGGTCATGTAATGGATCAGAAAATACTTGATGATCAGTGTTTGATGACTTTGGTTTTTGTCCACCAACTTCAATTATTCTCCTTTCGACAAGATCTTGTATGATATTCTTTAGTTGTTGACAGTTTTGTAGGTTATGTCCCTTAGTTCTATGATAATCACAAAAGGCATTATCATCCCACCAAACTGGTTTAAATTGTCCTGGATCGTATTGTCTTGGTTCCTGCAGCTGTATAAGATTATGTTGTAACAGTTGTTTGAATACAGACTCAATGGGTTCCCCTAAGGGAGTGAACTCACGTTTTTGAAACCTCCTTTGTTGTTGTGGACATTGAGTATTTTGGACCATGTTAGGAGGTTGATTGACTGCATTCAAGGTGTTGGCAGAAGTGTGAGGTCCTTGTAATGTGATGAGTGGTCTTGCTTGTACCGTTTTAGCATCAACTACCCCATCATTTGTGACATTTTTGTTGCAAGACCAAAATCTATTTCTGTCAGTGGAGGTGTTTTGTATGATCAGATTTCTATTAGATGTTGACATCTTAAGTTCACCTTTTTCAATGAGATCTTTTTCTATTATAACTCCTTTTTCCACTAGTTCCGAAAAAGATGTACAACAATGTACCCTTAAGTTACTCCGTAGTTTTGTGTGAAGGTTTTCCTGGAACATAGTAACCTTTTGTTTTTCAGGTATCTCGATAGGGCACCAGCTAGCTATAGTCCTCCACCTCTGGAAGAAAGCAATAAATGTTTCACCTTCGTCTTGTGTTGTGTGACACAGGGTTGCTATATTTACCTCGTGGTCTATGATGAAGGAGAATTGCTCCACAAATTTCTTGACCAGTTCACCCCAAGATCTGATGCCAGAGTCTAGACCTGAAAACCACTCTAGTGCAATTCCTACAAGACTTCTTGGAAATAGTCTCATAAGATACTTGAGGTCATAAGTGACATCTATGCATATGGTAGAAAATTTCCCTTATATGTTCTATTAGATTCCGTTTTCCATTGTACTTAGGGAGATTCGGTATGACATACCCATGAGGGAAAGGGGTCATGTACAATGATTCGTCAAAGGGAAATGGGCATATGTATTTTGTTGAAAAGGATTTCTTAGTTGACACTGACATGTTATCCATTTGTGTTTGTAGTGCATGCATTTGTGTTTGTAAGATGTCAATGTGGGTCAAGGACGTGCTAGGCGGATTATGCGGATCCGTGTATGTATTCTGAAATCCAAAGTCTCGTGATGGGTTTCGATTGAAAGTTGGTATTTGAGGCAGGTTTGGATTCAGAATGTTGGTAAACGTGTTCTGGTCCGAAATCTGCACAAATTGGTTTTGACTTGGGATCTGTGTGAAAGGATTTTGAGTACTATGCTAGGAGAAAGGATTCTGATTCAGAATATGTGTAAATTGTTGTTGACTTGAAATATGGGAAAAGGGATTCTAATTCAGAATCTGTGTGAAGGGATTCTGACTGCCAATCTGGGTGAATGGATTCTGATTGCCATATTGGAATGAGGGAATGCCTCCTGTTTATGTAATTTGTGGTATAGTACTAGTGACCTAAACACTAGGTATGGTTGTTGATTGTGGTATGGTACTGACATGAGGTATGGCCGTTGACTGAGGTATGGTATTCGTGACAGTGACATTTGATGTAGAAGCTGATGTTTTAGATCTTTTACTCCCAACAAGAGGACCAAAGGGAGTGGACAATGATGCCCCTACAGTGAAGTTAAATCCTAATGTCATGCCAAAAGTACCAAATGGAGTCGTATGGACTGTTGTACTCTGTGTAGGTATACCAGATGGTATAGTTGTATTTACTTAAGGTATAGTAGTACTTGCAGTCGTTGTGTTTGTCCCCTGGGTTGGTTGAGTTTGTAAGGTGCTAATATCGAATCCTGGGGCTAAGGTAGTGCCTTCAACTAGCAATTTGGCTAAGTATCGTTGACGATCATTTGCTAGGTACTCATCCACAAAAGAGGAAAATTTAGGGTCTTGTGCGGCAGCCTCTATGTCTTCTACTGTAATGTGTCCTTGAGTGTTTCTAGTGGTGAATTTGTCTAATAAAGTCTTGTGAGGTCTAGTGGAGAATGGATTGATGAATTCGTTTGGGTTCGACATCTTTTCTCTCTCTTTTCTCTTAGACCTAGTTTCAACCATGTAAGATAAGCTCAATATACAAGGAATGCAAAACTACGTCTATGGACAGTATGACTCTAGTCTATGTTTTTGGGATTTTTTAAATGCAAAATAAGGAATGTTCTAGGATGACACTAGTCTAAAATCTAAAGATGCAAAGTCTCAGCAAGGCTCTAAAGTAGTAATTCTATAAACCCAAGACGAAGGGATAAACTATCTAAAGTCTAACCAAGGCATCAATTTAATTAAGTCAAGGAACCAATGTAGGATGAGGATCAAAGATAAGTTGAGTCTCCTAACTAGACTGATGAGCTAGGATGGACTCTTTGTAGGACAAAGGATAAAATGATAGGACTAGGTTCAATGACAGATTTCATTGATGCTATGATTTGTCTAGAGTGTAGATGGTGGACCTATCCTAAAGTTTATAAAACTAACCTTCCTAGAATTTATTCTAAAGAAAAAAAGGTATTCTAATATGAGACCAAACTTTGAATTAGGACAACTATGATAATGATTAAATGAACCTAAAGGATGCAAAATTGAGCAAATCATTTCAGGTTTCTGTTCAAAGTCTGCTTGTGGGATGCCAACTGAAAGACTGGTATAACCGTGTTGACTAGACAGTGATTGTGAATTCTGGTTTTCTAATCAGGCAAATGCATCGCAGGATTTCACATATGCGGTTAAGTTTCCCAATTGCAGTTAAATTTCACAGTTGCGGTTAAATTTCACAGTTGTAGTTAAGTTTCATAGTTATGGTTTTCTGATGATCAATTGCGTGTCCCTGATAAAGCTTAATGTCTGACTCTGACAGATGTGGTTAACCTTATAATAGATGTGACTCGTAATGACAAATTCGACTCAAAATATAACATATGCAGTTTTTCGCAAAACAATTACGAGCTAATCTGGTAGATGTGACTCTACGCCTAACACATGCGACTGAAAATGATAGATGCAACTCGAAGTTAAACAGATGTGACTCTAAAAATCAATTGCGACCTTCTGGTGAATAGTTGCGACTCTCTGTGTATTTTCAGTGATTTGAGATTTAAAAATGACTCTGTTTTCTGTGATTTAAATAATTAAGATTATTTAATTAATAGAAGAAATGAAGAATATAGAGAATAATTAAATAATTGACATTATTTAATCATGACCATGAAGAATACGAATTATGAAGAATATTGAAGTCGCAGGCTTAGACCAAATTTCGGTGTCTACAGACTTAAATCAAATAAAGGTTAGTTTATTTAATTTAAAGGAAATGACTTAGGATTTAATTAAATAAAATGATTTATCTAATCAAAAGAGGGACATTAGGATTAATTAAACAAAGTGATTTATTTAATTAATAGAAGATAATGATTTAATCAGATAAAAATTGATTTATTTAATTAAAAGATGAAATATGATGAATTTAATCAAATAAGGGTTATTCGATTAAATGGTTAGTAGAGAGATGATTTAAGCATAATTGGTGTTAGTAAATTGGGATCAGGTGCACGAGATCAATTAGTATATTTTACATGTTTACATTTTTCCCCTCTTTGAAGCAACGTACCTGTTGCATTCATTCAAAGAATAACCTTGCCGAGATCAAAATTTAAAAAAAAATTATTTTTTTTCGAATGCCCTACTGCTACCCCAGTGAAAGAACTACGCTGGTATACCGTCCCCTCGAGAGATCGAGTGAAAAGTTTGATTTGAGGGTTGATCTCGCGACAAAGAGGTTCAAGATCAGTTTAGCTCGAATGTTTGATGTAGAAAGATTTGATGATGTAGACAGTTCATCGGCCATGGGTAGCCTCATGTAAATTTTGATATATTACACACACTTGATACTTGGATAGAAATGTTAGTAAAGATAGAAGAATAAGAAGAAATGAGATGGATGACAAGAGGATCCAACAATTCCATGATCTATGAGACTTTATTAGAGATGATAAATGATGATGATGATGCAATGCTTATCAGGAATTGTGATTTTAAAATGGCTTACTTACCCTATGTTTGATAACACACATAGGCACGATGCATCAAGGTATCAAAAAACTAGGATGGCGTTGTACCTAGTGTGATGGACTTTGACTCGACAATCAGATAGGAGTATTCTTGTTCACACCTTACATTTGGAAAACTTGCTAGGATGCACTTCATAAGTTTCAAACATCTTGAACCAAAACATGGAAAGGTATAACCTATCAATGCAATAGTCAACAAGCTGCCCAAAACACCTTCTATACATACCTAACAAAGCAAGTACTCACCAAGTTATATTACAAGAACGCCCAACAAGCACAACAAACAAAAGATAATGATCAATACCCCATTCCTTTCTCTCTAAATCAGTTTGATTAGACATCATCGAGAGGTCATTGGAATGAGTGCAATAAGATAAATCAAAAGAAAAGATCAAGTACACAAACAAGTCAATGTTCTTCATACCTCTAGCCAAAGGGATGTGTTTTGAGGATAAGAATCTGAAGTGATTGCCAATGACAATTCCCATTGTAGGAATGATGCATCCTAGGACATGTTAGTGGATGGTGGAAAGTTGATAGGTTGTTTGAAAGGCTATTGATATAAGGTCTATTGACATGTTTGCAAATGATCAAGAGTTTTATTTTGCATTTAAAAGCTGCTTATTTCGATTTTGATTTTATGTTTAAAGTTTGCTTTTGTTGATTGTTGTGGTTGTTTTTGTTTGTTTTTCCAAAGGATGAAGGTGATGATTGATTTATTATGGATGATTGATTATTGTAGGTGTAAGCAAAATGGGATGAACGAATTTTTTAAAATATTTGGATGTTTTTAATGTTTTGAAATGTTTTGAGGCTCTTTTTGGGTTTTTTGAGGTGTTTTACAAATGTTTTTATTTTTCAAATTTTCTAATGTTTTTGTGTTTTTTGAGATTTTGTGAATGTTTAAATTGGATTTTGTGTCTCGGGGGCTGATCAAAAATTAGCCTTTCCTACGTTTAAGCTCAGAGACGATGTAGTTCAGATATCATGTTTTTGACGTTTTTTTGACTTTTATGAGTGTTTTTAGATTTTGATATGATTTGAATGTTTTTGGATTTTCTTGGTTTTTTGAATGTTTTTGGATTTTTCGCATGATTTTGATGATTTGGATATGGATATGTGTGATGGTATCAGTGATCTATTTTGGGATTTTGTTGAAAACCAAGGCAAGGTTGATTGATCAAATCAATGGATTAATAACGATAACATTGTTGAGGATACACAACAATGCAGGGATAGTGTTAAGCAACATGAGGATTAGGATGGATATCCCGAGATGATGAGGGATTGATTGGATTTTCTTGATCAAGATTTTGAAGCTTGGTTTCGAACAAAAGTTGTTATAAATGATTTGATGCGACATTGAAGTACCAATTAGATGCAACTGATATTGATTGTTTGGATTTATGTTTGATGAAAGATGAAGCTTGATAAGGAACATCTTCTTATCAAAATATGCCATGGACTAGTGATTTGTATTTTTGGCTCACAAATGTTTGAACCAATTTTATTTCACGTTTTCCAATGTCTGAATCACCACATGTAAGTTGGAGGATATAGATCAAGATTTATTCCCAAAGCAAGATGTAAATATCTGCCCCCAGTGTCTAGCAATGTTTGAAATGCCAATTATGGATGCTTGGATAAGTGTGTGGATGGATGGATGTCGTAAGCACACAAAAGATGCCAAGGATTATCTTGTGATAAGATAACAGGTTCATATAAAGGATGGTTTTTTGGATAATGCTTTATGGCTCAAATAATGTTGGGTAGGATAGGACCAATGAAAATGACTCATGTAAAGATGTTTACTAAAAGCAAGTGTAAAGTGTGGCCAAACATTGTTAAGATCAAGATAAGTTGGAAGATGAATGTAGATGGATGGAAATGGATTGGATAAATAGTTCATGGATGAATGGATTTATTATGGATTTAAGATGGATGGAATGTTAGATTTATTATGGATGGGATGAGATGCTTCCACCTGAACTAGCGCATGTAGATACTCAATTCTACACAAGACGCCTATTTTCCAGGTTTTCATCATGGTACTTGTCCAAAGTGCCACCATAGTGGTTTTCACTAGAGGACAATTTTTCTCTTTACTATTTTTAATCCTTTTTTTTTTATTTTTGTATTTTTGTATTTTTTTGATTTTTTTGAAAGATTTTAAGCTCATGTTGAACCACCTGGTGGTGTCAATGTAGATGCTTTTGTCATAATGTGCCATCAATATCCTTCCTGAAGAAGTTGTTTTGCCAAGATATGTGCACTTGAATACAACTTTTGAGATTCTTGATCTGCTTTGTTGATACCAGAGTAAACTTTATCTTTGTGCGTACATCGCAATAGAGTGCCTTCTGATTCCTTATGATGAAGGGTTGCTTCCAATACATGGTCAATGTGAGAATTGGATATCATGTGTGGAGACATGGATGGAGTGTGTTTAGGAATAAAAGATGGATTGGTTGATAGTTTTAAACCTTGGACTCTCCAAACTTGGGAAGATGAGAAATGATGGCTGGATACAGAAGTGTGCAGGGAATTAGGACCAACTACTTGATATACTTTGTATGTCACTTGGGAAGCTTGCTTGTGCCTTTGTAGACATCTTTAATGGATACTTTTCCCTTTTTTATTTTTTCCCATAGTTTTTTTGACTAATGGAGTTTGATAGGGATAATTTTTCTTTGTATTCTTTGGTATCCATGTGTATTTGATTTTTCCATTATGCTTCTTAGCTTCTTTTGATTTGATAACATTCTTTGTGCTTTGATTCAAATATTTCTCTTGATGTTGGTCCCAATTCATGGATGTGGTGATGGGTGGATGAATATTCATGGCGTGGCTGGTTGTAGTATTGGCATCAATTTCATCATAAGGATTCTTCATGCTCCCTATGTTGATGTTTGCACTAGATAAAATTGCCCCCAATATTATAGAGGTATTACTGATATGCTTAGATCCCTTAATTGTCGAATAACCAAGACCTTGATGCTTAGGATTGCCAATAATCTGCACTGGTTCTAGAATACCCTGTTCATGTAGGCCTAATCCTTTGCCTCAAGATAATTCATCTGTTGAAACATTTTATTTGCAATAGGATATGATTTACATTGGACACAAGGTGTTGATCCTTCCTTTCTTTGTCGTGGATCTTCAAAGGTGATAGCTTTTTTATTGATAAGATAGCTTGCCCTTAAAAATGTAAGTGATCCAAGTTTATAAGTGATAGGATCCTCCATGTGTGAGATAACTTCCTAATTGATATCTTCAGCTTGATCTTGTGGAATATCATATTTTAATGCTTCTTCAAGAGTTGTCAATGATTCACTGTCCCTGTACAAGCCTTCCTTATGATTCATTTTTTATATTCCTTCACAAGATGTTCTTGATTCAAAACTTCTGTAGAAGCCCTCTTCATGACCCATTTTTGATATGTCTCTAGATTTTTCTGTATCTTGATCATGTGTACAAATGTTAAGAGTAGGAGAATCTTGTTCCTTGATAATGATATTGAGAGTATGAGACTCTTGTTTTGAATGAAGATAATCTACATGTCCATTAGGAGTAAGTATCTCATGGGTAGATGGAGGAATATGAGCTATATGAATATGATCATCATTTGCAACATCTTGGAGAGTGTCCATTAGATCATTGTAGTATCGTGGAGATATAAGTTCTTGATCTTGAATGATTTTGGAATTTCTTTCAACATGCTATGGATCAAGTTCTTGATATGGATCAATTTCAAAGGATAGATTGTTTATAAAGAGTTCTTGGATGTCTTCATTAGGCATGGGAAGTGGCTCAATATCCTCTTGAGCTTTGAGTGGTCTTGGATCAAGTGTTGAGTTGAGGATTCCTTTAGTATCTATAACCATGAGGTCAAAGGATGTCAATATGTCTTGGAAAGGACCATTGCTATAATTTGGTGAAAGATGTCGATCATGCTTTTGGGTAAAATATTGAGATATGTCCTCTAACTCATTAGGTTATGTAGAGACATTTTCAACATGGTCATTGGTTGATGGATTGTGGATTATGTCAATAGGATCAAATAATTCTAACACTCCTTGAAATAGATCATTGTCGAATATTGTTGAGGGGTTTTGATCATGACAGAAAAGTGACTCTTGATGTATGTGGAGTTGATCATCAAATGAGGTGGAAACATCTTCAAGGTGCTCATTTATGGATAGATCTTGATCATTGTTTTCAACAATTGTGGTGGAGATTGTCAATGTTTTCAACCATAGGATCAAATGATGTTATCATTTCTTGAATTGGATCATTGTTGGGTATTGTTGGCGAATTTTGATCATGATTGAAAAGTGACCCTTGAAATATGTTGATTTGATCATTGGATGAGGTAGAAATATCTTCAAGGTGCTCATTGATGGATAGTTGTGATTGATCTTGGAGATGTGACGACTGATCTTCGAGATGGGGTTATTGGGTTTGTTGTTGATGTTGTTGATCTTGATATCCAACCTCTTGACATTGGAGATATTATTCTTGATGTGGTTGTGGACACAACTCAATGCTTTGATGACGTGGTTTAACCAATGGAAGAGTGTATTGATTTTGGGGTGGATATGTCTCTTGGCTCAATGCTTCAATTATTTTGGAAAGTGAAGCAATTTGATCTAGCAAAGTTTGGTTTTGATTTTGATCTTGACTCCCTTGACATAGTTTATTTGGTTTTTGTTCAAGAAAATTTGGAATGTATACTTGTGGTGTTTGTATGGGATCATGGACAAATTGATTTTGGACAATGTTCTGATTTGGGATGATGTTTAGATTTGGCATTACTCATTGAAATTGAACATTGTTGTGGTTGGAAAACATATTTCCTTGATTTAGGTAACTTTGATTTTGCATGGTGTTACCTTGACTTGGATTAATACGTGGAGTCGTTAACATCTTGTTTGGACTTTGAACAACATTTGTATGATTCACAAACATAGATATATCCCAAAGTTTACCAAGTGTGGATTTGAAATGTTCATGTTTGGTAAACTTGTACTTGGTATATTCACATTTGGCATGTATGGATTTGGTGGGATAATGTTGTTTTGTTGAAGACTCATGCATTGATTGTTTGGTTGATAGATTTGTAGGTGTGGAATTTGATTTAAATCTACCATAGGGAAAGGTGTTCCAAAATTTAGATTGAGCATTACTCACATTTGTTATACCATTGAGGTTTGTAGGAGATAATGATCCCATGTATCTTGTGGAGCACATTTGGATGAATGTGCACATTAATGCAATTAGGTGGAAATTCAAATTTGGAGAAGTGACAAGTTGGAGGGAGATGAAAGATGAATTAAATGCCACATGGCTCAAAAAAAGGACATGTAAGAGGCCTTTAATGCCTTGTTGGATGGACAAGTCCTTTTGGGGGGATAAATTCAAATTTGGGGAATATTCCATCCTTTGATGCCTTTTTGAATGAAAATAGGTGATTTATTAATTAATTAAATTGATTTTCATGAGCAAGTTACAAAAGCTAGAGGATTTGATGGATTAGGATTATGATTAATCATGATTTGATTAATTTAAAGGGAGATTAGTTAATTTGGCAATTTGATTTAGATTTTAGGATTTAAATAAATCAAAATGAGAGGAATAATGATTTTAGACTTAATTAAATAAGATTTGATTTATTAATTAAAGAGGATGGTGTTAGACTTAAATCAAATAAAGTTTAGTTTATTTAATTTAAAGAAGATGACTTAGAATTTAATTAAATAAAATGATTTATTTAATCAAAAGAGGGACATTATGATTAATTAAACAAAGTGATTTATTTAATTAATAGAAGATAATGATTCAATCAGATAAAAATTGATTTATTTAATCAAAAGATGAAATATGATAAATTTAATCAAATAAGGGTTATTCGATTAAATGGTTAGTAGAGAGATGATTTAAGCAGAATTGGTGTTAGTAAATCAAGATCAGGTGCACGAGATCAATCAATATATTTTACGTGTCTATAATAATGTGTGGTGCCTTTGTTATAAGTTTGGAAATTGTCCCTAGTTGTATTGGTAGCTAAAACCAGCAAAAACCAATTGTTGTGCAATAATATCCAAAATATTTGTCTTATACCAGTCACCAAGAATAGTCTAAATGTATTGAACCTAAAAGATGTTTGAACGAATGAACCTGCACCTTGAATGTTTGTACCTAGAATGACCTACACCTTCCACATGGTCTGCTAATTAAGATCAAATTAGATTGTGCTCAAATACTATAAACGAGATACATCAACAAGATTCAATGGCTATGTCACATAAATGCTTGTATAAAAGTAGCTCACTCCAACAAGATGTCTTGAATACTATTCTAAATCCTCATTTGGAACACTATAAAATAGAGGAAATACATTTACGATTGCTTTGTGGTTCCTGTGTCTCCACTTGCACCCTTTGCGAAAGGAGGAAAAAGAGAAAGATTGGGAAGAGGTGTAAAGGGTGGTCTAGAACAACCCCAAAGGCTTCGATTCAATTTGCTAGCATTAAAACCCTAGACCTACAAGTACAAATCTCAAAATCAAAAGTCAGATCTCAGATGGTCACTATCTATAGGTTCTTCCCTTCTGGACTCAGCTTCCTAACTTCATTCTCAATTTCATCATTTTCTTCTTGGTTAGCTTAAATATTTATGATGTGCTCAACATGCCAAATAGAGTATTGGTTGAGATTTATTTCCTTCCAATGTGCAACAATATCATCTTTAGTCTTGTGCTAGACTTCTCAGTTCCCATCCTACTAAGCAATCCAATATGTCTACAAAAAATCAAATAGGGAAAATACTCATTTGGATTTTATTTATTTCATGTCTTACTTTTTTTCCTAGTTAAATAAACAGTTTTCTATTTCAACAAATATGTCTATACAAACTCTAATACAACCATACAATTATTCGGTGTAACCCATTGCACACCTAAAGTATAATATTGGTTAAATACATAGTTTTCATTTACAAGGACATGCATTGTCAGTGGAGGTTATCAGAAACTAGAAGACCCTAGTCTTTGCTTCATTTTTCACCTCTCCTGCCTCTCGCATCATCTATTTCGTGTATTCTCTATGTCTTGCTGTGTTCAGCTGAAGTGCTCGTAACTTCTTTAAAGCATTGTATCAACAAAAGTTTCTTCATCCAGGTAAAAATATTGAAAGAAAAGTTAAGGTTACCCACTTTCTTTTGTTTTATTTTTACATAATGTATTTCACATCTGGAATATTTTTTGCAACATTTTATAGAGATCAAGCATTGTTCGATCTCATCACTACAATCAGGCAGCCAAAATTCAAATCCCATGGCATCCACAAAAGAAAAAAAGAAGAAGAAAAACTCGTTACATAATGTAGAGGACAAAGAAGGTGACTACCTGATAAAATCCCAGAGTTACACCCCCAAAATGGACACCTCCTCATGGCCAATCTTGCTCAAGAACTTCAACAAGCTCAACATACGCATGGGCCAAATCACACTCCCATTCCTACTGGAAAATCCCCATTGAAGCACCCTCTATACGACTATATCTGCTACAGTATTGTAAACCTCGATAAGCCTGCAAAACCTAGCTCACACGAGTTGGTCGCATGGATAAGGAGAATGGTTAGGGTTGAGTAGATTAGTCACAGTGGGACCCTAGATTCCAAGGTCACTGGTAGCTTAGTAGTCTGCGTGGAGAGAGTCACGAGGCACAATTGCATTCTGTTGTACCTGATGTGGCCAAGTTTTCCAAGGCTTTGGAGACCTTGATGGGAGCACTCTTTTAGTGGCCACTACTTATTTCCATCGTGAAGAGACAATTGAGGATCAAAACAATTTATGAGAGAAAACTGTTTGAATACGATGCCAAGAGGCATCTTGTTGTCTTATGGGTGTCCTGTGAGGCAGGTAATGTTATGTTAAGCCTCAATCGTTATTCAAAAATAACCATTCTTATGTGAAGGTAAATGTAGTTGTCTTTTGGCATGTACTACATTACTATACACTTATATGACACTTAAAAGAATCTTGCAGCACTATATGATACAAGTTTTACTAATGAAAACTTGAAGCTGATTTTAGTATCTCACCTCTTGATGCCTTTATTTTCTATATTTAGTCAATGACATTATTTTGGATTCTTGCACAGTGCTTATCTGACGAGGGAGCAAACCCGAGACACAAAAATAATGCACACAACTAACAAAATTTATTATTATTCAATAATAAAAATCTTACATGCAGAGGATCCCAAATCCTCGTGCTCTGCAATACATGCAAACTACAGAAGTTTCAAAAATTACACAAAATTACAGAAGTTCCCCTTTCGTAGCATGTGAACTCTTTTCCCCCATGTGAACTCTCTTCCCCAAAAAAAAAGCTATCCAAAAATCAGAAACTAGCCCATAAATAGCCCCTTTTCGATTTTGAGCCAAAAACAACATTCGAGATAAGATTTTTGGCGGTTTGGCGCCAAAAATTACAATTTGAAATTCAAACATTGAGTCCTAATTCGAAAATTGGCAATTTTCCAAAAATCGGCCAACTTCCGGAAGCCATAACGTTTGATCCGGGACTCTGTTTTTCAAACTGTTTGCACCGTCAGAAAGGTCTCAGAGTGAAGAATGCGCTAGAGCCTGCTTCCCCAGTTTTGACGATTTCTGGGCCCGTACGAGACCGTTTAGTGCCTCAAACTAGACTCGAAAGGTTTTTCAGGGCTAAAAGTAGAAACTAGAACTTGAATAACTTTCAAACCGTGAATGATCTTGACTTGATTCTTTCGCCAAAGTGCTTATTTTTCCATCATGAACCTTCCCATAAATTTTTGTCTTCCCACGCCTTCAAATTCACACCTACTAAAAATAACAGTTGAGTAGAAAAAGTAGAAAAACAATTCTGAAAGTTGGGAACTCTTATTCAACGAAAAGGGTATCCAAAAATGCAAAAACATCTACAAAAAGCAAACAAAAGGAACATAAATGGAAAGCATATTTTTGGGTGATGCAAGATTGCCCTCACACCATTGGATGCTCCTGCATCATTATCATATTGATTTTACTGATGTAAACTTGAAAGTCTGGTTTAGGGCCTTATGGGATGTCTTTATTTGTTGTATTCAGCTTATAAACTTCTTATACATTTTCCTTCACACTCTTGCAATAATGCATGGTATTCTATTGATGTAAATTTGAAGCTGGTTTAAGTTTTACTATATTTTATGTTTTTATTTGCTCTATTCTGTGTAATCAGTTTTATATTATAATTAGTTTTATATAATATATACATAATATTGTATAATATTTATTACGTTATTTACTATTTACAATTTATTTAGTATAGTATATAGTATAATATTATATAATATAATACTTATTATATAATTATATTATATTCAACTTAAGTCTCATTAAATATTATATAATAATTTATACATTAAATAAGTTTTATTTAATACATACATAGGTTATATTTAAATTGATAATTAATAATATTTGTCATTTAAATTCTACTTTACATTAAATAATAATTTATAAATTAATTTACTATTATTTTGCAATTATAGAAGCAATCTTTATTTTATCTAAATGTAATTTTGTAAATAATTATAGTAATCATATAAACTATTTGATAACTATATTTGTAAATTCATAATAATTTTTATTTGGTTGTCTTTGAAGATAATGGTTTACTACATTTCTATATTGAACATGAAATATTTTTTTTGTCAAATTAGGTTTTGTTTTCATACATGTTATGCATTTATTGTTTCTATTTATATGTATTCAATCTCTATCCCCCTCTCTATCTCTATCCCTTATCTCTGTCTTTATCTCTTCATTTGCTTTTATCTCTCTATCTATTTATCTCCCTCTTCCTCTCTCATTCAATCTTCAACTCTACCTCTATTTTCCTCTCTCCCCTATCTCTAAACATGTCTCCCTCTCTTTATACATCCATATCTCTCCATCTTCCTCTTCTTAGGCCTGTTTTCCTCTCTATTCCTCTCTATCTCTTTCTCTCCATACTTCTTCTTCCATCTCTCTTATTTCTATCTTTTTATCTCTCCATCATTATCTACTCCTATATCTCCCCCTCTCTCTCTATATCACTTCATATCTCCATCTTTATCTTTCTATCTCTCCCTCTCTCTTCCTCTCTATATATTTATCCCTTCCACCTCTCTCCACCCCTATATCTCTCCTTCTCTACCTCTCTATATATTACTTCCCATCTCTATCTTTATCTTTCTATCTCTCCTTTTCTCTTCCTCTCTCTATATTTATCTCTTCCATCTCTATCTACCTCTCTCTTTATCTCTCCCTCTCTTTCTCTCCATCTCCATCTCTATATCCTTACCTCTCTCTCACTCAAACACTCTTCTCCCCCTCTCTCTTTCTCACTCTATCTCCCTCTCTCCCTTTTGCAACCAAAACATGAGCCTGTTGGTAATGGACTTTGATTATCTTCTGAGTCATAGTTTTTGTTTTAGTGTGTTTGGATCCCTATAAGTGGATGCATAGTTGACTTGAAGTTATCGTTTCTCCATTAAGACCTTTGTTGCACAAACAACATTATTTGACAAATGACTTACCAATTGATCTCATTTACTTCACAAATGAATGTAAAAAATAAATAGAACAATTTTTTCCCTAATTAAATTTTCCCACTTGTTCAACATACCCATTGCACACGAAGGTGCAATTGCTAGTTAAATAAATAGCAAAAATAAAGATTAACCCTCTACCTAAAATAAAACAATTTCAATCGTCTTGCACCCACAAACGATACCAGCCGTTAGATTGCCCATTTTGACTCGATCAACCTCACATAAGAAACGCCTTGAAATTTAAGTTTGACTCGTAAGTTGTAGTTAAGAAAAATCCCTCAACAAATATGCCCATCAATTCGTCCTTGAACAACTCTTCCAACGAAGAGAGATTGTTACATTTGAGGAAGTTTCGGAAGAACATGGGAAGACGTCAATGTAGTAGGTGAACTACAATTCCAACGGGCGGATACGATTGAAGGGACGATTCCATCGTCTTTATTTTGCTGTACGTGGAAAACGCGTAGAGAAATTAGTGATGGTGCATTAAAGACCCATCGGCTGACCTCCATCTTTCACTGCAGTGTATTGCTCCACGGCAAAGGCTATCCAGCCCCCAAAACAGCATGGGGGCATGGATGTATATGGCTCTGCATAATCTGACGGCCAACCGTGTGCTGCAGGCGTCAGGTGTTTTTTTGTTTTACGTGTCTGACATTTATTTTTTTAATAATTTTATATTTTTCTTTTTAGCTGTTTATTTTTAAATTAAATGTATGTAAGATTTCGTTTTTTTTTTTCTTTAAGTATAATATGATGTTTAAATATATTATAGATTATGTAATATTATATATTAAAATATAATATAATAAATATATATAATATTTTTATATAAATATAATTATATTAATATATATTGTAAAATTATATATTTAAAATATATTTATAAATAAACATTACATTTTTAAATATATAATTTTATAATATTAATTTTAGTTGAATAAATTTACAAAATATCAATTATATTTAATTTCCTAAAGCGATGGAAAGGTGTCTTGCTTTGTGTTTAGGGTAGTATGATTAGAGCATTAACCAAAGAAAACTGTTTTAACTGGTAAAGTATATAAAATTATATTCAGGTCTAATTTATTAGTATTAGTGATTATTGTTTTAACTGGTATTAGGAATAAATTTACTAACTTTTCATATATTATATTCACAACAAAGTTGAGTATATTATTATTATGTTAAAATGTTCATAACAAAATCTATTTTGTATCTAAATCTATTAAAAGTGTGTTTTTAATCTTGCTTTTATATTTCTTCCATAAATTAAATTGAACTTTGAGAATGCCACTCAATCCACTCTCTAACACTTATAATTTTTTTAAAAATTTATTTTTCTTCTTTATTTTTTTCTATTGTTTATATAGAATAGGGTAAAATCAAGGGATTTAGGCAAATTCACCGCAGCAAAATTCACCATCAACAATTCATCGTGGGAAAATTCAATGCCATGAATTGTTGGTGGTGAATTTTCCATAAGGTGAATTTGTCATGGTGGTGAATTGTTGGCGGTGAATTGGTGGTGGTGAATTTTCCTAAAGTCAAAATCAAGGTGTAAAGCATGAATCAACACTATCAACTACCAACTACCTAAAACTCAAATAATGATGCTAATCCAACAATGAAGTACAAATGAACATAGAATTGTTGGCCATGAATTTTCCCCTTTATTTTTTTCTATTGTTTATATAGGTGAATTTTCCTAAAGCATGAATCAACACTATCAACTACCAACTACCTAAAACTCAGATAATGACACTAATCCAACAATGAAGTACAAATGAACATAGAATTGTTGGCCATGAATTTTCCCCTTTATTTTTTTCTATTGTTTATATAAAATAGGGTAAAATCAAGGGCTTCACGCAAGGAAAATTCACCTTCAACAATTCACCATGGGAAAATTCACTGCCATGAATTGTTGGTGGTGACTTTTCCATAAGGTGAATTTGTCATGGTGGTGAATTTTTCCATGGTGAATTGTTGGGGGTGAATTTTCCAATGGTGAATTGCTCGCAGTGAATTTTCCTAAAGCCAAAATCAAGGTGTAAAGAATGAATCAACACTATCAACTACCAACTACCTAAAACTCAAATAATGAAACTAATCCATCAATGAAGTACATAATATTAATTGATATTTTATATAAATATAATTATATTAATTAATATTATAAAATTATATATTTAAAATATATTTATAAATTTAGGTTTTTTTCTATATAATATAATATTTATATTATATATTATACTATAAATTATATTATATAGAAAAAAACCTAAATTTATAAATACAAATATAAATATTACATTACATTATATTATATATATATAAAATATAAAATAATGTAATATAATTTTTATTTTAGGTGTTTTCTATATAATATAATATTTTTTATTTTTAATATATAATATATATTTATATTTATAAATTTAGGTTTTTTTCTATTATATATTATATTATAAATTATATTATATAGAAAAAAACCTAAATTTATAAATACAAATATAAATATTACACTATATTATATTATATATATATATAATATAAAATAATGTAATATAATTTATATTTTAGGTGTTAATCTATATAAAATAATATTTTTATTTTTTATTACATTATATTTTTCATATATAATATTACATAATCTATAATATATTTAAACATTATATTATACTTAAAGAAGAAAAAACCTAATCTTTAAATAAACAGTTAAAAAGAAAAATATAATATTATATATTTAAAAATATAATGTTTATTTTAAATATATAATTTTATAATATATATTAATATAATTATATTTATATAAAAAATATTATATATTATATATGTATAATATTATATAATCTATAATATATTTAAACATCATATTATACTTAAAGATTTTTTTTTTTTTTTTTTACACACATTTAGGCTAACTTAAAAATAAACAGCTAAAAAGAAAAATATAAAATCATTAAAAAAATAAATGTGAGACACGTAAAACGTAAAAAAACAACTGACCCTGCAGCACACGGTTGGTTTGCACGACCGTCAGATTATGCAAAGCCATATGCATCCATGCCCCCATGCTGTTTTGGGGGCTGGATAGCCTTTGCCTGCATTAAACACCCATCGGCTGACTTCCATCTTTCACGTCAATGTGGTAGGTGAACTAAAATTCCAACGGGCGGATACGATTGAAGGCACGATTCCATCGTCTTTATTTCGCTGTACGTGGAAAACGCGTAGAGAAATTAGTGATGGTGCATTAAACACCCATCGGCTTACCTCCATCTTTCACTGCAGTGTATTGCTTCACCTCCACACATTATTTCTACTACTTTTCTCCATCATTCAATGCAGTCTATTGCTCCGCCTCCACACATTATTTCTACTTCTTTTCTCTATCATTCAATGCAGTCTATTGCTCCGCCTCCACACATTATTTATACTACTTTTCTCTTTTGCAATTTTTCTTACTCGTCCACATTATTTCCACCAATTTTTCTGACGTCATCCTTGTACAGGATCTCGACGTGTCTGGAAAATGCGTAGAGAAAATAGTGAGAGTGGAGACCTTCACCCATTTGCTTCCCGCTCCCTCCCTCGTCGAAATTTCGGCGAAGCTGAAAACTGCGGTGATTAATTTGTGTGGGGCCCATCTAGTGGGGACCTTCACCATGTGCTTCCCCCTACCTCTCTCCCTCCCTTCGTCCCTCCCTCGTCGAAATTTCGGCGAGGCTGAAAACTGCGGTGATTAATTTGTGTGGGGCCCATCTAGTGGGGACCTTCAGCCATGTGCTTCCCCCTTCGAAATTTCGGCGAGGCTGAAAACTGTGGTGATTAATTTGTGTGGGGCCCATCTCACTCTATCTTTCTAGCAAGTTCCCACGCATCTACATTATTTATTTCTACTACTCTCTATTGTCTCGCGCCATAACTAAGTACTCTTTTTTCATCCTCCTGCGTCTCCCTCTCTAGCTAGGTTGCATATTCTCGGACCTCTCCTTTCTTTCAGTTCCTCCTCTTTTCACTTGCGTAGCAATGGCGAATGAGAGTGGCAAGGCCTTTGAGGGAATTGTGCCGCCATTTGCATCTGCATCGTCTTCAAAACCAACACAAAAGGTGCGGTGCGATGTATTCATAAACCATCGTGGACCTGACACCAAGCACACACTGGCCACCTCTATCTACCGTACCCTCAAACCCAAGGGACTTGAAGTTTTCTTAGATGAACCAGAGCTTGACCTAGGCGATTCCATACCAGCTGAAATAGAAAAGGCCATGACTGGGTCTTTCCTTCATATTGCCATACTTTCACCCAAATATGCAGAATCTCCTTGGTGTTTGGCCGAGTTATCTTTTATGCTCAAAACTGGCAACACCATTATCCCTGTCTTCTACAATGTTGATATCAGTCATATCCGCTGGGGAAAAGGAATCTACTCGGATGCATTGTCCAAGCATGAAGCAAGCGGCAGGTACTCTAAAGAAAAGCTCGAGGATTGGAGAAAGGCGCTACAAAGAGTTACATATCTTAAAGGCCACACTGTCGAGGAAAATGAGTAAGTACCAAATACTCCGATCCTTATCTCATAAATTATATTCTATTTGAGCTACAGTTGTTCTACACTGCAATCTCTTTTTAACATGGTGGATCCACATTGGTTTTAATCCTAGAGATTAGTATCAAGTCTAAAATTTAAGTAAAGGTTTTTCCTGTTTTATTATTACTCCAAGATTTTCGTTAATTTGTATGTATTGTTGATTATGTGTATTATTATATTATTAATAGTTTGAAGAACAAATGGTAAACAAGTAAGAGTTTTAGTTAACACACTCACATCATTATATTTTATATCTTGTTGTCATTGTATAATATCTCTTGACATTAATATAAAGGTAATTGTCTAATTAGTAAAGATGATGTGTTTCAATGCATTCTTCTTTTGTTAATATATGATATTAACTTTAATATCTCTCCATAGTTTGAAGAAATATGGAGAGATAGAGAGGTCTAAGAAGAGGGAGAGGGAGAGGGAGAGGGAGAAGGGGAGAGAGATGCATGGTTAGAGAGAGGGAGACAAGTTTAGAGATAGAGGGGGAGAGAGGAAGATATAAGTAGAGATGAAAATAGAGCGAGAGGAAGAGGGAGACAAATAGATATAGAGAGAGGTAAAGGGAGAGAAAAATAGAGAGAGAGAAAGAGGGAGAGGGAGAGGGAGAGATAGGGGTATAGATGGTGAGATAGAGTGAGAGACAGAGATGTAAGGTGATATAGAGAGAGGGGGAGAGGGAGAGAGAAACAAAGAGACAAATAAACAAAGTGAAGTAGAGATAGACAAATAGAGATAGAGAGAGATTTTGGGGGAGATATAGAGAAATTGAGTGAAAAAATTGTGTAATTTTAATTTTAGGCTCAAATCGTTAAATGTAGACTAAGTCACAAGGTTCGAATTCGAATTCGAGTTCGGCAGCTTTGAAATTCGGATGAAGTTCGGCGAGGAAAAAATTCGAAAAGTATAAAATTCGGATTAAATTCGCCTTATGTATTTTTTTTTTATTTTTTTAATAAATATAAGTAATATATCCATAATATTTTCTAAATACTAAAAAGTTTAGCATTGATAAATAGATTTGAAATCATTACAAAGAGATGACGCATTTATAAAATATAAATCATAAGAAACATGTGAAATCACGATTGCAAAAATGTTCGTTTGTCAAAAAGGTACAATAACAGTCAAGACTTTAGAAATTCAAAAAAGCTCCAAGTCATCAAGAGCACTTGGCTGAGATGCTAGATCATCATCATCTGTATCACTACTCAATTCATCATCTGCAAAGTCAGGCTCATCTACAACTGGCACTGCCATGTCTTCAAGAATTTGTTGTTGTGAGGAAGAGTTCTTTGCTGATTTGTTCATGAACAATTTTAAATTGCTACGAACAAAGACGAGATCTCCCAACTTTCCAGACAACAACTTATTCCTCTTTTTGGAATGGATGTGGTCAAAGCAACTCCAGTTCCTCTCACAAGCTGATGAACTTGCCCCCTGACTCAAAATTCGAACAGCAAACTGTTGTAGCTCAGGAGTTTGTGCTCCATAGTTTATCCACCATCTATATCCAGGTATACGTGCCAAGTCATATTTGGCTGCTTGCATTCCAAACATCCCTTCTCCTTTCTTGTATTCCCAACATTGATCTCTTAGTAGTGCTGAAATTGTTGCATTTGGTTCATACTTTTCAATGGCTTCATAAAGCCCTCCCATAATTTCAGAATCGCCTTTTCTATTAATAGAAAACAACTTAGGCTCCAAAAAACAAGCTGCTGCATGCAAAGGTGTGTGCATCATTTTCCATCTGCGATCAACTGTTTCCCATATCTCCATATATTCTGCTGCTACATTATTTAGTGCTTTTTGAATAGATTCTTTACAACGGTCCATACTTTCATAAAGCATGCCAAGGCAAGGAGAGTCACCATCAACCATACGAAGCACATCAACAATTGGTTCACAAATAAGCAAAACTTTTGCTGCACTTTCCCAAAAATTGTTGTTTAGAATGATTTGCTCTATGTTTTTCCCCTTAGGACCTTTCGAAAGCACTGAATTTTCCCACTGATTGGAACAAATAACTGACCTCAAAGCTGCTTTTTCTTCAACCACTCTTTTCAAAGTGATATAAAATGATGCAAATCTTGTTTCACAAGGCCTCAACAACTCCCTAGACGCATGCTGCCTATAAAGACTCAATGTGAAACGATGATTTCGTATGAAATTAGCAATTGCTCTCCCTCTATGAATAGCTTCATGTACCCATGGGAATTTAGCCAAGTCATGAAGCAACAAATCGAGACAATGGGCTGCACATGGGCTCCAATATATTTGTGGATACTTCTCTGAAATCAGCTTCCCAGCTCCCACACAATTCGCTGCACTATCAGTTACCACTTGAACCACATTTTCCACCCCTACTTCAATAATGGCTTCCTCTAATATTTGAAAAATATACTCAGAAGTTTTCATGTGGTTCATGGTGTCAATCACTTTCAAGAACACAACACCATCAGGAGAAGACACCAAAACATTAATCAATGGCCTTTGACATATATCTGACCATCCATCACTCAATATAGTGCAACCTGTTTCATTCCAAGAGGCTTTGACATCAGCCAGTTTCTCGGTCACTCTATCTTTTGACCTCTGCAAAAGAGTTGTCCTGAAAGCCTCTGAAGATGGGGGTATGTACCCTTTGCCAAACTCTGCAACTTTCTGAATTGCATTACGAAAATGTGGATTTCGTGCAACATTGAAGGGAATGGCACTTGAGTAAAACAAATCAGCTAATGCATCATCCACTTGTTGTTTCTCTACTGGTTTCCAAAAGGTGTTCAATGTTCCACTCTCTTTTGATACCCTTGCCGGTTTGGATAGACTAGAAGAGGAAGACATAACAGAAGTGAATCTAGATACATCTTCTTCAATTCTCTGTTTCTTTTGTGCCTTCTTCATTTTTCCTACAATTGAAGATGATTTCTCTTTCTCTAGAATAGCTTTTAGTGCTGGAGAAACACCTGTACATGCCACAACACCTCCACCTGCACCCCCTGTAATACCAAGCAAGTGGTCCATAACCCTCGTCAAGCTTCCAGTGATAGTTTGTGGACATAAATTACACCTGTTGTTAACACCATCACGGGTCACATGCTTCCATGCCTCAGAAGTTGATTTGCTCGGAGCCATTAAATGAAAATCTGCAAGATTCAAAAGAAAAATAATAATCTGTTAATGGTTCCAAAAATATTAAATATTATGATGCAAATCTTGTTTCCTAATTTGTTAATGCTTGCTCTTACAGTAAACTTTCTATTGCAAATTGCAGTGAACCAAAGACTAAATTTGATGTGCTTATTTTAGGTGAACATATTCATATATTATAGCACACAGTTTTATTAAAATTTGCCTGAAGTTGCAGTTAATCAAAGACAATTTTCTGTGCTTATTTTATGTGAACATGTTCATATATTATTACATAGCTTTATTAAAATCTGCTGAGTGACTAAATTGGATATTTAATAATAAAAAATGTTATAAATGGCAGCATGTTAAAAAAATAAAATGAACAACCTCACATATTATTAAAATATACCTTTTAATAAAAAATAGGTTTATTTTGTTATTTATATTTTATTATTTATATTTTAAATTTATATTATTTAATGTAAATATATTTATATTAAAAAATATAAATATATTTATATTAAATAATGTAAATATATAATATAAATAACACAATTTATTAATTATTGAATATAAATATATTTTCATTAAATAATATAAATAACATTATAACACAATAGACCTATTTTTATATTATAAATTTATATTATTTAATATAAATATATTTATATTTTTTAATATAAATATATTTAGATTAAATAATATAAATGTATTATATAAAATAAATAATAAAATATAATAAATAACATAATAAACCTAATTTATAATATAAATAATAAAATATAAATAACATAAGAAAATAAAGATTTCGAATATTTATAAAACCAAACAAAAAAAATAAAAAACCTATAAAAAAAATGTCGAAGCCTACCTGGAAATCTGCAGAGAGAGTTGGAACTTGGAAGAAGCCGCCGCAGTGCAGAGAGGAAAACGCGTGGAAGAAACCGACGAAGGAAAACGCGTGGAAGAAACCGCCGCAGTGCAGAGAGGGTTGGAAGAAGCCGCCACAGTGCAGAGAGGAAAACGCGTGATGGATGACTGGTTCAAGGTCGCGCACAGATGGTTCAAGGTCGCGTATAACTCTGTGACAGTCGCGAACTTCCTTCCGGCGCTCGAAAATTGCTTTGTCTTCAAAAAACGGCTCAAAAGAAATTTTAGCCGACAATACTCATTCGCTGTGTGTTTGAGCATTGCTTAGGGCGTAATTTTATAGAAAAATAACGCGTCTAAATCGTTGGAAACGCTTTTTGAAACCCTAAAAAATACTCTTTAAAAAAAAATTTAAGTGAATAAATGGCCGTACGAATTTAATGCCGAACTTCAACGAATTTTTAAAAAAAAATTCAAATTCGTAAAAATTCGAACCTGAAGCTTGATATTCGCCGAACCTTGTGACACATAATGTAGATGTGAAAATCTCTTGGTTGAATCATTCTAATTTACTTGGCATTAATTTAGAACAACTGATATTTCTATTTTATTAAAGATATATATTTATACATTATAGAATGAATATAAGATTTGAACATTGATGAATTCTTCTCCCACACTAAATGGATGACACATGATACCTATTCAAAAGAATAAGTTGGATCTACTTTAATGATCCACTTGCTTTATGTTGTCTTTGATATCAATAATTTCTAATCAATGCAAATCACGATGAGTACAAATACAAGTATATTCTTCAATTTTAAGCAATACAAAAGATTAGGTATATCCTCTTTGTCAATCATTTAATGGGATAGTTCAATTTTTTAAATGTTTGCTTCAAGTTCAAAGTACCCTCTTTTTGAAAATTCATCTCCAAATTTAGATGAAGATCATGGCAATAGCAAGAAAAGTAAGCCTAAAATTAGTGAGAAGTAAAAATTAGTTCACAATGAGCCCCAATAATTGTATTAGACTTTCCTTTAGGATCCAATCTCAACTGCCTCTAGTCTATATTTATATTCAATAATTTATATTATACAAAATATAAAACAATAATAAATGTAATATAGTATTGAACCCATTATGCTGTTACTAATTTGCATGCGATCTAGGATTTCAAATCTTGAGAATGCAGGGTAAGTTTTGATACCAATTATGGGTTACATTTGATTGTGAGCCATTCTTACAAATCTTAGGAATGCAGGATGAGTTGTAGTGTATCAATTATTTGTCCATGCCTTTGCCTATGCCCATGTCTCTATTATGTTTGCCTATGGCTTTGCCTCTACTTATGTGACCGAAACTCCTATTGGTGGAAGAACCACTGCTTTGAGGTAAACAAATCCAAGATTATGGCACTGCATCTAAAATTACTACCTCCACCCCTATTACTACTATGTTACTGCCTTTTATGATGCTATTTCAATTGGTGCTTTTGTTTTGTCAATGGATTATGGTTCAGTTGGACCCTCTCGATCATAGAAAGGTGGTACTCGATCCACCATCATGCTTAAGTGGAGCAACCTTATTAAGCATAAAGAATACCCCTAACCAAATAGAACATATCGCAACATATATTAATATCTATAATATAATCTAATAAAATTATTATATATTAATATTAGATTATTATTATATATATTTCAATAATATTGATAGATTATATTATATAGTAATATTAGATTATTATTAATACATAATAATAATATTTATAATATATATCTTTAATATAAGATGTAATTTGGGCCCATGTACTTAATATAAGTAACTTTTTATTATAGGTTATGAACTTTCTTGTTTTGTATGTGTTTTTTTAATATAGCCATACATTTACTCTTCATATACTCCATTCGAAAATGACATGTCCCTTCCACAGTTGTATCCCACATATCTACTCATGTGAGTATGGTTTATTCATTCACATAATTTACAACTTTTGATGTCAGTTTCCAAAGAATAGATAGATTTTCGTGCTGCCATTAATCACTCCCTTACTTTTTTGTTAGC
Source organism: Sequoia sempervirens (assembly GCA_007258455.2). NCBI lineage: Eukaryota > Viridiplantae > Streptophyta > Pinopsida > Cupressales > Cupressaceae > Sequoia > Sequoia sempervirens. Next base: position 562,204,712 of record VDFB02281492.1, read on the forward strand.
CCAATTGATGGGATTTTTTATTGGAATGTAGAACACGATAAGAACTATTTGGCTATGTTATAGTGTGATAGCAGATCTAACTCCCACGCCTCCTACCAAATATATCACTCATACACTCCCATTGAAGGAAAATACCACAAATAGATAAATAAAGCGGCAAAATTCAATAGTTGCATCGCTCATACATTATAAGAGGTTGCATTGGTTCATAGAGAGAATGCCTTCGATATAATCCATTCTTTAAATAAAACTATTAAATAATTACCACATCCAAAAATATTATTAATTATATTTATATTTTTTCTAAATAAAACTATTAAATAATTATCACAATTAAATATATTCTTATTTTTTACTTCTTATAACTTACTTGAATATAATATTAATTATTTATTATAAATTTATATAATACAAAAATATTTTTAACATAACATTTTTGAAAGTTGAAGGTAATAATTAATTATTGATTTGATCTAAATAATTGGATAGAAAGAAAAGAACTACTTTTTTAATAAAAAGTAAATAAATTATTAAGTTAAATAAATTAACTTTTTATTTATTTACGATCTATTTTATTTTAGATATTGATTTTATTTGGATTATAAAATTATTTTATTTTAAATAATAAGTAGTTTAAATTAGTATAGATCTTAAATATATTTATATAAAATATGTTAAAGAGATATTATTTTAAAAATGTTTATATTAAATTTATGATAAAAATTAGATAGGAATCTTCTAATTACGTTAACAAATTATTATATTTTTCTATATAAATATTACATTTTAATATCTATTTAGGCTATTACAAATACATAGATAGATAAATAAATAAATGTAAAAAGACACAAAGTTATTTTATTTACTTTAGGAGTTATTGATAATTGTCTTTAACAATTACTTAATAGAATTTTTTCTACCTAAAATAAGAATATTTTTCAACAAAATTATAAAAATATTTTAACTAAAAATATTTTTGAAAATTTTTATTAACAATCTAATTGACTAATATATTTTATCTCTTATTATGATTGACTAATATTTTTAATTATTATTTCATCTTTAATATAAATTGTTAAAAAAAATCTTGGTCACGTGAATGTACATGACTGCAATTTAAAGTAAGGATTCAAGTTAAGAAATGATATCCAAATTATAGCATTCACAATAAAACAAACACTAAACATGAGTTTATTTAGAGAGATAATTCAATGCTTTATGTTGGAAGAATTGTATCAAAAGTATCATTTTATCTTATTTATGTTATGGCTTTATTTTTGGGAAAAAAAGTTCAAAGATGTCAACCTATTAGTGGGAAGAATTGTATCAAAAGTGACCATTTTATCTTATTTATGTTATATGTTTACTTTTGGAAAAAAGAGGTCAAAGATTTGAACCTATTAAATTTAAAAAAATTATAAGATCATCTACATTTCAATCACCAGTAATAAAATTATTTTTAAAAAATCATATGAAAATGAGAGGGGTTTCTATGTAATTTGATGTATGATTTTCTATAATAATTTTGATAAGAGCTTGGGTAACATTCATTTTTGACTCAAGTTATGCTTTTCTATTTTTTTACCATTCTATTTGTTTCTTATTTCATTGAGGGCCGGAATTGTATTGGATTTGCACTTGGTTTTCAATCTTCTTGTCTTCTTCAAGTTGCCATAGTATATGGTAGATCTTATTTTTTCACATATAATCTTTTGTGTTTGTCAAAACATGTAGATCGTATTTTTAGTTACAATATTTTAGTTAATTTTTCATTTTTCAATTATTTTATTTTAAAGGTGTAAATATTTTTCATGATCATTAATCTTCTTCGAATCTTGGTGGGAGGAGAAGAACTATATTTGGTTTAATTGTATATTATGCATAATTTTACTTTCCTTTTGGAATATTTCATCTCTTTTATTTTGTATTATATAACACTGATAAATACTATAGAAGACATCATCTCTCTCACATAATGGTTCGTTCAAAGTATGAATAAATGTATCAATAGTAAAATTCACATTTTCAAAATAAGTAGATAGTCTTATTTTGATTAAGCATAAGAGGAGGGTTTTTGAAAGGGTCATAACCCTTTTATACAAAGATATAATGATAGGTTGATGAAGCCTAACCAACATCAAGGGTCAAAAACATGGAACAAGTAGTAAAATATAGCAAAACATTAGCAAGCAATCAACTCCACACCTCAAGAAGCTAAAAATAAATAGAAAAGGGCCTAAAGTCCATGGAACACAAATGGCCAACCATATCTTGGCCGTTTGAAACTAAAATTTTCCAAGGAGCACTAGATACTAATTCCAATGGATCCTTAAAACAAATATCCTTCTTATTAGGAATAACCTCCCAGGAGGTAGAAAGCAAAGGCTAAGTTTTTCTCTCGAAACAATCATCATTTTTCTTTACTTGAATTGGGTGAACTTTGTATGACAATAAATGGGATCTCCTTAACATCCTTGTAATTAGTGATCTCTCTTTATTAGTAAACCTCTAGTGGCAACTCATTGATGTCTTTTCTATCCTCATTAACAATAGGAGGCTTAGGAAGTTCATCATGTGTTGTTTCTTTCTCCAGACACGTTGCGAGTGTTTGTTTCTTGGTCCCTTTTCCATAGCATGGCCCACTTTGAGACAACTATTAAAAACCACAAGTGAATCCACAAAGACCAAATAAATTTCCTTAAGCTCATGGAACATAAAATACTATCCATATCACATGGCCATTTGAAACCAAAACGTTCCAAGGAGCATTGAACAACCCCTTCCAATGGATCCTTAAAACAATTTTTCTCCTTTCAATAGGAATCATCTCTCGAGAGGTAGAAAGAAGAAAAGGGCTAAGCTTATCTCTTGAAACCATCTTCCCTTTTTCTTTACTTGAATTGGGTGAACTTTGTGTAATAGTAACTTGGGTCTCTTAATACCCTTGCAATTAGCTATCTCTCTTTATTGGTAGATCTCTAGTGGCAACTAATTGATGGCCAAGTGCTAACCTCATTAATAGGAGGTTGAGGAGGAATCATGTGCTCTTTCTTTCACTAGATAGGCTATAAATGTTTGTTGCTCGAGCACCCTACCATAGCATCCACCACTTTGAGATAATTGTTACAAATCACAAAGTGAATCCTCAAAGACAATTAATTACACCCAAACACCTAGTTTTGAGGATATAGAAATCAAAGAGGGGATAAATTTGTCCACTTCCACAATGAAATAGAGTTTAGAAAATAACAATTGTTCGTTGGACATGGTGACCACATCCACCATAAAAAAATATCCAAAAGAATTAGCAATGTGTGATAGAACCTCCTCCTAGTATTCTAGTGGTAGACTAGGAAGCCTAACCCGAATAGGAATCCGGTTGACACTTTCTTTTTTAGGATCAAAATCTAGAACCCATTTTTTGAGGAATAAAATTTTCTTACCAAGAAACTATTATTGTCTCAAGAGGATTCGTATACAATCATCATGGTTCAAAAAATAAATAAAAAAGAAGTCCTTTCTGATTGTAGAAATCTCTAAATGACCTTTAGTATTCTACTTTTGCAAAGCTCACTTTCTAAACAAATCAATATTTCCAATCTATCTCTTAAAAATTTACCAACAAGTGAATGCTCACACCTAGAAAATGCTCTTTCAACAATAAAGTCAAGGACATGGATTAATTTTTTTTTACCATCTATTGATGGAGCTAGAACTAGAGCTAATGGGAAAGTGACTAGCCCTTTGAAAGTATCCACCCAGGTCTTCATTATCTTATCAATCCTGGAACTGACAACAACAAACAACATACCAACACCTTCACCATCCAAAGAAGCAAGATTGGTTGTAATATTTAGTAGACCCACCTTGGGAACCAACCTAACAACAATGTACAAAGGTTAGTTGAGAGAGAGGGTGTCAAATTTGAGTTTAGACAACCCACAAGCCAACAAAAGGCAAACTCAAACCACAACCTTGAGTGTCATAGGAGAAGACATGGTAGGAGATAATCGAAAGCCATGATTTATCCTTTGATTTAATAAATTGGACTTTGGAGAGAAAATGAAATCCTCCAAAGCAAAAATTGTAATTGATCATGGGTTCCTAGAAATAGTGGAGCCAACAAACAAACCCATTGAGAAATGTTTGCTCCTCGTTGAGAAGTTGATAGAGACATTGTTGCAGGTCTCCAATCAAAGGTCTGTCTCTCTTCTATGTCCTCATCCCAAGAACCATAGGTTGATAGTTTTGATTAAGATAAGTTAGTTTTGAAGGGACCATAAACCTCATACGTTAGGTAGAACAACTAAAATCTTACGCAGCAATTGCCCAGATGACCCGAAATAAACAATACAATTGTAGCCAAGCTGCCAAGCAAGATCTAACACAATTGCAACCAAGTTGCCAAGCACAAAATAGTACCTAAGGATCCAATCTAAACAATGCTAGAACTTATGATATTCAATCTCACACCCTTTAACTCTTGTGTGCAACTGGGAGAGACAAATTTGGGAAGACCTTTCTTTTCTCTTTAAACAATTGTCTAAGAAATGATATCCCCCCCTTAGAAGGCCCATCCATGGTAGAATACAAACAGAGGAATATCTTGCAAGAGATGCAAATTGACAATCAACCGCCTCATGAGCATAAAGGTGTCGCAATGAAGGTGAGGGTATAACAAGAACATTGGAAATGGGAAGTTAAGCAACCAAAGTAAGAGTTGGGTAGGACTCACCAATAAGAGCAAAAGAAGCCATAGGAGTAGGATTCTCTAGAGCTATGCCAACCACATGAGAAACCTTTCTAGGAACATGACTTGCCATAGGGGGAATGAGAAGAGAAGACCCAACATCCTAAGAAGACTTGTCATCCTTATAGGAACGGTCAACCCAAGAGTAGAAGTGTTAATAGTCAAGTGATTGTTGTGTGCATTCCTCCACCATGTAGAAATTCCCTGACATTGAGAGTGGACAATCTAAAGCTAGGTGATCAATGGAAAAGCATCGTCTATATTTAAGGAGAAGACCCTCATAATCAAGTGGTTGAATGCAAAGCCTATCTTCCACCATGAAAATAATATCTCATCAAGAGCCTTGAAGATGTCTATGTTCATTAGAATATGTGCATACACTATAGACCTATGAACAGCGCAACACTTGTTCATAACACCACACCTGTTGTTCATAACAGATCAATTTTCTACATCATGCAATGTGTCCAAAGGGCTAGAAGCTTGAACATCTTGCATAGAAAATATAAGTTTTTTGACCATTTTAAGAAAGGTACAACCATAAGTCGATAGGTATTGCTTAATGCCTTTAGACCTTTCCTTCATCAATAAACATAACAAATTAAGAAAGGCACAACTTATAAATTAGTCAATCCAAGGTCTGACAAGTAATTTCTATTAGTTAAAGGCAAACCTAATGTGACACGAAATGATCTCTCTTTAGGCAACACAATATTACATTAGAGAATTTGAAAGAAACAATCGATGTGCACATGTTTTTTGATAGAAATAATCAATAATCTAAGTATTGCTCAGTACAAGCATCAAAATGAGACCTCAAATCTACCATTATAATTTTAATATGTTTATGATTATTTTTTCCCTATTTATTGTTCATCCTGTGTAATTAGTTCAGAGTGCGATCAGTTCACAGTGTGAAAATTCTATTATAGTTACTAATTATTAATCTCCTATTTTATATAGATTATTTGATTGTTGAAAACTAATTCACAACAAATATTGAAAATAGCATAACTACAATTTCACAAATAAAATCACAGGAATAGAGAAGCAAATGTGAAAAATAATAAACACAATATTGTTGGACAAATTATCCCTGGAAAAACCCCGAAGGGAAAACTAGTTCAACAGATAAGGAATTTTATTAAACTTTCAACAAATCAAGAGTTACATAAACTTCTTGCCTCTTACGGGTAGAGCTCCAGTAATTTTCTTCTTCGAAAATTCTTCCCTCAATTTCTCCTATTGAAATTCCAGTGTTGTCTCCAACACTATCATTGCGCCCTTGCTATCACTGCGAAACTATTTTCTATCACTGCAAATCTTTCTCAAGTGTGTGTTGTCCAAATGCCCATTGATCCCCTTTTATAATCTTCTCATTGAGAAAACAATGGCCACGATTTAATCTCAATCAATGGCTAAGATTATCTGGACTCTAACTAACACTAACTAACCACTTTCTAGAAGTCTCTAGAGAAATCAATTAATTAATTAATTAATATTTTTGGGTATGGAGACACTTGTTTGAGCTACACAAATTAACACTCCCTCTTAATGAGGAAAGTGATATGCATTTAAACACCCAACTTATCTCTGAAGAAGATGAATTTCACCTTCCCTAACATTTTCCTTTGTCAAAATGTCTACTACCCATTGATCTATAGGTATATATTGTAGCTGAACAATCCTCTATTGTATACAATCCCTGATGAAGTGATACCTGATGTCTATATGCTTACACCTGTCGTGAAACACCAGATTCTCATATAATCTGATGCAACTTTGATTGTCGTAGTGTATCACTGTAGTCTCAACCCTCTAACAAAACAAGGCTACCAGCAACTTCCGCAGCCATATAGCCTCACACGTTGCCATGCTAGCTACTATGTATTCTGCTTATACAAAACTCAGAGCCACAGACTTTTGCTTCCTGTTGTACCAAGAGACAACTCTTGATCTCAAGCTGAAGCAACACCTTGAAGTGCTTTTTCTATCCTCTTACTACCTACCCAATTTGCATCGGTATAACCTATCAACTTGATACCATCACCTTGACCATAATTGATCCAATACTCGATCGTAGCACGCAAATACTGTAGCACATGCTTTGCCCCTGTCCAGTGCACTCTCTTCAGCTCAACCATGAACTGACTAAGAGAGTTGACTACAAAGGATATATCTAGCCTAGTATTGACCAAATACATGAGAGACCCAATTAACTATCTGTATAAGGTGGGGTCTACATCCTTCTCCCTGGATGAGTCTACCTTCTTCCAATTCATGATCTTAGGTGTAAACATGGCTCTATAATCCTCCATCTCCAACCTCCTCAAGATTTTGATGCAGTATTTTCTTTTTCTAAGGAAAATCTCTCCATCTGTCTGCCACACCTCCATGTCTAGAAAGTAGTGCATAAGCCCCAAATCCTTCATCTCGAACTCTATTTCAAGGTCCCTCTTGCACTCCTCTATGAGCCCTAGTGATCCTGTTAAAATTAAGTCGTCCACATATAGAACAAGAATGAGAACCTCACCCCCAACCACCAAGTAGTAGAGGTTAGCATTCACCTCACTCTTCACAAAGCTCATTCCCTGCAAGTATCTATCAATGTGTTCATACCACACTTTGGGAGCCTGCTTAAGTCCATACAAAGCTCTCTTTAATCTACACACATGGGTTTGACTATTGTGTGCTACAAAAACCTCTGGTTGTTCTATGTATGTCTCCTCATAGTCTATTCCCTTCTTCTGAGAGAACCCCTTGGCCATGAACCTTTCCTTATATTTCTCAATCCTAACATCTGCATTGTGTTTGATCTTATATCCAATGTGATCCAACCACCGCCCTATCTGTTGGTTTGGGCACAACCTCCTACGCATCGTTCTGCACTATTGAGGTATATTCCTCAACCATCACATCTCGCCACAGTTGTTGTTGTGTGGCCTCCTAATAGCTAAAAGACTTGCTATCTACCAACTAACTGGCTAATACCATATAGTCATTATACCTGGCTGGTTGTCTCCACTGTCTATTGCTCATCTTAGGAGCTTCCACAAACTCCTGAGTATTCCTATGTGTCTATTGAACCTCACGCTTCTTGCTACCAACTGTAGAGGATGAAATATCAACCTCCATGTCTTCTTGATGTATCTCTTGGATCTGCTGCATTTGTTGATCCATACTTTGTGAACTCTCAACACCTGAGTGCATACACTTGTATTAGTAATTGTACTCATGCTTCGCTACCCTTGATCCGGTTGAACGATCCTTGGATTTTTTGCTAGCTGCTCAATCTAATCATCTGCTGGAAATTTTTTGGACCTCCTACATTTTGTCCTCCATGAACTTGACATCACACCTAACTATAATCCTCTTGGCCCCTAGAATAAATATCCGATATGCCTTTGAGGTTTTGTTGTACCCCACAAAGTACCGTCATTTTGTAGTCTAATCTAACTTGGAACATGTAGGCCCTGGAATGTGGCAAACTGCCAAACTCCCAAATATCCTGAAGTGGCTGACATCTAACTTCTTCCTTGTGAACGCCTCCTCTGGTGTCATCTTTCCCAGTACGTTATGTGGAACCTTGTTCTATATGTATATTATTGTACTACATGCCTCTGCCCATAAGTAACGTGGCATATTCTAATCATAAAACATATCCCTTGTTGTCGCTGATATAAAACAATTCTTCCTCTCAACAACCCCATTTTGTTGTGGGTTGTAAGGAATAGTCCACTCTCTTTTGATTCCTTCCCTGGTACATAACTCTTGGAACTCTTTCCCTTTGTACTTGCCTCCATTTTTTGACCGAAGAACCTTTATCTTCCTCCTTGTCGAATTCTCTACAAGAGCTTTGAACTCTTGGAAATGATTGAAGACCTCATCCTTGGTCTTCAAGAAGTATATCCAGGTCTTCCTAGAGAACTCATCAATAAAAGTAACAAATTACTTGTATCCTTTGAGAGACTTCATCGACGTTGGTCCATATATTTCTAAATGTACTAGATCAAGAACACCCTTGGATCTAGTGTCACTCCTTAGAAAATTTTCTTTCACAAACTTCCCCAACACACATCCCTTACATACATCATCATGCTCTGTGCTCACCTTTGGAACACCTGTCACTATCTCATGAAGCAATTTTAATGCTCTGTGATGTATATGGCCCATCCTCCTATGCCATAGGTCTTCTTGATCTCTAGGATTACTGATGCTCATGAGTGCCTTATGAGTATCAAAATGCAACTTGTAAAGTCGGTCGCTCTTAACTCCAATAGCTATGGGTGATTTCCAATCCTTATGCTTGATTAACACATGCGCCCCTCTAAAGAGTACATTGTAGCCTTTATCTTGAAGGACAAATACGAAAATTAGGTTCATACCCAAGCCTGACACATGCAACACATCATGAATGAGAATCAACTTGCCATTCTCCCTTTGAAATAGAATAGTCCCTTTCCCAATTGGATTGAGTTTGGACATGTTCCCCATAGAAATTTGGATTTTGATGTCCTCCTTATAACTGGAGAAGTACTCTCTAACTCATGTCATATGAAATGACGCCCCACTATCTATATACCAAACACCCTGTGAGGTTGAGCTAACCATACAAACTATGAGTGCAAACTCATCCTCCATTCTACTAGAAAGCTCATCTGCACTTGCTGAAGCTTCCATCTACTTCTTGCCGTTCTTTTTGTTTTTCTTCATTTGCGGGCAATCGCTGACATAGTGGCCAAACTCGTGACAACCATAACATTTGATCTTAGACAAGTCCTTCAAGTCTTCTTCTCACTTTTTGGATATGATCCTTTGCGAGACCCCTCCTTCGCTTTCCCTTTTCCTGCTAGGGTAACGTTTTCTTGTTCCACCTCACTTTTCTGACTATTACTGCTGGTTCCACTGTCAAGACTTAGTCTAACCTCCTCTTGAGGGAAATCACTCCATAGTCAATCCCAACTCAGTAAGGTGTCTCATCCATTAATAACTTGAACAAAGGCATCCCACTACTTAGTAAACCCATTCAAGGCTATTCGTACTAGTTCGTCATCATCTGGTTTATCTCTAACAACTGCCAACTCATCCTTGACAAGTCTAAGTTTGGTGAGGTAACTTGTAACGTATTCTCCCTTTTTCATCTGAGTATTCCTCAACTTTTCTCTAAAAATAAGCTTTCAATTAGTGGTAGCATTGTGGTACAAATTTAGAATGGCATCCCACATCTTCTTCGTTGTATCTAACTCTATGATATGCAAAACTATATGGTCCTTAACACCGTCAAGGATTAACCTCCTCACCTTGGCATCTTCCTTCTTATATGTTAAGAGTTGTGTTTGATCTATAGGTACAGCTACAACATTGGTCACATATTCTTTGATACCATTCTCTTCCAACAATAAAAAAATTCTAGCTTTTTAGACACTTAAATTTGAGGCTCCATCTAATATGTCTTGATTTTTTAAACCTACTAAGGTCATCTCAAAAGATGAGAAGAAACAAATAATTCTGAAGAGGTCAAACTGGGTTTTATAAACCCTCAATTTTTCCTTCAGGTGCATGTGTTGAGCCTTTTCTGCCCTCATATCAGCTCTTATACCATGTGAAAATTCTATTGCAATTAATAATTATTAATCTCCTATCTTATACAAATTATTTGACTATTGAAAATTAATTCACAACAAATATTGAAAATAACACAACTGCAATTTCACAAATAAAATCATAGGAATAGAGAAGCAAATATGCAAAACAATAAACACAATAGTTTTGGACAAATTGTCCTTGGAAAAACCCCGAAGGGAAAACCAGTTCAACAAATGAGGAATTTTATTAAACTTTCAGCAAATCAAAAGTTACATAAATTGTTTGCCTCTTACTGGCAGAGCTCCAACAATTTTTTTCTCTGAAAATTCTTCCCTCAATTTCTCTTGTTGGAATTCCATTGTTGCTATCTCCAACGCTATCACTGCACAATTGCTATCACTAAAAATCTTTCTCAAGTGTGTGTTCTCCAAATGCCCATTGATCCCCTTTTATAATCTTCTCATTGAGAAACCAATGGTCACGATTTAATCTCAATCAATAGCTAAGATTATCTGGACTCTAACTAACCCTAACTAACCACTTTCTAGAAGTCTCTAGAGAAATCAATTAATTAATTAATATTTCTGAATATGGAGACACTTGTCCGAGCTACACAAATTAACACAAAGTGCACAATTAGGATCCATTGATCATCTAAAACCATGTAAATGCAAACATAGATTGCACAGCCAAGAGCAAGAATACCAAATAACTTAAAAAATTCTGCTACACAGTGAGGCATTAGAACCAACAATAGTAAGCATTTCTCAAATTATCAAGGATCGTTTTTAATTAGAACTATTTATTGTTCATTGACGAATTTTTTTAAAAAAATTGTCAAATAATTGCTTGAAGATATATGCTAATTATCTTTCTTTGAAATTGCTTAGTTTAGAATTTATGTTCTTGTTTCACGACAACAGTGTTATTGTTCATGGATTGAGTGATTTCATCTAAATTAGATAGAAGAAGTCGTACTTCAAATGTAATAATTTAGTTGTTGAGGCCTGCAATCTCTATCTGTCAATCGCTCAAATCCATGTTTTGAGTTTAAATTGTATTTGGTTTCTGTTTTCTGTTTTCTTACCTAAATTATGTAACTATTGATAAATATCCACATTCTTCCAAACAAGTGCTCATTAATTACTTACAAATGTAGGATGTTAATAAATAAATTTTTAAAAAAATATGCTATTAAAAGGGTAGTAAAAGATAGGTTGAGTGAAGACTATCATTTTAATATATTTTTAAATTTGATTTAGAATGTTGTTTTGTTTTCTTATTTTTAATGTTTTTATTAGACGTTCTAAAGATTGAAATCTTTTTTAATATGAAGTGTAGGATTTCACAAGTAAATTTTTTTATTTCTAATATTTAATAATACAGCTTTTTTTTTTTAATCTATGCATATGATTTTTTTCTCAATATTCATCTTATTCTATCAAAGGTTACTGTTATAATTCTAAGACTCTTTTTGCTTAAAATATTTATTTAGAACATTTTGATTATTGTACAAACTATTAAAATTAGATGCAAACTTCTTACAAATCATTAACATTACCATTCAAATATATTCTTTTATATAAAAAAATTACAATAACAAATTAATATCAAATATTGACTACCTATGAAATAGTTGTTAATAAATGTTACAATAGTGATTACCTATGAAATAATTGTTAATAAATATTACAATAAAAAATACTTAAAATAGAATAAAATTTGTATATTTTTATCTATTTCAATAAATTCGTTTAATCTCTTACAATCCAATTTTTAAAATTCTATTAATTTTAAAAAACTTCTTTTTATAGAATATTATTATTATTATTTATTTCCTTACCTTTTATCTTTTCCAGCTTTTTAGGTGAAAGGATTAAAAAATTAATTAAATGCAAAATGGTTCACTGTTTTTATTTTTAACCCCATCATTCACCTTAGTATCAGTAAAAACAAAGATAATTAGTAAATTTCATTCATTTAAATTTAAATTGTGAATTTTATTCATTTAAGTTTCAGTTTTCTTTTAAGAAAAAATATTAATTTCCGTCAATTATCTTTTTCTGTCTAGTGATGAAGGGGAAGGAAAGTTGTTGAAGGCTATTGAAGATTATGTAAAGAAGCATTCCCAGGCTAATCCTCTTATAGGTCTTGATGAAATTGTACAAGATTTTGAAAGCAATGTATTTGATTCTTCTGAAGATGTAAATATTGTGGGAATTGTTGGGATAGGTGGGTGTGGCAAAACCACACTCGCAATAGAATATTATAACAAGACAAGATATTCCATCGATAAATGCAGTTTTATTCACAAGGTGAAGGATGTGTCTAAAAAAGATCTGCAGGAAAAGATGTTACAAGACCTTGGCTTCAATGATGTAGGAAAAATTGATGATGTAGAAAGTGGGAAAAAAATCATAGCAGAACATTTGAGATCTGCTCAGGTGTTTATTATTTTAGATGATGTAGATTGTCAAGATCAATTAGAATGTCTATTGCCAATAAAAGATATTCTTGGACAGGGTAGTATAATTATTATCACAACTCGAAAATCTGACATTCTTACATCATGGGGAATCTCCTCCATTTATAAGATGAAAAAATTGAATCCCACACATGCCATGAACCTCTTTTGCCGTCATGCTTTCCCACAACACTCTCTAATGGATGAATTTGAAAGCCGTGTTCAAAAGTTTTTAGAAGTTTGCCAGGGATTGCCCTTATCCCTTAAGGTATTAGGAGGACTAGTTCGTGAAAAGCCCCATGATTTTTGGGATGCCCAATTAAATAAGATCTCCAGAGTTTTGCCCGAAGACATTAAAAGCCTGCTAAAAGCGAGCTTTGATGCACTGGATAAGGAAGAAAAGGAGATCTTTTTAGATATATCTTGTTTCTTTATAGGAGAAGAAAAACAGTTGGCCATCACAGTGTGGGATGGGTCCGGATGGAATGGTCTGCATAGTTTGACAATACTTGAAAATAGGTGTCTGGTTGAGCTCGATGAGAGTAACCGCATAACAATGCATGAACATCTAAGGAATTTGGGAAAAGAAATTGTTCTGGGAAAAGAAATTGCAAAGTCTCCCTACCGTCTTTGGTCACCACAGCAAATTAGAGACATTGAAATGGAGGGGCAGGTGAGTTTAATATCATGTTTTGTATGCTATTCAGTGTTTTGACACGGAGATTGTTGCTAACTATTTTATAATCTCGCTGTATTTTTTCTGTTTTTCCATTTAGGAAAGCGTGTGGAATCGGGGGGTCAGGGGGATTATAGCAGAAACAGATGATTTTTATAAAGAATGCATAGAGCTTGTCGAGCCTGTGGCAACATCGGGTAGAAGGTTTATGCGGCGATTAGAAATCCTGGTTGTCAAAGAAAATTATTTTACAGAAAATTTAGCAACACTATCAGAAGGCCTTGTCTGGCTGCGATGGGTCAACTTTCCGCAGACAGCTCTTCAGTCATGGCTTCCTTTGAAGAAGTTAAGAATTTTAGAGCTTCAGTATGCTGACAAATTAGAACAACTGTGGAGCGAGACTGCCGATGTAAGTATCTTCATTTCTTTACGGTTTTTTATGCACAGCCATACCCTGGATCTTTTATATTAGTTGTATGTCTTGTCTTAATAAAATACGAACGTGGCTGCAGCCTCCTGTGCAGTTGAGAGAGCTGAATATGTATAATGCCCAAAGTCTCCTGAGATTTCCGAGCTCAATAGGACGTCTACAGGATTTGAAAAAGATATCCTTGGACGCCGGGGTCGTTACGGCTCCTCCAATCGAAGGTCTACCAGAAGAGTTTTGCCTTCTCCAATCGCTGGAGCATCTCAAGTTAAAAAATTTTCAGATGCTAAAATCGCTGCCTAGTAAGTTTGGCGATTTGATAAACCTACAACATCTACATTTGAGTCGATGCACTGGGTTGATGACGTTGCCCGCTTCATTTAAGCAGCTCATACATCTGGAATATATTAATTTAAGTGGTTGCTCCAAGCTCACCTTCCCGCCTGACATTCTTAAAAATATGAGAAAGCTGGAGACCTTGAAAGTTTCTGGATGTTGGGAATTGGAGGAGTTGCCTGAGCTAAGCACAAATCAGGGATCACTCAGAAAGCTGTATTTGAACCCCACAAGCTTCATGGAATTACCAAACAGCATTGGTCAACTGAGCAAACTGGAAGAGCTGAGAATAGATTGCAGTTTGTTGACAACTTTGCCACCTTCTATCGGGAATTTGTCCTCCTTGATTAGACTTAAAATCTCTGATTGTGAGAAGTTGGAATCCTTACCAGAAGCTCTCCAGCAGCTTATTAACCTTCATACTCTAGATATTACTGGCTTCCCCTTAACAGAATTGACTATCCTGTCGGGGTGCTTTTCTTCTTCGTTGTGCAACCTCAAATTTATATCAATTAGCGTATCTCTTGTGACGAGGATATCAATCTCTCAACAATGTTGCCCCAGCCTGGAATCTCTACGACTTAGCTATAATGACCAATTAGTAGACATCGATAGTTTGCCAACATCTGTCAAAACTGTGAATGTGTACAAATGCCCAAACTTGGAAAGGATAAGCCGTAACTGTGTTCTGGTTAATCTAGAGAGTCTAGCTATAGAGGACTGTGGGGAAGGACTACTTGAGCTTCCAAATTTTGCAGAGTCAGATTCACTCAAAGAATTTGAAATCATAAAATCTGCTCAACACCTGAAGAAAATAGAAGGCCTAGAATATTGCAGGTCATTGAAGACATTGAAAGCACACACTTGTTGGGACGCGCCAGTTATACAAAGTCTGGAAGATATGGAGAGTTTGAGAAGACTAGAGCTCTCAGCATCGAACATATCAGCAGTTGAACCCTGCCTTCAAACTATAAAGGTAAAAATAGTTTTTAGATACACGAACTTTTAACCATGTACTGTGTTTGATCTAAAAACTGAATCCAGAAGCTTGCACTATTACTCTATTACTCTATGGACTGTGGAAAATTCATACCAACCATGTAATAAATGTTTATCGGTCGATTGTTTTGTGTACTTTTTGCAGAAATGGCCAGCTGAATGTATAATATGTGCAAGGACAGCGCGTGGCGTGGAGGCGGTTGTGAAGTCTTTGACCTTCCCTGGTCTCACTTTAATTGAGACATGCTTAACCAAGGAAAATCGGGGCATAGCGTTTCTTGCTTGGCAGCGTAGAGACTACCTGACGTTAAAATGTGGGAAGAGATGCTCTTCCAACGAGGCAGCTATGTTGTGCTTTGTTATAAATTCCATTTCCAATGACACCCTTCTGAGATTGCAAATGGACTCTCCGGTAGGCATCCATGTTGGGAGGGGGAAATGGGTCTGGATTGGTGTTTTCACACGATCTCCCAGCTCCTTGGTAAGGGAAGAGAAATTCGTGCTCGATAAAATCTTCCAGAGCCCACGTTCGATCCCACCACACGATGAAGACATGGGAATGATAGTGATGGGGGAGAAAAAAAGAGTTGTGGAGGCCTTTTACCAGTTACTGCAACATTTAAAAGAGTTTGAAGTTGGTATGAACAAATGATAAATATGATTTATTAGAGGGTGAGAATACATTACAAAGGGGTACTTTCATTATTGTAGTTTATACTATAAGTTTAATTATTTTAAATGTATGAACTTATAAAATGATTTTTTTAATAATTTTTAATAATGTGTTTTATATATGAAGTTGAATTATTTTTTATGAATATTATTGTTATGTATTTATTTAAGCTAATGGTTCAAGTAGTGGTAATATAGATTTATTATTATTAAAGGCAGTCATATTTTTATCAAGAGTATAACTTATTTCAGTAGAGTTATTATGGTTTGGTTGTTGTAGAGGTATAACAGATTTAAAAATGTGATATGAGTGTTGTGTATTTTATAATTAGGCTTTTCATCATCAATAATACTTATAGAATATTTTAAAACTTCGTGCAATTAAGTTGGATCTGCCTCATGTCATGAGAATTGCATCTTCTATACACGGTGAGTAACTTCCTTAGTTTCATCCATATGATTATCAACAAAGTTTCATTTAAAGCATCACATTTTAATCCCTTTTTGTTGTGATTTGTTTGGTAGTCTTTTCATCTAACAAGTAATTTGCTTGTTTTAGATTGACATTGCTATGTTTATTGAAGGCACAAAGCACGAGGAAGGCAATATATTTGAACAAATTTTATTTGCACTTTTAGAGAAGGGAAGCTATGAGGCAATATTAGAGAAGGGAAGCTATTAATTGTCGAGTTAGTTATTGATTGGAATGAAAAGATAAAAAAGAGAGTTGGTTCATTGTTTATTATTCTCAATCCTCTAATGAAAAGGGGAAAGGGTGGGCCCAAATTTCTTCTATTTTAAGAATAAATTTTTGTGAAAGATAGATCATGGTAAGAGATTTTAATGCTAAAATTGAATCTACCAAAAAGAAGGGGCAGGGGCGGGAGGAGGGCGGGGTGTGGGGGGGGTTAGTGAAGGGGGGGGTCTTAGGATTATAGCCACAATCTCAATTTTCTTATTTATTAAGAGATTCTAATCTGTCTATCAAATCATATGATGGCTAGTTTATGTAGTCCAATAATATAAAAAATCCTGATAATATTTTAGCTAGATTAGAAATGTTTTTGGTTTCCACTCTAATAAGGACATCTGAACCCTATAATGATTTCCTTAAGATTTGAAAAAATATGGTTAGAATATAGAGACTTTCATGAAATTATTTGAAATCCCTAGAAGGGGAATTAGTGTCTTTATAATACCAAAATATATGTTTTCTCTAAGAAATTAAAAGCTTTGAAGTATTTTCTTAAATATTGGAAAAGATTGGCTGTTAGAAGTATTTCTCAAGGAAAAAAAATTCAAGATGGAAAACATGAAGGTGATTTATTTGATTCTTTGAAATCAATAGAGAAAGAGGAAGCTTCTCATGTAAAGGAAGTTTGTAGGTGCGAAGAGCTTCTTCTATTAGGTACGAATGCCTTTAAACATGTTTTACCTCTTGGAGTATTAACCTAAAAAAAAACACTTAGTTTCCAAACAAAATCCCTACCACATTTGAACTTATATTTTTCCTCATTTTTAGTCATTCTATCATTGTGGATGACATCATCACACTCTTATCCTTTAGATAGAACCACATATACTTGTTTCCTTGAATTTAAAAATTCCTTTTCCTACCCAAACACTTACCTTTTCACACCTCAAGAACCATAATTTTCCTCCAATGGTTACAATGGGTCAATCTACTTATAAAAGAAGACTAACAAAATTAATACACAAGCATGAAGGGAGAATACAACTAGGATCAAAGGAACACATAAGAATAATCTAGTAGCACCTAATGTACACATAAGAGTAGAAAACACACGTCATCAATACCATCATTAGCCAACCTCTATTATTACAACACACACACCCCTATTTTGACACTTATATTTCGCACATTAATATTTTTCTAGTAATATTGTTAAATAACCTAGGATCTAATTGAGATAACTTCCTTGATGCGGCACATGCATCCATTTTCTCTAGATATCAAGTTGTAAGTTCCTCTATGGAATTATAGAGGATGTAATTGCTCTAGAGTAGGACACTAGGAAGAAAAATTGATAGGACTATGGATGTAGCTAACATCAATGTACACATTAGATAGAACTATAGTTGTATGGACATAACAATGCCCAATGGGACATCACCACCCACAATATTGTCCCTAATGACATAAAGGTAGGACACTGGCATCAAATTATAATTCTAATAGTGTAGATCCTCCACATGTTTCCCTTCTTTAATCCACATATCTAGTTGTTGAAAACAACACATTTTTTTCCCCTTACTTTTACTATATATTTACTTTGAATGAACAATCTCAAGCTCAAATCCTAATTCTTACCTTAGTGAAATAACTAAAAAAATTCTTAAACATTTGTTTATGTTTACATTTTTATTTTTTACTCACTAGTAAACAAAAACGATAAACAAAATTAATAGGTGAAACACTATTATTTTATCTTTACAATAACATATTGCTTATAAAATTTAAACTTATGCACTTACAAGATAATAACTTTTAATTTAAGAAAATAACTAAAATATAGCTACTTGCTAATCTAGCTTTTCCATAAAAGAATTGAATGCCACCTTCCTGGTTCTAATCCCTAAGAAGCCTGGAGTGATAAACTTTGAGGCCTTCAGACCCATAAGCCTCTGCAATTCGATCTATAAAATCATCTCGAAGGTTCTGACTTCTAGACTCTTAATTCTTTTGCCTTCTTTGATCTCACCTCAACAGAATGGATTCGTCCCTGGTAGACAAACCCTTGACTCTATTGTTACAGTGCATAAGAATATCCATTCCTTGGTTGAATCTAAGACTTAAGGCTTTTTGTTAAAGCTTGATATCTCAAAAGCCTATGACAGAGTTGACTGGATTTTCTTATTTAAGATTTTAAAGGCTTTTGGATTTTGCAACAGGGTTCTTCAAATGGTGGAACAGTTTGTGTCTACTGCTTCTATTTCTGTTGTGGTGAATGGATCCCCTACAACTTTCTTCCAAAGTTCCAGAGGTCTAAGACATGGTGATCCTATTTCTCCTATTTTATTCACCATCATGGCTGAAAGTCTTGGAAGAAACCTGAAAAAGTTGATTGACAATAGAACCCTTCTTGGTCTTAATCCTTCCTCAAGCAACCTGGTTTGCTCTCATCAACAATTTGTTGATGATACTATGCTATTGGGTAGAGCCTCGGTCTCGGAAGGTAAAACTTTGAAATATCTACTCGATAAATATGGGAGAGCGTCTAGTCAGTTGATTAATAATAAAAAAGTTTTATTTTCTTCTTCAACACCCTGGGTCACAGACAAACCAAAATTGCCAGAATCCTTGGTTGTAGGGTGGACTCCTTGCTTGCCACCTATCTTGGCTTACCCTTAAGCCTTAAACCCCCTGAATCCTTTTGGATTTCATTGGTCGAGAGGTTTAGCAAGAAGCTTGCCGGTTGGAAAGGAGCTCTGTTAAGTCAAGCGGGTAAACTTCAACTCCTCAAAGCTTCTCTTCAGAATTTGCCGATCTATGCTCTGAGCCTCTTTAAGATTCCTACTAAGTTTGTGGATTCCATAGAAAAGATTCAAAAAGATTTCTTTGGTCGAGTGTTGAAGAAAAGAAAAGACTACCTTTAATAGGATGGGATCTGGTGTACAGACCTAAAAAGGCCAGAGGATTATGATTCTTCTAGCAAAACAAATATGGAGAATTTTTTCATCTTTAGATGAATGGACAGATATCCTAGCTAGCAAATATTTAGAGAGCAATTGTTCTCTAATAATACTAAAGGAATCCCATCTTCTTCCTAGAGGTTCAACCTGCTGGAATAATCTGATCAATGGGAAAAATATTGTTGACTCTGGAACTGGTTGGCAAGTTAGAAGCGGAAACCAAACTAGATTCTGGGAGCATAGATGGTTGTTCAAGGAGCCCCTTATAAAAATTGATTCCTTTAGTGGATGGGTTGAGAATTGCAAAGCTCATTTCGGTTCTTACGTGAAAGACTATAGCGTGAATGGAAAATGGGTGGATCTGTGTCTTGTCAGTCAGGCTCTTGCTCCTATTCAGTCTTCTTTGTTGGCTGTCAGACATTGCTCTGATCAGTTGGAAGATCGTCTTGTCTGGACTGATGAACCCTCAGGCAACTATTCTGTTTCGTCTGCCTTTGCTAGGATTACTTCTTCCCAGGGTTCCCCTCCCTTCTGGTCGAAGGCTTGGTTCAAACATTTGGTCCCTAAAATTAATTTTTTTTTTCTGGATCCTTCTCCAAAATAAGGTGCTCACGATTGATAACCTTTGCAAACACGGCTTTCAAATACCTAATAGATGTTTTCTTTGTAAGATGGAGGCAGAGTCAGTGCGTCATATGTTCCTTCATTGTCCTTTTGCTGCCTCAATCTGGGAAAAAATAATCAGTTATTGGCAACTTTCTTGGGTTTTTCCCTCGTCTATTGAAGACTTCTTCCTTCAATGGAAAGCTCCGACTCACAATTTTGTTCTCTGGTTTTTATGGGATTTCTCTTTCCCTCATGTTGCTTGGGGTCTTTGGAAAGAACGTAACAACAAAATTTACAGAGATAAAAAAGCTCTGGTGGACATTGTTTTTGATAAAATTATCATATTTTTGAAAGAAAATGTCAATGCTATCTCCTAGAAGGTTAGCAATTCTGAGAAAGCAGCTCATTCATCCTATGATCTTATAGTTGCCAAGGAATGGAATATAAGTCTTGATTTTCCTTGCGCCCCTAAAAAAGCTAAGAAGGATAGAGAGGGTGTCCGCTGGTCTTTTCCGCCTAATGGATGGGTCAAAGCTAACTTCGATGGAGCGACTAAAGGTAATCCAGGGGCGGTGGGTTGTGGCAAAGTCATAAGGGACTCCTTTGACAACTTTCTAGGTGCGATGGCAATTCCTCTAGGTTCTCAAACCAATCACCTGGCCGAGGCTGTTGGTGCTTTTCATATTATAAATTTGGCCCAAAGTCTTAATTTTAAGAAACTTTGGCTTGAAGGTGATTCCAAAAATATTATTAATTGTCTTCTTGGCAAGTCCCCCCCCCTTGTGGACTATAAATTCATGGATTGATGATGCCATCTCGATTCTTGCTAAGTTTGACAATATAAATATTTCACATGCCTATAGAGAAGCCAATGTTGTAGTGGATTTTTTTGCTAATGAAGGGGTTAGGAGTAATGATTAGAGTACTTGGCTAAATTTTAGTGATCTAAGTGTTAATGTCAGAGCTTTATTGAGTTATGATGAATCACATGGGCAAGAGGCGTGTCATCTCTTTAATGAGGACATGATGGAGTTATCACATCACAATCATTAGATTGTATGGGACCGAGCTTAGTTGCTTAGTTTGCAAGGTGGCCTGGCACGCTTTGTGGGTTCTTAGATTTGGCGGGACTAGTTCTATTAAAGATTTCGTCTCTGTCTGCCCCATTGTGCTTGCCAAGATGGGTGGAGATAGGAAAAGAATTGAGCCGGACAACTATGAGATGCACACAAGAAATGGTAAGGCTTGGAATAAAGTTAAAAGCGGGGGATTACTTCCTTTCCTGGAAAAACTCCATGGTTCCAATCAGGAGGCTACAAATCTTTTTGGGATAAATTGGGATAATGGGGATCTTACCCTTTTTGGTAGGAAAGTTGAGCTCAACGGAAACCTTATAGCTGAAGTGACGAGAATGTCTATTGATGGGAAATTTTTTTTCAGGGACAAGGTTTTTTCTGATGAAGTCGTCATTAGATTTCTGAAAAAAGCGAAGGAAAGACTGAAATTGGTGAAAATTGCTAACAGCTACTTCGAAGTCGACACCATAAAAGCCCTATGGAGAAAGGTTCTTCATGTTATCATGGAGTACATAATTGTGGATGGTCATTCACCAAGGTCTACAGGTATCACTTTGCCCTACTCAACTATTTCCGCTACAAGGTTAGGGTTTCTTTCCCCTACTATCTTCTCTGTTCTTTGAGAAAAAGTTTGGATTACCACAAGAAAAACCCTAGAAGATTCCCTATTTTGCATACTGGCCTGATTAGATTAATTGTTGAACATTACCAAAAAATGCCCGTCCCTGCTAATCTGGAAGCTTCCCCTGATTCTGAGGAAGATGATACTGAACCCAACTGCTTGGGGTTTTTGCCCAATTTAAGTCCGGCTAGAACGGTCCTTAGACTGCCTGGTGTCCAAACTGGTAAGAAAAACCCTAATCCCCTTACTGTGAAAGCTCATGTTGTGCCTAAGCCAGGAAGCCCTTCCCTTAAAACCAGAGGTGTTGTTAAGAATCCTCCGGCTAAAAACTTGTCTCGTACTCTGAAGATTCTCCTGACTCTAAGGCCTTTGGTGCTAACAATACTGAGCCCTCTACTGACCCGTCATTGGATAGAAATGCTAGAACTGGCTTCCCTGTTACTCTTGACCCTGCTAATACTTGTTTCAACACTGATAGGGATCCCACTATGGATGTTTTGGATTTAGCTAGAAATAATGTTGATATCCATTTCAAACTTTTGAAATGGACTTTTCATGAAATTAACGAGCTAAAGATAAAAAATTGGGCCCTTCAAAGTAAACTAGAAGATTTGGGAGGTAAGGTCGCGGAACTTGATAAGAAAGAGGTGGAACAAAGAGAATATGGTCTCAGCAAAGATACCCAGTACCAAGCTGGCAAGAACAAAAATGTTGAAATTGAGGTGGAGAAAATGAAAAATACTGTCAAAATTATTGCTGAGCAAAACAATTGTACGACCAGACACAATGCCATCATCATCAACGCCATGACTGAGAAATTGGACAAAGCTCAATAGGGGTCTTTGGTGGTTGATCTGGAGGAAACCAATGAAAGAAACCAGGAGGAGGATGCTGGCATTTCTAATAGAACCAGGGCCAATTTGAAGAGGAAGGCTCCCCCCACTCTGCAAATGATTCAAACCTTTAAGAAGGGTGTTCAAGATATGCAGAACTTGGAGGTTGATACAGAGTCTGTCCTGAAGACTCTGGGTTAATCGCGGCAAGTTTTTTGTTGGCTTTTTTTCTGGATTTTTCTGTTTGACCTTCCTGGTATTTTGCGGATGGCTGCTACTTGTTCTGGTTTTTACCTTTTGTGCAGCCAGCTGTGCCTGTTGGCCTTTTCTGTGCTTTCTTTTCTGTTGTAAACTTTGTGGTTTCGGGTCCCTGTAAAACCCGTTTTACCCTTTATCAAAAACAATCTTTAAAAAATGGTTACATAATAAAGGCATGTTTATATATGTTTGCTCTTACCAAAATATTGTGACTAGTTTCATGTACAAGAAAATGAATTTTTTAGATTAATTGGATGTGGGTTTTGTAAGGTCTTATGCCCAAAAAGATAACTCTAAAATAAATCTTTAAATCCTTAAATACAAAATAAAGCTAAAAAATATCCATATAAATTGGCAACTAAGCATAAACCCAACTATCCTTTAAATTTCTTGTCATGCAATCTTATTGCCATTTAAGAAGGAATTTTCTTAAAAGATCCAAATTTGTAATTAGAAACCAAAGTCCAATCCAAACTTTCCAAAACATCTATAGCTAGCTAGTTGGGCAAAATAAAATTATGACTTGCTTCTAGAATCATCATAAAGGGAGTAGCAACACTAAAATTTTTAGTAGACCTAAAGAGGAATAAAATGGATCTTGTCCTAGCTTCCATTGGTGGAAAATGAACACCCTTTAAAGAACCTGCAAAATAATCTAAAGCCTCGAAAATTCTTTTGACTTTAAAGAGGCCTCCAATATCAACTCAACAATCATAGAGGGATTTAGCAAAGAAATTAAAGAGTCCTTAGGAACCAAGGGAATATTTAAAGAAGGCTCATAGGGATTATTAGATTGCAAATTGAATGATCCAAAAGAAAATGATAGGGTTTGGCTTCTTTCTATCAAGTGGATTTACATGGAGATTTATATTTAAGACTTGTATAGACTATAGCTTAATGACTTGTTTCAAAACACCTTCAACAATGAAAGGGTAGATTCTCATCATTAACTATTGTGGCCATAAATGGTTCTCCACTTTTATCCTAATAACGATAGGGAGATCTTATGAAACATTCATCTTTATCTAAATTCAGGAAAATATGTATGGAAAAAAGTAGAAGTTTATAAAGTAGTAGACATAACTTACAAGGGAGTTTCTAATGTCTTGCAAGTAAGAGTCAATCCAAAACTAAAGTGGGAGGGTAGGAAGCTTAACCCAAACAAGAACCAACTTAAAGGTTCCACCAAAGAGTTAAAGTTTGGAAACCGTGATTTCATCAAGAGAACGATTCCCCCAGAACCACATGCTTTCACAATTGAGGATTAAATCTCTACCTTCAATGAATTCAAATATTTCTATAAACAAACCTTGCATATAGGAGTATAATACTACTATGCCAAAAGCTATTAAATTTATAGATCATGTCATTTTATAGATATTATACTTCTCCTTCCAAAATGTCCTCCCCAAAGACTAAAAGATAGGGCTTCCATGGGGACTTCATGGGTTTAAACTTCTCAAATCTTAGAAAAGTTTGAGTTCTTCACTTACATAGAGACAATACATAAAGACGATACAACCACCCACTCTACACCTTCAACAACAATAGTGAAAGATCTCTTTGAAGATGAATGAAACACATTTGAAAGGTTACCTACAATTGAAATCCAACAACTAATGAGGATAAAGTTTCTTCCCCTAAGAGAATAGGTTTGAATCACCTCTTACTGGCAATAGAGGTCAAAACAAGCTTCAAAAATAAGAAAAATTATACAATGCAAAGCCTCTACATTCTTTTGTCGCTCCATGTATGCTCAATATAAAGTAACAAGAATTATAATGCTAACACCTGCAATAGATAACCTAACTCCAAAGAAATATGCATTTCTTAACAAAAGAACATCAAAGGAATGTTGAAATCCTCTTGAAACCAAACTATTAAGAAGTGAATATGCAAGAAAATAAACCATGACCACAAATACTAATAAACACAAAATAATATCATTAATATTATATAGAAACATAATATAAATAATAATAATAATACTGAATCATTAAAACCTAATAATTGTTTCAATATATTTTAAACACATATCCCCCATTCATTAGTACATATTCAACATAAATCCATTACATACTAAAATAAAATAGATTCTAACACATACAATACTTCACAATTTATTGCTTAAGCATTCCCTCTCCATGACATTTTTTATTTTTTTAACAATAATAGACTTTTATTATTTCATTTTTATAATCTTATAAAATACTCAAATACTCAATTTTTTATAGATATTTTTAAAGTGAATAATCCCATGATGGCTACTTTCATGTGCAACTATAAGACAAGTTTGAGGTTAAAAATAGTCTTATAAGTTAACACCCTTTCCATCTTCAACGAGAACTTTTGGAATGCTAAACTAAAACTAATTCACCTACCTACACCTAAAAATATTAAACACAAGCAAATGTATGGGACCATTTTATTATACCGCCATCCTTACTTTAATTGGACCGAATTACACAATTCAAACAACAAAGTCTCTACCACTAAAATAATATATCTAGCTACAGTACTAAGTTGGAATATGTAGATACCATTTCTGAAGATTATATGTTCATAAAAATAACTTATGAAATATTTAAATAGATTTTTTTAATGAATAATGAAAGATAAATTTGTAAAAGGTAAAAGATAATAAAAGTTATAGACATATTTATTAATTTTTAGTATTGTAAGAATAAGAGTTGGGAAATAAAATATGTTATAATTAATTGTAGAAAATCTAAATAAATAAATGTAAGAATTTAGTTTTAAGTATTTTTTGGTAATTTTTCATTGTAATGTAAAATTAGGGTCATCTAATGAATGAACTATAATCATTATTATTATTTTTTTCTATTAAGATCATTTTTATAATTGTGCTATCAATCTTGTAAGTGTAGATCCAAATCAAATTAATGAATTTGATCTATGGATTTTATATTTTCAAATTTTTGGAATTTTACTTTTAGCTTACCTCAAAGTATTTAGTTATTTCTCATATAAAATGGCTCTTGTGCTTCCTAATTTACATGTGGAAAGGAGAATTACTCCATTATTTCAAACAATGTAAGAGATACCAAATCAACAACTTTTGGACAAGATAAAGGAAAAAAAGTAGGCATGTGGGTGTGACCTATAATACTACTATAGTGCTAATATCACTATATGATTCCTTTTATTTTCGTGATGTGTGTTGGAAAGTGTTTGATTGACATGTTTGCTAAATGTTCTAAATGAAATAGGGGTTGGCCCTAAAAGCAACACCCTAGTGTGCAACTCAACTATTTCATGATTCAAGTTGGATCATAATGGTCCATTAGAGGGAAAACAAAAATGGCCCAAAACTTAAATTTTACTTTTGAAAAGGGGACAATTTTCATTAGTGTAGAAGTAATCTAAACCACTTCTACAACTATGAATTTTATTCGAGATAGGAATGGATAAAACGAGGACTAGGTGTGGTCCCTAGGAATGAGTTTAGATGAAAATGAAAATTCAAGGTCAAGTTATTTCCCAACTTCCATGGGAAACAAGCTATGCAATTTTTACCGTTATGTTTCTCCCCACTTTGACTTACCTATTAACAACAATGCAATGGTTGAAAATTGATGAATCGCTCACTAACTCATTTGACTACAAAATCCAATGAAAATGTTCGACGAAATATGTATAATTTGATGTATCGTCGGGTGCTTGTAAAATTTGATGTGTAATTTTCAATTTTTTGAAAGTTTATCATCGACGTTCATCGAAATTTTGACGAACTTGGGCTTTGTCGAAATTTCGACTATCAGTTTCGTTGAAATTTTGACAAACATGAAAAATAGAAAAAAATCAAATTATGGCCAACATAAAGAAAAGTGAGTTCGCTGATTTATTGCAATAGTGTTTTGCTCTACTTGAGACAGTTTGTGGAGAACTAAGGACAATTTTCTTGAGAAAAATCTGAAAAAATTCAAGAAGATATCGCAAGGTTGAGGGTAGTCATTATCTTTTTGTAGAATTAAGTTGTGAAGTCAGATTTGTAGTTCCAGGTTTGAAAATCATATTTTAAAGCAACATCTCATCAGATTTCATTTTAAGAGGTTTAGGGGTTTGAGAATTTCATGTCCATATTTTGTTGTGTGGAATCACCATAAGATCACAACCAAGGAACAAATTCTTGTGACTATAATTATGTGATCCATAAATCTATTGGTCATGTGGCACAGTTGTGCTATAAAAAATACATGATGCATTCATGTGTGACCCAATTTTAATGTGGCTATGTTGTGGTAGAAATGGAGGCACTCATATAATGTAGTGAATTTAGGTCGTATAATGTAGGTGTCAATCATCATTGGGTGCATTTAGGTTGTCTCAAGTTTAACAGGTTAGGATGTAATTATAGCATGATCGAAGAGTGATTACCTCTTGCTGCAATAAAGAGCCTATAACTCTGGTTGATATGTAGAGTGGTTGTGTTATATCAATTATGTAATGCATTCAAGCACAACCCATGTTTAATGGGCTATTTTAGAGAGTGATCAAGATTTTCTAAACCTTATGAATGTTACTTAAAAGTGTATAGCTTAAACTACAAACCAAGTTTGTTACATACTTGAATGCAATCTTGGGTTACCACAAACTATAATAATGTGATCTGCTAATAACCATTATGGAAAGTATTAAAGCAAGACCCATGCTATATAGGATACATTTCCCTGATCAGGTTTACATACCTTAATGATCAAACACAAACTTCCCACACACTCTAGGATACAATCCAAGATCATACCACAACTTTGTCAAGACAACTAATTTTTTGACCCAAGATTTAAGGTTATTTTTTAATACCAACGAAGCATTGGTAAGAGCATGATTAGGGTACAAACCCTAGGCCTCCGTAGAAACATAAACAAAAGTATAGTGGATTAGTGAGGTTGCAATACCGGAAAGATTGAGACATTGTAGCTAATAACAAAATCTTGCAATCTAAAGATTGTAGCCAATAACAAGCACACTATGTAGCTTAGTGACATTTGTAAATGCAATCTATGGTAAGAAGAATGACAGTCACTTGAGATGTGACAGTAAAAAAGAGGTTGAGCAGTGACAAGATAGTAAAGCTCAAACCTTGCATAGTAAAGTGGATATTTTAACAGTGAGTTTCCTTACCCCATTTCAAACCTTCATGGTTTTTCAAATGCTTTTTGTTAGTGTTAGACAAGAAAAATGCAATCAGGGAATGACTGTCCAAATGAAGTAACAATGGTAATCATAGGTTCAATGTTTCTTCTTAGCCATTAATGTATAATGGAGGTAGTGGATTGCATGTTTGAGTAGTGTTTTGAGACTCATCAAAGATGGGAGAATAGTGAATAATACCTTGTGGACTGTGAAGTAGTGTCAATAAGGTTGAAGGATCTTAAAAACTACAATACCATGAAACAATGAGTCCCTTGTAGTAAGTAGGCAGTCTATAGGGCATAGTTTAATTTTATAGAAGGATGCTCATGAAAGGAATCTTCAAGTGATAGTGAGTGAGCTATTTGATATTGCAGCTGAGTGTGCAATACCCAGTCTTAAAGGAAGTTAGCAAAGCAGTAAATGTGCAAGAAAATCAAATCATACACAACAAACAATTCACAATGTTATCTTGCATAATGCTTTGAGTTTGAAGACAAAAATATCATTGTATCTTGATAAAAGTGGTGACCTTAATGGTCAATCACTGACAACTATGATTTTAAAACATGCTATTGTGCTTATGGAGGCAACATTTTAAGCAAGGCAGTGAGTGGTGGTTTGGAACAATGGCAGGTATGAAGGACTTGCTTTATATGCATACTATGCAGTCTAACTTAAGACACGTTCTTAGAAGAGATTGAAGGTGGATTATGGAACTCAAGGGTTACCATGAAAAGGATTAAAGCAAAGAATGAGATTTATTTAAAAGCCACGGTCATAAATATATTAAAGATGTCACATGCAAAACCCTAGTAGGGAGTAATGAATACAGTGCCAAAGAGGATAGTGTGCTGGGGTATATTTAGGAGATCTCCACATTATCTAATTACAGGGAAATACATCATTTATTTATTTATTTTAATTAAAAGAAATCATTCTAAACCCTATATAGGATACATTGATACTTCAAAAGCCTCTAAAGGAATTTGAGATTATGCAAATATATGTCAAATAAATACCTAGATTACAAATAGTAGCAGAACAATGTAAGATTTGTTGAGTAGAGCAGGAATGAGATAAGCAGCAATGAATTCTATGCCTCCTTTCACGCACATCTCCTCACCATTCTTTGTCATTCTTTATGGAAACACTTCTCCATTTTGGCGGTCTATGCTTGAAAATAATGTTTTGACAAAGGTTTTAGAGTATGTTTATTAAAATGAAAACTCCAATCTGGTGGGCTACGCCTGAAAATAAGATTTTGACAAAAGTTTTAGGGTATGTTTATTAAAGTTTTAGAGTATTTTGGCGGGCTATATTCTTGATTCCTTAAATGCTTTATTCAAATCGATTGTGACTAAATGAATGACTAAATATTTAGTCATTTTTATTTGTGTGACTAAATAATTTTTAATCAACGACCAAACTAGTAATTTATTTACTCATTTATAGCTGAGTTGCAAAAAATGAGCAGAATTTAGTCATTTTTAGTTGTGACTAAATTTTTTAGTCACCTAGTCATTTATTTGCTAAATTCTACTAGTATGTGCTTCCTTGTGCGATTAGGGCTCTCTCAATGTTAAGGGCCCTAGGGATAAGATCGTCATAAGAAGTGACACATTGCATCTTTAACTAAAAGGATAAATCCGTATTGAAATTAGCAATGATGATTCTGACTTGTTGCTCCTTAGGAATGGGTCACTTGCTCTTACTAACTTGCTACCTCCATCATTGTAGAAAGTTTGCGATCAAGTTCAATATTTTGATTTTAGGAGTCTTAATGGTTGGAAATCATACTAAAATCATAATTTAATAAGTTTTGGAATTAGCATTTTAAAGTGTTTTTTGGGGTCATTAACTTCAGACTATCTTCTCTTTTGTAGGGGTGGTTGCATGCCAGTTTTTTTTGGTGTAAAATATCAGAATTATTAGATTTTGTTACTTGTCTATGAATAAAAATTATTGGAGTGTGAGTTTGATATTTTTTGAAGATCTAAATAGTCAAACTTGGTAAAGAAAAATCATGTCAGATAATATTAGTCTAGAACAAAATGAAGAGACACTTGATAGATTGTGGGCTAGATTGAAAAGAAAGGGTGATGGGAAATGTTATTGTCCTTGCAATAATTGCAAGGGCTTAAAGATGAGATGAATTTTAATCACAACAGCTGAGAAACATTGTAGGCAACATGGTCACGTTGAAGGGGGCATGATTATTGTCCATTGGTAAGTTGTTTATTATATGTGTTTATATTGATTGAATTTGTAAATGTTTAGATCGTTTTAACATTATATATATATATATAATCACTTGATCATGATCATAGTTTATTTGTGTCTATCATTATTATAAAGGTGGGGCGCCCTAGGGCAGATGATATGGATTATCACAGCCCGGAGAATGTGGTTTTGCAAGCGGATGAACATGGAGTTGTGAATATCGAAGATGAAGTTAATGATCCTATGGAAGAAGATGATTCAGAAACATAAATAAGATGATGGTACAAATACATTGATCCATGACACATTTAGTGGCAGAGCTGATCATGATGATCAAGATGACTTTGATGATGTTCATGATTCACCTATACTTGAGAAGGCATATGAGCCCCTTTATGAAGGCTCCCAAACAAATCCTCTCTCTACTGTATTGTTGTTGTTGAACTTGAAGGTTATAAACTATTTATCAAACATAACAACTTTCTTGTGGATAGCATATGCATGTCATAAGTATAATATCTTTTCATCTATTTTAATTGTTGTTAGTTCATCACTAGTAAATAAAGGATGAAATATATACCATTAATATTCTTTATATTAACAAATTATTTTTTGTTGTAGATTGATTGGTGAATTTTTGTTACCACCATCAAATATTTTACCTTGCTCATACTGAGATTTATCTATCATTATGAAAGATATCATAATGGAGTATCAAACAATAGATGCATGTCCCAATGATCATATTATATATCATAAACAACAGGAATTTGCAATAAAATGCCCAGAATGTCATATTAGTAGATATCAAACAGATTAACTAACAAAAAAGATGCCTCACAAGGTTCTTCGTTAGATTCCCATTATTCCACTTATGCAACGATTATTTAGGTGCGAAAGCTTAGTGCAATTTATGGATTACCATGCACGGAATAGAAGTGGAGATGACATTCTTCAAATGCCTGCAGATGGTTCTACATTTAGGGACATGGAGGAAAAATGGCCACACTTTAAAGAAGAACCTCATAATCTCAGACTTTCATTTGGAGCGGACAGTGTCAATCCATTTGGAGAGATGAGATCTATTTACTTGGTGTGGCCTATTTTTTTATCAACAATAACATTCGTCCATGGATGTCAATAAAGAGGGAGCACATAATGTTGTCAATGATTGTTCCAGGTATTTGTTTACATCAATTTTATTTAACGTAGTAGCATCTCATTTGTCTTATTTGTTGCATAATGACATATTTTTTTCATTCAATAGTCATGTACATTAATTTATATATATTGCAGTAAAATAGTTATAATAATTATGTAATGTTTGTGTTCATTCAACTAGGTAAGTACCAAGTTGAAGATATGAATGCATATATCGAGCCTCTTATCGATGAGTTACTAAAGTTATGGAATAGCGTCACTATGTATGACGTCTCTAGACCAATAGGACAAAGACAATTTCAATTCCATGCAATGCTTGTATGGATAATTCATGATGCCCCAGGGCTAACACATTTTTGTGGTATGTTATAATATTTGAAGTCCTACACTTTAACGATATTTAATTTTATGAAGTAGATATCATGCATGTTTTAAAATAATCTATTCTATTATATATAATTATAAAAATTGACATATTTAATCCACTGTATATGATCTTGCAAGTCTTCAAACAAAGAAAAAAATTTGCATGTCCAATTTAGGTCCAAAGACAACATTATCATCAGTTCTCAACAACAAGTTTAGGGAAAGTAGGTGTTTGATGAGTATATATACCCTCTCTCCATAGAAATCATAAGTATCGAACTACCTAAAAACATCTTTCAATGGGAAAGAAGGACACATAAAACCATGGAAGAATGACACTACCATGGAAGTTGGAATATAATAGAATTAATCATCAAGGCCATAACGTGATCAAACTGTTTATTCATCATATATGATATGTTTTGAATTTATATTTTTATATTGTGTTGTGTTTACTCATGTTGTAATTCATGACAATGATTACCTAATTTTAACTTATATGCTTCCATGAAGGTCGCCATGAATTAATTACCTAATTTCCACAGGACCTAAAGTTATCCTAGACAATTCTAGTAGGTTGCCCTACTGATGAAGCAAAATACAAATTGTGCATTTGTTTTGATGGCAATTTGTATTATCGGAAAGAATATAACATAAACGTTATGGAAAATATTGGATGGAAGGCATGACAAAGAAAAAATTGTCAAAATTTGTAGTGACATTTAGGAAGCCAATCATGCAATGAAAAATGTCATTCAATTAAATAGTGATGAAGACCAAATTAATATAAGTGCCCTTCATTGGTTATTAACAGAGCAGCAAAATAATGCTATAAAAGAAGTCATACGAAAAATTTGATTTCCCACAGGATTTTCAGCGAACACAAACAATATAATAACAAAGAAAGGTGAATTTGGGTCAGGGATGAAAATGCATGATTGGCATACCTTCATTAAGGTAATTATTCTGGTATATTATATACACTTGTATAATGCATGTACTTTTCAATGTATTGTGTTTACTACTTTTGAAAAATAATGAAAAGATGATTTTAATTGTTATAAAGACATCTCTACCCTATCTCTCCTAGACAACTTTGACAACAATGTCACAAATTATATATATGATCTTGGAAAATACATGAGGTAAGTAGTGATATTTGTTCAATTCATTGTATACATCTTATAATTTCTATTTTTTACTTGTTATGTAATATACCATATATTTTTGTTAAATCAATGCTAATATATTTGTTTCTTTGAATCACTTGTAGATGGTTGTCATCTAAAGAAATCCATAAAGAAGATATAAATTATTGGAAGAGAAAAATTCCTCGTCTAATGTGTGAAATGCAAAAGTGTCTACCTTTGACATTTTTCAATGCACAAGAACACTACCTCATACACTAAGTTGGGGAGATTGAATTGTGTGGACCTGTACACACAAGGTCAATGTGGATGGTTCAGAGGCACTTGAAATTTTTGAAGGCTTTGGTTAAACAAAGAGCACATCCTAAGGGTTCTTTGGTGGAGGGATATATGGTATACCAAACAATGGTATACATTAGTGAATATCTTCCTAAGTTTGCAGCAAAGATCCATGTAGATCGCATTTGGGATCCCAACTCCATTAAAAAATTCGAAGGGGGGTACCTGATGGGGAAAGGTAGATTGAGGAAAGTGAGGTAATTATAAGATGGTCATGTATATTAATTGGAATACATTTTACAGATAGTTTTTATGTATATTGTACTTATTTAATTTTTAATCTTCAATATACATCAATTATAAATTAAGGTCGTATACTGTGGTATTTAACTAATTATACATCGTTTGTGAATTTCAATTTTTTTTGCTACAATTGGTCGAGAGTGGGATGCACTACATTTGTACATCGCCAACAATCTTGATTGGATGACAGTATGGATTGAACGATGTCAACAATATGGTCGTGCATTAACATGGGAAGGCGTGGCTTCATTGGTTAAAGTAGCTCATCGTAATGGAGATTCCAATGTTACACAAAGGGAAATTGATTTAGCATATGGTTTAAGAGATAAAAAGGTACGTATAAATATATTAATCACTCATATTATTTAATTATTTTCAATTATATTGATGTATATATATGTTGATATTGTTTTATTTGCATACATTCGGCCAAGAATAAATATGTTTATCAACTGATGATATTGCAATAATTTTTACATGTTTGACATATTACAGGTGAAACACCACAAGGTTATGTGGTGTAATGGTCGTAAATTTCAAATCAAAATGTTGGATGACATGAAGAAAACTTGTGATTCTGGTATAACTGCAGTTTTTTAGGTGACTAATGTTTCATCTAGAAGCAACATACACCCAAAAGTCTTAGAAAATTGATACTATGGGATTTTGGATGATATACTTGAGTGTGACTTTAAGTCCTTCAGATTAATTATGTTCTTCTTCCTATGGTACATGCTATGATTGAATGAAAATGATCCCGAGAGAACTGTTATTGAACATGATAATGGATTTGCCATGGTTAATACAAGGTCGATCAAGCGAGCTAGAAATGAGTCCTATGTTCTTCCAAGCCAATGTGAGCAGGTATTTTACTCAGAGGTTCCAGGTAAACCGGGTTGGTCATTTGTTGTTAGACATGACTGCGGAGGAAGGCCGGTAAAGTATAATGTGGTGGAAGAAGAAGATAACGAAGAACTAGAAGATGATGTAGACGATGATCAGAATCAACAGTTAGTTGATGATGTCCCTAACGAAGATGTCGAAGAGGAGGAACTAGATCATGATGATGTAGGAGTTAATTTTCATGAAGATGATATCCGTGTGGATGATGACATCATCAAAACTGATATTGATGATGATGATGATATGAAAAATCCTTACAATGTCGAATCTGGATCAGATGTGACATGCATTAAAAGAGTTGGATGAAGAAGAAGATCAATGACATTGAAATGTATGAGTTATGCATTATATTATCTATTTGATATTAATTCTCTTGATAGAATTATATTTGAATTCATGTGGTTACATAATTAATTCATGATGTTTCTTTTAATCTTTATGCCATTACATAATTAATTTAATATACTTTTTAATGTTTGAAAGGTCAAAAAATTAAAACATTTCAATAGTGATGTTAACAACCTTGAAATTAGTGTGTTTTATGTTTCATGTGATCATAAAAGATTAAAAAGTCAGTTGTAGAGGTGGTTGTTCAATGGTTGACATGTAAAGGCCTTTAAAAGGTATAAAGTGATCATTGTAATGGTTGTTGATGGTTGAGGATTTAAAATACAAGCTCTTGACATTCGAAAATCTATGTTTTCCTTCAAAATTTATGTATTTTTCCTATTATGCAACACTGTACGGTCACATGCAGCCATATTTTGATGTGAAATCAATTCCAAGTCATGAAGATATGTGTTAGCTTTGATTTGAATCTGATTTGAGGGCTGAAGACATTGATTTGAGTTAGAAACTTCTATTTCTTTGCATACAAACGGCCACCCCTGCTTTAAGAGTTTTGTAGTCAAACATGATATATAAAGGGGCTCTTACACTTTTGTGATTAATGGGAGTTTGTAAGAGAGTCTCATGGATAAATGCTGTAATTGGTAGGATGCATGAATAGGGCATAGACGAGAAATGCTTAGCTGCAGGCGAAATTGCTGTCCTCAAGAGTTTTGTGAAGACAAACATGTGAAATGAGAGGTTCAAGCCTAGGTTTCAACAAAATATGTATGGGAGATCTGATTTTATGACTTTTTTTCCATGTGCAGATCTAATGGGTTGTTTCTGAACATTGAATATAAATGATATACATACACACACACACACATGTATGTATGTATGTATGTATATGTATTTTTAAATGTAAATGTAAATGCAATTACTGGATGCTCTCCTATAACAATAACTAACATATTTGGCCAAAGAAATTTATATCTAAGTATATAAATGTGTATTTCTAAATGCAAGTATAAATGCAAAGAGCATATGGTTTTGTAGTGTTATAGATACAACATATCCATAAATTAATGTAATTGAAATTCTAAAGTCTTCAACACATATAATATGAAATCGATCAAACTATTAAACTACATGAGAAATAAATGAAAATAATAAATGCATATGTATGTATATTTGTAAATGTAAGTGTAAAATAAATAAGAATATTGAAAATTATAAAAGAATACAAGGAAAGGTTTAGAGTTTAGAGTGGGAGAGAGATAGAGGGTAGAGGGTTTAAGGGTTTAGAGTTTAAGGGTTAATGGTTTAGGGTTTAGGGTTAAAGGTAGAGGGTGTTGGTTAGTTTTTTACACTATAATCAGGTTGGTCTTCTAATCTACCTATGGGATTACCAATTCCAATCAAGGGCAATTCGAAGGACTTGGACCAACTGACAAGGACTTTAAAAAGCCTCCTACACTTTGGGCTCTGCAAGACCCGGGAGGGTGATCCCTTAATGTGTTTACAACTTCTACACCAATATCATAAACAACATTAACACATAACATATAATCACATTGAATAGCTCAACACAATAGGATAATATCGAATAAAATTGGATGTTCACCGATAATATCAACTATGTGGAGCATGAGATAACTACAACACAATCCATATTAAAATATAGTCATTAATTTGCAATTTGTAGCAAGCTCTAGGAAAAA
>VDFB02281492.1:562241358-562251507 GCA_007258455.2 Sequoia sempervirens
CAATTGTAGCAAAAAAAATTGAAATTCACAAACGATGTATAATTAGTTAAATACCACAGTATACGACCTTAATTTATAATTGATGTATATTGAAGATTAAAAATTAAATAAGTACAATATACATAAAAACTATCTGTAAAATGTATTCCAATTAATATACATGACCATCTTATAATTACCTCACTTTCCTCAATCTACCTTTCCCCATCAGGTACCCCCCTTCGAATTTTTTAATGGAGTTGGGATCCCAAATGCGATCTACATGGATCTTTGCTGCAAACTTAGGAAGATATTCACTAATGTATACCATTGTTTGGTATACCATATATCCCTCCACCAAAGAACCCTTAGGATGTGCTCTTTGTTTAACCAAAGCCTTCAAAAATTTCAAGTGCCTCTGAACCATCCACATTGACCTTGTGTGTACAGGTCCACACAATTCAATCTCC
The DNA here is from genome assembly GCA_007258455.2 of Sequoia sempervirens. Taxonomy (NCBI): domain Eukaryota; kingdom Viridiplantae; phylum Streptophyta; class Pinopsida; order Cupressales; family Cupressaceae; genus Sequoia; species Sequoia sempervirens. Next base: position 562,241,808 of record VDFB02281492.1, read on the forward strand.
CCAACTTAGTGTATGAGGTAGTGTTCTTGTGCATTGAAAAATGTCAAAGGTAGACACTTTTGCATTTCACACATTAGACGAGGAATTTTTCTCTTCCAATAATTTATATCTTCTTTATGGATTTCTTTAGATGACAACCATCTACAAGTGATTCAAGCCGCAAATATATTAACGAGATTTAACAAAAATATACAATATATTATATAACAAGTAAAACAAATGGAAATTTATAAGATGTATACAAATGAATTGAACAAAGACACTACTTACCTCATGTATTTTCCAAGATCATATATAATTTGCTTGACATTGTCAGCAAGTTGTCTAGGAGAGATAGAGGTAGAATGTAATCATGAACAATTATAAAATCATCTTTTCATTATTTTTTTCAAAAGTAGTAAACACACATTGAAAAGTACATTTACTATACAAGGTATATATTATACCGTATCACCACTCACGAAGTTGTGAGCAGCTAATCATGCGTTTTCATCCCTGACCTAAATTCACCTTTCTTTGTTATTATATTGTTTATGTTCGCAGCAAATCCTGTGGGAAATCAAATTTTTCGTATGACTTCTTTTATAGCATTGTTTTGCTGCTCTGTTAATAACCAATGAAGGGCATTTATATTAATTTGGTCTCATCACTATTTAATTGAATGACATTTTCATCAGATGATTGGCTTCCTAAATGTCACTTCAAATTTTGATAATTTTTTCTTTGTCATGCCTTCCATCCAATATTTTCCAACGCTTATGTTATATTCCTTCCCGACATGCAAATTGTATCAAACAAATGCACAATTTAGCCATAGTAGGCAAACCTACTAAATTGTCTAGGATAACTTTTCACCCCTCGTGGAAGCTCTGTGAATTAATTCCTCGACGACCTTCATGAAGGCTATAAGTTAAAAAATTAATCTTACAATCATTGTCAATTACAACATGAGTAAACACAACACAATATAAAAATATAAATTCAAACATACTATATGATAGATAAACAATTTGATCCGGATGTATAACTCGATGATTAATTCTATTATATCTCCAACTTCCATAGGCGTAGGTGCCACTTTCATGGTTTTATGTAGTCTTCTTTCCCATTGAAAAGATGTTTTTCAGTAGTTCGATACTTATGATTTCTATGGAGGAAGTGCCTATACTCATCAAACACCTACTTTCCTAAACTTGTTGAACGATGATATTTCATCTTTGGACCACAAATTGGACATGCAAATTTTTTCTTTGTTTGAAGACTTGCAAGATCATATATAATTGGATTAAATATGTCAATTTTTATAATTATATATAATGAATAGATTATTTTAAAAACATGCATGATATCTATTTCATCAAATTAAATATTATTAAAGTGCAGTCGAACGTTATAACATACCACAAAAATGTGTTAGCCCTAGGGCATCATGAATTATCCATACAAACATTGCATGGAATTGAAATTGTCTTTGTCCTATTGGTCTAGAGACGTCATACATAGTGACGCCATTCCATAACTTCGGTAACTCATCGATAAGAGGCTCGATATATGCATTCATATCTTCAACTTGGTACTTACCTAGTTGAATGAACATAAACATTACATAATTATTATAACCATTTTACTGCAATATATATAAATTAATGTACATGACTATTGAATGAAAAAAATATGTCATTATGCAACAAATAAGACAAATGAGATGCTACTAATGCTAAATAAAATTAATGAAACAAATTGAACAATCATCACAACATTATGTGCTCCCCTCTTTATCACATCCATGGACGAATGCTATTTGCTGATAAAAAATAGGCCACACTAGTAAATGAGATTCTCATCTCTCCAATCTCATCTCTCCAAATGGATTGACACTGTCCGCTCCAAATGAAAGTCTGAGATTATGAGGTTCTTCTTTAAAGTGTGGCCATTTTTCCTCCATGTCCCTAAATGTAGAACCATCTGCAGGCATTTGAAGAATGTCATCTCCACTTCTATTCCGTGCATGGTAATCCATAAATTGCACTAAGCTTTCGCACCTAAATAATTGTTTCATAAGTGGAATAATGGGACTATAACGAAGAACCTTGCGAGGCATCTTTTTTGTTAGTTGATCTGTTTGATATCTACTAATATGATGTTTTGGGCATTCTGTTGCAAATTCCTGTTGTTTATGATATATAATATGATCATTGGGACATGCATCTATTGTTTGATACTCCATTCTGATATCTTTCATAATGATAGATAAATTTCAGTATGAGCGAGGTAAAATATTTGATGGTGGTAACAAAAATTCACCAATCAATCTACAACAAAAAATAATTTGTTAATATAAAGAATATTAATGGTATATATTTCATCCTTTATTTACTAGTGATGAACTAACAACAATTAAAATAGATGAAAAAAGATGACATATATGACATACCTTAACATCCGTGAGATTGCTATGTTTGATAAACCATTTATAACCTTCAAGTTCAATAGCAACAATACAATAGAGAGAAGAGTTGTTTGGGAGCCTTCATAAAGGGGCTCGTATGCCTTCTCAAGTACAGGTAAATCATGAACATCATCAAAGTCATCTTGATCATCATGATCAGCTCTGCCACTAAATGTGTCATGGATCAATGTATTTGTACATCATCTTCAACTATGTTTTCTGGCGCATGATCATCTTCTCCATAGGATCATTAACTTCAACTTCGATATTCACAGCTCCATGTTCGTCTGCTTGCAAAACCACATTCTTGGGACGTGATAATCCACTATCATCTGCCTAGAAGCCCCACCTTTATAATAATGATGAACACAAATAAACTATGATCATGATCAAGTGATTATATATATATATATATAATGTTAAAAAGCGATCTAAACATTTGCAATTCAATCAATATAAGCACATGTAATAAACAACTTACCAATGGACAATAATCCTTGCCTTTCAACGTGACCATGTTGCCTGCAATGTTTCTGGAGTTGTTTGTGATTAAATTCATCTCATCTTTAAGCCCTTGCAATTGTGCAGGACAATAACATTCCATCACCCTTTTCTTTTCAATCTAATACAATCTATCAAGTGTCTCTTCATTTGTTTCTAGACTAATAATATTATCGACATGATTTTTTCTTTACCAAGTTTGACTATTTAGATCTTCAAAAATATCAAAACTCACACTCCAATAATTTTATTCATAGACAAGTAACAAAAGAAATCTAATAATTAGATATTTTACACCAAAAAAGCCATGCAACCACCTACAAAGAAGATAATGCGAGAGTTAATGACCCCAAAACACTTTAAAATGCTAATTCCAAAACTTATTAAATTATGATTTTTAGTATGATTTCAACCATTAAGACTCCTAAAATCAAAATATTGAACTTGATATGAAACTTTCTACAATGATGGAGGCAAGTTAGTAGTAAGAGCAGAAGTGACCCATTCTAAGGAGCAACAAGTCAGAATCATCATTGCTAATTTCAATACGGATTTATCCTTTTAGTTAAAGATGCAATGTGTCACTTCTTATGACGATCTTATCCCTAGGGCCCTTAACATTGAGAGAGCCCTAATCGCACAAGGAAGCACATACTAGTAGAATTTAGCAAATAAATGACTAGGTGACTAAAAAATTTAGTCACAACTAAAAATGACTAAATTCTGCTCATTTTTTGCAACTCAGCTATAAATGAGTAAATAAATTACTAGTTTGGTCGTTGATTAAAAATTATTTAGTCACACAAATAAAAATGACTAAATATTTAGTCATTCATTTAGTCACAATCGATTTGAATAAAGCATTTAAGGAATCAAGAATATAGCCCGCCAAAATACTCTAAAACTTTAATAAACATACCCTAAAACTTTTGTCAAAATCTTATTTTCAGGCGTAGCCCACCAGATTGGAGTTTTCATTTTAATAAACATACTCTAAAACCTTTGTCAAAACATTATTTTCAAGCATAGACCGCCAAAATGGAGAAGTGTTTCCATAAAGAATGACAAAGAATGGTGAGGAGATGTGCGTGAAAGGAGGCATAGAATTCATTGCTGCTTATCTCATTCCTGCTCTACTCAACAAATCTTACATTGTTCTGCTACTATTTGTAATCTAGGTATTTATTTGACATATATTTGCATAATCTCAAATTCCTTTAGAGGCTTTTGAAGTATCAATGTATCCTATATAGGGTTTAGAATGATTTCTTTTAATTAAAATAAATAAATAAATGATGTATTTCCCTGTAATTAGATAATGTGGAGATCTCCTAAATATACCCCAGCACACTATCCTCTTTGGCACTGTATTCATTACTCCAGCTACTAGGGTTTTGCATGTGACATCTTTAATATATTTATGACCGTGGCTTTTAAATAAATCTCATTCTTTGCTTTAATCCTTTTCATGGTAACCCTTGAGTTCCATAATCCACCTTCAATCTCTTCTAAGAACGGTGTCTTAAGTTAGACTGCATAGTATGCATATAAAGCAAGTCCTTCATACCTGCCATTGTTCCAAACCACCACTCACTGCCTTGCTTAAAATGTTGCCTCCATAAGCACAATAGCATGTTTTAAAATCATAGTTGTCAGTGATTGACCATTAAGGTCACCACTTTTATCAAGATACAATGATATTTTTGTCTTCAAACTCAAAGCATTATGCAAGATAACATTGTGAATTGTTTGTTGTGTATGATTTGATTTTCTTGCACATTTACTGCTTTGCTAACTTCCTTTAAGACTGGGTATTGCACACTCAGCTGCAATATCAAATAGCTCACTCACTATCACTTGAAGATTCCTTTCATGAGCATCCTTCTATAAAATTAAACTATGCCCTATAGACTGCCTACTTACTACAAGGGACTCATTGTTTCATGGTATTGTAGTTTTTAAGATCCTTCAACCTTATTGACACTACTTCACAGTCCACAAGGTATTATTCACTATTCTCCCATCTTTGATGAGTCTCAAAACACTACTCAAACATGCAATCCACTACCTCCATTATACATTAATGGCTAAGAAGAAACATTGAACCTATGATTACCATTGTTACTTCATTTGGACAGTCATTCCCTGATTGCATTTTTCTTGTCTAACACTAACAAAAAGCATTTGAAAAACCATGAAGGTTTGAAATGGGGTAAGGAAACTCACTGTTAAAATATCCACTTTACTATGCAAGGTTTGAGCTTTACTATCTTGTCACTGCTCAACCTCTTTTTTACTGTCACATCTCAAGTGACTGTCATTCTTCTTACCATAGATTGCATTTACAAATGTCACTAAGCTACATAGTGTGCTTGTTATTGGCTACAATCTTTAGATTGCAAGATTTTGTTATTAGCTACAATGTCTCAATCTTTCTGGTATTGCAACCTCACTAATCCCCTATAGTTATTTGTTTATGTTTCTACTGGAGGCCTAGGGTTTGTACCCTAATCATGCTCTTACCAATGCTTCTATTGGTATTAAAAAATAACCTTAAATCTTGGGTCAGAAAATTAGTTGTCTTGACAAAGCTGTGGTATGATCTTGGATTGTATCCTAGAGTGTGTGGGAAGTTTGTGTTTGATCATTAAGGTATAAACCTGATCAAGGAAATGTATCCTATATAGCATGGGTCTTGCTTTAATACTTTCCATAATGGTTATTATCAGATCACATTATTATAGTTTGTGGTAACCCAAGATTGCATTCAAGTATGTAACAAACTTGGTTTGTAGTTTAAGCTATACACTTTTAAGTAACATTCATAAGGTTTAGAAAATCTTGATCACTCTCTAAAATAGCCCATTAAACATGGGTTGTGCTTGAATGCATTACATAATTGATATAACACAACCACTCTACATATCAACCGAGTTATAGGCTCTTTATTGCAGCAAGAGGTAATCACTCTTCGATCATGCTATAATTACATCCTAACCTGTTAAACTTGAGACAACCTAAATGCACCCAATGATGATTGACACCTACATTATACGACCTAAATTCACTACATTATATGAGTGCCTCCATTTCTACCACAACATAGCCACATTAAAATTGGGTCACACATGAATGCATCATGTATTTTTTATAGCACAACTGTGCCACATGACCAATAGATTTATGGATCACATAATTATAGTCACAAGAATTTGTTCCTTGGTTGTGATCTTATGGTGATTCCACACAACAAAATATGGACATGAAATTCTCAAACCCCTAAACCTCTTAAAATGAAATCTGATGAGATGTTGCTTTAAAATATGATTTTCAAACCTGGAACTACAAATCTGACTTCACAACTTAATTCTACAAAAAGATAATGACTACCCTCAACCTTGCGATATCTTCTTGAATTTTTTCAGATTTTTCTCAAGAAAATTGTCCTTAGTTCTCCACAAACTGTCTCAAGTAGAGCAAAACACTATTGCAATAAATCAGCGAACTCACTTTTCTTTATGTTGGCCATAATTTGATTTTTTTCTATTTTTCATGTTTGTCAAAATTTCAACGAAACTGATAGTCGAAATTTCGACAAAGCCCAAGTTCGTCAAAATTTCGATGAACGTCGATGATAAACTTTCAAAAAATTGAAAATTACACATCAAATTTTACAAGCACCCGACGATACATCAAATTATACATATTTCGTCGAACATTTTCATTGGATTTTGTAGTCAAATGAGTTAGTGAGCGATTCATCAATTTTCAACCATTGCATTGTTGTTAATAGGTAAGTCAAAGTGGGGAGAAACATAACGGTAAAAATTGCATAGCTTGTTTCCCATGGAAGTTGGGAAATAACTTGACCTTGAATTTTCATTTTCATCTAAACTCATTCCTAGGGACCACACCTAGTCCTCGTTTTATCCATTCCTATCTCGAATAAAATTCATAGTTGTAGAAGTGGTTTAGATTACTTCTACACTAATGAAAATTGTCCCCTTTTCAAAAGTAAAATTTAAGTTTTGGGCCATTTTTGTTTTCCCTCTAATGGACCATTATGATCCAACTTGAATCATGAAATAGTTGAGTTGCACACTAGGGTGTTGCTTTTAGGGCCAACCCCTATTTCATTTAGAACATTTAGCAAACATGTCAATCAAACACTTTCCAACACACATCACGAAAATAAAAGGAATCATATAGTGATATTAGCACTATAGTAGTATTATAGGTCACACCCACATGCCTACTTTTTTTCCTTTATCTTGTCCAAAAGTTGTTGATTTGGTATCTCTTACATTGTTTGAAATAATGGAGTAATTCTCCTTTCCACATGTAAATTAGGAAGCACAAGAGCCATTTTATATGAGAAATAACTAAATACTTTGAGGTAAGCTAAAAGTAAAATTCCAAAAATTTGAAAATATAAAATCCATAGATCAAATTCATTAATTTGATTTGGATCTACACTTACAAGATTGATAGCACAATTATAAAAATGATCTTAATAGAAAAAAATAATAATAATGATTATAGTTCATTCATTAGATGACCCTAATTTTACATTACAATGAAAAATTACCAAAAAATACTTAAAACTAAATTCTTACATTTATTTATTTAGATTTTCTACAATTAATTATAACATATTTTATTTCCCAACTCTTATTCTTACAATACTAAAAATTAATAAATATGTCTATAACTTTTATTATCTTTTACCTTTTACAAATTTATCTTTCATTATTCATTAAAAAAATCTATTTAAATATTTCATAAGTTATTTTTATGAACATATAATCTTCAGAAATGGTATCTACATATTCCAACTTAGTACTGTAGCTAGATATATTATTTTAGTGGTAGAGACTTTGTTGTTTGAATTGTGTAATTCGGTCCAATTAAAGTAAGGATGGCGGTATAATAAAATGGTCCCATACATTTGCTTGTGTTTAATATTTTTAGGTGTAGGTAGGTGAATTAGTTTTAGTTTAGCATTCCAAAAGTTCTCGTTGAAGATGGAAAGGGTGTTAACTTATAAGACTATTTTTAACCTCAAACTTGTCTTATAGTTGCACATGAAAGTAGCCATCATGGGATTATTCACTTTAAAAATATCTATAAAAAATTGAGTATTTGAGTATTTTATAAGATTATAAAAATGAAATAATAAAAGTCTATTATTGTTAAAAAAATAAAAAATGTCATGGAGAGGGAATGCTTAAGCAATAAATTGTGAAGTATTGTATGTGTTAGAATCTATTTTATTTTAGTATGTAATGGATTTATGTTGAATATGTACTAATGAATGGGGGATATGTGTTTAAAATATATTGAAACAATTATTAGGTTTTAATGATTCAGTATTATTATTATTATTTATATTATGTTTCTATATAATATTAATGATATTATTTTGTGTTTATTAGTATTTGTGGTCATGGTTTATTTTCTTGCATATTCACTTCTTAATAGTTTGGTTTCAAGAGGATTTCAACATTCCTTTGATGTTCTTTTGTTAAGAAATGCATATTTCTTTGGAGTTAGGTTATCTATTGCAGGTGTTAGCATTATAATTCTTGTTACTTTATATTGAGCATACATGGAGCGACAAAAGAATGTAGAGGCTTTGCATTGTATAATTTTTCTTATTTTTGAAGCTTGTTTTGACCTCTATTGCCAGTAAGAGGTGATTCAAACCTATTCTCTTAGGGGAAGAAACTTTATCCTCATTAGTTGTTGGATTTCAATTGTAGGTAACCTTTCAAATGTGTTTCATTCATCTTCAAAGAGATCTTTCACTATTGTTGTTGAAGGTGTAGAGTGGGTGGTTGTATCGTCTTTATGTATTGTCTCTATGTAAGTGAAGAACTCAAACTTTTCTAAGATTTGAGAAGTTTAAACCCATGAAGTCCCCATGGAAGCCCTATCTTTTAGTCTTTGGGGAGGACATTTTGGAAGGAGAAGTATAATATCTATAAAATGACATGATCTATAAATTTAATAGCTTTTGGCATAGTAGTATTATACTCCTATATGCAAGGTTTGTTTATAGAAATATTTGAATTCATTGAAGGTAGAGATTTAATCCTCAATTGTGAAAGCATGTGGTTCTGGGGGAATCGTTCTCTTGATGAAATCACGGTTTCCAAACTTTAACTCTTTGGTGGAACCTTTAAGTTGGTTCTTGTTTGGGTTAAGCTTCCTACCCTCCCACTTTAGTTTTGGATTGACTCTTACTTGCAAGACATTAGAAACTCCCTTGTAAGTTATGTCTACTACTTTATAAACTTCTACTTTTTTCCATACATATTTTCCTGAATTTAGATAAAGATGAATGTTTCATAAGATCTCCCTATCGTTATTAGGATAAAAGTGGAGAACCATTTATGGCCACAATAGTTAATGATGAGAATCTACCCTTTCATTGTTGAAGGTGTTTTGAAACAAGTCATTAAGCTATAGTCTATACAAGTCTTAAATATAAATCTCCATGTAAATCCACTTGATAGAAAGAAGCCAAACCCTATCATTTTCTTTTGGATCATTCAATTTGCAATCTAATAATCCCTATGAGCCTTCTTTAAATATTCCCTTGGTTCCTAAGGACTCTTTAATTTCTTTGCTAAATCCCTCTATGATTGTTGAGTTGATATTGGAGGCCTCTTTAAAGTCAAAAGAATTTTCGAGGCTTTAGATTATTTTGCAGGTTCTTTAAAGGGTGTTCATTTTCCACCAATGGAA
>VDFB02281492.1:562251607-562284793 GCA_007258455.2 Sequoia sempervirens
TAAATGAGATGCAAGATTACAGTGCAAAACAAGAAACCCTAAATGAGATCTGTAATTCAATACAAATTTAAATGCAAATAAATGCAAGATCTAGCCTAGGATGCAATGAAAGGCTTCAAAATTAGAAAATTGCAATATTTAATGAGTTGGGTTCACCAAAATGTTTAATAGAAAAAGTAGGGTTCACATCATGAATAAACAAGATGATAAACCACTACATCTTTTTCTTATTAAAAAATTCAATTATGAGGGCCAAAAGATGCAAATAATAATCAGAAATGATACCTAACTGTTATAACAACTATGAGGGGAGTTTTGAGAGCTTGAAATGATGTGTACCTTTTAGAAAACTTGTTTTTAGGTCGCAAAGGACTCATTATCCTTTAGTGGCGAATGGGTCCATTTAGGGTTTTGGAAAACTAATTTTTGGGTCTTTTACTTCAAATTCTGCACTCTCAATTCCCAAGTTTCTAGCTCCTGAAAGTCAAAAATTAATTTTGTAGATCTCTTTCCATGATCTTGCAATGTAGATGACAACTTTTACAACTTGACAACATTGACAATTTTGATTCCAATTTGTTCCAATTGATCTTCAACCTATAAATCAAATGACAAAATGAGGAAATTGAAGCACTTTCAATAGAAGAAAAAAATGTTGATTTTTAGTGAATAGGGTTTTTCCTAAGTCAAACCCCTTGAAGGTAATTAAACCAAATGATGAAATAAGGAAATTGAAGCATTAAACATGAAATATGTAATTGATGATACCTTGGATGTTGTCTTGGAATGAAAATCTACAATCTAACATGAAGTGTTCATGACAAATGTAGATCTTGATCTCAAATAATTCTTTCAAGATGGATCTTCAATGCTCAATCAACTTTCTTAGCTCAACAACATGCATGAATGCACTAAACCCTTGACATGATGAAATTACTTTGAATTGTTGTAATAAACTCTTGATAATCTATCTTTAAATGTCCTTGAATTGCTCATGAAGTGCTCTATAATGCTCTTGAAAAGTATTGGGATGCTCTCTTGAAATTATTAGATGAAACTATATGAATTAACCCATGTTATTTATACTAAATCTACATATTAACCCCAAAATTCAAATAATTCAAGTCGACCTCATATCTGTGTATTAAAATTATAAGGATCCCACCATAACTAAATTGAAAAAGAGGGGTCATATTAAGGGAGGACCCATTCACCATTAGTGGCGAATGGGTCCTAACACCAATTTCTAGGACCCAAATTTTGCTACTTTAAATGTTTTGTTATTTAATTATTGGGTGTCGAGATGGATCCTTTGAAAAGTGTAATTATTAAGGCTTAAATTTGAATTAAAGGGGCCAATTAACTCTAATTAACCACAATTAATTAAGACCACCCTAGATAAATGTGAAAGTGATTTGTAACACTTTACAACACCTAAATAAGGTACAAATTTAAATATATTTTATTTGAAAAGGGCCCATTAAGCTTAATTAAGTAAATAAATCCTAGAAAAGTGTGAAAGTGTGTTACAACACTTTACAACACCTTTGCAAAGGACCAATTAACACATATTTTAATCAAATAGAGGTCCTAGAATGATGTGGATGTGTACAACACATTACAAAACTACTCCAAGACACCATTAATTCAATTTTAATGTCAATTATCAAATTAATTGTGAAAAAGGATTACATTTTTCTACACTACAATACCTTATGGTCTTAACTTACAAGAAGTAAAAATTCTCATGGATATTTTGACAGTATCTGCAATCATAAGCTACTATAGATGGTTTTTAATGCAATAATAAGCCTTAGAGTTTAAATTTTCATATTCTATGTTATATTTAACAAACTAGACATTGATGTGATATGAAAATAGTTACAAACTACCAATAGCAAATATACTAGACTTCTTTCAAGTTCAAATCATCAAACAAAGAGAAGAAAATTTATAAATAGTTGCCCCAAATAGAACCCTTCTATTATCCCTTTTACAATAAAAATACTAGAATAAAAGCATGAAAAAGCTATAATAATATTATGAAGTTTTGATATGTTAAAATTATAAATAATCCCAGCCAAAACTCAATCTTGTAACATATGCAACATTTAGATGCTTGTATAAGAGAGTTTTATTCTCTACTCTTCAAAAATCACTAAAACAATAAGAATCACAACATAGAAAGAAATTTGACCCATTTTTGTTGAATGTTAGGAACAAACACATCAAGGAAAAGTCTCCACTGATGTATCAAAGAAAAAAATGTTAAGAAACTTCACTAAAGAGAAAGTCTCTCAACTTTCAAAAATTGTAGGTTTCTCATCCCATAAATAAAAATATTATATAAGTATAATTTCTAAGCAAGATTCTCTACCTTTGGTTGTATTGAGAATTATAGATGATGAGCAAATAAAATGTCTAGCTCTCTCTTTGAAGTATTAAATAACTAGAACCAATGTCAAATCTAAGGCATGAAGACTTACCATCACATCAAATTGCTCAAGTTTTGAGACAAGTTGCATGCAACAATTATAAAAAATGATCTCATTATACTTCATCCCTTTGTATTTCTTTGCAATTTCACGATAGGATTCCAAAAAACTCCCATCCGCAAGTTTCATGATATTGGCCTTGTGCACTGCTATCACTATTTTTCTATCGTTAAGATATGCATACCCAAATGCATACTTGGCAATCCATTATGATAAAATATTTGTTATCACCTAGCAATATCACCGAGTGAATAACATAAAACATAACACTGATGTCTCTTAAAATAAATGCATTAAAGTATATGTTCTAAAAAAAAATAGAAAACAAGCCATATTTTCTATAGCAATATGGGTAAGCACATATCATGAATTGTAAACCCAAAAATTGTCTTAAGGGAAGACTTTTTTTTAAATCCTTTAGATTTCTACTTCTATACCGTATGCTACAAATAAACTCATGTTCCACCAAGTATCCTTTGGGACCTGAATCGAGAAACACAACAACACAAAAGGGGGATGCCTAGAAGCACCCACAAAATCCTAGAAATAAAATTTAAATAGGAAAATAGAAAGGAGATATGAATGGGAAAGGAGGGAAAGCACCCAAGGGATGGAGAGACATCTAGGTGGAACACAAGAATAAACAAAAGATCTAATGGATAAACAAAATCAACAAATATTCTCCATCTAAATTCATCTCCAAGATTGTTGCAAGAGAAATTATCCTGAGAGATGTGAACCATTTCCATCATTTTAAATAGGGACAATGTTCTTGTGGAGAATATTAGTGATGCTAAATGAAACAATCTAAAAAATAGGCTTGCACTATAATAATGTGTACTACATCACATATCTAGTAATAAGGAAGGGACATCCATCAAAGCATAACAACATGAATTTTTTTGTCATATGTTGTAGTTACAAGTGCCCTGTTAGACATACATGAAAATGTGGAAGCATAGACAAGGCAAGCAAATTGTTTCAAAAAATGCCTCAAAGAAATGTGATATCATTGAATGTCGTGATTAAAGGATATGTTAAAAATGGGTATTTTTTGAAAAATTCCTTAGAAAATTTTAAGAAAATGCAACCAGTGGGTGTAAATCCCAACTCCTCAACCTTTGAAAGCGTCCTTCCTGCTTGTGTGTGAATTGGAGCTTTGGATGAGGATATGAACATCCATCAAAAGTATATTTGAAAGTGGATTTTTATTAGATATTATAGTTGCAAGTTCCACTTTGGATCACCAAAGCCTTCATAAAACCTTTTGCACAACCACCACAACACTACACATTTCTTGTTAGGCCTTTGTAGTGATGCAAGTGACTTTCTTGCATCACCATGAAGGCCCAACAACAACCATGTGGTGTTGTGGTGGTTGGATCCCAATCAATGTGACAATTGGAAGGGATTGATTTCTTTTTGTATGAGTGGCTACCTGTGTCAAAATAGAATGGTTACTCTAGGGAAAAGAAAAATAGGTTGTGCCCTACAACTGGAAAAGAGGAAATGGTTTTTGAAGAGATTGACAGTTTTTTGTTGAAAAGAAAGAGGTTGATTCTAGGAAAGAAAATAAGGTAGTGGAGTGTGAAAGTTTTGTTGGCTTGAGAGATATCTTGGTCAAGGAAATTGAATAGGGGAGGAATCGGCTTAACAACAAGGAAATTGATTCCTTTGTGAATCAATTATTTGTAATCAATTCTGATTTGATCAATGAGCAATGCATCTAGAAGATTCATTGTCTAGTAAAGCCCTTGGCATATTCATTTCCATTGTATAGTTAGAGGTTCTTATCACATTACATGTAGTTTGGAAAGAGATATAGTGGCTTTATCATCCCTCAGAGTTTTGACATTGGAGGAAACAGTCTAAGGACTGTCACTAATAGAAGCAATGATAGGGTGGTTGCAAAGCAGTGACTGTGCAAGGTGTAAATGTAGGAGAAACAAGCTCATGTTTTGGACTTAATAACCATATCATTGCTAAATGTGACAGTGTATGAGTAATGGTAGTCATTCCATCATTTTCACTGTATTATGGAGGTAGGATCTATCATAAATGATAAAATTGTTGAGGAGTACACTTCAATATGGTCACTAAAATGGAGGGAAACAAGCTCAAAATGCAAGTCAAATAGGTAGTAGAGGGACAGTCATACAGAGTTGATTTTTGATAGAAGGAAAATATGTGAATGTTGATCATTAAACCCCAGTGCAATAAGGTCTTTGAGCTTCATGAGTGACAGTGAATAATACCATGTAGAGTATGAAGTAGTGACAGTAAGGTTGAAGGATAGAAGGCCTGAGACAACATTAAGGACCAACGTTAGGGTTTTGACTTTGTAATGAAGCCTTGAGTTTAAGGAAATGAGATCTCATGTTAAGGAGAAAATATTGCCATGGTCAATCAAAAGGAGCATAATGCAATATGGGTAAAAGCATACCAACATTTCCCTTTTTGTTTACAATAAAGAATTAGGTCAATGAGACATGTATATTCTCTTTTAAGTTGTCAAATTGAGGATTGTATGTGATTGTTATAAAGTTTGATTGCCATAGTAAATAATGGTGTAAAGAGTTTAAAAGTTGGCAATCACCAATCACTCAAAGAGAAAAACAATCACCAGTTTGAGGCAGCCTTCTTCTCATAAGGCAGTCATCATTCAAAAGGAGAGAGGATAGTGGGCTAGGGCTAGGGAAGATGTCTTCATTTATTCAAGAGGGAAGTTAGCAAAAATAGTGTATGCGCAATCTAAGATCAAACCCTAGGAAAGTTTATTCAATGCATATGGTTGTAGGTGGCATAGAAGATAAAGTGAAATGATAAAGTATTGCATGCCGGATCATTCTAAAGACAAGCTCCCTATTTGAGGCTATCACAATGATCTCTATGGAGCAAAATGCAAGTAATATCTTAAGGTAGCAGGGACAGTGACCTTTCATTGTATACAAACTCTATATCCTAATCAATTTTCAATTAGGATTTGGATGAGTTAAAGTAATCACCAACTAAGAATTTTTTATTTTTTTAAAATTGTTGTTTGTAATCTTAGTTGAACATGCTAAATGAAGAATCCACAACTCCAAGTTCTCACAGGCAACATATTTTCAATTTGGAAATGTCCCATAACTTTCTTAGAAACATTTTGTAAACTAGCAATGACAAGTCTCTTGAATTTTATCAATTTAGACATTCAAAACAACAACAAACCACTCTATTACAACCAAAAAGAGGATAAATGCAACTTATAATAAAAAAGTACAATCACATAAATTAGTGTACCTCAAGGGCGCACCCACAGGAATTTTAGCATGTCCCTATAAATGGGTATGTTTTGGGAGCTTAGGGATGGGAATGAAACACCCCCACTCCATGTCCCCAAACACTAAAAAAAATAGGGATGTAACTTCAATATGGATAATGTTTAAAGGAATGTCCCCAGATCATGGAACACCAACAAGACACAAGGATTTTTTCAAAACATTCTCTTGTTGAATTTCAAAAAAAGTCAAATAAATATAGAAGCAAATATATAAGTTTAAGCTTTTAACTGATGAAGAATAATTTCTTTTAGACAACATGTGAGGGAAAAACAAAAGATTACAAGGTCAAGTCATTCCTAGAAAAAAAACACTGATATTGCATGCTTGAATTTCAAAGAATACCCAATTATGCATTAAACTTTTATTATAGATCAGATAATTTATATTTTTGGAATTGTTGTAGGCTACCAAGTGTTGAACTAACAATAAATTTCAGTAGTGGATGTGGGTCATCTATTTGTTACCATTGTAGATGGCTTTTGCTCATATTTGAGAGTGTCTTTCTGGCTAGAGAATGCAGATGTTCCTTTAAAAAGTTCTTTAGAAAGCTTGCCTACCTTTTCAGATAGGAATTTCATGTCTCCACCCACTTGATTCTCTTTTTTTGCACTTAGATTTGATATTTCCTTTTCCTTATTATTTATTCAAAACTTTAGTGATGCACCCTTTCATAATGAGAAAATGTGGGTTGTTGACATTGATCTGCACATAATGAAAAAGGTTCCATATGTGTGAGGGTTGTGCAAGGTGGCCATTGATCTGGTACTTATTTCTTTCACCCCAACAATCTACAAAAATAGTATGTATCAAGCCATAGATATACAAATATTAACAATAAAGCTTCCAAAACTTAGGATTAAATTAAGCATAGGCTATTTTCATAGTTTTGAAAGGTAAATTCTCTTCTATTAAACATTATCATATTTGTGGTCAAACTACATCTTGATATCTAGAAGAATTCTTGAGTAGGCTAAATTTCTTTTATTTTGTTTCTGTTTGACCTCCACTTTATTTTAATCATCCAAAATTCACGGATGCTTTATTACCATTCATCTACTCATAAAGCATTTTCATAAATTAAAATACTACAATGCCCAAACATCAAAGTTTCTAAAAGGAAATTGATCCCACATTCAAGCATCTAAAATTACTCCAATTGTAGACTTCTATATGAACTAAAGCATTTAGTATATATCAATCATTGAGACAATTATCATGCCCACCAATAAGTAGCATGATCTTCATCTACAAGTGAAAATACTTGCATTGTTATTAAGAATTGGCTTGCTTTCACAACAAATGGTTTGACTTTTAAAATTTGTAGCTTACAAATATCACATGATAGTCAATACCAAAGGTCACTTGAATTAAGTAGGAACAATATAGAAAAACTAAAAGAATTATTTTTTTTGGTTTACTTGCCCCCATATCTTCTTAGAAATTGAATCAATCCTTCAATCGAAAATATAAATAATTGTGGGACTCTAAACTCATAAACTCATTTACCAAAACCAAAGGTTTCATTCTATCATGTTCAATAATTCCAAGTTGCGGAGCATGTTTAACACCACTTACCAAACATTCAAAGGATTGCCAATTTATGTAATAATTGACAGTATGCTAGCATTTTAAGCATCCATTTTAAATGGGTTTTCCCAGAAAAATACATAACAAATTGAACTTACTAGAATATTTTAGTTTTGTAGTTTCAAATTCTCTTTCAAAAGATGGCTTCAAATTTTAATGTCATATCCCTGCCTGTATAAAATATGTAAGTGAACATTAGTATCAGGAAGGATTCCATCACACAGTTAAAGAATGCATATGCTTTTCAAAACATGTGAAAAAGAGGTTTGAAAAGGTCAATAGCTTTAAGGAGGCATAGAAAGTTTTCATATGATAAGAGACTCACATATACTTCATTAGTCTTCTACTCTCATAAAATACTCCTCAAGTCATATCTTGTCATTGCATTGTCAAGGTTGTCTCTTTAAAACCTTTTAATGCTTTTTCAAACACGGGCTAGACTAACCTTCATCACAGGCTAGACTAACCATGATAAGCATTTATGATGACCTATAGTGAAAGGATAGAGGCAAATAACATTTCAATCTTACATGGTTTAGACTTTTGATGTTACCTAGGAGACAAATTCTTATGTTAGATGGACAAAGACATAGGTTTTGTGTGTATAGGTGCTATGCTACCTCTTATGGGTCTGTGTTTTATCTAGATCATGACAACTTGCAACCAAAAGATAGCATTCCTTAACACCAATCACTGCTTCAAAGATAACGTTCCAAATTTTAAAAGATAACATTCCTTGTGTGATTTGTATAGTGGAGTGATGAAAAGAGGCCATTGTGCAAGGGTTTGTAAGTATTTAAGCTTTGGTAGATCCTTTTCTAGTGACCTTGGTGATGGTCAAATGCTCAAGAGAATCATTGTGAATGTAGGTTTCAATGACAAAGAGATTACAATGGTAATCACATATTTAAGTATGTCCTTATTCATGAGGATAGAGATTCTTTGTTTTGGTGCTTGCATGTTTCAATTCCACGATTGAAGGAAGTACAATAACAAATTGGTTTCATGGAATTATGCATAGGTTTGTAGTGCCCCTCCATGATTCACCCTTTCATGATGTTTGATAAATGTTATTTTGGGTTTTTTAGTTTAAGTTGTTTGTTAAATGTTGTTCTTGGTTAATTGATTCATTAAATTTAAATTATTAAGTAATAAGTATTTTGGTAATTAAATATAAATATATTTATTAATAATTATAGTTGATAATAAATTAAAAGTGTGATTAAATATTAAATAAAATAAAATAAAATATTAAAATAGAATGTGACAATGGATAAACAACAAAAATAATAAAAAAGATAGAAAGGATTTTTATGGAGCACATGCACAGTTTCGAACAGATGGTTGAAAATGAAACTTGATGTTTTATTGGAGATTTTATCTAGTTTTTTTTTTTAAATCAAAACAACTTTTGTTTTTTGTTAATAATTATCCTTTTTGAGAGATTGGTAGGAGGAGGGATTTGTGTGTCCGAGAAGGGAGGAAAAGTTTTGGTCTGCAAGAAAATTGCTTATGTCGTAGATTTTTGTGGGGGGAAGGGAAGTAATTGGTCGGCATGAATTTTTTTGTAAAACAATTGCATTCGATCATTGATTATTGGAAGGGAGGAATGTAGAAGGATAGGCTAAGGAAGGCATTGTTCAAAGCAACTTGAGGAAACAAGTTTACGGATGAGTTTTTGTTCTTTCAATAGTGTTATTGTGCTGATTGTTTAATGATTTAATCGTATTGGTTAAATAATTTTAGTGCAAACGTATTTTATGCATATTTTGTAATCATTGCAATTTCTGAGAAAACATTATTACATTTGCCGATTTATTTCTTGAATGTTTTAACATTGTCCTACTTGGAAATTGAAAACTGTGGTTAGTGGTTTCATATTCTATGCTGTGATTTCTAGTCAAAGTCTATATTGTGTTTCGTACTTGTTGTTCTGATTTCATTTGATGGATATGTTTTATGGTGTTCAATGCTTGAAATGCGATGTACTTGCTTGACATTCAATATGTGTATAGATTCTTGAGACAATATCTTTTGAGGGTCTCTGGACAAACAACTCTATACCCAACCGATTTCATTTCTTCTTTGAAATTTCTAAAGCTTTTTCTATAAATCCTTCTTGTGCATTAGATGTCCATACCATGTATCAGAATTTTCCATTTTATCATGAGTGATGGTTGGGCATAGCTTTCATCCCTTACAAGGCATATTGTTTGGAATAATTCACGTGCTTGCCTGTCACATCTATACGACATTTGCAACTACATCATTTCTCATAATTCCTCTAACCTTTTGTTGATTTCTTTAGGTTGTTCCTCTATAGCGTATCGGTGGAGCTTATAATAGTTTTCACTAAGAAGTATCTGGCATTTATTCTTCTCCAAGATTCCATGCAATTATAGTTTGTAGCATGTAGTTCATGCTCTGTGCCAATGCTCCCACATTGCATGTTAGTAAATAAGGTTTGTGTATGTCTACTTCTCCCCCATTCCATAATAATGGATCGGTTATTCTGAATGCATATTTAAATGAATGCACTGTTATCCTTTTAAAAGATTTGATGGAACAAATAAATCAGTTGCATGCTATTATTTTGACTTAGATAGGAATAGAACTAGAAATTAATACATGGAATTAATGTTAAGATGGAAAATATAGTAATCTTAGAAATGGGTTGATATGTTTATTAGTTATATTGGTAAAATTAATAATATAATCTAAATCAAGGTAATCTTATACGATAAGAATTAAGTGTTGATATTGCTTTTTATTTATTTGTAATGAATCTGATTTAGAAGTGATTAGAATTAGTGGAAATATTTTGGAATGGAAAGTAAGAGTTTTAGAATTATTGTAGGTATTAAAAAGTGCAAAGAAATAGAAATAGAAGTGTGGAGTTAGAAAAGAGATTAGAATAAGTAGAAATACTTTACATGTTTTATTGTTATTATTATTATTAAAGTTACTTAGCCATGTGAAAATTATTTTAAAATTTAATTCTTATATGGGAAAAGAATATTTTTGTCTTCATAAATAATTGATCATTGTTAGATAAATAAATTTGGGAATTAAATAAGGGAAAATTGATTTATTTATATTTATATAATTGGAAGATTCCTAAATGAGAAAGTTTGATTATTATTTTGTTAATTGTGAACACTGATTTCTTTTATATATGCTTAATAGTCGAATTGAAGTCCACCATGTATTTTTTTGACTGCATTATGGGACTTGTTTGCTTGTTTGGAATAATGTGTTTATTTAGCGAAATTAAGGTGTTTTGAGTTATTGTTTTAATGGGAGTCTTTTGTGCAAAGTGGTTAATGGTAGTCTTCCAGAGGTTTAGGAGGGAGTATTTTGTATGTATGATTCTTATGATGGTTTTACTTTGGAAAGGGTTTGGAAAAGTTTTGTGTTTTGTGTTTTGTGCAAGATGGTCAATGCCTTACACTGTGGTTAGATTCTTGTGATTTGAATAAGTGTGCAAAAAGGTCTATGCCTTGCACTGTTTATAATTTCTTGTGATTGTGATATGTGTGTGAGATGCATCATGCCTTGCACTGTTTATACTTTCTTGTTATTGTGATATGTGTGTGAGATGCATCATGCCTTGCACTGTTTATACTTTCTTGTTATTGTGATATGTGTGTGAGATGGATCATGCCTTGTACTGTTCAAGATGGTAAATGTCTTGCTTGATTTGTAGGGGTTACTAGTTGCAAGTCGGGGGAGTGGCTCTCAATGGGGGTCAGAACCCAAAATGGTGTCCAGGGTAACCCATTTGGGAGTTTCTTAATATAAAGATAACCTTAATAATGAATTAGGGGTAATGGGTAGAACTCACATTAATTAAGATAATGTATGCCTCACTCATGGCTCAAGTGCTCGTTTAGGCTTGAGATGAGATGGGAAGGCCTGGAATGGCAAGATCAACTGCCTTGTCCTCATGAAAGGTACATTGATTCTGCATGATTTTGTGTGGGTGTTGGGGATCGAGAGAGGTCAACAGGGTAACCCAAGATGGGGGTCGGGGCCTAGGAAGATCCGCATGGGTAACCCATATCAAGCTATGTAATGACACTCTTCCCTATTGCAGTCTAGATTTCCCTAGTTATGTGTTCCCCTTCTGTTGTGTGGATGCCTCTGGAAGTGATGTATGTGTTTATGTGATGTTAATATTGTTGCAGTGTTGTGTTGGAGCCATATTTAGCCTTGATTATGTTAGCCTTTTGTCTTCTTGACTGTTTTTTGTAGTGGGACCTTATGTTATCTCCTAGCATGGGGGGTGGACCTTAGGGTTCCACATGGTCGAGAGGTTGGTGCTTTTTCCTCCATTGGGTTTTCCTTGCTACTTGATCGTGTGCATGGAGGTTGAACCTTGAGTAGCGGTTTCCAGTTCATTCTCTAGTTCGAGGAGACAACCTTTATGTATATGCATTGTCAGTTGTATCTCTTATTGTTTATAGATGTATATTCTTCCCAATTGATCTCAAGAAAGCATTGTTGTAAACCTTGTAATGTTGTAGCAAACAGTGATGTACTCTCTTGTAATGGAAAAAGTTGATAATGTATCTTGCATATGTTGGATATTTATAAATGATCTTTACTATTGCTTAGCCGATGGTATGTTATGGAAATGTATATTGTTGATTCATTTAATGGATGGCTACTAAAATAATTCTTGTTCTTGTTTATAGTTGTGTTAGTAATGTAGTCATTGAACCTTAGAGGACTTAGTTTAGTTCACATGTTATGTTGAGATATGCAGTTCACTATTATTTTCTTATTAAAAAAAATTCACGTTATTTAGTCATGTTATGTGTTGTCCTCTGGGATTCCTTGGTGGGGTGTTACAAGGTTTCCAAGTTTTGAGGAAAAACTTTTGATGTCAAAAAGGAGTAGACCATGCACAAGAGGTCTGTGATGGATAACACGCCTCAAACAACATTAAGGAGGATAGCCTCAAACATTGTTCAAAGCTTTGTAACATTTGCATCTAGTGTCCCTACATTAGGAAGCTTATGCAAATATTAAACTCATGAAGAGACAGTGAATAGGAAAACACAATCATAGTGTTGTCTTTAATAGGTACAAGCATGTGTTAAGGAAGGAAGTGAGCAGTTTTTGTCAAAGGACAGTAGGATAACACTTGGAGATGCTTGGTCAAGAGGAAAAACATGGTAGTCCTTAAGGGATAGATTGAGTAGTAGCAACCTCAAAAGGTTTCAACTGACATTGCATCAAATACAGAAAGTGAAAGGTTGCAGTGTCATTTTTCAAAGGAAGACAATGATGAGTGAAGATACAAATCACTGTAAGCTCAAAACTCTGTGGAGACATCATAGACATCATAGTTTTGCAATACAGTGATAAAAGAAATCTGAATTATGAGATAAAGCCTCCAAACCCTCTATGGAAACATGACTTTTACCAAATAATCAACATTTTAAATTTAAGAAATACCCAAGAAAAATAATTCCATACAATGCAGCTACACACGAAACTTACAGAGGAGACTGATCTTAAAAGATAATTGATATTCATAATTGTGTGTTTATAAAAGGTGATGAAAGCTCCTTATATAGAAAATTACAAGACAATGTTTCTAAAAAGAAACAATCATTAACTAAAGCTAACTAAAGTAGAAATCAAAAAGATGCTAAAACAACTAAAGCATAACTAAAGTTACTAAAAACTAACTAAAGCTAAGATGACCATTAATATTACATTTACTATTTTAATACCCTCCCTTAATGGTCATCCTATAAACAAAAACTATGTCTACCAAAATTCTTTTGAAAACATATCATCGGTGACTGATAACTAGAGAAGCTCATAACCAGGATGATTACAAATCCTTTCCCATTGAACAATCAAATCAAGACACCGACACTTGAAAACTGTGAGATTCCTCTGCTTCCAAGTAGTATAACTTTTCTCATTGAACCTCTGCGTACTTTCCAACATGACGTTGGTCAAAGCAGCCATCCCTCCCATTTTCCAAAAGCCCAAAAAAAACGTAAATTTGTGATCAGTTGGCACAAAATCTGGACAATCAGCTTGCACAACTCATGATTTTTCAAAAATCATCTTAAAAGAGGCCCATAAACTATAAGATTTTTCAGAAAAACCTTCAAAAACTCTGAAAAAGTAAGATTTTTTCAAAAAAAATCCTCCAAAAACTACAAATTTTTTAAAGATTTTTTTTCAAAAACTCTTTAAAATCTTCATATGCATGATTTTTGTTGAGAAAAAAATCACTCAAAAAAACTGGTATGTGAATCCTAGCAGGAACCACAATTTTTTAGATAGAGAAAAATTTGTCCAAAAACTCTTATAAATTTTTTAGAAGAATTGAAAAATATTTGCAAAATTTTATTTTTCTTAGAAAAATTATGTCAAGATCCTCATTGGCTGCGCTCGAGGTCGCACCATTCCTAGTTGGTCCCAATAAGGGAAGTCGTGAGACTAGAGGGATTCGATCCAGCCGCGGGTTTAACCCAATTGGCAATAGGCTGCTACCTGTCATAACGGCGTTGTATTGAAGTTAGTTAGATTGAACCGGCGTTGTATTGAAGACGGAACCCTACGGCCCCGGCTAGACGATGACCGGGGATAAAGGCCCGGAGTCTTTTCCATGATAGATGCAATGGCACTTAACGAATAGATGCATGTCGATCAGCTGCCCTACTCTCTATAGGGCCCATGAGAGCGCTTGCGGCCCCTACTCTCTATAGGGTGTTCTCGACCGAATGCGCTTTTTTTTTCGCCCGACCGAATGCGCGTCATGCCAGACCTTTCGAATATTCGACGATTGCTCGCACATCTATAAGCTAAGCTGAGCTAAGCAACATAGCAATGTTAGGATCTATATCAAGAATATGACCCTACTATCTACAGGGCGCCTGTAGATAGTAGGGCCACGCTCCTTTTTTGAAGGGCCCCCACGGGCTCCCACCAAGAAGGTACAGGCTCCAGATTCTACTAGCCTATAGAATGGTAGGGGCCCGGCCCGATTATTCGTCTCAAGTCGGGAAAATGAATCTAATCTGGTCATGTCTCATCGAACTCCGCGGTTGGATGATCAATCGATAGTTGGATGTTGGGAAGACGTCTTCCCTCCGGAGGTCCGGGAATCAATCAGTTGGTTGGAATTCTCGGTGTTGGAATGAATAGTAAGGCGCCAATCCAATGATATGATGCGGGTTCAATGTGAGCCAATGTGCCGGGTGGGGTGAGCCAATGATAGCGAATAGGTTCCAATGATAGCGATAAGGCGCCGATGATATGATCTGATGCAGGTTCGATTCTCATTCAGGTTGTTCAATATCGGGCGATGATGCAGGTTGGTTCAATGCGAGTGAGCTAATGATTCAATGCCAAGTGTATGCAGGTTGGTTCAATGCGAACCAATGCCCTACGGAACTAGCCGGGGCCGCATCTATAGCTATTGCCGGGCCCCGGAACTAGAATCCCCACCCGCCCCCTACTACTCTAAAGGGCGTGGGGGCCCCGGAACAACAATAGAATAGAGGGCCTCCCGGAACTTTTCTCTCCCATCCCAAGACGGACCCCACCATCCGTAGCGGCCCCGACCCCACCATCCGTAGCGGCCCCAACCCCACCGGGAACTATGATTCCCTCCCACCTTATGCTAGCTTATTCTAGCTTATTCTAGCGTATTCTAGCTTCTCCTACTCCATTAATCCCGACTTAATTGACCCTCTCTTCGCCACCACCCCACGCTCTCCACCCGATCCCGCCGTTCGTTGGGTCCCTCGTTCTCTCGTCCGTGACTCATTCCTTCCCATCCATCCCCCACACCATCCGCGGTCCATACCGCCCCCATATCCCCCTATTTCGGGGTATCCCGTACCAATATCGGCCTCTCCCATAGAGAGACAAAGAAGGGGGTATAGTGACAAGGAATACCCCTCTCCCACTGTTCCGACATTAAACGTGTTCCAACATCATTGTTCCTTCCCTGAATTTCATTCATAAAACTATCCAAATGGCACAAAACCCTAGGTTGATGCACACCCACAAATTCAGAAAGAAAAATCCCACGATTTTCCCTCAAAAATTCTTCACAAAATCTTCTAAAAAAAAGGGCTTAAAAAAAAGCTTTCGACTCTAAAAAATTTCTAAAACTTCTTCGATTTCTTATTTTAAAAAAAAATCGGCTAAAACTAATCAGGTTCAAGCTTGAGCTCTGATATCATGAAAAGATAATTGATATTCATAATTGTGTGTTTACACAAGGAAATGAAAGCTCCTTATATAGAAAATTACAAGACGATGTTTCTAAAAAGAAACAATCGTTAACTAAAGCTAACTAAAGCAGAAATAAAAAAAGATGCTAAAACAACTAAAGCGTAACTAAAGTTACTAAAAACTAACTAAAGCTAAGATGACCATTAATATTACACTTAATATTTTAATTTGATCTTCCACTCCCA
The DNA here is from genome assembly GCA_007258455.2 of Sequoia sempervirens. NCBI lineage: Eukaryota > Viridiplantae > Streptophyta > Pinopsida > Cupressales > Cupressaceae > Sequoia > Sequoia sempervirens. The sequence goes on from VDFB02281492.1 coordinate 562,267,472, forward strand.
ACTCTACTTCTTATTCCATTTGAAGAGGACAACCTCTGCCCCATCAGTCAGCTATGTAAGTTCAACATTGACAAATACAAATATTTTTAGCACAAGAAACAATCCTCACCCATCTAAACAAGCACCCATAAGACAAACCTGAAAATTTGAGTTTATCATAATCAATTTATTTTGTTCTTCCTCAAACCCCAAACGGAAAATTCAAAACTAAAAGCACCATTTTACCTCTGCCACGAGACAAGCTGATCAATGAGCATAAAACAACATCCAGGCTATAGCCGCAGGTTTCCTTCAGTGTTCAGATCTAGTTTTGTGCGGTGTTGGTCTCTGCTCCTTGGAGTGGCGAGGAGAAACCTTCCCTGTGAAGGATAAAGGCTGGAATTTTTTTTACAGTTTAAAATCTTCCAAATGTTTTACGTATTATTTTTTATTGTAATGACATTTTTAAAGGGTGGGGAAGAGGGAAATTGGAAGCACCCAAATAAATGGACTTCAAATTTTTATTTGTGTGACTAACTATTTAGTCATTTTTATTTGTGTGACTAATTATTTAGTTGTGTTTTTTACCCAACGATCAAATTAGTCATTTATTTAGTCATTTATAGTTGTGTTGCAAAAAAAGTTAGAATTTAGTCATTTTTAGTTGTCGTGACTAAAAGTTATAGTCACACAGTCATTTATTTTCCAAATTCTACTAGTGAATATGAGTTTGAGTCATTGTACTACTCAACTCAAGGTTCCAACAAGGTTCCACCAAGTGGAAAATGAGGAATACCACATAACCTTGAAGATTTCAACTACCTCTTCAAGTGATACATTGCCACATAAGGTGGCTTAATACATAAACAAACAAAAAAAATTAAATAATAGATATTTTACTCTAACACCCACCTTTAAGCTTAGCTTAGGTGGGTACACAGATGGATGGGTCTTGACAACTAGGCCTGATGAGGTACCCATGTACAATAAAACACTCCCAAAAGGTGGATAAAGGTAGAAAAACCTGTGGGAAAATACTACCCTCCAAAATGGAGATGATGTGAAGGCTCCCAAAAGATGATGAATTGCTCTTTGTGATATGCTACTAGAAAAAACTTTTGGATGCTCTTGATGAAGTGCCTCTGAATTATGATGCAACAAGAGATAAAGGAGGAGATTAACTATCCATACTGGAAGTGGAAGAACAAATCAGTGAGTACGAATCCGATGTAGTAAAGTGTGAAAATGTATAAACATGAGATAGTTGATCAATATCGCCCACTACAACAATATTTCTGCTCTAAGAACCTCGAATTGTCACTGAAGTTGATGTAAACTCAACTATCTCTCTAGATTTGGAAAGTTGATAAACAAAAAGAATTTTGTTTTCTAATTTAGGAATAAAAAAAAAAAATTAGGAATACTCTAATTGCATACATCAATTGTACCTTGACCACAAACTCATATGAAAGTGCTATTAGCTACTTGTACTTTGTTTACACTAGAAGGATAAAGGCACATGTACACTTCCCGATAAGGAGACATATGATGTGATGCTCCTGAATCAAGAACCTATTTATCAATCTCTGAACCTTTAGTAGCTATTAGTACTTTTCCTTTACATAGTGAACTAGATGAAGATTAAATTTGTTAGAGATATGAACTCCTTGTTTCTCAAGGTGATATATCCTTTTCTTCATACATTTATCTTCAATATGCCCAATTTTCTTGCAGAACTTGCACACTTCACTTTTTGTGTTTTACCAGTTTTTATTTCTTTGTCCTTTTGTTTCGTTACAATAAGTACTTATGGCTTTGAATACTACAATGTACCCATTCAAATTAGTCTGTATTGTTCCTTTATGAGAGAAACAACAAAATATGAGAGTGATGGCATAATATGTAGTGTGCACCAAAGACATTCTTCGTTGCATGGAAGGTAGAAACAAATACTGAATATTGAGGGCCCAATTTTGACAAGATACTTAGGACCAATTATTCATCCTATTTTTCAATTCCACTTTGTTTGAGTTGAAACCTTAGAAGATTTTTAATTTATTAAAGAACTCTTGGATTGTGTTGAAGTCTGGTGGATTAAGACTTATCAATTCATTTTCCAATTGATGTCCTTTCATAACATTTTTCTTACCAAACAAATCGTCTAATGTTGTCCATGCATCATTAGGAGTTGTGGTAGAGTTGCTATGTAAAAGAAGATAAGTAGAAATGAATGTACATAATGCACCATAGACTTCATTATTATGATTATGCCACTTTTGTTTCTCAGTTGTTTGTGTAGGTCTGAGTTCCAAACCCATAGTGACACGACGCAAACCCGATTTCTTAAGTTTTATCTCCATTGATTGCTTCCATTCATGGAAGTTAAATGGAGTTAGAATTATATCCATATTAAAAAATAATACACAAGACCCCCCTTGATTATGATTTTTGACCCCCCCTTAAAAGTTGGCACTTTATAAGTTTTAGTGCATATAACAAGTTCAAAGTAACAAATAATGACACTGTATAAATGAGTGTGATATCATTTTCTATGAAATAAGAAAGTGATATTCATTTTTAGAACTTTACTCAATGTGAGTAGCTAATCAAAAGATACAATAATCATTTATGCCTAATTTTACACTTAAAAACTACAAGTTTTCCTTTTACAAGAGGAATCAAAAATTTGTTTAACAACATAATTTGTGCATTGTCTCTACGCTAATTTTTCATGCTCAGAAAGATCTTTTTGATGAGTATTCACAATTGATTTTTCGACTTACTATTTGAAAGTTACAATAAAAAGAAAAAAAACTTTTTGTTACAAGCTCTTTGTAATTAAACCATAATTTAAACTTTATCCTAGACAATGTAAGAATTAACATTTGATAGTTACAACAAATGACAAGGCAATGGTTAATGCTACATTAAACACAATAACAAATTAAGAGGGCTTTTAATGCGACATGGTAATTTGACAAAGTCAAAAACCTGAAGAAGGCACTTTGTGAAACTTTAATCAAGGCCAAGTCAAGGATTCTAATAAACCACGTGAGCGCTAGACTTAGACTCCACTAAATGCATTCAAAACAGACATAAAAGATAACTCCACACAAGTGAAATAATCACTCAATCATAGCAAATGAAGAATCAAATAACAGCTGCAAACTCCACGTAGGAAATGCATGGCTCACCAGTGTAGAAGTCATGCAAGTGTGGGAGTTTAGAGGGATATTGACGGGGTCTTCAAAGACCATTGAACAGCATGTTTGAGATAAAGGCGTGGAGGCTGGAAACTTAAATCTACAACATGCTAAGAGAGATTCTCATATCCAGCACAAGATCAAGATCAAGATAAAGTTGACCTCTATAGACCTGTCAAATGCTGCAAGATCAAATCAAATTCTTACGTGCCGCCTATATTGATGAATCTCCATGCTACAAATGATTAAGGAAGGTTGTTGGAGAGTGAGGATAGCATGGAGGGACTGGCAAGAGGGAAGGAGTGCCACGACTAAGGAGGTGGTGGAGATCACAGCAACACACACCGTCATACCTCTCATGCAATGGATATGTTTGCTGCTGCTTGCTGCTTTCTTGCTTGACCCATACGCCTTGCGTATAGATCTAGACCAACGTGCCTCAAATTGCTTATCCAACATGCCTCTGCATGGAAAAATGCAGACAAAAAATGGTCGATGCAGATCTTTAAACAAAATGGTTTTGTCATGCCTGACAAATCAAAGTCTTTTTGATGTCTTCCCACGCTCACACCCAAGCAAACTTTCAAATCGATCTGGTAATGAATCAAACATAGACTATGAAGGAGGGGTTAATGAAATACAAATCTCGCCCTTAGCACATGACCTGAAATGCATGTGACACTATTATATACTTGTGGTCTGCTACATAAGTTACATCGACTTCCCTTTATGAACCGATGATGAGATTAATGAACTCAACCCTCGAAGAAACATAAACAGAAATGGACACATAGCAACACATTTGCATATACATTGTTTTTCAAGAAATAATTCATAGATAATAAACTCGAACCAGTAATCAAATACATAGTGGCTTTGATACCATGTTGGTACAACCAAGATCTTTGATTAAGTATTGATACCAACAGATCTATGAAATTGAGAAATAATGAATATGGTGCAAAAATGAATGAATTGAAGTGTGTGGAATCCTCAAAGAGGACGATGTACATATAGGAATATGAGTTTGAGTCACTGTAGGAGTGTTCAACTCAAGGTGGCAATAAGGTTCCACCAAGTGGTAAATGATGTTCATGCCATACAACCTTGAAGAGTTCAACTACCTCTTCAAGTGATACATCACCACATAAGGTGGCTTAATACATAAAGTAAAATAAGCAATTAAATAATAGTTATTTTACTCTAACATTCTTGTGGTTTCTAAACTATATAGAGTTGTCAATGGACCTCCAGGTGCTGACATGAGTAAACAAAGAAGATGAATTTGTTTAAAGGAATCAACTATGTGGGGTGTTTTTATAACCATTCCCACGTATCAACAGGGTTTCATTTTCTTTAGAAATATTTGAAGGAAGATAAAAGGCATGTGTTTTGGATTTTTGGATGGTTATGTAGAACATGATCCAAATATGTTGATATGGGGACAATTCAATGATGATGTGGTTATCATCTAAAATACTTATTGACTCTATAAATGGGATTCACTAAACAGGGTTGATATGCCTATCAAGTAATCATTGCAATCAACTTTATTGGAAAACACAAATGTGAAGATCCAACTAACCTAAGTCACAATAAACCAAAGATGTAGGAACATTCAATCTTGAAGAAGAATAAAGTGAAGGAGATATGATATTAATACAAGGTGTAGGAACTAATGAGGAGGATAGAAATCCAAGGTTCAACAAATCAAAATGTATCTCTTTATGCATGTTGAAGGTCGATCATTATATATTTGACACTCTCATTTTATTTGATAGACATGCTTGTTTGTGCTCATCATTTGCTTGTGAAATTTATCGTTGTTCTTGCATTTTGTTCTTCATTCCTCCAACATTGGTTTTGAAGGCTTCAAAGTACCCATTTGAATTAGTTTATCTTGTTCCTTTGTGATAGAAAAAACAAAAAAAATTAATTGAAGCCATAGAGAAGTGTACAACAAGATCACTATTTGTCACATGAAATTAAAAATAAACACTTAACATAGCACCCCAATGGGGTTTAAACCTTGGTGAAAAGGGAAACAACACCACATTTAAACCATCAAACTATGCAAATAATGGCAAGGTTAAGACACTTAATACCAAGTGTTCATCTTGATTTTCAATTCTACATTGTTTGAGTTGAAACCTGATGAAATTCATTTTTTTCAATAAATCCTATATATGTTGAAGTCTTGTGGATTTAGAATTATTCATTAATTTTCCAACTAATTCCCTCTTATTATATCATTTTTTCCAAAAAAATCTCCAATGTGTCCATACATCATTAGGTGTTGTGGAAGATTCAATGTAAAAGAGAAGATCTAGAGAAGTGGACATACACAATGTGCCATAGGCTTCATCACTATGATTATGCTATTTGCACTTTTCTATAGCTATTGTAGGTTAAGTTCCAAACCCATTGTGACCTTATATTATTCTAATTTCTTGAGATGAATATCCATTTATATTTCCATTCTAGTAATTAAATTCAACTATGTCTGGATCCATTTTTTGAGAACTAAAAAAAACACAAGATAACCCTCACGATTTGATTATAATTAAAATTAGGCCCTCCAAGAAATATGTAAAAGAAAAAATAAAATTTTATTTAAGATTGGATGCCCAAATCATCCATTTATAACAAATATTTTTACATTTTTTTATAAAATAGGCTATTAAAATCTTAATTTTACTTGCAATATTGGATTCCTTATGAAATTCTCGTATTTATCCAGAAAAAATGTAATATTTGGATAATCGGAGTGAAATTTATGTCCTGTTTAAATTTAATACAAAGTTGTGACTTCAGAGTTAAAAAAATAGATAAAATGTTATAATTTACCAAAAAGTGATTACACTAAGCTACATTATGGATGAAAGTAGCCTTCTGCTGATTATTGAGGTGTGATAAAACAACTCTTGGACCAAAAGTTGTGGAAAAATGAAAAAAACCACATCTTTACAAGATTTATAAAGGTTATGGCGATTAGTAAACCACAACCATGAAGTTAAATTACATAATTAATTGTTAGCATTAAATTGTTTAACAACCCAGAAGATTCATTAGAGTATAATGCCACATAGATGAGGGTTGTGATTTTGAAATAGACTTATATTCTAATTGATAGAGTGATGTTGAGATTTCCACTAAAGGGAATGTGTATGTTAGAGGGCATTGACCAATCCCACTTGCAATTAACCTTCTACAAAAATATTAAAAATATTTTTTTTTGGAAACATTATAGGTGGCATTTTTATACAAATCAACTAATCTTCAAAATGTCTAAGCAAAGCCATCAATTGTAGAACTTCTTAGAGCCCTTAGAAATATGGTGAAATCATCGAGCACCACTAAATATTTCATGGATATTATCATACCAAGGTTAGTCGAGACCACCTCATACTTGATATAGAGATCGATGATTGTATCTCTGGTGAGGTTTTCTAAGGGAAGATCCATGATGTTGAACTAGTGCTTGTAGCTCATAATTTCCAGTGGAGGAGAGATGGAGACCTTTTCATTTTAAGAAGAGATCAACCACTTGCTAAAATCAATCATCAACCACATTTTTTCAATCAAAAGCTTAAGCTATGATTAATAATAATGGCATTTACTTTCTAACTTTTGAAACCTTAGTCAATGTTGATGGCAAGTACATTCTCATTTTTAAAAATAGCATAGTGCTATCATGAATAAAACCTTTGACTACCCACCTGATCTCGAGATCTTGTAGAGGTTCAAAATCCCTAAATGTACAAATAAATCCTCAACCAATTCCCTTGGCTCATCCTTTCTCATGCCTCATAACTTAGAATACTATAGGAGGAATGTTGGGGTCCTATGCATGATCTTCAACAACTAGAAAATATTAAACATTGTTAATGACAAGACTGCCAAGCTAGGCCAACACATCAACAAGGTTTGAATCCAGATCCCTAATGAGTCTCAACCATGGAAATCATGCAAAGAGTGGGATGCATGCAACCAAGCCAAAAATAGTCGATGGATTAAGGCCAAAACTAAGCGTAGGAATGTCTTTAAACCATACAAAATGAATAATTTTGACCAAAATATGACAAAGGGAAGTTGAACTGAGCCCCCTTTGCTAATGTTTTTTCTATATATTTTTTTGTAAAAAATTGTATAAGCATGGATCCATGTGGATTCTATATGGTACCACAAGGTACAAGAGTAAATTTTTTTACAAAATTTAAAGGTTACCAAATTTGATGAAAAAAAAGGTTATTCTTCATTTCTCTAGTCTTATGGGCTCAATAGATATGTCTATTTAGCATCATGATTCTTTCTTGATAGGGATGAGTGCTAAATTCATGAAAAATAGGAAGGAACTTGTTGTTCATGGATATAATTCCATATTCGAGCAGCCAATATCACAATGCAATAAAAAATTAACTTCCACAAGTGAATATTGAGCGCAAGCAAGCATGCCTATCAAATAAAATGAAAGTTTTTAAATATATAATGAATTCCTTACATATAAAGGTGAGGTATAGGAGGTAGGAAGCTCAGATTGAATGTATGACTATCCCTCCAAATGTGCAACACATGTTAGCTCATATGAAAACTATGAGAGTATGTGCTAAGTATACATGATATATGTGTCTCAAGAGGTGAGTACATGCGTCTAAACCACATGAGGTAAGACAAAAACTAAAAATTTCCTAAGTCTAGATACTTAACAAGTATGAATGGATCAACCTAGAAAGAGTGAAATGCTAACTAGTTTAATAATTACCCTATTAACACTAACACTTTACACTATGCTATCTTTTAGAGCTATAATTTTTGTAATCCTTTTTCTCACATTCCTTGTGGTATGAATTCCTTCCAGTATCTTCAATTCCTTACTCTTTGTGAATCCCTCCATTCTTCCATTTTCCTTCACTTTCTCCCTTTCCAAGATCTTGATGTGGATCTAGACATTTCTTCCACCTCTTGACCCCCTCATCCACTTATTTATCCATTTTTGTATCATTTATCCACATTCTCCCATTCTCTCCTTTTGTGAGCTTACAAGGTTCATCAAGATATTTACCTTTCTATTCCTACATTCAAACCTCCCTTTCTTTCCCAAATTGAAGTCTTATTCCTCTCTCTTTTTTGTCTTTGTAAAATTTCCAAGTGGATTTGGGTATTTTCCTTAGTCATTCCATCCACATCCTACATCCAATTTTAAAAAGTTTCCCTGCATCTTTTTCTCTCCCTACCATACTGATTTTTGACATCCATCCAAACATCTTCCATTCCCTTTTACCTTTAAACCTTCCTACCATTATTTATTTTCCACAAGTCTTCCATTTCTTTCCTTCTGTGATTTTCCCCTACACATCTAGATATTTCGATCTTCATACTCTTATACACTTCCATCACCCACTTCCACATTCCAATCCCATAAAATCTCTAATAACATTTTCCCTCCTTTTCTATTATGTGGATTTCCACCTAACTTTCATACATCTACTCCTCCACTCAAGGGCATCCTATCTTGATATCCAGTCTTCCATCCTTTTCCTAAATTCCTCATTGAAGCCTCCTTTATTTATTTCACCCCTTTTGTGAAGTTTATTTGTGCTTTAGGACTTCCATTCTTTCATCCATTTTTAACTTTTGGTCATAACCTGAAACCCCGCATGCCCATTTCTTCCACCCTATTCTAATTCTAACTTTCCTATTTTTTCTAGATCACTTTCTCCACTCCATTAAACCTCACATTATACCATTAATGCCAATTTTGACCCTTGCAACCATCTATCTTGAACTTTCCCACCAAAAATTCATTATTTATTCAAAGGGCACATATCCAAATGTACTTTCAATAATGAAGGATGTGGGAAACCATGTTATCATTAGTGTAGTTGTTGAAGCTCCAAATGTTGATGATCTTAATGTTGAATCTACATCATGCATCTTCTATTTTTTTGCAATCAACTAGACACACAATTGAAGTGCTATAAATACCAATTCACTTGTCATTGAAATAGTCCTGAGCCTTTTCTCCATTCTTCATGACATCAAGCAATATCTAGGGTTTAAATCTCTACATATCTAGTCACCATTAGTGAAATTAATTTTTTAAATCATGAAGTGTTAGATATTAATATATTGTTTGTAATGATTATTTTCTTGAGTTGCATGTGGATTTTTAAAATTTTGGAGAGAAATTATTAAGCATGTTTAGTATTAATATCACCTCTTTTTTCACCTATGTGTTGTGTCTTTTATTCAATTGTGACTCTATAACCCAATATAAGGGACCAAACCCAGAAATTTTTGGCACTCCATGCATCTTAAATTGAGAAAAATCATTCAATAATAGTTTCTATAACATAGACAAAACAATGTCATCTATAGAAACACCATTGGTGCACCAAAACAAGTGAAACTTGGACTGAGCAAACACACAATCATCAGAAACATAAATCCACAACTGCAAAGCAAAAATACATGATGTGGTGAAGTGCAAAGACATCCAGTTCTTCCGTAGAAATCATTCATAGGAACTTAACATGTACTTACTCTGTTAACACTGAAACACTTTATGATAAAAGATATGCATAGAAACTTGGAATACGCATACCTCATAGTTGTGTAGAGCTACCCTTCGAGATGTAATACCATATCTTCATCTGCATAGACATGTGGAGCATTAGAAAAATCTCTTGTGGTGCCAATCTTTGTTCCTTAGATAGTTTGGAGAGTTATCCAATTATTTTCATATCTCATGTGAAGACTCTCATCAAGAACATCATTCAAAAAAATTTGATCAAATCACTTTTACATCAAACATAAACTTCAGAATATAAGGTAAAACTGTGTACCAATTGAACCACATTAGCTCATCAATCATAATTCTTCAATTAGGAACAATATAAGTGCATGTGGTAGTAACATAAGTTGACATCAATGACAATGCACTAACAACACATTTGTCAACATCAATGACTATAGCATTGCTCAATCATAGGGGATTGGTGTCTTCCTTTAAGGTTGTAACTCATGTAGTTTGGTTCCTATAAAATAATTGTAAGTTTTATATTATTTTTGTGAGGTTGGATTTGGGTAGTAATTCTAAACATCTCTTCTCACTATGGTTTTTACCTTCAAGGTTTCTATGAAATATAGTGTTCTCTTATGTGAATGTGTTCATTACTTGCATTTACATTGATTATGTTTTCATAATATTATGAATGTAGTGGTTTAAAGTAGAAAGTATTACTGATTCACCCCCTCTTAGTGTTTGTGTGTCTAAAAAACTAACACCCCCTTAAGTGCAAATTATTAAGGATAAATATCATGATGATGGGTCTTGACTAATAGGCCATCTTAGGTACCCATATGAATATAAATTTCTCATAAATTGAGTAAATGATGAAAACTTGTAGGATAAAAACCCCTCTTCAAAAGAGAGGATACAATTAGAATGTAAAAGTGGAGAAGATAGAAGGAGGAATCATGAGGACCCTGTAACATGCCAACCCTTCAATGTAGTAAAAATGCCTAAGTTTTACTTTATGAGTAAATAAATTATGTAACAAGCCATTGCAATAAAAAAAATCTTTATTTATTGAGAATATATGAACAAGATGCCATATAAAATTAAAATGAAGATTCCATTTCATTACAATAACTTCATAAGTTACAACAATATAAGAATGCATACATTTACCTACATAGCTCCAATGAGCTTTAGAAAAAATAGTTGTAAGACGGTCTAGGATCTTCCCTTTCAAATCTTGGTTCTTTTGTTGCCTACTGTGAAGGAGAAGCATCACTCAAGCACTTTTCTTCCAACCACATACTCTTAATAATGTCCCCCACACATCTATCATTCAATAGATGGCCCTTCCCTTTGATGAAGAGATTGGTAGAGTAACCAATAATGACAACCAAATGAGCATAGTGTTGTGTCCTACATAACTAGAACATGTAATCCCATAATCTATAACTAGCATGTAATATTGGATCACGATGAACTGACAATGGAGTCTTGGCATTCACACTTCTTTAGTGGAATCTTCAAACATTCCCACTACTTTGATCAAAGTATTTCATTCAATATTTCTACTGAGGGTCATCTTCTCACATACACTACTCAGGGCCAATTTGACTTAAGGCCATCTTAAACTACACATAGGTATTTCCTTCAATGGATAATCTATCATCCCAGAGATAACCTATCACTATTTAACATACTTGGAATAAACCTACTTAACCAATAAGTACACAAGCTAGGTATTTCCTTCAATGGATAATCTATCATCCCAGAGATAACCTATCACCATATACTTGGAATAAACCTACTTAACCAATAAGCACACAAGTTCCTTCCCATACTAGATAAACAATCCTAGGAATAAACACAAGATATTGTAGTTAAATAAATAACTTTGCTAAGTGTAGCACATGTGCCACTCATGTTCAATCATACCTAGTATATAATACCTATGATAAACACCAATCTCCTATTATGGAGTACTTACAAGCACATCATAAAAACAACATAGATGCTTCTATTCCCATCTCTATGAAATTTTAAACTCTCTAAATGTAAGATTTCATAATAGGCAATTCACAACACTCATAGAGAACAATCTTTCATAAATGAAATAACAAAAGAGAATATCCACATGTCTGTTATCTCTAATCCAATCACTTTGACAACAATGCAGCCTCTCCAAACAACAACACGCTTGCCAATAGGTCTTCAAGAAACATCACTAAGAACTTATAACTCTCAAGTTGATAGATTACTTCACTCAAACATCAACTCCCTCTCTCAATATGATGGAAATATCCCTCTCTTTCTCACAAATAAAATTGAGAATAAGTTGATAATAAAGTAGCATAAAGACTTGCAAGAAGAATAAGGAATGTGTCCTTTCAAATGATCAAGCACTTCTATTTATATAACATCTTGGTAACTTCTCAGCCTATAGTTTATGCATGCAAATGGACAAAAAACTCCATGCAAAGCAACACATGAAACTCAACAAAAATGTGGCAATCAAACAGGCTCATACTCAGCAAAATCATCTAAAGATCGACTTGCAATATTGACAACAATCAAAGACTAATTTAAATTTGATGCTTAATTCAAATTATCTCATGCAATAGACATCCACAGTAATTAGGTTTCCAGAGGTGGCACCAAATCCATCTACACTCCTCACTGTTGGCGAGGTTTCTTTTCCATTAGAAATAGTCAACTACCAATTCATAACACCAAGCATCCATCAACTTGGTGTGGAGATGAGTCAACTAAGACATTAAATACATTTGACAAAGTCATCATCAGTTGTAGAAAACATGGTAGATATGTTTACCAAGTCAAAGTTAATTTATCATAGGCATCGACTAAGTCCATGCTTTGCATTGACATAAGACAACAACACCAAATGCAATACAAATGTCTCATATCATGTGACAATATGAGTGAGGCTCGACTTCACAAAACAGTCATAAGCAACTTTCATTCAGCCTCCAATATCATAGTCATTAATTACTATTATCGACCTCCAATATCATAGTCACTAACGACTATAATCAACCTTTATAAATTGGCTTCTATTAAGATAAATGATAGTTGATAAATAATATATATAATATATTTAAATAGATATTATTATATATATATATATAATATATCATATACATATATATATATATATATATATATATATATATATATATGTATATATATATATATATGTATGTATATGTATATGTATATGTATATGTATATGTATATGTATATATATACATATATATATAATGTTAATATATATTTACATGTATATAGTATATACCTCTATATTACCTTATATGTAGGGTATATCTATATCAATGCATTTTGTATGGCGTGTCCATTTTCCAATGTCGTGTGCATCCATACACATATACATATGAATACATGTATACCATACACACACACCTGAGATACATATATATATATATATATATATATATATATATATATATATATATATATATATATATATATATATATATATATATATATATATATATATATATATATTCACATTCGATTCACATATACCCATTCATAATTACCATCATATTGATAAGTAAATATGTGTAGTACATCTATACATGTACATATACATGTCGTTAGATCCCATTGACATGTATGTGCATGTATATATACCTACTCCACGTACGTCCCACTTATCAATATAATCGTAACAGTATAAGAAAGATCTCCAAAGCTCAAATAGATAAACATCAACCAACAATGCACACAATAGTAAACAAGACTCTACTAATGCTAACACATCAACTAAGGATGACTTACCAACTTCCCACAAACTGACTCAACTCAATCATTCTACTATGTGTGTGTATGCTCATATAGTTTACGTTATTAGTTACTCGACCAAGATCTTCTCCTGAGTGATACTTCCCCTCCACTCGGAGGAATGAATATTTACCTACAACCACTAACACATGTCCATAATAGTCAATTGTTCACAAAATATTCAGTATACATAATGCATCTCCTGAGTTAGAATATCAATTCAATAACCATCCATTCACATATATGAAGTACTTTTCCATCAGATGTGATATCATATATTCATACTCCATTGATAACAAAGTACAAGAACAATTCATTCATCCCCAAAATTCACATTACATTCACATTTTACCTACATAGTAACAATAAATAAGTAATTACACAATTGGGATTATATGAGACCCCCAAGAATAATTCTATCACATAAGTACAAGAAATATTCCCCCCTTAGGAGAGATAAAGAGAGATTATGGAGCCCCCATAAGATGATAGATCTTGCATTGCTAAATGATGCTCGAAGGAAAATGTAAAATGTGATCCTTGAATGTCAACTAACATATCTCCCTTGTGGAAGAAATAGAACTATAGATCGTGCATGAAAAATTCCCATGTGAGAAAGAATTTAATACTTTAAATGATTCACAAAGGTCGAGAAAGACAATAGTAAGATTTTTGAAATCTGCTCCAAATGCTCCATGTGAAAGTTGATGTGAGACATGATCCAACTATGTAGATGTGTGGACAATTCAGTTATGATGTGGATTTATCATCTAAAAATGCTTACTAATATAAAAGATAGGATTCACTAAACAAGTTTGATATACCTATCAAGTAATCATTACAATCAACTTTGTTAGGAAACACAAATGTGAATATCAACTATCTAAATCCGCGATAAAACAAAAGATGTAGGAACCTCAATCTTGAAGAGTGGAGATATGATATTAATGCAAGATGTAGGAACTAATGAGGGAGGATAGAAATCCAAGGTTCAACAAATCAAAATGTATCTCTTTATGCATGTTGAAGGTCGATCATTATATATTTGACACTCTCATTTTATTTGATAGACATGCTTGTTTGTGCTCATCATTCACTTGTGAAATTTATCGTTGTTCTTGCATTTTGTTCTTCGTTGCTCCAACATTGGCTTTGAAGGCTTCAAATTACCCATTTGAATTAGTTTATCTTGTTCCTTTGTGATAGAAAAAACAAAAATAATAATTGAAGCCATAGAGAAGTGTACAACAAGATCACTGTTTGTCACATGAAATTAAAAACAAACACTTAACATAGCACCCCAATCCAATCCAAGGTTTAAACCTTGGTGAAAAGGGAAACAACGCCACATTTAAACCATCAAACTATGCAAATAATGGCAAGGTTAAGACACTTAATACCAAGTGTTCATCTTGATTTTCAATTCTACATTGTTTGAGTCAAAACCTGATCAAATTCATTTTTTTCAATAAATCCTATATATGTTGAAGTCTTGTGGATTTATACTTATTGATTAATGTTCCAATTGATGTCGTCTCATTATATCATTTTTTCTAAACAAATTGTAGATAATGTGTCCATACATCATTAGGTGTTATGGAAGATTCAATGTGAAAGAGAAGATCTTGAGAAATGGACATACACAATGTACCATAGGCTTTACCACTATGGTTATACTATTTGTGCTTTTCTATAGATATTGTGGGTTAAAGTTCCAAACCCATTGTGACCTTATATAATCCTTTTTTCTTGAGATAAATCTCAATTTTTTATTTCCATTCATAGTAATTAAATGCAACTAGGATTAGGTCCATTTTTGGAGAACTAAAAAAATACAAGACAACCCCTCACGATTTGATTATAATTGAAATTAAGCCCCCCATGAAATATGTACAAGAAAAATTACAAGTTGATTTAAGATTGGATGCCTAAATAATCCATTTATAACAAATATTTTTACATATTTTATAAAATAGGCTATTAAAATCTTAATTTTACATGCAATATTGGATTCCTCACGAAATTGTCATATTTTTCCAAAAAATTGTAATATTTGGATAATCGGGGTGAAATTTATGCCCCATTTAAATTTAATACAAATTTGTGACTTCAGAGCTAAAAAAATAGTTAAAATGTTACAATTTACCAAAAAATGATTGCACTACTACATTATGGATGAAAGTAGCCTTTTCTTGATTATTGAAGTGTGATAAAACACCTCTTGGATCAAAAGTTGTGGGAAAATTAAAAAATCCACCTCTTTACAAGATTTATAAAGGTTATGGCGATTAGTAAACCACGACCATGAAGTTAAATAAAATCATTAATTATTAGCATTAAATTGTTTAACAACCCAAAAGATTCATTAGAGTATAATGTCACATAGAAGAGGGTTTTGATTTTGAAATAGAATTATATACTAATTGATAGAGTGATGTTGAAACTGCCAATGAAGGGAATGTGTGTGTTAGTGGGCATTGACCAAGCTCACTTGCAATTCACCTTCTACAAAAAAAATATTAAAAATAAATATTTTTGGAAATATTATAGGTGACATTTTTATAATACAAATCAATCAATCTTCAGAGTGTAGCAAATCCATCAATGGTAGAACTTCTTAGATCCCTTAGAAACGTGGTGAAATTATTGAGCACGACTAAATATTTCATGGATATGATTATACCAAGGTTAGCCAAGACCATCTCATACTTGATATAGAGATCAATGATTGTATCTTTGGTGAGGTTTTCTGAGGGAAGCTCCATGATGATGAACCAGTGCTTGTAGTTCATAATTTCTAATGGAGGAAAGATGGAGACCTTTGCATTTCAGGTAGAGATCAACCACTTGCTAAGATAAATCTTCAACCACATCTTTTTGATCAAAATCTTCAACCACATCTTTTTGATCAAAATCTTAAACCATGATTTATAATAATAGAATATAATTTCTCCCTTTTGAAACATTGGTCAATGGTGATGGAAAGTGAATTCTCATTTCTAAAAATAACATTGTGCTACCATGAATCAAACCTAGCTTTGTCTACTCACCTAATTTTGGAGATCTTGTAGAGGTTCAAAATCCCTAAATTCAAAAATAAACCCTCAATCAAATCCCTTGGCTCATCCTTTCTCATGCCTCACAAATCATAACACTATAGGAGTAATGTTGGAAGCCTATGCATAGTCTTCAACTTATGGAAAACTTTAAACATTATGAATTACAAGACTATTAAGCTAGGCCACCACTTCAACAAGGTTTGAATCTAGATCCCTAATGTATTTCAACCATGGCCATCATGCATAGAGTGGGATGCATGCAACCAAGCTCAAAATAGTCAACGGAGTAAGGCCAAAACTAAGTGTAGGAATTTCTTTAAACTCTACAAAACAAATAATTTTGACCAAAATATGGCAAAGGGTAGTTGAACTAAGCCCCCTTTGCTGAATTTTTTTTTTTCTATTTTTTATAAAAAATTGTATAAGTATCGATCCATATGGATTCTATATGGTACCACAAGGTACAAGAGTAAAACAATTTACAAAATTTAAAGGTTATCAAATTTGATGAAACATAAGGCCATTCTTCTTCTACTTTCTCTTGTGGTTCTTTGACTCAATAGATATGCATATTTAGCACCATGATGCTTTGTTGATAGGGGTGAGTGCTAAATTCATAAAAGAATGGGATGGAACTTGTTATTCATGGGTCTAATACAATGTCGAAACATCCAAGATCAACATGAAATACATAAATAACTTCCACAAGTGAATGATGAGCACAAAAGCATGTCTATCA
>VDFB02281492.1:562284893-562591872 GCA_007258455.2 Sequoia sempervirens
CAATTGTGAGACTTGCTCACACTCAATGTGAAATCGTCGGTCTATTTGAACAACTAAACTCAAATACCAATGGGCAATGTGGGATAACTCATTTTGCATTCAAAACAAATTGGGCCCACTTCACTTTGCCCATGCAATGAAGCCCTAAATATTTTGATCAAACTTTATAAATTATAAAGAAGAAAAATTACTGTAGATTTAAATGTTGCCTTCAACTTCAAACATCTCTACACATCAAAGAGAAAAAAATCTTCCCTCACGAATGAAGGAAACACCGCTCCAAATCGGCTCTAGCAAGGATTTAAATGCAACCTTCCTCAAACAAAATCGTGGCTTCTGACAGAGAAAATTCCTCCACAAC
Source organism: Sequoia sempervirens (assembly GCA_007258455.2). Taxonomy (NCBI): domain Eukaryota; kingdom Viridiplantae; phylum Streptophyta; class Pinopsida; order Cupressales; family Cupressaceae; genus Sequoia; species Sequoia sempervirens. Next base: position 562,285,255 of record VDFB02281492.1, read on the forward strand.
AAAATTGCGGCCTTTCAAAATATCTGCAACTCCTCTCACAAAAAAATGCACTGTAGATGTAAATTGCATTCTCTAGAGAGAAATTGTGCCTTAAACCACAGAATGTATCAGGCTTCAACAAAAGAAAATTGACTTGCAAAGCAGAGAATTTCCCTCCAAGGTAGAGAATCACCCTCACGACAAGGTCATTCGCTCCCAACAAAGGAAGGAAACACGCCTCCACACAATAGAAGATTGCTCTTCTAAGGACAATGCACCTCCAAACACACGAAATTTAATCACCCAATTAGGAGATTCATGCCTACAATAGAAAAATAATAATGAATATGAGGAAATTTTGAAATTTAGGAAAATTTCAAATTTCGAATAAAAACAATCTCAAAACTAATGAAAACTCTCAAAGGTGGAAGGAGGGAAGAGTGGTATGCTCTGATACCATGTTGGGGATGGCCACCAAACCTAGGAGCACCAACTGCAAATAACACCTTCACAAATATAAGAGAAGCTCAGGGCTCTTTCACTAGAAGAATGGAAAAATGTATTGAGATATGATGATTTACATATTGTACAATGTGCCTTATAAAGGCAAGAAAAACATGTATTGGGTAAACAACCACCAAATACGGGAAAAAAATAATCAAAATAATTTACCCTAAGATAAAAATTAAATACACTAACAGGTCACAACCCAAGAGGGATAAATGAATTCAAAGATATTGTTGATTTTGGAAGGTAGAATTCCATGAATTTTTGTTGTTGTTGAATACTTTCAAGAGGTGGAGATAGACTTGGAAAAGAGCACAATGAAATACAAGGAGCATGTAGATCTCAAGAGGAGAGGATAATAATTTCAGATTGGAAAGTTAGCTTTAGCACATTGATAGAATGAGAGGTTTCTTGAAGACACCTACAATAAATTAGAATGGAGAAAGATAGGATCATATTAGATTTTGAATAATTTTCATCAAATACATATGAGATTGAACTTCTAGAAGGAGTGGATATGTCACTAATTTTTAATGTTACAAATTTATATTAATGCCATGAAGGGAAGACAAGTGAAGAAGATACAATTTTAGATTTGTTAAAGGAAGAGTGGATACAATAGTTACCACAAAAATAATTGAATGAAGTTGAGACAATAATACTCTTGTGTGATCAAGAAAATGAGGGAAAGAATATATCGAGAGTATTTAGTAAAATTGAAGATCAAAATAGTAGATAAAACACTATGGATGAATGTGTTTGTGCTTTTTAAGAATGGAATCACTATTCTATTTTTTGTAAAATATTCACAAGCCTTAACTCATGAACTATTTCTCCTATATGATATGTCAAGTGCAAGAGCATATGGTCTTATATGCAAAATTGTATCTCCAAAAATATTTGCGTAGTTTTGGTTTTTAATTTTTTTTTAGTTTTGTGTGTGTTGTTGTTTGTAGTTCATACATTTTTTTTGTTGTGTGTTGTTTAGGCTTGTATTTGATTTAGTCATCAATATTAGTATTAAGAAATTACTAGTGTGTTGTTTTAGACCCAAATCAAGCTAATATAGGATTTTTTTTATTAAAAATGAATTGAACTACATAATGGTGATAGGAGTTGTGTGTGAAAACACCAAGGTTCTATAGGGGCAATAGGAGGTCTAATATACTCTTGGACACATTTTAGTGATTGTAAGAGAGTGTTTAGAGTTTCTTCAATTTTCTGGCATGTTGAGTTGGACTTTGACCAAGCATAGAGGTTACAAAAATTAGAAAAATCCAAAGCTATTCTTTAAACTTCTAAATCCACAAGCTATAATACCTTTTTAGGAAGCTTTCATTTTTTTCTTTTCTAGCTAGGTTGATCTAACCACACAATTACTATTTTCCAAGGCAATGTAATCAATTATTCCACGGATTCTTACATAATTTATGGTAGTTTAATAACTGTTTCCAACAAGTTTTTGAATTATTTTCTTCTTTGGAAAACTATCTCCCTTCCAACTATGAGTATTCATTTTCCTTGAGCTTAGGGAGAATGATTTTATCATTTCTTGGTATGTTCAACCTACAAACATTATTGCTCTTACATGATAGATGAATGGGTGCTTTTTCCCTACATATTGGCTACTAAAAATATGATGAAAGTCATGTATTTCCTATTGTCTATTTATATAAACCTAAAGGGATTTAGTAATTGGTTTGGAAGGGAAATACCTTTAGTTGTTAGGTCGTGGGTTGGAAAAAAGAACACATTCAAGATAAAAAAGGGGTTCAAATGGATAAGAGAGAATAAATCAAGTTGGGTATGAATTTATAAATAATATGTAGAACATGGAAAAAAAGAGTAAGTAAAAACAATCAAAATAGAGCTTATACATGAAGGTTACATGGAGAGAAATAAGAACCTAAGATGAAGATTGAAGAATAGATCTTTGTATAAAAAATATTTTGTTTAATAACATATTGTATGTGACAAAATGCCTAGTATAGAAGGGTTTTGATTCTTGAAGCACTTGTACTTCTATTTGTGTGCAAGTTGAAATGAGCTACACAAGCATAAATCAAGCATTGTTGATTATTTGTTGCTTTTAAATTTTTATGGGGTGTACAAATTTATGTTTGGTTGTAAAATTTGGTATATTTTAATTAATCTCCATAATCTTGACTATACTAAATACACGAGGCACTACCCTAGTAATCTAAAAGCACTTATAGATGCACCACTTCAAGTATAACATTGTTAACTTGTAACTAAATTTTCCTAAGAACATTAGAACAATTCATAGCTTTACTCAAAATCAATAAATGAATATTAGTATAAGATCTAATGAAGATAATAGAATTTCCATATTTATAAATGTTAAAAATATTTTCATCCTAAAAAACATGTCAAATTTAGGTAAATTTAACAAAAATTCTAGACCAATATCCTAATAAGACTAAATGCCATGAGAAAGGCTAAGGTCTGAAAGGCTTGAAAAAGTTATGAATATAAATCTAATTTATCTAAGATCTAGGATAAAAATAGAAAAGGTTCTTAAGAATAATTTATTCTCCACATAATGGGCAATAAGAATTGACAAATCCTAGATGAGTTAATTTGGTAATAATGGGAAGGCCCTAATAAATAATGCACCAAGAAAATGGGAAAATTTTGGTTTGAGAATAGTTGACCAAATAGTTTAAAATTTGTGTTACCAAGAGACCAAAAAAGACTGGAGAAGCCATATGGTTCAACTTAGACACCATGTGAAGATGTGAAGGAAGCCATACATATCTTTGTGAGGTATGTAGTTACAAAATGGTGTGTTTGAATACCCATTTCAATACTTCCACCAAGGTTTGATACATCTAACCCATATTTTGTGAAGCATATTAGGGTAAATAAATCACTCACACTTTTGGTAAGTCTCCAAATCCTAGTTAGAGAGCCTACATTTCAATTTAGCCTCATGCTAGGGGATAAAATTCTTTGTAGTCTTGGGAAAAGGTCAAGTAGAGTCTTGATACCTCAATCATAAAATTTGAAAGCATAAATCCATGGAGCCTTGGAAAGTCTAGGTGTTCTTGACAAGAAAGGATATGGGGCAACCAAATATATTATTGATTGATAATTGTGGAATTCATTGCCTTCCATAAGAACCAAGGTTTCATGGCCTCACAAGCTTTCCATATGTTATTAATAACAAAAGTGTGTTGAATCTTAATAGATTCCTTCATATAAGAATGACATGAAGACCAAGGCATTTCCAAGCTTGACACCAATAGGGCACTCCAACAAAAATGTAGTGTCTAATAAGTACCTTTAAGGCTTCATTTCCTTCGAGGGCTTTGATTATTCATTTAGCACATAATGCTAATCCTTGTCATTGCGTTTAAAGAAACTTGAGGCCTATACAATCTTGTGGGAGGTAGTAGTTTTCCCAAGCCACACAATGAAATCCTTCAAGTGTATCAAAGGAGGTGATGAGTCCAATTAATGGCTCAATTTTGATAGGGTTTATCATATATTTTCTATTGATACTATAGACTTTGACACCTAGTTATTGACATTCTCCATGCTATTTCCCTAGATTTATGAACCTTGGGAATGAACTCATCCTTGTGACTTTTGATGATATTAACATGCTATGCAGATTATTTATGTTAATTTTACATGTGGTTGAATGGATGTTACTTTAAGGTAATTATGGATATTCATTTGTTTTGTGCGTGCTAATGTCATTATGCAGGCTCACATTAAGATGTTGATATAAATGAAGCCTACAAAGTAGAAGAAGTTCTTGCCAACTGGTCGGTTGCTAAGGAAGTAAAAAAGATGGTCATTAAAGAGGTCAATGGAGAGAAACTTCCAATGGAGGGAAATTCCTAGCTTGTATGGAAGTTGTAACTAACTTTTAAATGATCATGTTTGTTAGTTGAGAAAATCTAGGAAGTGTGCTGTGCTGGATCCTCATTGAGGCAAGTTTGCTTTGACTAAATCTGGCGCATGCATAACGTCCTCCCTCTCTTTTCCATGTTTTCAATAAATGGCATCCTCCTATTATGTTGGAGTCAACTGCCTAGTTAGTTAGGGTTAATTAGAAGCTTTTCCCTCTATAAATAATGGCCAGATGCCCCTTTTCACAAGGTTGGATGTTCTAAGATTGTACTTGCATTTTTAGTTTAATTAATAAAGTCATATTGCTGATATGTTGTAATCATATTTGCAAGGAATAAAATGATATTCCGAGTTGCTACATTTGAGTTAGCTTAGGGAAGACTCATTCAAGGGGCCCCACTTGGTGAGAATTCCATCCATTTAGTTTAATAGTTAATTTTATGTTCAGTAACTAGTTTCGGTTTCAACAGTTGTTTGTTCCTACAACCAAGGCAGACATAGTAGTTTCCTTTCTATTTGCTGAGATTTCTATTTCTGTCATCCATTTCTAGTTCAGTTGTTGATGCTTAGTGTAGTTGTTGATTCATGCTCAATGCTTATGTTAATTTCTTTCCAGCATTTTACTTTTAGTACTGTTTCTTTTCTAGTTTAAGGATGACTACAGTGGAATCCTAGTGCACATACAGTGCTGACCCATTTCAAGTTTACATCCCTGGGTTGACAATGAAATGCACCTTCATGATGAGTAAGATAACTACTTAGTGTAGATGTCCAATATCTAAGGGCTTAGTTATTGAACCATTAGAGGAGGCCAACATTTTTGGCACCGTTGTTGGGGATGGTGTCAAACTAGGAAGTTCTTTGGAGTCATTTCTAGTTTCTTTCTTGTTTTAGTATCTTTGGAGTTTGTTCTAATTAGCATACCCTTCATTTGAGAAAAGTAATGATTTCCTATTCTTTTGCCAATTCTTTGTGTGAGTTGGCTGATACTGAGTTAATGCCGCATGCATAGAGGCAGGAGAAGAGATGCTCATGGGAGATTCCTTCCTAATGACCCTAATCCTGATAATCAGCTAGTCAAGAGTTTTAAAATATGCCAAGAGATGAAGAAGACGAGGAGGAACATCCTTTTGCTGATGCATTTCCCAATTTGACCAGTTCTGAAACTTCCTCTGAGGACCAAGCTACCCAAAAACTGATTGAGAATCCATTTGCTTCGACACTCCATCAAGCAGATATGGCTCATGCAAATCCAAACAAACCTAACCAACCATATTTTCCATTTCCTATCACTCATCAAAATGAAGTTGATAATCTCAAGAACATCCCTACTTCAGTTCTTCCTAAGTTCTATGGGCTTGTCATAGAAGACCCTGACACTTTCTTGTTTAAGTTTGATATCCTCTATAGAAGCTATGACTATACTACTGATGCTCATAGGCTTAAATTTTTTCCTAAGACCTTGAAAGAAGTTGCATTAAGATGGTTTGTGAGCCTAGGTAGGAATACTGTAGAGACTTGGGATGATATGAAAACAAAGTTTCTTGAGTTCATAAAGAATACTATAGGGGCAGTGATATGAGAGGAGATGATATCTTCAAGATGCAACAAAAGGAAGATGAGAGTTTGGAGGACTATATTTCAAGGTTCCTGTTTTTCCTGCAGAAATCTCCACATCATGCACTCAATGAGGAGTCTCAAAAGTTGCTCTTCCTTAGAGGGATGAATGAGAATTGCATTAATGCTCTAGACCTAATGGGAGGAGGAGATATCACCCAAGTTACTTGGGATGATATTAAGAAGATATGTCAGAATTATTCCAGGGTAGCTCTAAAGAAAGGAAGAGGTTACCAATCCTCTATGGGTAAATCCTCCACCAATGGAGTCTCAAGGATGGAACTTACTCACTTGTTGGCATATTTCAAGTAGGATATCATAAACAATATGGATACTTAGCTAGACACCCTTCAAACAAAGAAGAAACAAGAGGAGGCAGAGGCAATGTTGGCAAAACATTGTCCTCATTACAGACAAAAGAAGGACCGCAAATGCAAAATGGTAGCCAACATTGACAACAAAAAAATTTCACTAGAATTCAGGCCAGTTCAGATTAATGATGATCTGGTTTTCTACATTGCACAAAGAAGACCATGGACTCCAAGATAAGGTATGCCACCAAATCCATTATCTTTTAGTGGACCTTATTTCAATTCCTATGCATTTGGTAATCAATGAAAACCCCCATACCCCTCCAACTATGGAGGATATCCACCACAACCTTGGAACAACCCTCCAAACACCTAGTCCAATTACCAAAACTCTCCACCCCAGTGGCAACAATCCCAAGGGAATTGACAACATTTCTAGGGGAATTGGCAGCCACCTCCAGGAAACTGGCAGCAAACATCCCAATGGAGGGGAGGACAACAATGGCCAAACCATGCAACTGGTTACATGTAGTCACCTCCACAGCCTCAATAGCCTGCCATAATGCCTCCTCCTACAAGCTCAAGTTCTAGCACACCTAAACCTACTCAGTTACCAGCTCAACTCACACCTAACCCAACTAACAAACCACAACAACAACCAGTCTACTCTGCAGATCCTAATCAATTTCCTACATATGTTATGAGTGTGAGTGATATTCATTTGCATTCAAGAACCACTTTGCCAACTCCTTCCACTCCTATCATCACCGAGCTTCCTATGGAAGAAGAGGAGCACCAAAATGTCCCTATTCAATCAAGTATGCCTAAGAGTCTTGAACTAGTTCAACAGTCTAATCAAGACCCACCATTTCCTTAAAGGTTAGAAGTTGTTAAACAAAAGGAAGAGAAGGAGGAAACAACCTTTGATATTTTGGATCAGTTGAAACACATATGTGTTAAGATACCTTTGTTCCAGGCCATAAAAGATGTCCCCATATATAGTAAAGCAATCAAGGAAGCATGTCTCAAAAAGCCAAGGAGGAAAGAGAAAGACCCCACTACTGTTCATGTGGTGGGACAATTGGTAGATATCATGCTTGGGAAAGTTATTGTTCCTAAATACATTGACCTAGGTAGTCCTGTGGTAGGAGTTATTATAAATGGAATCCAAGTAAAGAATGCTCTAATTGACTCGAGAGTAGCTTATGAAGACATGATTTAACTTGTGCTCTTCTAGTAGTGATTGTTAGCAATTTATTTTTGTTGGCAAAGCTTAATAAATCTTAACTAGAAGCAAGAGAAAATGGTTGAGACCCAGAGGTAGCTATGACTTGGTAGAGTTTTGAGGTAGTGGCTTCATATGAATGACAATAGAAGCGGGACTTGGTGTTTGAGAGCACCATTTAAACAATTGATCTAACTTGTGATGTATGAGATGTGGATCCAAATTCCAAAAAACATTAGATGTAGGACAAAATGGGTTGGTGAATTAGCAAGGATGTGTTAAGAAAGAACTTTAGCTTTTTAGCTTTGGGAGTAGCAAATTACCATTCAATGTAAAGCCATATGGGAAAGTGAGATGAAAGGATAACATCTGGTAAAGGCTACATTGGCATGTGGAAACAACTAGCAAATAAAAGTAAAGGCTATGTTGACAACATAGCTCTATCAAGACATCTATACACTTTGTTAGAGCTGTCCCTCAAATTGCTCCACATAAACTAAAACATATAATCATGATGATGATCAATATTAGGATAAAAGCACTAATTTATTGCACATATAGTACCATGCCTCTCTTTTGCCAGTGGTCCAACATATAGACAAAGCCCCACATTTATCACTAACCGTTTCAATCATATTAAAATCACCACATAAAACCCAAGTGGCAACAAGAATTGAATCATTGATCCATTGTTAGAAGGAAAATCTTTCACAACATTATTAGAATCATTAACATTAATAAATCCAAATGAATGATTACCAATGTTGAAAGAGGTCTATAGAGCTCTCTTGGTGGAGTTATATTTTTGCTCATCTAAATGTGACTATCATTTAGGAGAGAAAAATGTGATAACAATACCACAACTTACATTATACTTACTAACCAAAAAATATATCTTCTCATTTAAAAGAGAGATATGTGATAACACTACTATATTATAGAACAAATAATAGAAAATTTCACTTCTTACAAAAACAAAAAAAAAATTCTAAATCTAAAAATCTTTGTCAAATGTCTCATACAAAATATAAAAAACAAAATTCATTAACTAAAAGTCAAAAGTCATACTCATGCAGTCTAACTTGTCAAGATCAACTTTAACATTTTTTCAAATATTCACTTTCTAAACAGCCATTGAAACTAGCCAATTAAGTTACTAATCAATCAATCATGTCTTCTTTGAATGCATTTTTCACCATTACAATCATATATAAGGCGTAATTGAACTCCATATCATAGAGAAGGCCCACAAAACAGTCTAGCCTAATTGAGTAAAACGTTAAAAGAACGTGATCCCCAAAACACAATATTCTAAACACTATCTCCGATTTATTGGAGAAAGATAATTATTTTAATTTCCAACGTTTTTATGTGGGCCGCGTCCACGTCAGAAAAGTGTACAGGACAAAATCAACACGTGGTATGCCCATCACTCCCTCGCCGTAATAATCTGTGACAGTCCAATTCTCCGGCATCAAAAGATTGATTGAAATGAAATGAAATGAAATGAAATATTTTAATAACGTCACAAAATACACAAAATACAATCCGGGATGCAGCTCAAATGTCAACACGAATGAAGTGACTTCAACGCTTCTTCTTTCTGTTCAATTTAACTCCGAGGGCTGCGAAGTTCAAACTTTAGGGTTTTCTACGTTTCGATTTGAATCAAATGCATTTAGAAACTTGAGGGTTGGTGCTGTTGCTTGAAAAGCGGCAAATTTGTGAATTTGCTGGGAGAAAAGGGCGTAAATATCACTTGTTGGGAGCCTTTAACAATTGCGGAGGTTCATTCAAAGGAAATGCTGTGGATGAGCTGAATTTTACCGCCATTCTTTTGCGTATTAGTTAACTTTCTCCTCATTTGTTTCATCTTTTGCTTTCTTTATTATCAATTTTAGTTTTGCGCAATTTGTAGATGACCAAACGATTGTTGCCAAAATGTTACATTTGGATAATCAATAAATTGAATTGGATGAGCTGAATTTAACCGCCATTCTTTTGTGTATTAGGCAACTTTCTCCTCATTTGTTTCATCTGTTGCTTTCCCTATTAAATTTTTTAGGTTTGCACAATTTATAGAAAACCAAACGATTGTTCCCAAACTATTACATTTGGATAATCAATAAGTTGAATTCGATGAGCTGAATTTAACCGCCATTCTTTTGTGTATTAGGTAATTTTCTCCTCCTTATTTGCTTCATCTTTTGCTTTTTTTATTATAAATTTTTGTTTTTCACAATTTTGTAGATAAACAAACGATCGTTATCAAAATATTACATTGTGATAATCGTTAAGTTGAATTTGACCCCCAAGATGCGTTTTCGTCATACACCTTTTGTTTCCACGAACTTTTTGTTTTAATGAATTGAGGCGAAATTTCTACTTTCGTTTTAGATTAAAATGTTACACTTTTTTTTGAGATTTTGGAGAAGTATTAGAGTGAAGTTTCTGTCGTTTGTGATTTTATTGCTCTTATTTAATCTTTGTTTCTTTTTATATTTTCCTTTTTCTATAAAATTTACAAAGACATTCAACTATTAATTCAAATATCTTCGACTCACACAAGCATTGGAGTGGAATTTGGTTCTCACTTGTTGCCTTTTTCTTGTAGCAGGTAAATTTATCATTCTCATTTTAATTTTTTTTCGTTTTTATATAAAGTTTGGGACATGTCTGCATTTTAAATCTAAATTTAGAGAATCTGGGTCAACTTTCTAATTTTCTATGGTAAAATTTTGACATTTCATTTTTGAGTAAACATTTCCATGTTTAGAACACATTTCAACCATTATTCGAAATATGGTGGTTTTGAACGAGCATAACAGTTGAATATTGACAATCATTCTACACCTCTTTCTTGTAATATTTATTTAATATTTATCATTCTCTAAGTAAACTTTTGTACATTTGGACAACAGTCAACAAAATATTTGAAAAGGATTCATTTCGGGAAGCATAAGAGTTGAATGTGACTGTCATTTGATACAAATTTTTAGTCTTTTATGGCAAAGTTTTTACTTTAGATTATTGAGTAAACTTTTGCACGTTTTGAAGGCCTTTCAGCTATTTTAGAAATGTTCTGGATTTGGAGAAGCATTAGAGTAAATTGGACTGTCTTCTAGGTAATATTATGGGGCCCCAACCCAGAACATGAACAAAAGAGAACATTACTAGAAAAGATACTATCAAAATCTGCATGAACAACCCAGGAATGTAGTAGGTACAAAAACAAGAAACAATAAATGAAAACTAACCAGAGCAGCAGAGTAACCAAAATTGAAACAACACTCCACACCAGAATATTTAGGGAAGAGCCGGAATCCCCCAACGGCCGACACCTACATCCACAACCACCTCTTGATGATCAAACACCCAGCTGTTTTACCCATCAGCTGCTGCTGCCACCATCTTGAGCTTGACATCACCACTACTAGCCGAGTTTTCAATCCCCTCAGACTTGATTCCATGAATCATCTCCATTCTTTTTGCAGCCCTCATCACCTTTCCTGCTGACAGGGGAGGAAAGGCATACACACTAAAAACTTCCAAAGTAACTTTATAGTGGGAAATAAGCAAATACTTCCCACTGTTTGAAGATCTTGACAGAAAGTAGTGAGAATGTCTATGTCCATATTCACCTCTCTTAGCTTGGCCTTCACCATTGCCAATTCTGATCCATACACCCTAGAACACCTGACATTTTTTAGATTGTCCTTCTGCTTTGTCTTTGACATCCTCTTTTGATTTGTCCTCGACATCCTCTTTTGCTTTGCCCTCGACCATGTGGCATTCTTGGGAAGGAGTAGAAACAATTCTAGCCAGCCCCTAACTTCCTCTGAAGGTACTATCCTAGCCAGTTTCACAAAGAAATCTACTACTATCATTGCATGAGAGCAAAGTGTTCTGCTGTCTGCCTATCCCTCCTCACCTATAGGCTATAACACTTTTAACCAAGTTCAGTAAGATGAAGTTAGGTCAATAGGCATTTTTCCTAAGCCTATGGTTAGACACCTAGCTGTGACACAGGGGGTCCCTGCTTCTACCTATTCTCTTCTGAGGCATAACACCAAGGGAAAATAACACATAGCAAATTGTGCACAAAGACACCTCAGTCAACCACAACTTCAAAAATGATAAGCCAACCCAAAATTACCACCATGAAAACACTATGAAAGATCTGTTACAAGATGAGAGGAAACGAACCATTGAAAATGAATCTTCACACTCAGTGGTGTTAATACACCTTACAAAGCCATCACTACATGCCTTGGACAAAAGCAAGACACCATCTCCACACACCAATGAAAGGACAAATCATTATGAAATTGAATGGTATTGGGTAAAAGGAAAATCAGGGAGGTTTCTCATTAAGGATGATGGCAGTCTTCAACATTTGAACTTACTAAAGACAAGAAAGGATTTAATTCGATACCTTTGTTGGCAAGCAAACCTGCCATCTTGTCACATTTTCTGTAATAGTGGGAAAATATAATTGAATCAGAGCACTTGCAAATGAAGATGGCTTCTTCCAATAGTCCATGGAACTTTTATATTGGGCAATTCTTGTTTTGTAAACCTTTAACAATGTTCATCCAGTCACCTTCCACCAACAATTTATTACAACTCTCTGATTTGGCCTGTAGTGTGATTATTGCACTCCATTTCAAACTTTTCTCCACACTGCCTTTCATCCCTGTCTTCCCCTTTCTTCCTAGCTTTCCCCAATGTTCTTGTGTCTTACAGTCTTAGCATTGATAACCAACCTGAGATAATTTAACTAAGGCTCCATTTTTGTACTTCCCCCAAGCATCATTGTTACCCTGTTCTTGTTCTTGGCCTTCTGTATTGACATCCAATCTAAGATATCTTTTCATGACCTTATTTCATACCCACGTGCTCTGGTCCCTTCCTTACCACATTAATGATCATATTTTCCTTGCTATGGTTGAGCTTTGAGTTCTTATTCATGGCGGCCTTATTCTAAGTTGCCATAGGTGGGTCCTCTATTGTTAAAGGTCTTGGTCTTTGTTGGTTATCTGTTTCCTCTAATTTGATGGCATATGGGAGGTTGAGTGTTTATTATGCTCCCAATGTGTTGAGCTCTCACCCACCATCCATCACATTTGATTTGATGGTTGGTAAATTGATTGGTTTTGCTTTGTTGTTGGGAACCCTTTTTTCTCGTAGACTATTGGATTCCCCTCTCTTGGTTTATGGCCTTCTTTGATTAAGTTTTATTTTCATGGTCTTTTCCCTTTTCCCTTTTCCTCTTTCAAGTGACAAGTGAGAGCTCACTAAAAATCTTACAAGGAGCTGACCTTTGAATCCTAGAGATCAATTTGTAGGTTGCATCCCACATCTGCAAATCTTTCCTTGTGCTCTATGCATGGTGTTGATATAGAGCACACCCAACCGTTACCATGGGTAGCTACAATATTTGAGGATCAACAATTTTCTAGCACAACTGATTGGACTCGTTCCATTCTAGTTAAGATTTTGGTGAAATATTAACTATTTTCTTGTTTGAAGCATTTCCCTTTTCATTTGGCGACTCCATGTTGTGAACTTAACATTTCAAGTGTGTCCTTGCCCTTGATTTGTAATGTTTTGTAGGCCTATGCATTGCAACAATTATTGGTTTCCATATACAAGTTCCTTCCTACTATGATCACATACAACAACCTCACACCTAGTCACACTGCCCCTATATCTGTTGCCATGTCCATCAAATGCCCCTATATCTTGTTGTTTCTTGTCCGTGAGTCTTTTGCAAGCAATGTAATCAATGGCATTCCAAGGAGGAATTTTAGTGTCAAGAGATCTTAGGAGGAGGAACACATCAAGAAGGCTAAGTTAAAAATGCTCACCAAATACAAAGGTTGAGACATGCCATGGATGAGATAAAGAGAAATCAAGAATTCAGGCCATGCTTGAAAAGTGCTTTGGAGTGAAGAATGAGGTTGCACTTGTTGAGAGAGATGCCTTGGATCAAAGTAATGTGGCTATGCTTGCTGAAATGCATAGGTTGAAACATACTTTGGAAGACATTGAGAAAAAGTAAGTATATGTGGTGTGCCTTTGGCAATAGAGGCATGAAGAAGAAATGGAAACAATGCTGCTATGTGTTCAAAATTTGCACTCCCAATCAGTTGCACCTAATGAAGAACCACTCTATGGCTAAACCTTTGCTTTCAAAGTTGAATACATACAAAACGGGGCTGCTTGTGGAAGGGAGATCTCTAGCACACCTGTGATTGCATTGTCTATTGATGCTAGAGATCATTTCCCTTCCTTGAATCCGATGAGTGATAATGATGGCTTGTATCCTCCTTTCAAGGGGTTTACTTGGCTTGATATCTTTGAGGAGGATGATTCTATAAATGCCTATTGCTTCCTTGTTCCCTGTAATGTCCCCCTTTTAGCTGACATTGTTTGTTGAGGAGTGAGCCTATCATTTTGACCCTCGTAGGCTGACAGATTTGATTAGAGGGTTGTCCATGGCAGTTATTCAGAGTTTCAGGACATTACTCCACCAGTTGATTTAGGTTTGGGCCTTTGTAGAGTCTTATAGAGTGATATTTAGGCACTTACTATTTATAGTAAGTCAGGCAAACAGGGGTTACTATTTCTGGTAGGGCACCTGGTTCAGTTGGTCATCTCAGTTTCGACCCAGTTTGATGATTTGATGAGCAAACAGTGATTATTGGAGCATTTGATAATTATTAAAAGATTATTAATTTGACTTTATAATATAAAGTCACTTTAATGAAATATTAAAGTAATTATTAATGGCAAATTATAAAGTATTTAATACTTTATAATAAAGAAGTAAATTAATATTAAATGAGTATTTTATTACTCATTTAAAAGGGATGCCATTTATTAATTGATTTGCCTAAGTCAAGAGGGGCGATTTAATTATCTTTTAAATGCTCATTTACTTGCTTTTTGAGAAGGGTTGAACTTTTGAGAAAAGATATATATTTCACCAAAGACAAATCAAACTCATTATTGATGATTATTTGAATTTGTCTTTTCTCTCTGAGAACATTGGAGTTTGGGGAAACAAGGGTTTCTGCAACTAGATTGTGGAGAACGTCACCTCTTCATTATCAAACATACTGAGACTGTGTGAAATATTCCGAGTCAATTTTTTTCAATTTTTCAAATTTTCAATTACAATGAGCAATGCAACACACATCCGTTAGGGTTAGCACTTAAACCAAAACGATGCGGAATTCAACTTTAACCAAGAATGTACACTAGGATCCCGAGATGGGCAAGGTGTGAGCATATGGTTAGAGGATCTCAATGCAATGCAATGCTGAATAACTCTAACCAAGGATGCACTAGATGACGGCGAGCATATGGTCAAAGGATCCCTATCAACTACAATCTTGAAAGTAACTCAACACCAAGAATGTGCTATCCAACCCAAGGTGGGAATGGAGCTACCATAAGGCGGAGATTCTGATGAACTACAATGCAATATAGAAAGTAAATAGGCGGCAAGCCAGCCTCTTCCACTTATTTAGTGGGTATTACAAGCATGAAGAGAAAAATGAGCTGAGATGTTGATAGTACTACTGTTCAGCTTACAATATAAAGAGAATTGCCTGCCAAGAGCACAAGATAAGAATGTCTAACAATGCTGCAATAAAGTATAATGTCATCCTCAATGCTCACAATGACTTCCCTTCCAAACCCAACTCAAATGATGGACTTTATGTAAACTGTCATGACTGATCATGGATTGAAATTGCTTAACCAGCAATACAAAAACCTATTGAAATGCTCACAACTCACTCATTACTCACTCAAATTGCATAAAATCTGATGCAAAGTACTCCTATGATGAAGACGCCCAAGAAGACATCATAAAATTGACCCTAAAAGCTGATATTAATTTTTGGCACAAACTCCAATGAAACCCAAAAGGTACGGCTGCAAGAGGGGCGATTTTGAGTTATAAAAATAAAGACTTCATTAAAAATCCTCAAACTTCACAGAGAGGGGCGCCCTTAGCTAGCAAATGCATTAAGACAATACACAGAAGGAGATAAATTTATTTTCTGATTTATGAATGAAACTACAGATTCAGCCTTGTTATCAGCAACTCCAGAAAATGATAAGAAATGCAATAAACTGAACTACAAAAGCAAACCGAAGCTACAATGCAAACCTCACTACAAAGTTCTCTCAACAACAAGCAAACTCCTCCACTAGGTGTCATCTCTCAAGCACGAAGTCGAGCCAAAGCTAGGAGGCATTCATTCCTCAAAGCAGTCCCAGCACCATTCCGGCAGCATAACAATTCTGTAGACATAAGATGATGAAATAAAGACCCTAGGCTTCCATTTATATTTTTGAGAAGACCCTTCAGAAGCTTCTAGAAGAGAAACCCTAATTTCAAATTTGAATTCACCTTTTTTCCCTCCAAGAGAAGGCGTCACTTTTTCAAGGCTTCATTTTTGACTTTATTTTAAAAACCAACACTTCATAAAAAGGGCATCCCTTTTCTCAAGCAATATTTTGAACCTTAGAATATTTTTAAATCACCTCAATGAGGCGTCACCCTTGAAGTCCACCTTTTAAAACAACTTGAAGTTCAAGCACTAGGCTAAGGGGTCAAAATATTGTTGGTTGAAAATTTTGTATACCTTGAGGATATGCAAAATTGTGGTTTCAGCCACAGTGTGTGAGATAAACTCTCCTATTTTCAAAGGGAAGGCTCCCCCTTTTTTGTCTATTTTAACAATTCAGAATACACTCTAACTATAAATCTATTCTAAATCTGGGTGAAACTCTGTCTTTTTCTCTTTTTTTAGAAAGACACTTATTCTTTTCTCTTGTTTCAGAAAAGAATCACAGCTGAAAATATAAATGATTTATGAAGTAAACGAAAAGAAGCAAAGTTTCCATAAAGGCACAAAGTCCTCCGTTGCTCCTCCGGGACGGGAAATCAAATTGAAAGCACAAAATCTTTGACAATTTACTTTCCTATCAACCTTTTTAGATGATTTTCTGGTAATTAAGTACAGTATGTAGCAGCTCAAAATCTAACTACATGATGTACTTTTAATGCACAAACATAGAAAATAAAAGCAACAAAAAGTCTGCAAGTTATCTCCTTTGCTTGAGCGTTCTACAATAGCTTCAAATGTGACAAACAGCTCAAAGTCTGCAGTATCAAATCTAAAAACCAATTTAAAACTTTAAATACAATTTGCAGCTCAAAGTCTGCAAGATTGAGTTTAAATCTCTCTTGTATAACACCACAAAACCCACAATCAATTCCAGATAATGTCGTCACATCACAATTTGTACCAACACAAAGTTTGGAAGCAATTTGTTTTCTTTATTGATTGCAATCTGATTTACATCTAAACTCAAAGTCTTAGAATGCATCCACAAATTGGCAGAATTCTGTTGCATTGCCAAAAGATACAAAATTACAATAGACCCCCTCAAGTATTTATAGGAGAGAGGTCTAGAGAAAAAGGTGGGAGGATCCCAACTAACTTGAGAAATTCTCTCAACCACCAACTACTTGCAATTGACTTATTCAAAATTACAATCCAAATTGTGATTTGTTTTGTAAGATCTTACATGTAATTACATTTTCCAAAACTGCAAGGAAAGAACACTTGCAATTGCAAAACTTGTTTCTACATATACTTTGTCGAAAGTAAAATACATAAAACAACCTAATATTTTAATTTGTCTCATTCCTATCTTTGAAAGACAAGAACTTGCTGATGATTTCTTGCAACTCGGCTGGATCAGGGCCTAGTGTGTTCTTGGCAACAGCAATAGTCTTAATGATAACATCATGATCTCCAACTGTGACCTCTCTGTGTTCTTCGAAAGCAGCTTGCATCTTATGAAAGATTGTTCGATGATTGACAAACTTGTGGATTGAATCCATGAAGAACCGATCTGAATCAAACTCTTGGTGAGGATTTGCAGTAATCTGAGAAATAACATCATCGGTTGCAAGCAATTCTCTTTCATAACTTAACATTGTGCAAGGGATTTTCTCAAAGCTAGAAAGGATATCCTGCTGTACTTCATCTTTTTGTTTGTTAGAGAAGAAGGTTCCTCCGTCATCGAACATGAATCTGTAAGGCTAATGAAAAATGGTGGAGAATGAACGGTGAAGACGAATTCAAGTCTTGATGGAGTGATTACAACCAAAAGCAACGCTTTGTCTTCTTGAAACAGCAAGACAGAAAGATTTTTAGCTTGGATTTGGAGTCATGTCTAAAAAAGTTCAACTTTTGAGCCTTTTTTAAGTATTTCGGGTTTTTCAATGACTTCAGCAATTTTACAAAAGGCAGTCGGAATTTCTGGGGCATTTAGCAATTTTTATTTTTTGCAATTTTTATAATTGCAATTCTGGCTACAAACCCCGACTTGCAATGGATAAACAAAAACCGGAATTACTTTGAAAGAGCATCACTTTTTGTTTTTGTTCATCTTTTCAAAGAAATGGGAATGGGATTATGAAAGGTTATGTAAGACATGAGAACAGAATGAAGGATGTGAATGAAAGATGAAGGCGAGTGAAAGGTGAAGGGATATTACGGATGGACGAGAGGATAAAAATGAATGGTATATGAAGAAAAATGCATTTTGAAATGAAAGACGTTTTTATAAAAACGTTTCAATAATGAAAGGCATTTGTATGTAGGGCGGAATAGAATAAGAGTGACGTTTTCATAATAGATGGAGGTATTTTGAATGGGGGCAATGCGTTTTGAAAGAAGGTACATTTGAACATGTGAATATCAAATGCATCCAAAGGTGCCATGAAAAGAAAGACGTTTTTATAAAAACGTTTTTTTTGAAATGCAAGACAAATGAAAACACGTTTTGCTGTGACAGACGCATTAATAAAGAAATCAATGCCCCAAAATAGAAGAAGTGTTACCTTCTAAAGAAGATGACGTTTCTTAGGAATATAAAAATGCGAATGAAATGCCATGACAAGGGCAAACAAAAATACGAAAAATGAAAGAGGCGTTTTAAAAACAAAATCACGTTTTTGGCATAAGAGCCACATTCATGAGTGAGGATATATCAAAGATGGAAGGCGTATAGGATGAATAATGCGTTTTTCAGAAAAGCATAATGAATAAATGTATGACGTTTCAGTATGGAGGTGAAAATAGGGTAAATGAAAACGAATTTTCAATGAAGGCGAGTTGAATAAATGTCATTTTAAATGAAAACGCGTTTTCAGAAAGGCATAATGAATAGAAAATAGACGAGTAAAAGAAATGCGTTCAATACAAGACATAAACAAAAAACGTTGGAAGAAAACCCTAGGCGCAGGAATGGCATCGGACTTTCTGGAATTCTTTGCAACTTAAAATGTCATTCAAAACTGAAATCGGGGTTTTAAGATGTAAACGCAAGTTCTTTAAAGAGAAATCGGGGTTTTTAAGATGCTATTGCAAGTATTTCAAGAGAAAATCGGGCCTTTTTAATCTAATTGCAAGTGCTTTTGCAAAA
Organism: Sequoia sempervirens; assembly: GCA_007258455.2. Lineage (NCBI taxonomy): Eukaryota > Viridiplantae > Streptophyta > Pinopsida > Cupressales > Cupressaceae > Sequoia > Sequoia sempervirens. The sequence continues at coordinate 562,304,296 of VDFB02281492.1, forward strand.
TCGGGTTTTAAAAATGACTTTGCAAGCTTTTAAAACAAATTCGAAGCTTTTCAATCACTTTGCAATTTAACTTAAAGTAAATCGGGTTTTTATAACCATTCAACAATTTTATTTTTTGACAAAAATGAGTATTCTTAACAAATTCGGACTTTTTGACTCACTTAAGCAATTTCGGAACTTTTTGAATCTTTAGCAATTTTGCTTTTAAGCCAAAATTTCCCTACTTGCTGAGTTGCCCAAAAAACCCGAAATGGACCAAAAATACACTAAAAATGACTCAGAATTTCACGAAAACGGAGAAGAATGTGTAAAAAGTGGTAACCCAAAGGACTATAGACTTAAAATTGAGACTCGCTGATCTTTGCACCTCAAAATGCGTGCCCTAGAAGAGAAAATCTTCAAATTTTATCAAAATTTTAATTAGTTGTCTTGATTTTTAACAAGTCAAAAATCTGGGACAACAAATATAACATTAAAATATGCCATTATTTAAATAAATTGAACTTAACCTTCCAAAAGCATCCCAAGGCCAAAAATGAACAAGCCAACTGAACTGACAGAAGAAGAAAGCCAACTGCACTGGAAACCACATGATCACTGCCAAAAATAGAATTTACTAAAAATAGTAAATTCCAAAAGATGCCTGGAATGCACCGCAAGTCACACCGTTGCGAAGCTCTCTGAAAACCCAGAAAGAATTCGCAAACAAATCTCCCAACTTCGAGCAACCACAACCACCAAAAAGGGAAACCCTAATTTTACCTTCCGAGTAGCCTACGGGTCTCTGGAATAGGCCAACGGTCAACAAAAGTCATCATGCTTGAGAAGGGGACATTACACTGTGAGATACCAGTTGAAGCTTGTTAGTTGAGTGGCTTCATTCAGAAGTCATTACAAAGCTTATTGTGAAGTTTTTAATCAAGGGTTTGGATCGATTTTCTTCCATAAGGAGATCATTTTCATTGGCCATTAATTATCTAACATCTGGCACTCTATTCAAGGCCGTACGGATTTTATCATTGCTGGTTTGAGGCCGTACTTTACAGCAGCAAGGCCGTACCTTCATTCTTAGGAAAATCGCCTTGCCTTTTTGCTGCCTTTTTGTTCTACAGTGGGCGCCTTGGGTTTCTGGAGCCTTTGCATTGATTTTTGGGTTGGGAGACTGCTTCTTTTCATCTGGCCGTACCATCACAGGCTTTCTTCAAGCGGCTGCAAGCTTCTCCAGGTTCTTTAATAAATAGCTTGCCTTTATTATGCATGTTGAAATATCGCAGTTGTAATCATTTTGAAAGAGCAATAAATCATCTGTCATCAGACTATAAATGGTATTCTTTCATATTTAGATCTCTAGTATTTTATTTTATTTTTCCAAGCATTTCTTTCCAAAATCGCACCATTTTCCCTTATTGCAAAAATTACAAAAAAACACAAAAATACAACAAAACAAACAAAATTGCATTTACCGTCAGAAGTCAGGGTTGAGAGACACCTGGTCTCTTACATTCCCTCCATCTTGTATCACCTGCAAGTTGTCCAATGTAACCCAATGCAAATCTTGAGCCAATAAACCTCTCCTCTTGTTGAATATTTTAATCTAAAGGATGTGGCTAAGATGAAAAGCCTTGTTTTACAAGATTCTAATGAGTTGATGGCTTTTAGTCGACAAGTTATAGCTCTAGTTTCCCTTCAAGCTCTCATGTGCCTTGCTAGGTCCTAAAACTATAGGTCCACAATCCTAAAACATGCTTGTCATGCCCAAGGGGTGCCTTAAGGAGGGTGAAACATATGTGCATCAATAGATTGAGGGTGGTCAAGGGCCTACAACAAGAATGGTTAAATTCTCTTGCTCTTTGGGCTCTGCTTAAACCTAGGAGGGTGTTCCTAGAGGTCTCCTTAATAGCTTTTTACATAAAAAATGTAACAATCTATAGCTATACCCAAATGTACACTTAACTCCAATAACTATCATTAGGTTAAGATCAACTAGCCTCTTTAAACCTTTATATAGCTGATAACACCTTGCACATGCACCTATAGGTATTAGTGTCATTATAATCCCTTAAAATGTTTTCATCTGTTATTACATACACGGTGGCAAGGTGTAGCATGCATGTTCAAATTCTCTAATAATTTAATTGTTGTATTTCACTTAAGATTCATCCATGGGTTAGAAAACTGAATACTGCACAACATGCATAAAACCTAATATAAACCTAACATTTCTTACAATTAAACAAAATAGAGTTGTTGTTTTAATAAGAGTGTTTTATCTTGAACCAACAAAGACTGATGCTTGCTCCATTGGACAACAAAGTTATAATAGCAAAGAGGAAAAATAAAATACTTAGCAAAGCATCAACAAATTTAGGTTTTCAGTCATATGGAAACCAAAGATGACATCTTATTGATAAACATACTTAATCATCCATGACCATAACTACAATGATTCATATGAATTAAAAGAATGGTTATAACAAAAAATTTGCAATACATTAGGTGCTGTCACACACACACCAAACCCTCATGACATTTGTGCTAGCAAATGTGACAAAAGCAAATACTTAACTTCAATTACAATATTTCCCTAAATTGCTGCAAACAACCATGGAGGCATTCATTGGTAAAAATGTACAAAATAGAACCCCTCCTACACTGTTACAGAGCATATCTCTTTGGTTATAGTTAAAACATTAAACATTTGTTACAATAGAACAACCTACATACTTAACTAGGCCCTAAAATTGGTTTGACAACCAACCTTGAGTACAAAAAGCCAATTGGTTTTAATAGATCTGTCATTGCATTTTTTCCAGCTATCTTAGGAGCCTCAAGTTGATGGAAAACATTAATGATGTGAAGAAACCCACCTATACCCTATTCACAATTGTCATTTCTTTGATAGCTGCATTCCAAAATGCATAAAAACTGCCTGGAAGATGTTGAAATTTGAGCAGATATCATACACCTCTATCTAGACTTGAAAAATATCTTTCCATTCATTAGGCCTCTAGATTTGGAATGAAATGGCATGGAAGAGCCAAAAATCTTGTTGCAGGCATGTCACTAGGGGATAGCATGAAGAAAACGACTCGCAAAAACCTAATGGGTGCAATAAATGCAACATAGACTTGTGTTGTTTTTCCATTTGAATCCACACTTGCATGAATAAAAGTGAGTTTTGGGTGGCATCTGATTCAATTCAGTAGCTGTAGAGCTTTGACAAGATGATGTTAGGGTTTCTAGACCATTTCTTGCTTATCATTTTAAACAACAAGTAAATCTATGCTCTTTTGGATGAACAATACTTTTTTGGGAAGAGAAATCCTAAACAAGAAAATAATGATGTCAACCCTACTAGAAAGTGGCTTTCTTAGTGTATAGGGAGGTAGGTGACATCAAAGGTAAAAAACATAAGAGTTTTGAATTGTCAAGGGTTGGGGGTTAGGGGCACCTCATGGTAGGTACTTGGGGAGAGGGAAGTTTGATGGGATGACAAGGGTAAAGGGAATTGAACTTAGGTGGAGTGGCATGATGAGATAGGAAAGTTTGACATCTCAATTAGGAACAAAGGGAAGTGGTGGTGGGTAGAAAGGTATGCCTAGCAGGAAAACTCCAACAACTCCAACAATTTGCACAGGTTTAAACATTTCAGCCAACAACTAAAACAATTAGACATCTTTTGGAAATTTGGCAATTGCAACACATTATAGGCATGTGGGGAATGGTAGAAGACCACACTTAGGCAAATTTAACAACTCAAGATCCACACAAAATATCTCAGATTGGTTATAAGTATTAGGTTAGAAACACTAAAGGGAAGGGATTCAAGCAAAATTTGACATGGCAGATTGAGTCCCAACATGCCCTAAATTTGAAGATCCTCACCTTGTGGTGCAAGATGAAGTGTTCCTTGAAAATCCTCAATGGTCTAGGATTTGATTCTTTTGAGAGTTTTGACATGCCTTCCATGAAGTAGAAAATAAGAATAAGAAACCTATTTTATAGCATGGGTGTTATATTACATAGATGAATCCAAGCCATGCATTCTACATAAGAAATTGAGCATAAAACAGCTTGTTGAAGCTTAAATTATTGATGAATTCTTGGCTACAATATAGATGAACAAATTCATAGAGATAAATGAAGATGAGTTCTCTTCTATAGAGGAGCTCCTATGGCAAGAAATTTTGGGGGGTTTCAAGAGGAATGACATGATTGACTTGTTTGAGGAATTCCCCTATTTCATTGGGGATATTTGTGTTTGCACAGGTCAAAGAGGTGCCTTGCTTAATGAGGATAAGCTAAAATGTAATAATGCCACAATTGGGGTTGAGCCTACAAGCACAAATGTGATGCACTTGTTTGCTGCTTATGTAGGAGGCCCATTGAAATTCAAGTCCATTTTGAGGACCAACATAGATGATGAGCAACATGAAGAGGCATCTAGTGCCATGGAGTCCCTAGGTATGCTCACTTTCAAGCATGTGGGAGAGCTTCAACTCTCCAATTTTCTTCACAAGCTCTTGCTTGTTATGAATCAATATTCTGATCATGCAAGAAGGGCAATCCAAATATTCAATTGGTAGAACATTAAAGGGCAAAGAAGTACTAGTTTTTGCTTTTCTTCTTTATGTAGTTTGTCTAGTTGATCACCACCTCAAGGTTAGTTTCATGGAGCACACTCATAAGAAGAGGCGGCTATTTCATCCTACTTGTGAATGAGTTTGTTCTATAAGTAGTGGAATTTTGTTTCAATTTTGGATTTTTGTAAATGTTGCTTGCAACATCATGATAGATAAGTTTTTTTAGAGATTTGGTTTGACTTTGCATTCTTGGCATAGTTTTGTTCCTTTGACCTTCATGTGGGAAGGCGGATGTTGTGCGTAGTGGGGTTCTTGTTCTAGATGAGGGCGTTCTTTCTTTTAGTGCTTGACTTATTGCACAATGAATTAAGGTTGGTGTTCATTGCTTCTAGGTTTATTCCAAGTGGAAAAGCCCCTGTGAGTTGCCAAGAGGGCCCAAGACTATAGTACAATTTTTGCACTCCAATTCAAACTTTTCTTTGTGCTACCTTTCATTCTTTTCTTCCCCTTTTTGCCTAGCTTTACTTGATGTTCTTGTGCCTTAGCATTGATAACCAATTTGAGATAATTTTACTAAGGCTCTATTTTGTACCTTGCCGAGCATCATTGTTCCTCTATTCTTGCTTTTAGTCCTCTAAGTTGACATCTGATTTGAGAGATCTTTTCATGGCCTTGTTTCATAGCTACATGCTTTGGTCCCTTCCTCTCTCCATTAATGATCATATTTTTCTTGTTGTGGCTAAGCTCCAAGTTCTTATTCATGGAAGCTTTATTCTAAGTTGCCATAGGTGGAATGCTCTATTTATTAAAGGTCTCGATCTTTGTTGGCTGTTGGATTCCTCTAATCCAATGCCCTACAAGGGTTGGAGTATTGTTATGCTTCTTGTGCCTTGGGCTTTTGCTCACTGTCCATTGAATTCAATTTGATGGTTGGTATGAGTCGCATGACATCTTTATGAGGAGGAAGGAAAGGGCTCCTATTATTGGTTGATATATGCTAGTGTGGTAGTTTGATCGGTTAGCGAGGGTTCCCAAGTGTGTTAGTGATAAATATTAAGCTCGGGTCTCGTGAGTTGTTGGTATTGTGAGTTTTTGGATCATTCTTAGCAAGTTAGCACTAGCTTTTTTCTTTTCCTTCTTCAAGTTCTAAGCTTGGTGAGTTATGATGTTAGTAGTGGTATGTGGTGGCCTCCTATTATTTGGAGTTGTTGTTAGAGTTTTGTGTTCTTGCATTTGCAATAGCCATCTAATCCATTTTGATCCAGTAGTTTGAACAATCTCATGGAGGCTTTCCGTGAGTAGTTAAAGGGTGGATGTGCCTTTTGTCCATTATCGCTAGATCATCTATGGTGGGCCTTGACATGTTTACTTTTAACTCCTGTCATGTGCATCTTATTTGTCCACATCATCAACTAGTGGCAATGAATGATTTCTATTGCTTGGATCAATTTGTGATCTCATCCAAGTGTTCAACTACCATTGATCTTCGTAATTGTTTTGCTCATCAACTAGTGGCAATGAATCCTTTCTATTGCTTTGTTGGATCAATTTGTGATCTCATCCTAGGTGTTTGACTACCATTGATCTTTGTAATTTTTTTGCAATGGTATTTTGTGAAGTGTCAAGCTTAGATAATGCCATTGGTCCATTTGTGTGAGGTGGCTATCTCAATGGGAGGCAACAATATTAAGGTATGGTTGTATTATTTGCATTACCAATTGTTTATCTCTTGATCTAATAGCTTGTGGGAGCCAAAAGGAAAACTGAGCGGAAAAGCATTGTAAATGTTTGTTGATTGTCTAATTTAATTTGATCAATGCCCCATGGGATCTTGAAGCCATTTTTTCATGTCTAATAGTGTTGTGAATGAGTATTTGATGGCCACCATGAATAGTAAGCAACATTTATTCATTCTAGTGGCTTGTGATTCTCTTGGGGTGCACATCATATATCTTGAATGCAAATTTGGATGCCTTTTTGAAAACCAAATCTTTCTCACTAACACATTTAGGTGCAACCACTCTCTTGTAACTTTAGTACAAGTTGCTATTTTTCTAGTGTTGCAAGTGTTTGTGTGTATGTTTGAGAAGAGTGATTTCCTCAATTTCTCCACAAGTCTGATCTAGATTTTCTTGAGCACCCATATAAAAGTCAAATCTGACTGCAGCGTTGTTGGTGGAGAGTTTAATGATCTAGAGAGGTTGTAAATTTTTTTAAAAAATGCCATGGTGCAACTCCAAAATTGTGACATGTGTCTTGTTAGGTCCCAAATTTGTAGGTCCACAATCCTAGAACATGCTTGTCACACTTCAAAGGCTAGGGATGTCTTCAAGAGGGTGAAATAGATGCTCATCAATAGACTAAGGATGATCAAAGGCCTACAACAAGAGTAGGGAAACTCTCTTGATCTTTGGACTTAGCTTAAACCTCGGAGGGTGTTCCCAGAGGTCTCCTTAACAGGTTTTTTGCATCAATTAAAATGTAACAATCAGTATAATAAACAATAGCCATACCCAACTATACATTTGACCTCAATTTCTATCACTAGGTCAAAGTAATTGACTGCAAAGGACCTTTACATAGTTGATCAGACACCTTGCACATGTAAGTGTGAATATCTGCATTTCTAATCCCTTAAGATAGTTTCATTTATCATCTCTTACATAATGTTAAGGTGTAGGCATGCATATTCAAGTTCTTTGATGATATACAATTTTGGTTTGCTTAGAATGTTTCCTTGGTTTATAATAAACAATATGCAAAACCTACTCTAAACCTATAGCCAACCATAATAGAAGCATTGTTTAAATTAATATTTTTGAACTTAAACCAATAAAGATTGGTGCTTGATTCATTGGGCAACAAAGTTATAATAGGAAAGAGGAAATAAATGTAGTCTGGTATAATATTAACAAAACTAGATATGTATTCATATACAAATCAGAGATTACATTTCATACAATGGACATACTTAATAATCCATTATTGAACTACAATGACCCGCATGAAACAAAGGAATGGTATTATGAATTGTTTGAAATACATTAAATTCCACCACACACACACACCAAACTTTAGTTACATTCAAACTAGCAAATGTGGTGAGAGCGACCATAGTTGAAAACTCGCACTTAGCAAAAACTCGGGAAAAACTTGGCAATAACTTGGCAAATTTATCGAACATTTTAAAATACATAAATTTTTAAAATATTCTTCAAAAACACACATATATACTGAATTTGTAGAGCATATTACTGATTTCCATCATGTATAAATCAAAATTTGAGTTCAATTCATATCATAGACCAAAGAACAAGTTCAACTTCTAAATACATATCAACTTCAAGTTTCCGTATCAATGAAAATTATAAATCATAAATTTCATCTATGACAAAAACTCAAGCTTTTGTTGCTGCTGTGTGGGTGTTGCTGAAGTAGATGGTATAGGTGCAATATGCTCAACAGTTGCCTCAATAGGTGCCTCATCCATAGTGATAGAATCAAGCTGTGTATGTGAGGAAATTGCCTCTGCTGGCTGACCAACTCAGCATGGGGACAACCTTAATTTGTGTGGCTTGATTAGTGAGTATGGATTAGAAAAGAAAAATGTATATGGGTTTCTTTTCTAATCCATACTCACTAATCAGGCCACACAAATAAAGGCTTACCCCATGCTAATCCATCTTAACCATAGCTCAATGCATTTCACATTATCATTATAATTTATGACAACAAAGAAGTTGTAACTTGTGACCTGGCAAACTTTATAGAGTTCATTCAAATTCATCTAGATTCATAAGTTCTTGAGCATGAGAATTTCATTTGTAATCAATTAAAAAGTAGATAATCTTTAGTGTTCATGTTTACAGATTTCAGTTGAGTATGTTAGTGTTGAGTCATTGACTGTTTAAGAAAGGATGCCTTGTGTTTAAACTTTAAACCCACAATCGACTGTAAACAAAACAAAAACCCTCGCACATCGTGGTTGTTCCGTCGTGCCTTTTCCACATCCAGAAAGCATAACAAAAACCCTAAAAAAATTGTGCATTTTTGGTTTAATACTTTTTGTGATGAGTTTTGGCTGAGTTTTAGGGATTAAACTGTAAGTTTTTCATGATTTTTTAGTAAAAATTGCTAGCAAGTTATTCTACGATTTACTCGCTGCAGAGTTTGATTCGTGAGTACTTGCGAGTCTTGCGAATACTCGTAGAGTTTTTCAAGTATGAGAGCAACTATCTAGCTATGACTATACAATCCCTTGAATCACTACAAACCATCATGGCGACATACCATTGCAGAGATGTGCATTTACAAACCCTTTATATACTCTACAAGATACATTCCTTCATTTACAATTCAAATGTGCATTGTTTGATGCCCTAGAACAATCTGCAGACTTAACGAGGCCCTAAATTGGCTCAGTGACCAACCATTTGAATTTGGAACTCATTGGTATATATAGATCCACTATTTTGATACCTAGCTTGCTCAAAGAATCCTCAAGATGATGAAAACCTAGATGATGTAAGAAAGCTTGTCATCCCCTACTCAGCCATCACATGTCATGATTCACATTTGAAATTGCATGAAAATTGTCGAGAATTGAGTTAAAATATTGCGGAAAGCATGGAGGAAAATTATTCAAATCGGAAAAATACCTTTTCATTAATGATGCCTCTAGATCTAAAGAGATATGGTCTAGAGAAACCCCCAATTTTGTTGAAGACATGGTCATGAGATGGTGTGTAGACATCAAGTCGCGAAACCCTAGTTGTAGCATTAAATTAGTGCATGGGCCATGCTATTCATTATTCCCATTGAACCTACACCCGTTTGAATAAAAAATGGTTTCTACGTGCTTAGAAATCACTTATTATAGTTGTAGGGCCTTACTAGCCTCATTACTAGTTTTTTGGGCCATCCAAGGGGTAGGTGGGAGTTACTATGAAAAAGCATAGGAGTTTTGGACTTCGAAGGTTGGGAATGACATATGCTTCATACATGGCTAGGGGCATTGGGGATCGTGATCGAGCATGACAAGGAACTCATATCACAAAGGGTTGGAAATGGAGGGAAGTATGAACAAGGAAGTCCGATGTGGAATTCTAGTGGAAAATGTTTGGGTTTGGGGTTTGGGGACTACCTTATGATAGGTACTTGGGGAGGGGGAAGTCTAACGATAGATATAAAAGAAAATTGGACTTTAGGTGGATGGTATGATGGGAAGGAAAGGCCTAAAAGGTTGACAAGGAATAAAGGGAATTGGGGATGAATGGAAATGTATGCTTGGTAGGGAAACTCTAACAACTCCGACAATTTCCACAAACTCAGACATTTTAACCGACAACCTAAACACACATTATTTGGAAATTTGGCAATCCCAACATACTATAGGCATGTGGGGAATGGGAGAAGAAATTTAACAACTTAGAACACACAACAAATTTTTTATTAGATCAGTTATAAGTGTTGGGTCAAAACTAGGGTTAGACACACAAAAGGAAAGGGACTCTGGCAAAATCTGATATTGCAGGGTTGAGTCCCAACATGTCCTATGATATTGTAATGTCCCCGTTTTAGCTGACGTTGTTTGTTGAGGAGTGAGCCTATCAATTTGACCCTCGTAGGCTGACAGTTTTGATTAGAGGGTTGTCCTTGGCAGTTATCCAGAGTTTCGAGACATCACTCCATCAGTTGATTCAGGTTTGGGCCTTTGCAGAGACTTACAAAGTGATATTCAGACACTTACTATTTATAGTAAGTTAGGTAGACAGGGGTTACTATTTCTGGCAGGGCACCTGGTTCAGTTGGTCATCTCAGTTTCGACCCAGTTTGACAGTTTGATGAGCAAACGGTGAATAAGGGAGCATTTAATAATAATTAAATAATTATTATTATGACTTTATATTATAAAGTCACTTTAAGTGAAATATTAAAATATTAATTAATGGCGAATTATAAGTATTTAATACTTTATAATAGTGGAGTAATATTAATATTAAATGAGTATTTATTACTCATTAAAAAAGGACGCCATTTATTATTGAAATTGCCTAAGTTTCAAAAGAGGCGAATTTTATATTATTAAATGCATTTAAATTGGTTTTTTGAAGGGGGGTCAAATTTTTGAGAGAGGTATTTATTTCTCAAAGACAGAATAGAACTCATTATGATATGATTATTCAAATTTTGTCTTTTCTCTCTGAGAACATTTGGAGTTGGAGAAACAAGGGTTTCTGCAATCAGGTTTTGGAGAACGTCAACTCTTCAGAATCAGACATACTGAGGCTGTGAAATACCAGTTGAAGCTTGTCCATCAGGGTGACTTTATTCAGAAGTCATATTTGTGCTTACAGAGGAAAAATCAGGAAGGGTTTGAGAAGAACGTATTTATCAAGGCAAGGAATCGATTTATATCTTGTTGTTCCAGTATCCTGGCATCTCTTTTCTCAGCCGTACGGCCTCTTTGCTTGCTGCCATAGCCGTACTGTTTCAGCTGGAAGGCGTGTGGATTTAAAGCTTGAAACGCCTTGCTTTTTGTTGCATATTCACTTCCATTGAGGTCGCACAATTCCTTGGATGCATCTGTGATCAATTTGGAGCTGGATATCTTTGTCTTTTGTGCACATTGAATGCTACAGCTGGTTATCAGATCGCTGCAATAAAATACCAGGTTTCTTACTCATTTAATAGTTGCTTTTTCCCTATGCATGCTTGCCTTTTGGCTCACACATCATAGATCTATTATTGTAATTGATTTGCAAGATTAATAGGGTCTTTTGGCACCAACTTATGAGTACATTTACTTCAAATTTGCATTCTAGAATTTATCATAATTTTTAGAAGCATTTAATGCAAAATTGTACCATCTCCTTTATTTGCAAAAGCCACAAAAAAAATAAAAAAACGACAAAACAAACAAAATATTGCATTCACCGTCAGAAGTTGGGTTGAGAGACACCGGGTCTCTTATAGATATGCAAAATGATTTTTACTTGCAAGATTTGGTGTGGGTCACAACATTGATTGCAACATTCTTTCCCAGTTCTCTCTCTTTCTCTCTCTTCTTTCTTCTTTTGGGCCATAAATGTAATGAGCTCATACGAGTTAAAGGGAGTCTTGAGGATTTTTTTTGGGTGAAGCATACTATTTCATAGTTTTGAGCCTTACAACAATTTTATCTCTGTTATTCTCAAACCTTTGATGCAAATATGTACTTTGCCTTTACCTCTTACATTGTTGTTCATTGTGTTCACTTTGGTGATCTTGCTTTCTATGTTCGTTTGCTTTGCCTAGGAGTCTTCTTCTTTCTTCGTTCTTTCCATTGTTGTTCAGATTATCTTGATCTATGTTAGGGATTGATTAATCTTCTTGGAGCAGTTTTTGACCTTGGGCATGTTGATGATTGTGCATGCTTCCTTCTTGCCTTGCATTGCTATAATTTCAAGAGTCTCTTTGTTCTTGTAGACTATTGGATCATGTGTATAAACCTTGGCACTATAGAAAGATCCCCTTCTCTTGGCTTATGGCTGTCATAGATTAGGTTTTATTTTCATGTTCTTCTTTTCCCCTTTTCTTCTTTCAAGTGACAAGTGAGAGCCATTGAAAATCTTACAAGAAGCTGACCTTTGAATCTTGGAGATCAATTTGCAGGTTACGTCCCACATTTGCAAATCTTTCCATTGGTGTGTTGAACACACATCACTGATATAGAGTGCACCTGGCCATTGTAACCAGTGACTGATATTTGAGCATCAACATTTCCAAAGAGAGCCCAATGATCATAGCCTCCCATTCTGCTTTATTGTTGCTTTAATGGCCCAACAAAAGGGACCCTTTAATAAAATTTCTAGATGAAATGTGAATGACATAACTGGCCCTCGCTGGACCAAGATTGCCTTGAGATACCTTGTTGAAGTTCAATTTCCAATATCCTTCTAGGGTTGGGTGAGTGAAATTGGACAATTATTCAGTGTCATTTATAGCATTTTTGTAAAAGGCTATTTAGTACTTTTTGGTTTTTTTTTTTTGATCTTATGTGTTTTACTTAAATTTTCATTTTTCATTTTTCAAATTGCTACACGGGGATTTAACACTTTCTGTGATGCTTTTTTTTTACTATGATTTGCAATATCAACGAGTTCTCTCAGGATTATTCTATGCATGGTGAAATTTGTAGAAAATTGATGCTTTCCATGGTATAGTACTTGCTGCACTGGGTACCTCTGCTTGGATTTCTTTTTATCATTATACGTTTTACTTTGTGGAGGTGGAAGACCTTGGAGTGATATTTTATGATTTTGTGGCATTAGGGCTTTGAAATGGTCCATACTCAAGGATCTCACTTGAAGTTGATTATTGAAATATTATTTCTCATGCTAAAGCAGCGGTTATTGATTTAAAACAATGTTTTTCTTTTTCTTATCCTTAACTGTTTGCAGATGAATTAGAGTCATTTTGTGTTCAAAAAGTGAAATTAAATTTAAGTGCAGCAAGATCCAAAACAAGGTGTATCTGCCCTGTTTTTCTGATTTCTTTGCAGTTGAAATCGTTTTTATTTTTTGTTTTTAAATTATGCTTTATTGAGATTAAATTTAGCAGAACTGCAAGGCATTATTACTGAGATTTAGAGTTATGGTGTCAAGGTCCTCTTTTTTAAAGATTTTGATGAAAAGTTCCTGAAGGTTTCTTTTCATTTGCAGATTTTCAAGAATCCGGCGTGCAGGAAGATTTATGTCTGTTTAATACAGAACATTTTTGTTTGCTAAGGTCAAACTCACTTGGTTATTTCTCAAAAATGACAATAGGATATTTGCCAGGAACATCAGGATCAAATGTCTCACAGCAGCACAAGACATCCTTCTTTGGAAATCGATACATAATTGGTTTGACTTTTGTTGCTGGTATTGGTGGCTTACTTTTTGGATATGACACAGGTATGTACTATGCATTGCTTATGCTTCAGCAGAACCTTCTTAGATTTATTGTGATTATCAGGGTTTTGATAAATGCAGGAACATTGTGGTTCATTGCACGCACTTCTGTTTTTCTTACTCATTTCTTTACCTCTGCTATTGTTAAATTTAGTCTTTTGGCTTTTGTTTCCCGAAGTCATTTCTTTACCTCTGGCTATTATCTTGCCTCTACTAGTGTTAAATTTAGTCTCTCAGTTTTTAACTTCTTAAATCACTCCTTTACCTTTGGGTATTGTTATAACTTTGCTTTTGTTCAGTTCAGTCTCTTGGCTGTTCTCTTTTGGCTCATTCATATATCGCTGTCTATTGTTCAGTCTTCTCTTTTGACTGTTCTATGATTGCTATCTTATTGATTTGAATTTATCTATTAGTTAGTCAAGTTATTCATTCTCTTTGAAGACAAGCAGGATAGATTACTATTTTCTGAGAGAATAAAATCTTATGTGTTCATGAATTGTTTTATGATTAGTTCACATGTGTTCCTTCTGTTACATACACTTGTCTGATTTTAGTCTCATTACCATACTATTGGCATGATTAGGTTGTCCTTGAGCACATTTATTTACCTTTTGTTACAGTAAATTTCAAATTTTTGGGTGTTTAACTTTATCATCTTCCTGTTTAGAATTCCGCCACTAGTTAGTTTTAAGTTATTTATTGTATTAGAAAGAAGTGGGGAACACATTTCTAATCTCAGGTGTACATTTCTTGTCAATGCTGTTTCCAACTAATCTGAGTCAAATTGGAAATACATTGCAGGGATTGGGTTATGATTGGCTCAAATTGTGTTCATTATGTCCTATATATTTGATTCTAATTTGGGTATCATCAGGATACTATGGTTGCCACATGAGAGACTGTCCAGGAGATTCTTGCATGTTCTTTCACCCATAGCCATTGTTAAATTCAGTCTTTCGGCTGTTCAGTTGTTACCATCCTCTCACTTTAAATTCAGTTACTATTTCCTGTGTACAACATTCCCTGGCAATGTTGAGTTCCGAAGTAATCTGACTTGAATTGGATAAGCATTATAAAAATTGGGTTATGATTGGTTCGCATCCTGATGTCATATACTTAAACTTGGTTTGGGTTACATCAGTAGAGTATGGTTTGCCATAATGAGCTTGACCAGCAGGTACTTGCTCATTTTAATGAACCAAGCTAAATGTTAGTTTTCAATGGAGGGCTTTCAATTGTTTCCTTTATTGAATTCAAATGCCAGAGCTAAATTTAAAACTAACTTTTTGAATTGAGATATTGTAATGTCCCCTTTTGGGAATGAGATTATAATAGTAATAAATATATATATATATATATATGAAGAATAAAGACTATTGAAGGAAAAAAGATATATAAGAGACACCAAACAAGGAGAAGGAGCATCATACACAGAATTCATCTTTTACTATCTGATAATTAATCCTAGAGAGCATGGAACAGCAGTTCATTTAACTTCAAGGACAAAACCTCTCATGGCAGAAATTGAAGGACAGAAACCCACAATTTCTCTTGTCAAGTTAAAGGACGAAAACCCCTAACTTGGCAGAATTCGGACACATTTCAAGTCATTTATACAAAGAGAGATAACTGCAAATTAAAAGAATATTACAGCAGAGACATGAGAATAAGTTTTATATTTTCAAAACTATGTTATAAGCTTTAAATCTGAAGTATATATAATCAGAATTATATTTTTTAGGATAAATTAATATTTATAATCAACTATGCAATTCTTATTGTGAGTTGGGGTTATTTATTTAAGGCAAAATAAGGAAAATTTAAAAAGGGACATTACAGATATCCATCTTGTTATATCTTATTCTTCTAAATCTGGCGCACAACTGTGGCTTCTTACATGCATTTTTGTTAAGCTTTGAAAGTGGCATTACTTTCTAAAGAATATTTTGAGGCAAAGCTTAGGCACAACTTGGCATCGTTCCTGTTAGGGTAATGCCTTTCAAAAGTTTATGAAATCCAGACAATAATGAAATTATTAATGCTTCTATATGACTTATCTTGATCAAGTTCACATGTATCCTGAAATGTCCAGCTAAATAATTTTAGTTATCCTTTTTCATTTGTTCATGTTTGTATGTGTTAGAATTGTGTATGGGTATGCTAGCCAGGACAAGATCTATGTTCTTTGCTAGGTTTCCTTATTATGCTTCTGATGTTTTCTCTTGGTATGGATCTTTCTTGGATCTGTGGATCTTTGTATAAAACCTTGATGTTCTAAGAAAGCAATTTCAGTGGAACTTGAATTTGTGTTGTCCCTTCTGTTAGGGAACTAATTGTCTTACTGTCTTACAGTTTTGTTGCCAAACCATGCTTTTTTTATAGGGCTGTCTATTATGGATTAAGGAAGCAAGTATGTGATTGTGTCTAGCATTTCAAAACAGGGTTGGCTACATTTGGTGGAGATTGTTTAATTTTTTTACAGTTTAGTCACGTTTAATAATGATGTAATGCCCTAAATCTGACTTGAGCAGAACACACAAAAATATGACCAACAATAATTTTTTTAAACAAGAAGCACTACACAGCAGTAGTGCACAATGCACACAGATGTTCCCTCCCCATATGAAATGCCAAATGATACCAAACACACATAGAAGATATGTGTTGGCAATACCCAAGGAATAGGAAAATAGAAATAAACAGACGGACGGGTGGCACATGTCCCCACATGGCACACCCTGCAATCTGGGAAGCTTCCTAATATGTAAATGGCATCAACACATGTGATGCCTAAGGGAAGTGGCATCTTCATGACAACCACACCTCTAGGGTACTCTATATGGAAAAGAAACTTCTACACTCTTTCAAGATGATAACACAAAGATAGAGGTGCTTAATTTATCCAATTAAATGATAGAGTGATAAAGCTGTCTTATTAAGCATGACAATAAATAATTGTATGCTAACATTTCTTTTCCATTATAATACAAAATCGAAAGTTCATACAATCACAAGACTAGGCTAATCTTTCTACCACAAGCAAGAGTTGGGGGAAGAGTATATATTGGTTAATAATTATATTCAAACATCCAATATTCTTTCCAATAGTAAATTCAATAAGAAGGAGCAATCTAACAATTTGCTTAAAATAAATATGGCATTCTGCTTCTTTCAGCCATATACATGCGACTAAGGGGGGAAGGGAGCATTTTGAAATAAATATAAACATGAGAAGAGAAGGTTTAGAGATTTCCTTTTATATTTCTATTCTATATTAATTTCAATCTAATAATTATAATTTTTTATTAATTTATTGCATATTGGTAGACCGTAGAACATTGTTCAAGGACCAGATCATTAGATGTTTAATGTCAGATGAACAATTTTTTAATTGATATACTTTTTTATTTCCCACAATTTCGTTGTATTTTATAATTAATATAACCTATTTGTCATCAATCATACTAATATAACATTATTTTTATAATAAAATGAACATGTTTACACTATTAGAATCATATAATACTTAATTTATACCGTTGTTATATACTAAGTTACCGGTTTGGGTTTGGGTTTGGGTTTGATGGTTCTGTTCGTGGGTTGAGGCAAAATTTTTTTTGGGGTTGGGTTTGTTGATACAAAAACTGTAATGAACAACCCCATTCTGAGTTTTGAGTTTAGAATTTTTTTGCTCAATGTTTTTAGTTTGGTCTCTGACTCGATTAATCGAACTTGTCTTTTCATTATCTTAAAATTATCACAGTATCAAACAAATGCATCAAAGGATTCAATTGACAATACATAATAACTTCATTCTTTCATTATCTGACCTACTTTCATGGTTATACATGGGAGTATGAAACTACAGCCTTAAGCTGACTCAATTGAGCACAAACTAGGGACTGATATTAATGTATATTGCTTAGAAATCTGATACAGAGTTATGAAACTAGCAAACTGATGTCAGTGGGACTGTTGCCACGGATACAATATTCAGAAAGTATATTTCAGACCTGAGATATCTTGATAAACCTCTCACAATACTCAAAATATAGATAGAGTTAACCCAGACTTGGAAAATGCCTCCTTCAGTGATGCAACAACAAAGTACAGGAAGCAATATGATGTGTTTCTGATCTAAATAATGCCCACATACAGGTCTGAAAACTAACAGCAGCAAAGTAGGAGACAGATTGGGGCAATAAACCTGCACGCCAAGGCAGCAAGAACCTCAATCAACCTCTCCAATGGCAAATAAGTTAATAACCTCTTCATAACTCAAGCACCCAGCATCACAAGTTCACGTCCAAACCTTCATTGCTCATACACAAACCCAGCAATAGAAATAGTGGCAAACAATGCCCTTCTAGACTCACACGACTTCACTAGAGAAAGCAAAACCCTCAGAAACAAAGCATATGACTGATAGTAAAAGGGCTGCAACCTGTATTCTTCTGAAGGTCATGCCCAGCCAACCCTTATCTCCCTTTCCAAGTGCCCAGAAATCTGAAACTGACCATCCACAAGGTTACACGTACCTCTTCAGCATGCTACGCAGGAAAATAAGGTAGAATGGCCACAGCCAGCTTATATGATGTCTGAAAATGGCGACCGAGATTTCCCACACTGATATTTTCAATCTTTATCAAACCCATGACCAATAATAGGAGCCAAAAGCCAAGAAGTCCAATGAATGACTTTCAAAGCGAGAAGTATAGCATGTAAGATGCAACACAAAACCACAACTGAAAATCAAACTCAAAATGCAATCAACCCAAGTAGAAGACCCGTATGATCTCCTCCAAAAACCAGCTAGGGAGGGTCTCTCACCATCGAAACCAGTGCTAAAGATGAGGGTGTCCGTCCTCAACCAGCTGCAACGATAAACTGGAAACAATCCAACAAAGTCTCCTTAAGTTGTCAAATCCATCATATCCAAATAAGAGCCAAAAAGCAGATTAAATAGAAGTGGAGGGAGAAATTAGGGTAACCTCCAATTTGAATCCTTTTCCCTCCAAAAACCCTTTTAATATTTGCTTTATACTTTAAAACATTAACAAATAATCCTCAAAGGGGCGTCCTACTCAAAAGGAAACTATTTTACCTTATCTAGCCTTCTAAAACAACATTAAGTTATCTCATTAGGCACCAAGGTACTTTTCAATGACCACCTACCCCCTCACTTAAGTTATAAAGTTATTTTATTAAAATAACTTAAGTGACTTACAAAAAGCGAATATTAAATAATTCAACCTTAGGCTCTCCAACACCACCATAGAAACACTGTTGAGGACATTATGAGTCTGGGACTAGTTTCCTGAAATAGACTTACTATAAATAGCAATTGCTAAAAATAGTAAGTGCTCACCAAATATCAAACTGGCCAAAACATTAAAGCTCATCGGACAACTCCCACATATTGCCCAAATAGGAAACCCTACACTGCATTGTCGCCCAGACCAGTTACTAAAAATAGTGAGTTAGAACCAAACTAGCCTAGAGAAGGACATCGAAAACGGGGACAATACAATCTGCCCTTCCCAAAGATTGCTTGTCCTTGTTGTGACCTTTTCACACATCACCCCATTTAAAATGGGGACCCCCTAATTTTTGCTCCATTCCTCGTCTTTTGGCTTTGGGTTTTCTCTCTCTCTCTCTCTTTCTGTCTCTTTTCTGATGTCTACCTTTCGAGGGATGTTTCCGCCTTTGAGCTTAAAACGTGAAATTTGGCTAAGTCTGAAAATTAGGGTTTCCATCCTTTTGGTCAATCTGAGGTTGAACGAAGTGAATGAATTGAAAACGAAGCTTAACGTTGTTGTCAGTATACTTCCAGCAGGCTCTCAACAAGTTTTTATCTAATTCCGGGTACTTACTATTTTTAGTAAGTGCACAATTGCAGGAAATCTGTCAACATTTTTTGAGATTCCGACAGTCATACGGCATTCAGAACACATCAAACTGCTTGTGTGCAAAATTTGAGCTGAAACAGGCAACTTTCTATTTTTTAGCAGTCCAGCTTTCGGGACAAATTTCAGGGCTTAGATGAAGAGTTTTTCTTTGCATGTCTGGATATTCCTTCTGGGTTTTTCGAGACCTTCGCGATGGTATAGCATGCAAAGCGAGGCGACAACTTTCAGAATTCAGTCTTCCGGGGCTATTTTTAGGGTTTGCATGTCAGGGTTTCTTTTGCATGTCGGATGATTCCTGATGGGTTTTTCGAGAGCTTCGCAGTGGTATGACATGCAAACGGAGATAACCACTCAATAAGGAACTTACTATTTTTAGCAGGTGTGTCCCGACAGCCACCTCCCAGCAGTTCAGAATCACGAGCTGATCGCAATGTAGCAGAAACGAAGACAAACAGAGATCATTTGATACACATGCAGAGCAAATTAGGGTTTCCAGCTTCGGGGCCTGAAAAGAAGGGTAAAAAGTCAGAATTTTCGAAAACCGGTGTAAACCACCGCGATCAGCATCCTTCAGGCTACCTGCTGGCAAAATTTCAAGTCAAACGGAGCACTTACTATTTATAGTAAGTCAATTTGGAAACAGACTAAAAATAGCAAGTCAGGTGCATGCGCCAACGTCAGTAGTAAGGTCACGTGGTGAGGAACGCCTCATTCAAATTTCAAGTCAATCGGAGCAATGGAGCTATCAGAAGCAAGCATTTACTATTTATAGTAAATCACCTTTGGGAATGGGCTAAAAATAGCAGGCCGACTAAAAATAGCAGTGTCGACAGGGTAACCAGGTCATGAGGTTGTAGTGTTTAAAATTTCAAGTTATTCTGAGCTTCAGAAGTGTAGAAATCAGAGGATTTACTATAAATAGCAGGACATAGAAATTCTGGCAAAGACAAAGAAAAGTGGCTAAGTGTTGTGTTCATCCTTCACCACCAGGGAAATGCGCCCACTTCAAGCAAAAATGCTAGAAAATTTTCCAAGCAAGAAATTTCCTCAGCCACCTCACATGCTAAAATGCGCCCATGTCTGACAAGTCAAAAAAAAAAGATTTCTAGGTGTGAATATGTTTCATCCTCCTCATACCTCCATTTGCACCCTCAAAGTGGATGATTTCAAAAAAAAAAAAAATTCTAAGTATGAAGGACTTCATCCTCCTCACCCATCAAAATGCGCCCATGTTTGAGAGGCATGCAACAAAAGTCAAGGAGAGTCAAAGTTTTCTATCCTCCACCATGCCCAAAATGCGCCCTCACAAGAGACATGGAAAATTTTGTTTTTCAATTTCAAAAACTTTCATCCACCACATAGGCCAAAATGCGCCCATGCAGCAAGTGAGTCAATGGGTCAACAAAGCTCGTCCTCCTCCTATGCTGAAATGCGCCCAAGACAAAAGAGGTCAAAGGAGTCAACAAAGTTTATCCTTCTCCCATGGCAAAATGCGCCCATATGAAGGCATGTGAAGACAAAACCCAAGGCATGCAAAGACAGAAAAAGACAATAAGTCTCTATGCAAAAGTATACATGCAAAGGCATATAAAGTCAAAATATCCCAAGGCGTTGAAAGCACATAAAGACACAAGCCAAGGGTAGAGTTGAAAGTCAAAATTCCCCCTCAATATGCAATATGTGCGCCCCCATGCTAAGATGGATATGTTAAGAAAATATTCTAAGTAAGAACTTCATCCTTCCACACATCAAAAATGCGCCCATCTTGAAGTTGTTGGGGCGTGGAAGTAAGATGTTAAGGTGTTAATTCCTCACCATGTGTAAAATGCGCTCAAGGTTGGATAAGTGAAGGGTGGAATTGACTAAGGCGTGGCTAGTTATTTCTCCCAAGTATGAGGTGCGCCTAAGGGTGGAGATTTGAATGATTTTTTTTTCTAAGACAAGTTGAATATTCTCCTTCAAGTGTCATTTGCGCCTAGGGTGGTGAAATAAAATACAAGGCGTTGAAGATGATGGAAATAAAATATGCTAAGTATGATGTACTTCAGGGGCGATTTTCTACGTAAAGTTGATAATTTTTTTCTCACAGGCAAGGTGATCGAAATTGAATAAAATTTTCCAAGGTGAAATTTTCAAAATGATTTAAAATTTTCTAAGGCAAAGTATTTTCTTCCTTAGAAAATACGCCTAGAATTGCAAGATGATGAGATTTCCTGAGATGAGTAAATTTGTCGAAGATGAAGATGCTGGCATTGCAGGATGGGTTTAAAAATATTTTCAAGTCAAAGCAACCAGAAATATTCACAGGTGTTGAAGAGCAAGAATAAATTTGCTAAAAGTTATTTTTCCAAGGTGCAAAATTCAAGAAAATTAAATGAACCCGTTCGTTGTGCACCCATGAGTCCGACGCGTTCTGAAGGAAATTTTCTTCTGGGTATTGAAGATTATCGATGAGGAGTTGATTTTAAAGTCTTCCATGCTTCGCTGCGGCCTTTGGGATGAAGATTTTTGATGGGCACTAGGTTGATGAGTTTTCCTGAGGGAAATTTGAAAATTTTCTAAGGCAAAATGAAGAAAATATGTTTTCAAGGTGAAATTCTCCAGACGATGAATTTGAAAGGAACTGCCTAGGTGAATTTGCTCAAATCCTTCGTGAAGATGGTCTTCTTGAGCCAGAGATGAATAAAATCAAAGTTGTTAGAGCTCCAGCAGGTGAAATGAATTTCTTGAAGATGCGGTTGAAGTTAGTATTGTCAAAGATGATACGCCCTTGAGGAAGATGGGTTGAAAATTTGGCTAAGGCATGAAGAATTATGAAGAAGGCAAAAGTTGGCTAAGGAAAAACGATGGACGCTTGGAAGTTAGAGCGTGAAAATCAGGTAAGTAAGTTAAGATTATATTATGAAGTGTTCTAATACTCTTTTCCTTGCTTGTTTTGCAGGATGAGCGTCGAGGCCAGAGCACGATGACTTGAAGTGGTGAAGCACGATGATATTACAACCTTCGGAGGGAGATAAAGTTATGAGTTTCACATGAAGGAAGAAAAAGTTGCAAGAAATTGGCTAAGTGTTAGCTCAAGTGACAAAGAAGTTGAAGAACAACATCAAGAAGAAGATCGAGAACAGTGTGAATGCGTCTACAAACGGAATCTTCTAGAAGGATGGTGGCCATTAATGGCTCATTTATTACCCCACTCCTCTTGGTGGCAATTTTTAGGGCAAATCTTGTTTAGGGCTGAGGTGGCGCAATCTGGGCCATTCAGCCGATTGTAATCTGAGCCGTCCGTTGGACTTGGCCAGCTATATAAAGGGGGAGTCCCCCTCATTTGTATCTCATTAGACATATTAGATTTAGAAGTAGAAGCAGAGCTTAGAGGAGTAGAGAGCAATTAGATAGTTGATAGTATAGTTTAGATTGAAAAGGAAGGAAAGTCTTCCCTTTGGATACTTTGTAAGAAGTTGTCATGTATGCTTTCATAATAAAAGAATTTTCATTGATGGTGAATTCTTCTTTGTTGTGAATAGTTGTTGAGGCTTCTTCGTCCTTCCAATTCACGTAGCATCTTGAAGTAGCTTAAAGTAAAGTAGATTTCATTTCATGCAAGTACTTAGCAATTGTGGAATGTGGTGCTCGATTTGAACAAGACTTCGTTCGTCCATACCACTAGCGGGCTCGCTGACGGTGGGTTCGCCTTGCGTGGTCGACTGGAACTTTGTGAAGCTTAACTTCGATTATGGTTTATATGTTGGCATGCGTCGTTGTGATGGTGTCTTCATGCTAAATCGTGATCTGAACATCTTAAGTCACTCCTCTGAAGATTGCACCAGTTCCGCGGAAGTTGTCCGAAGTGAGGCAAAACGGAGCTTGGTTGAAGCTTGTGAGAATTGATCGCCATGTCCCACACCCTAGAGTAGACTAGAACACTCTTATCCCTACACCCTTTAAATTTCAGTTCATTTCTGGGTAGAATTAGGAAACTCTTGCTCACTTGCCAAATCATTTGAATTATATGAAAGCCCATAGTCCGCTGTCTGCTATCAACTGTCGAACAATTGTGTAAGTCCCCTCGTGAGAACACAACAACTCACATCAAACCAACTGAGGGTATTCTAAGTATTCGGAACCTTGGAGTTGAAAGCATGATCTTACTCGCAATCTTAGCATGCTGAATACTTTGTTCAAGAGAGAATAGGGTATCTGTTGGGAAACTTTATTCTGTGTTGGTGCGGTCTCAAAAACCACGTCAACAATCCTCAAACAATGTCAATACAACCCTGTAACCAACAATCTGATCAACACTGAATCCAACAATGATCTCAGGATCCCAAGTCAACCTAGGCGATCTGTAGCACCATCTGCTCACAACACTATCTTGTAGGGTACCAACACAAGAGACCTCCTGAAACCCTCCTTTAATAAGTGTAATCAAATATTGCATAAACACCATCAACTCCTCAAAAGAATGCCCCCCGAGAGAACTGAACTGATGTGCCACAAGAGTAAACTCTAGAAGGTTAACACTGGCTCTGTCATCCCAAACGAAAGCTGAACTACAACACAATGTGATTCCTGGGTTCCAAGTGAGTCTCAAAAAGGAACTACCATGTTGACGTTGCGCTACACTAATCATAACTGTCAAACCAATGTGCCCAAACTGCACTCTCCTATCCTAGACCCCCAAAGAGTAAAAATCATCAAAACCCATACTGAAATACTTGAAAGGTCTGAAGTCAATGCCATGAAATATATCTTGCCAAAACAACTCAGAGAAAACTACGTCAACAAACTCACGACCAATCACAATCCTGGTCAACATGAGAAACACCCTATTTGACATGACACCTCATGATACCCCAAGTATGGAGCAAGTCAATTGCTGCCATATCTCTGAAATCTACCAACCAAGAAATGCTTATGCTGACACAATCCAAAATCATAACATCAACACTCAACCTCCAAGTGTCAAAAGAATGATCCCGAACACACCAACACACCCAAACCACTGCGATCAACACGACATTATCTGAAATAATGCATATCAACTCCAGGACGTAACTACAGTGAGCGTCACTCACTAGAGAGGAACAATAAACTGCATTCGGAAAGATACTCACAGCCAACTCCCCCAAAGCCTGCTCAAACTCAAAATTAGTCTGCTCACCAAAAGATGTCATCATAACCAACGAAAGAAAGTAAGGGTAGCGATAATCAAACTGAGATCCTATTGGAGTCATAGAAGAGATGAGTATGGAGGTAGCAGCAAAATCATTTCCTAGGATCAAATCATCACTGCCATCCAAGCTCAACTGTGAACTGCCCAACTGCTGAACTGAGGAGACCTTCCAATTCATCTGTGGATCCAAAACCAAAGATATGTACCAGCTGGTCGAAAAGTGTGCAGCGATACTAATACTGGAACTTGACTCACTACTCCAATCTTGAAACAACTCCTCATGACTGGAACTACACCTGGGTCCCAAACCTTACTATTTTCACCCAATGCAATGCTACAAGGAGTACTCCCATCATCCAACTCAAAAAGCGGATCGTCATACGCCATAGCAGCATCTACCTCAAACAAAGGATTATCAATAAATTGAAGATTATCCTCAACTCCCAAATCAAACCAATCCTCTTGCTGATGTGAACTCCATTTTTCTGATCTTTTGGACAATGTGCAAGATCATACTCCTCTTGGATGAAATCAAGCCCCTTCATTACCCGTTTGATCTCCTTGGCCCTTTCTCTACCTTCCTTCTCCCTAGACTGTTGAGTTTCATAGAGCTGATTGTTTGCTTGATGAAGTGCCTCTTGGACACTTTCCAAAACAAGCTTTGTGGAATTAAGCTCGTTGGTGAGCTCACTAACCTCTTGCCTTAACTGCTTAGACATAGTCAAGGTTTCATCTGCAAACTTGGTGGCAACATCTCTATCTTGCAATATGTGTACGAATATTGTTTTTATTCCCTCCATAGAACTGTTAATCGTGTGCAAATCAGCAAGGTGAACATTTTGTTCAAGTTGGTTTCTTGGTGTCATGTAGATGAATTTCTCAACAAGTCTACTAATGTCATCCAACCTAGATAAAGTATGCACTTCTTTTTCCATAGACACCAAAAATTGTTCTTTCCAATCTTGTTTAGGAAAGGATAGCACACTGCTATTATGTTGCATGCAAAAGTCAGAACTTTCATACCTGTTATCAGAGTTTCCGTTGCTGTCCCAAATTACTTGTGTCTCTCCCTGATCATCCACAAAAACTGATTGTGAATCCAAATCATCAAGGCTGCTAGGTCCTCGATCATGTTCAACTACATGCAAAGTGAAATCTGATTTGTTCTCAAGTTCAAGAACAAAACCATCAATGCCATCTACGCCATCATCCTTGCATAATTGTGGAGACGAAGTTTGAACAACACTATAGTCTGTTGGCGTAACAACTAACACCTCTGGAGTATAAGTTGGTACGGACAGCTATGCACACTACGCAATGAGTGCTCTTCAAATTAGGAGGGGAAGCTCCCTCGTTGTGCTTAACAAAAATGCTTTGGAAAGGGAAAAGTAATCTAAACTATCTCCTGTCTTTTTGTCTCAGCTGTAGAGGTACAAGGCTTTCACGAAAACTCTATACGTTGCAGCTAAGTATTTTCTGGTTTCGCAGATCACTAACTACAACTAGGCTAATTGCTTAAAATCT
Organism: Sequoia sempervirens; assembly: GCA_007258455.2. Classification (NCBI taxonomy): domain Eukaryota; kingdom Viridiplantae; phylum Streptophyta; class Pinopsida; order Cupressales; family Cupressaceae; genus Sequoia; species Sequoia sempervirens. The sequence goes on from VDFB02281492.1 coordinate 562,330,418, forward strand.
ATCTAGTTTCCCCAAGAAAACAGAGCATGAGGAAAAGGAGCAAGATAACTATCTGACGATAAACAAGTATAGATTCTCAACTTGAAGGCAAGGTGGCACATCTATCAGCTCAATCTAAACAAGTTTATTGGCAACAACAATATACGATAAACAAAGTACGGATTCTCAACTTGAAGGCAAGGTGGCACAACTAGCAGCTCAATCCGAATAAGTTTATTGTTCACGCACATCACACGATAACCAAGAATATATTCTCTACTTGAAGGCAAGGTGGCACAACTATCATCTCAATCTGAACAAGTTTATTGAACACAAAACAGATTTGATCTAACTAAGGAAAGAATTCACCATTATAATTGCATGAAACCCTATGTGGCATAACAATTCATCATAATAGTAAAACGCATGAACAGATACAAAACGAGCAATATTGAGGGCAAGGTAGGCACAACATATATTTCTCTCTCGTGCAAAAGTTATGTACAAATGAGCAAAAGCTCTTATTTATAGACATCAAAAGGTGTAGGGAACCCTAAAATCACCTTGAGTCAACTACAGTCTTGCAATGCATGCAAGATTTATTGCTAAGCCCTAATAAAGCAAACTATACAGTTAACTGGAAAACTACCATCAGTTAACCGAAACACCTAATCTAAAAATGGACAATGTGCAAGCATGCACGTCCTTATTGAAAGCATGTTAATTGGATCACTACCATCAGTTAACGGAAACCCTAAATGAAACTCCAAGTAAATAAAGCTGATCTCTGAATAGATATGCATGTGATGAAACAACGAGTTAACTTGAAAAGGGTAACGCCAAGTTAACTCCTGTGTATAAAGTCTATTATGAGAGGTGGGAATTGAAGTCTACTGATCGTGATCTCGAGCAAGCAATCCCTCAACGAGATTGTTAACTGCATCACTATCTGGAGCTCTGATACTTTGTCGAAGAATGCTATGCCTGCGCAGCGTGTCCTCACCAGCTGTGATCTGGGACTGAAGTTCGCCCCTACTTCTTGTTGCTTCATTGAACAACGCTGACATGACTGTAAGCTGATTAATCTTACAGCCAACGGTCTCCCCACTAAAAATAGTATGAATGAGTGCCTGGAGCTCTGACTGAACATCGGTAAGCTCAACATAGGCACCACCCTCAATCTGATATCGACACGGTAAGCGAGATACTAGAGTCCTCACAAACCGGAGTGCACTAGTGACGTGCTCTCTACTCTCAACCAACTCTAACTCCATAGTCTCCTCTATCTTTGCCTTGAAAACCAACTGTGTTTTCCAAGAGTAGATAGCTTCTCTATCTTCTGCATCTGTGACTGATTCATATGCCATACTCAGGTGAGCAACCATAATCTCATCCCGGGGTCTGTTAATTGCCATGTCTTGCTCCTCATCTTGGAGACGAAGACGAAGCTCTCGTGCATTGTACCGCAACTGATATAACTCTGTAAGCATAGCACGACCTTTAGCAACAAACTCCTCTTCCCACTCATCCAAACGCTTGCCATATGCAACCAAGTGATTGAGTTGACCTTGTTCTACTGGAGGCTCAAGCATCGGTGGGAGTGTGGTAATGGCATCTGGCCTGTGTACAAGGCTAGAAATGTACTGACGAAGCTGTCTGATTTCAGCCTTGAGGGCTGCCTTATCTTCTCCATCTTTTAGCATTCTATCCTTGGCACTGTCTGTAGCAACTTGTAGGAGATCAACCCGAGTCTGGTGTGTGCTACGACCAAGGTTGACTGTAATAACCTCAAAGTCCTGAGATTCCAACTCGTCCAAGCTCTTCCCCTGTGGAGGTATAGCAGTCTCGACGATGATCTCCATGTCAGTATTCCTCTCTACGTGGACCATGTTCTTGACCCTCTTGTCTGGCGCATCCTGGTAAACCTGATAAAAAACGGAATGATTAAGGACATAGGATGGTTGCCTCCTCTTCCTTCCTAGTTGAGCTTTTATCCAAGATTGGTCTCGGCTAATGCTACTAGAAGGGTCTATACTAGCGACAGGAGGTTGCGACGAAAGTGAATGTGTAGAGGAATGACTGCGAGATGGGGAGTCTAAATCCAATTCAATGCGAATCGGGACTGGTGACTGCTCCGGAACTGGTGTAGGAACTTGAGGCTGAACCTCAGGCACTGGCGGACTCTGCACTGGCCTCTGAACTGGCTCCGTGATAGGTTGTCTGTCAGGCTCCGTATGTGTATCAGTAACAAGCACCTTGCCTTTTGAATTATTTGGCGCTTGACCTTTCTTAGGAGGGTTCCTCCTCTTCTTCTGTTTAGGTTTTGACGAGGAAGGTAGTGAAGGATTCACCACTGGCGACTCTGCTCTAGGCACACTTACCCTCCTGGTCCTCTTGCTGTCGAGGTAAAGTATACTGTTCTGAATGACTCTACTTGACCTCTCCTTTACTGTTGCGTACTCTTTGGCGTACCAATCAACTGCTGGCAGCGGCTGTGTATTGACCTGCTCTCTGAAAAATTGCGGAAGGACTTCTCCCTCATCATCTAATAAACCTCCCACATCTTCTGACAAGAAAACAAAAATCTGTGAAAGAGAGAAACGGCCGTAACTACGTCTGCAAACCTCGAAGTCATCCACGCAATTTGCCCAATAATCCTCCATAGAAGGCTTATGAAATGCGCGACCACCAAGGCGAGCCGTGTAATGACCTGAAAGATCATAATCACGAGCTTCAACAAGATACTTGAGATGATACTTCTCGAGCTCCTATCCTGCAATTTTGGCATCAACAGCTGATCTGCACCAATACATACCAAACTGAAAAGGAAAATTGGTAGAAAGTTTGTTTGCGACGCAAAAGACGATGAACATCATGCAACTGTCTCAGGAATTCCAGAAAGACTGTTTTATCTGAAGGATAACGAAGAAGCATAGCTAGATTTCCTATAAATCCATATACTCGGATGTAAGTATAAGTTGGGAACTGAATAAACCAATCCGCCCAACCATCCATCGCTGCCCTAGCAACTGCTGAGATACGAATGTGCAACTCCCGGTCCAAGTCTCTCACTGTGTAAGTCAGGAAAGCCTCGTGAACACGCTTGAAATGACGTTCAGCCTTAGTGAACTCAAGCTGATCATAATACTGATAGACTTTCTGAACACTGAGAATGCCCACGGTGTTTAGTCCTCGGAACTGACCCTGATAAGCAATCAAGTACACGAGATAAGAACACATGTGAAACTCATGAGCAACCATGAAACCGGTGATTTGCTTGTGAAGAACATCGCTAATGAAGGATGCCCAATCATAATGCTCCTGCCTAGATATGATGCGACCAATAATGTAATACATCCAAGGCTGGAAAACATTAGCATGTGGCTGACCTGAGACACGATTCAAGAGTGTGATTAGAATCGCGTATTCATCCTTATACTCACCACGACCCACGATGTTTGGCAATCTGTTCTTTGCTTGTTTTAACCATCTTTCTGCCATTTTACTTTGGCACTTGTCCACATCAGCATTGAATGCCTGCTTGCACTGCTGCATAGAAATAACCAAACTATTCGAGTGCTGAGGTATATTGAAACTTCTTTCGACGTCCAAAGGCTTGAGACTGCAAATGACTCGTCCATCTGCTAACACTATCTCACGAGTAACAGAGTTGTAATGTTTAATACAAGACATCACGAACTCAATACAATGAACGGAGATAGGTATGGAAGCGGCCTCCAGTAACCCGGACTGCTGAATGTTTCGAATAATTGAATCTCTGATCTTGACTGGATCTAGAACTGCCTTTGGCAGCACCTTGTGAAGATTTGTCTCAACTGTCTCGATGAAGTCATGAGTAAGGACTGTTTTAGTCCTGTATTCGAGCTAAGTGTACTGCATCTTGAAAAACTCCCCTGTTGATTGTGAACTCGACTATGTTCTGACAAGATTTCTGGAAAGCTAAAAATAGCCTGCTGAGGCTAAAAATAGCCTTTCGAAGAGTTAGTTTCGACGAAAAATCTGAGATATGGGTTTTGTCCAGAAGAAGATTCTAAGACAACCTAAAACGTCAGATATGCGAAAATCTAACCTCTACCCGACCATGCAAAGAATTTTCAGTTGAGAAAATTAGAAATTCGAGAACGAATGTTCTGAAGTTAAAAATTCCTGAAAAATCAAACGCACAATTTTAATTCGAGGAAGTTATATAGGAATGATCCAGATGTTTAGACTTGTCAATTGTGCCAACTTCAGGAACATGCGAATTGGATTTTGAAAGAAATTTGAGAAACAAGGAGGAAAAAGACGTTTTTTATAAGCTCTTTCTTCAATGAAAATCGCCCCTGTTCTTCAAATCTGCTGATGATTATGGACTTTAACCTGCAAAAAGATATGTTTGGTAAAATCGCTTTTGGTTGCTGATGATGAATTTGTCTTTGCTATGAAAACTCGCCTCTGTTCTTGAAGAATTGCGAAATTCTCTTTAAGCTGTGTGAATAATAAATGATTGGCTCCATGCTTAAATAAGGGAAATTCATACCATTTGCTTACTGCAAGATTCAAAACCCTGACTAAAATAGAAGTCTTCTGATTGGACCCCCTTCAGTTATATTGCCACTGACACAGAGTTCGAAATTTAAATAATAATAAAATATTCATTATGCAATTTGCAAAGGCGCCAATTATAGAAATTCGCCATTTTAATGCCAAAATATGCAAAATAAATATTAAAAATTATTTAACTTCATTTGACAAAACAAATGAAGCTTTAGGATTCACTGGCAAACTTCACTAATTTTAAAAAGTCATCATTTGAGCTCATAGGCGTCCATTTGCTCAAGATATTGCACTTTTTATTATCTTCCTACTTTGTAGCTAACTACAAAGTTACAACTGGCCCTCTTCGACACTGATTTTCGGGTGACCGGATGAGGCTGTGACGGAGCTGGTGTATTCAACGCAAAGCCTACGGAGCAAGGAAGAAATGTCTGCTGGGAGTCGTCATTGTAAAATCCATCATTTAACACCTCAAAAAATTAGGCGCCCTTAATTAAATTTATTTTACGACACCAGACTTAACCATGTTCCCAAATTGCCATCTGACGCTTCAAACGGCTGCTGACGATGAACAGTGAACCCTGCTAACAAGTAACCAAGCTCACTGCATGACCAGGAGTATTCCGCATCCAACGACTGTATACAAGGTATCTGACAACTGCATTAAGGGCCTCAGAAGTGAGGGCGCCCCTACCCTAAAAAAGCTCAAACTCCATTTTGATAGAACAACTCTTAACCAGATGACCCTTTTTGATCCCTGATATCTGGAGCTGGGATGACCCGATTGAAGCACCGTCTGTCTCAACGCGTTACCCGAAGGACCTACGAGAGACATCACTGGAGGCAACGAAGCAAGAAAACTGCTTCTAAGACCTAAAAAAGGAAGGCGCCTTTCCCAAGATGGAATAAACGACCAGACTTTGCTTATTTTCTGGACTCTTCGTTTTTCAGCATTTCACCAAAGACCTTGCTCGTACGAGCGTTTGGAAAATCCCGGACGCTGACGGCTGGGCTTGTTGGATAGATAAAGTAATTATGCTCAAGTCCCGTGAAGATTTTGAACGTGAACAACTTCATCTGACAGGCCTAAAGGCTAGGCGCCCCTGGCCTATAGAAATATAATGAAAATTTTATGCCAGTCCGCCCGTGAAATTATGTGCTTGGTAGAAACCCTGCCACGATCACCCGGAACGTCAGATTAACAGGCAAGTTGGTGCTTTGTGCAACTAAGCTAGAGTTGCACAGATATCAAGAAGACCTTGTCTGCAAATTCAAACATCTCAGGGGTCATTTGGAAGGGCGCCCGTGAACTACAGGGGCGCAATTCATCATTTGAAGAAGCTTTGTGACATAAACTCACTTCATAAGCTCATCTTCTGTTGCTGACTGCCGAAGCCTCAGACCTCGGATCACTGTGTTTAATATCTCGTTGGATAGACAGACTGGTCGTGAAGAGATTGACTGCATCAACCATCATAAATGCCAAGATTTGTCCCCTCTTAAAGAGGTGTGCCCTTGAGCTACAGGGGCGCAAAAGCTAAAAATGGATAAACTTCTGCAAACTGCAACTTTGGAATCTTCAACTTCTGATGTCTGTAACCAGAGTTACAAGTCTCGGATAGCTTTGCTGGATGGCTCATCGGATAGGTAGACTAATTCTGAAGAGTTTGACTGTATGCTTGAGCATTTATCACAAAATTTAGACCTTCAAAAAGAAGGGTGCCCCTGGACTACAGGGGCACAATTCTGCTTTTTCTTGAGAAATCTTCAAGAATTGACCATTGAAATCATTATTTTGGCCACTGAAATGACCATCAAAAAGTTTAAGTGTCGTCGTGAAACGCTCCTCCACTGTGAAATGCTTTGTTCTGAGTCTCTGATTTAGGTTCTGATCAATGAAACTGCCTTTGACTGACAAAACATTAACAAAACTCCATGCTTGATATTGCGCAAAAACTGTATTAATCATCATTTTAGCAAGGTTAAAACTACTTTAAGCAAAATGCCTTGATGAAGCAAAAAATTTGGTTTGGGTACAACATAGTCAAAAGTAAATTCATCCCAAATAGGCTTCTTGTCATATTTAGGTGCCATCACACCCGGCTCCCATGTGTTAAAGAAGCTGATTGCTTTGTTCACTGTGCTCCACTTGTGATATTGTCTCTCTGAATAAATCATCCTCCAACTCATCACTGTACATGTCAACATAGGAATCTCTCTCCATTAACTGATCTTGGAAGTCAAAACCATAACACCCTGTGTCTTCATCACTGTAAACATCACCGTTTGCTGTTTTGGAAGCCTCGTCTATGTTGCCTTCAGCAAAACTATCATCCAAAGGTGTGTTAATGATCTCAACGCTGCCAACCACTAATTCTCTAGACAGTTCTAAAGATGCATTATTGGCTGCTGTCATGTCTTTTTTCTCATGCACATTTTCAACAATGGAGGCTGCATGCACTTCTAAGGAGTTGACTTGGGGCTTTGTAATACATGCCTCTTGATTGGTGAAGTCTCCTTCATAGAGAGGTTCCAAAAGTTTGTCTTTCTCGCATTCAAGCTCATCTCTAGAATTTTCTATTCTTGTTATGTCAACATCAACAAGCTCCTTTGTAACCACCTTCCTTACCCTTGACTCTTCCTTTTCTTTCACATCGATTTCTTGAAAACCTCCTCTCCTCCTTAACCCTCTTATGTACTTAGTCAACCCCTTTTTGCTTGGGTCCCTCCAAACAATGAAGTCCAAGAAAGCTTCAAAGGAGACATTGTCTTTGATCTCTTCTGGAATGTTTTGATATTCATCAATAATTTTAGGAGCTTCACTTTCATATATGACTCTTTCCTTCTGTAATCTTATCATTAGCTTTTGGATAGGATCTTCTTCCTCGGGTAGGAATTTAGGTCGCCAATCCATGCTTTCACTTAACAAGCCAAAGAACCAAGAAAAACACTGAGTTGCTTCTCCCAAAGGTGAATTAACCAACATACATGCAATGCTGGTCACTATCAAGCAACTGAAAATCTGGTAAGGTTTAGCTTCCAACAGGCTGTCAGGAAAACTTCGCTCTGCTACCACTGTAATGACCAACCCCTTTCTGAGTTTTGAGTTTAGAAATTTTTTGTTCAATGTTTTTAGTTTGGTGTTTGACTCGATTAATCGAACTAGCCTTTCATTATCTTAAAATTATCACAGTATCAAACAAATGCATCAAAGGATTCAATTGACAATACATAATAACTTCATTCTTTCATTATCTGACCTACTTTCATGGTTATATATGGGAGTATGAAACTACAGGCTTAAGCTGACTCAACTGAGCACAAACTAGGGACTGGTATTAATGTATATTGCTTAGAAATCTGATACAGAGTTATGAAACTAGCAAACTGATGTCAGTGGGACTGTTGCCACGAATACAATATTCAGAAAGTATATTTCAGACCTGAGATATCTTGATAAACCTCTCACAATACTCAAAATATAGATAGAGTTAACCCAGACTTGGAAAACGCCTCCTTCAGTGATGCAACAACAAGGTACAGGAAGCAATTTGATGTGTTTCTAATCTAAATAATGCCCACGTACAGGTCTGAAAAGTAACAGCAGCAAAGTAGGAGACTGATTGGGGCAATAAACATGCACGCCAAGGCAGCAAGAACCTCAATCAACCTCTCCAATGGAAAATAACGCCTTCATAACTCAAGCACCCAACATCACAGGTTCACGTCCAAACCTTCATTGCTCATACACAAACCCAGTAATAGAAACAGTGGCAAACAATGCCCTTCTAGACTCACACGACTTCACTAGAGCAAGCAAAACCCTCAGAAACAAAGCATATGACTGCTAGTAAAAGGGCTGCAACCTGTCTTCTTCTGAAGGTCATGCCCAGCCAACCCTTATCTCCCTTTCCAAGCACCCAAAAATCTGAAACTGACCATCCACAAGGTTACACATCCCTCTTCAGCATGCTACACAGGAAAACAAGGTAGAATGGCCATGGCCAGCTTATATGATGTCTGAAAATGGTGACCGAGATTTCCCACACTGATATTTTCAATCTTTATCAAACCCATGGCCAATAACAGGAGCCACAAGCCAAGAACTCCAATGAATGACTTTCAAAGTGAGAAGTATAGCGTCTAAGATGCAACACAAAACCACAACTGAAAATCAAACTCAAAATGCAATCAACTCAAGTAGAAGATCCGTATGATCTCCTCCACAAACCAGCTAGGGAGGGTCTCTCACCATCGAAAGCAGTGCTAAAGATGGGGGTTTCCGTCCTCAACCAGCTGCAACGATAAACTGGAAACAATCCAGCTGAGTCTCCTTAAGTTGTCAACTCCATCATATTTAAATGAGAGCCAAAAAACAGATTAAATAGAAGTGGAGGGAGAAATTAGGGCAACCTCCAATTTGAATTCTTTTCCCTCCAAAAACCCTTTTAATATTTTCTTTATACTTTAAAACATTAACAAATAATCCTCAAAGGGGCGTCTTGCTCAAAAGGAAACTATTTTACCTTATCTAGCCTTCTAAAACAACATTAAGTTATCTTATTAGGCACCAAGGTACTTTTCGATGACCACCTACCCCCTCACTTAAGTTATAAAGTTATTTTATTAAAATAACTTAAGTGACTTATAAAAGCGAATATTAAATAATCCAACCTTAGGCTCTCCAACACCACCATAGAAATAACACTGCTGACGACACTATGAGTTTGGGACTAGTTTCCCGAAATAGACTTACTATAAATAGCAACTGCTAAAAATAGTAAGTGCTCACCAAATATCAAACTGGCCAAAACATTAAAGCTCATCGGACAACTCCACATACTACCCAAACAGGAAACCCTACACTGCACTGTTGCCCGGACTAGTTACTAAAAATAGTGAGAACCAAACTAGCCGAGAGGAGGGCATCGAAAACGGGGACATTACAAAAATATATAAAAATCAGAAATATATACATATTTGCATTAGTAATTAAGTTCAAAATACACCACCAATTTCATAGTCAAATAACAAAATATTAGTGAAACTCGAATGTCATGATATAGATTAAAGTTCAAACATACACCACCAATTTCAAGAGTCGACAATCAACCATCATTGATCATTGATCAAATACCATATTGGTCATCAAAAATATCATCATCACCATCCATATTAGATGATGTATGTAGTGGTAAATTAGAAGAACCACAAATAGCAGCACACTCACATTGGCATTGGCATTGGCATTGGCACCACCACTAGCATTAACACTAGCACTCTCATGCTCATTAGCTGGCTCATAGTCATCATCAACATCAAGTGCAGCAAAGTGGCTTGTGGAAGCATCCATGTCAAGGCGCTCTGGTTCGATATCCCACTTCTTTGTGTCTCCTTTGTAGGCACTTTGTTTGTGTAAGGAGCCACAAGTTTGAATGCACATACACCAAGTCCTCTGTCTTTTTTGAATGTAATCTATTGTGCTTTATTGAGTGGATGAAGGATTATGTGCTCCAATCCTCTTAGATGAAGATGAAATAGCAACCTATTAAGACCAAATTAAATAGCTAAGAGTTACAAAATTTAACTAATTAAATTAAAAAATTAAAATATAAATAAAATTATAAAATATTAAATTTAAATTTAAAAGATAAAAGGTTTTGACTATAAAACTTACTTGGAGTAAAATTTTGATTGCAAGAGGTTGTAGGTACGTGTATGCTTGGCCATGGAAGTACCACCAACTATGAGCATTGACCATGTACTTCTCTTGAAGAGCATCAAGACCACAATCACTGGAGCATGCAAAACCCATGAACTCAACCCTTAATAAATCACGTTGGTCACTATCAATGAAGTGCTGCCTTGTACCCTTGAGCCACTTTAGCATCTCTATATGGGCCAACTCTTGTTGTCAAAGAAAGTAGCTGAGCACTATAGTATTTGGGATTCAATGCAAAATCAAGAAGATGCAGTTATTTGGGATTCAAGTCAAGTTAGGACATTGTTAAATGAGTGATTGCTTTCAGAAGACTGTTATGAGTGATCAAGAAAAGTAAAATTTCTACCACGTATAGATGAATATTCTAATCTCACCCTTTTGTGTCAAGAAAACCGTTCAATTGAAGCTAGTGTTGAAGAGGAGGTCGAAATGGATAACATGCACTATGAAGAGGAGAGAATATTCTGATAGTTCGAGTGATGAAGAAGATTATGCTTCTCCCATGACATGCTGAGATATATCGGTATCCTTTGTTTTAGCAAGTAGGAATGCTAAGCAATCATTTGGTCATATAATACATGTTTCCTCTGCAACTCCAGAGTTTGAAACATTTACTTTTGAAGATATTGATCAATTGGCGAAGAACCTTATAGTAGTAGGAGCTCATGAACAATTGGAAAAAATTGAAAATGAAAATCATTTAAATTGGTCAACCAACTTTAATGCATTATTATCGCCAATGAGTTCTTGTGGAGTTTTTGAAGTTAGGGACAATCCTCTATTTGAACTTTATTATTCTAAATTGGATGACCTAAGTGCGCCTATGCCTACTTTTCATAATGGTATGATGCTTGGAGATGTTAGCTTCAGAAATAAGAAGAGTAATGAATAAATTGAGGGAGAAATTGAACCATGGAGTGAAAACAGAGTGGAGGTGGAGAATATCTCTACCACAAATAACCTTCCTCATATTCTGGGTCAGGATTTGGGAATCCCTGATAGTAAATTTTTATGTGAAGCTGTCCTGTCTTTCTCACAAGCAATAGAAGAAGTTGATGATCTAGTGAACGATGATATGATTGTCGAGATAACTCCTACAAAGTTGGTGGAGGCTATTTCAGCTAGTAATGGGTCCACAATTGCCAAAGGTAACAATGAAGTTCATGCTTTTCAGCCACCTCTAATATAGATTCAGATCAGGTGTATTCGTTTTTAATTCCAATTAGTGAGGAGATTATTCAAGATACTACGTCATCTAAAGTAATGCATAGAAATGTGACTAGTAATATGCAAGGTTATATCTAGGAAGTCATAGAAATATATGATGAGAAGTGGTGGTTTGGTGATGAGGATACACACAAAGATTATTTATATGTGGTAGGTCTTCTTTGGGGTTGCATGCAATTTGCAAGTGCTACATGGGTATGCATTCCTTTTCCCCAGTGGATCTTACTTCTCTCAGTCTGTCAATGGTTTTGTGTAAATGATCTTGAGCATCCTTGGAGGTAGGGTTTCCCTACCCTATACATAGGAAAATTTTGTCATGTTGATAGTCTAGGTTGACAGTCTAGGTGCTTTGTTGCTTTGTCCTGTTTTTGCCTTGGTCTAGATCCTTACTTTAGTGAGTCGGACTTTGCAACCCAATGGGTAAGGCACTGGTCTATATTTAAGATTCTGGATCCCTTGCTTCACCCTTTGTAGTTCTCGTCCCTAGTCAGAGCCAATTGTTGCCTTGGTTTCTGTCATTCCCCTAAAATCACATCCACCCCAAATAAATTTTCGCTTCGGCCTCAAGTGTTTTCTTTCTAACGTTTCCTAACCTATGTTGGATTCCGCCTTGGTTGTCACAACCCTATTCTTGCTCAACGTTTTAAAGTTATGCCTAAAATCTATCTTTGTGTTGGTACTCTGTGAAGTTTTGAAAACAACATTAGAACCCAACTTGGTTCTCGCAACCTTCGAAAACACTAATAGAAGAGAGATGAAGTTAAGTTACAAGCAAACCATGCAGTTTCAGAACTTTTTAAAGGTTTTGAAACCTTTGTTGATTCCCGATAGGGTTTCAAAAACCTATCCTTTTTCCAACGTTGTGAAGCTTTTTTCAAGCAACATTGTTTTTATTTGGTTTTCAGGTTTCCCAAGGACTATGCCTTAAAGAAGAAAGATTGAGCAAAAATGAAAGGGTTTCCTAAACTGCGTCAGATTCCAATAGGATTCTCAAAACCTCATCAGAACCCGACATTGCTTTCACAACTTGCTTTAAAAACCATCATTTTGCATATAATATCTACTTGGCTAAAGAAAGTGGCGCATAAAAATGGAAACAACATATTATAAAAAGAACATTGAACATAATCAAAGATTATCAAATTTCATCATATTGCAAGAGGTAGTAAAACACAAAAAAAAACATATATATATTATATTATATCGACGAGGGGATGCAAATACAAGCTTTTAAGCACAAAGAGTGAATATAAGGATGTGGGTTCCTTCCACAACCTCCTGAATTCTCTCAATCTGTGCAGGAGAGAACAAGTTTTCATAAAACTCAACATAATAGGAAAAAGTCTCCATCACATTTCTCTCGAGTCTAGCACGTAGGAGAGTAACAACTTGTTTAACATCTTCATTCTTGAGAATAGTAGCGATGCTGATGGCGTCTTCGATCAAACCTTCTCGTGGATACTCGTTCAGATGTCTCAAGGCGGATTCCACACTAGCTATGTATGCTGGCCTCACCAGTCTTTCAGCAGCTCTGACACTCCATGCAAATTTGCCAGAAGTTTAGATGATGTTAAATATGAATCACTCTAGGAGTGCAGAGTTGTGGACATGAACTTGTGCCAGGAAATTCTCTCCTATGATTCTCCTTATTACTCCTTCAACATGGTTCCGGATGAGGAAAACCTCCCTCAGCTAGTCGGCCACCAGCTGACTTATAGAGCTGCACTCCACACCTTCAATGATGAGAAAATTACTTTTCAAAGATGCATCACTTGAAGTGCTTGACATTTTGAGAATGAAATTGAGATGTGAAGAATGGAAGGCAACCCCTCTTAATTTATAAAGGAAAGAAATGGCTGTCATATCCACGAGATAAGCCATGGGAGATTTTCTAAGTAGCAACTAGTGTGCAAAGATGTTGCCAGATACTGTGAAATAAATTAACACAACGAATGATGTGATGGAATTGCTAGAATTTTGATTAAATAAGCTTTGCATTTGGTACAAAATCTTTCAATTAAATTTCCCCGCACTCATAAGGATCAAACGAATGTGTAATTAAATGCATGAGTCGAGAGTTGTAGGTTTTTCAGATGTACGAAGTGCCACAATGTAAGAGACCTGGTGTCTCTCAACCCTTGACCGAAGCTAAAATGAAGTTTGTTTTGATGTTTTGTGGTTTTGTGATTTTTTTTGTAATTTTTGCAATAAGAGTTTTTGCGATTTTGATAAGAAATGATTCTAAAATATATAGAAAATGCAAGAGTACAATTATTGAAGCAAAATGACTCCTAAATTGATGGCAAATGAATTTATTATTTTTCTGAATGATTACAATGATGAATCTCAAACATGCAAGTAAAAAGGAAAATATGACAATATTAAGAAACCTGGTTTCAACTTGCAGCCACTTGTAGGAGATAATGAATTGTACGGCCAACTTGCTAAATACACTTCTCCCACCAAATAATGGTTGCTGAGTCCTTTGGAGACCAAGGCGCCCACTGTGGAATAAAAAGGCAGCATAAAGGCAAGGCGTTTTTCCTTTGAATTCACATGCTTGGCTGCTGGATGGTACGCCCTGGCAGCAATTAATGAATTGTACAATTGTGAAGATTAAGCCACAATAACCAAAATTTAATCTCAAACAGTTCGCCTCCTTATTTTGATAAAAACAATTCAAACCCCTAATCAAATCTTCTTCAGTATGCACAAATATGGCTTTTGTGTAAAGCCACTCTGATTGGCAAGCTTCAACAATTCTTTCACCACCTCAGTATGCCTGATTCTAAAGAGGGAACACTCTCCAAAATCTGAATGATATGAATTTGCAGAAACCCTTGTTTCACAAACCCCAAAGTTCTCAGAGAGAATAATAGACAAATTGGAATAATCAACATATGAGTTTGATTTGTCTTTGAGATATTAAATACTCTCTCAAGAGGCTCGATTTCCCAAAAAGGCATTTAATAATGATTTAAATGATATTTAATTCGCCCTTCATAAGACTTAGGAATTATTAATTAAATGGGCGTACTTTTTTTTCCATGAGTATTAATTACTCGTTAAATAATATTGGCCCCACTTTATTATAAAGTCATTTAATCTATGCTCCACGAGGTTTCGGGGACGGGTAGTACCTGGTACGGCGGGACGAGTTTCTGGTACGGGGGTACTTTTGGGTGATTTTTTAGGGGACGGCAGGGGACGGCTGATAAAAAAATAGGGAGTTTTTTAAAAATATATAGAAATTTCAAATGTTCATAGCATAACATTGATAAAGCATTCATTCTAGACATTTGTATAAGCTTAATACATATCATTAGACTTGAATTGAGATTTCACATGAGAATCGACAAACAAATTAACAAAATTCAAATGCTTTTCATTATCAATGTGCACACATATCATATAAAAGTCTGATAATTATAACCAAAATGCCCAAAGGCTCCAAGTCTCAACTATGAAATGACATGCTAAACATAAAACTAAGAAAATATATCGCTGTCCAAGGTCCCTAATCAGCATAAGGTAGGTCTAAATCAGCATCGCCCTCGCCATTAGAGCTCGAGTCTAAGTTAGTGTCAGTGTCCATGTCAATAGAAGGATCTGCCTCAACCAATGGAACCCCAACCAATCCCTCATGTGCATTCTCCTCAATCTGCATAGCATCTTTGGGATTAACATCCCAACGTAAGGCTGGAGTCTGACGATACTGACTAGTTTGGCGATCCTTCACTCAGCTGCTCTTCTTTTGCTCTCCTTCACTTCACAAGCCAAATGTAAAAATGAGTTGCTTTTTCTCATTTTAGGGCATATATAAGGCATAAATTAGGTTAAGTGGCATGGGGCGTCCCTTGTGGGCCCGCCCATGCCTTTTTTTCATTTTAAAAAACTTTAATTTTTTATAAAAATGTGTTTTTTTTGCTGCTGGGCCATAGGGTACTTCTAGAAGTACCCGGTACGGATGAGGGACGGCTGGGAAGTTTCGGGTACTTCTAGAAGTACCATACGTCCCCTGCCTTTTGCCAAAAGTCCCCTGGAAGTACCGGGTACTTGGAGGGCAAAAGGGGACGGCCAGGGGATGTTTCCTAGCCGTCCCTGCGTCCCCGTTTCGTACCCGGTACGGGAAACAGCATAAAAACACAGGGGACGCGTCTCCGTGGAGCATAGCATTTAATACTTTATAATATTTCCATTTAATCATTAAGTCTTATAATTTGACTTTATAATATAAAGTCACATTAATCATTATTTAATTATCATTAAATGCTCAAATATCCTCCAATTGCTCATCCAATTGCCAAACTGGGTCGAGTCTGAGATAACCAACTGAGCCAGGTGCCCTACCAGAAATAGTAACCCCTATCTGTTTGACTTACTATAAATAGTAAGTGTCTGAATATCACTCTGTAAGTCCCTGCAAAGGCCCAGACCTGAATCAGCTGATGGAGAAATGTCTCAAAACTTAGGATAACTGCCAAAAGCAACCCTCTAAACACATCTGTCAGCTTACGAGGATCTAAATGATAGGCTAACCCTCAAACACCTGAACTGCCTAGGAAGGGGACATTACAATCTGCCCTCACTGAAATTGCTTGTCCTCAAGCAATCTCAACTCCGGATGCTGTAAAATCTCCTCTGACTCCTATGTAGCATCCTCAACCGGCAAGTCTCTCCATTTTATCAAAAACTCTCTGATGACCTGCCTCTGAAGAGGTCTTTCTCTAACATCGAGGATGGCCTCAAGCACTAGTATCAATTTCCCCTTGTCATCAAGGGGTGGCAGTATAGGAGAGGGAATCACATGCTGACCCAACGCCTTCTTCAGGTGAGAAACGTGAAACACATTGTGAACCCTGCTATCTGCTGGTAAATCCAACTCATATGCAACCTTTCCCACTCGCCTGATAACTCTGAATGGACCATAGTAACGAGGTTTCAACTTCTCTGCACCACTCTTCTGCAGAGTGGATTGACGGTAAGGCTGTAACATGAGATACACCATGTAACCCATTGCAAAGGAACGCTCAACCCTTTTCTGATCAACATACTGCTTCTGCTGATTCTGTGCCCGCTAAATGTTGTCTTTGAGAGACCTCAAAATATCCTACTCATCCTGGAACATATCACTTGCGCTGGGCACTCTGCTGTCACTCAACACCAAATCCAAAAGGTTGGGCGCCTCATAGCCATACAATGCCATAAAGGGCGTCATCTATATAGTCATGTGGTGAGTAGAGTTATAACAATACTCACAGAGGTATATCCACCTCACCCAAGCTCTCTGCTGTCCAACTATATAATTACGCAGATATCCTTCCACCCACTTATTGACGATCTTCGTTCGCCCATCTGTCTGTGGATGGTATCTGGTACTAGGTGTCAGTTCGGTTCCACAAAGCCTGAACAACTCCTGCCAAAAGTTGCTCATGAGCCGACTATCTCTATCGCTGACTATAGTCCGAGGCAAACCATGTAACCGGAATACCTCTCTGAAGAAGAGCTCTGCAGTCTACAATGCTGTGAATATAGTGGTGATCGGAAAAAAGTGTGCATATTTTGTCAGCCGATCAACAACCACATAAATGCAATCTTTCCCTTGGGCTTTCGGCAAGCCCATGATGAAATCCATTGATAAACATTCCCACTTCCTGTCAGGTATCAGAAGTGGCTGAAGCAATCGAGTAGGATATGTGTGTTCCTGTTTGTTCTGCTGGCAAACAAAACACTCTCGTACATACCGAAGAACATCAATCTTTAGCCCTTTCCAAGTAAACCGTTCCTGTACCAGCTTATGTGTTTTGAAATAACCGGGATGGCCCGCCATAGGAAGATCATGAAAGGCTTTCAGAACTGTATCCTTCAACTCTGAATCAGGAACCAGAAAAATCCGCCCCTTGTAAATGATCAAGTCATTCACAATGGTGTATCTACTATCCTGCTCTGTCCCATCAACAATGCTAGAAGCCCATTGGTTCTTAGCATACTCTGCGATAATCCTGTGCCTCTAATCCTCGGAGATCTGTGCCATAGCATTCAACTGGGGTCTATGCGACAAGGCGTCAGCTACAACATTCTGCTTCCCCTTAATGAAGGTGATATCAAAATCATACGATTGCAATTTACTAACCCACTTTTGTTTCCTTTCATTTAAGTCTCGCTATCCAAGGAAGTGTTTCAGGCTATTGTGATTTGTACGCACACTGAATTTACTGCCCACCAGATATTGCCTGAACTTAGCCAAAGCGTGCATAATGGCTAACATCTCCTTGTCATAAATGCTATAAAATCTCTCAGGACCCCTAAACTTCCTACTCTCAAAAGCAATAGGGTGTCTCTCCTGCATCAATACGGCACCAATGCCCTCTCCTGAGGCATCACAATACAAATCAAAAGACTTCGTAAAGTCTGGCAATGCTAAAAATGGACACGAAGTCATAATCACCTTGAATCTATCAAAACACTCCTGAGCCTATGGTGAACAAGCAAATGCCCCTTTCTTTGTCAAATCAGTAAGGGGTGTGGCATGTCATGAGAACCCACTAACAAATTGTTTGTAAAAAGCACACAACCCAATGAATCCTCTGAGCTGGGTAAGGTTCTCTGGTACTGGCCACTCTACTATAGCTCAAACCTTCTCAGGGTCCATACTGACTCCCTTGGCATTGATGTTGTGCCCAAGATACAATAGCTCAGCCGTGCCTAGCTCACACTTGGATTCCTTGGCATACAAGGACTCCTCAGCCAAAATACCCAGAACTGTATCCAAGTGAGCCAAATGCTCCTCCCATGACCTACTGTACACCACAATGTCATCGAAAAAGACCAACACATATCTCCGCTGCTAAGAATTGAAAACTCTGTTCATTGTTGCCTGAAAGGTAGCAGGGGCGTTGGTTAGACCGAAAGGCATAACTAAAAACTCGAAGTGACCGCAATGGCACCTGAAAGCAGTTTTCTCAATGTCCTGCTCCCTCATTCGAATATGATGGTACCCGAACCTCAAGTCAATCTTCGTGAAGAAGATAGCACCGTGCAACTCGTCAATCAACTCATCGATGCGGGGTATAGGGTACCTGTTTTTGATTGTTTTCTTATTAAGCTGGCGGTAATCTATACACATCCGGAGTGACCCATCCTTTTTCTTCACCAATACTACCGATGAAGCAAAAGGTGACTTGCTGGGTCTGATATGCCCCATAGCCAACAACTCACTGATTGTTTTCTCTATCTCGTCCTTGAGGCATTTCGGATGTCTATATGGTGTGATCATAATGGGCTTTGCGCCCTCCTCCAGCTCGATGATGTGCTCGATGCCCCTGTTTGGAGGTCTGCCAGGTGGAATGTCACTAAACACTTTAGAGTGTTTAGTTCTCAGTTCCTGAATGTCAGGATGGTACTCAACCTTCTGATGCTCCTATTGTGTTGGTAACAACATACACTCTGTAGCCCAATCCACCATATTATGACGAATGAGCCTCTCCATCCGTCTGAAAGATACTACTTTCAAATTACTTTCTTTGATGGCTTTTATGACATGTGGTTTCCCGTTTACCTTGAACTTCATCTCCATGTCTCGAAGATTGAGTGTGAACTCAACCAAATCATGAAGCCATGCCATCCCAAGTACCACATCAGTATCTCCCATATTCACAAGGTAGAATTCAGCTTTGAATTCATAGTTGTTAAGCCGCATCGGAAGATCTAGTATTCTCCTATCACATTTGAGGGTGTACCCATCAGCCACTTTGACTCGAATACCCTCAAACTCCTCAGTCTGTATGCCTCGTCTCTCTACCAACCGTGCATCTATAAAGTTATGTGTGGCACCAGTGTCAAGTAGAGTAATCACTTTCTGACCTGCTAGGAGCCCACGTAGCCTAAAAGATCCATCTCTCTGAAGACTAGTCAAGTTTGCCTCCTGTAACTTCTTTCCTCCCTCATTTTCACTATCATTTTTAGACCTTTCATCATCTGAATGCTCTAAATCAGCTTGCTGGTCTGACAGATTAGATTGCTCTTCTCCCTCATAAGACCACTCCATCTGGTTACTTTTTGCTTTAGGACGAAGAGGGCATACATGTTTTTCATCATAAGGTGCCTTGCACCAAAAACATATCTTTTTCTTTCGTAAATCATTCAATGTCTCCCTATCAAAAGGTGGTGCATTCCTTCTCTGTGGATCAGGTGGATCCTTCTTCTTGTCAAATGCTCTAATCTTATCAAATGATCTATTAGGCCTCAAATAGGATGATGAGCATGAAGAGAACTTGCTGCGAGGTGCTGCAAGCTCCATACTGTGTGCCTTCCTCATTGCCTCCTGAAGAGTAGGAGGATCAAATGCCTTGACCCAACCTCTCATCGGCTCATATAATCCCTCGATGAATAGAATGACAAGTCTTCTCTCCGAAACACCTGTCACCATGACTGCAACCCTTTGGAATTCACCAATGTAGGCATCCAGACTACCTGTCTGCTTGAGCTGAGCTAGCTCTCTAAAGTAAAGCTCTGGATCCTTCTTATCAAAGCGCTCTATGAGCCTGTTCGTGAACTCCTGGTAAGTAGTAACCATGTGATGACCCAATGTGTACATGTCGTGATGCCACCAGTCATGTGCCAATCCATCAAGATGCAGCGTGGCAAATTTAATGGCCTCGTCCTCCTGCATAGGTCTCAAAGATAGGTAATTGTCTAACTTTTGTACCCAAGACCTCGTTGAACTCTTGTCTGAGCCATCAAAATAAGGCAAGATAATCTTGCTCATTGCATGTTGAAGATCCCGATTCACTTGTGGTGGTGGTGGCTGGTACTGAGGAGCTCTGCGCTCAAATCTACCTCCACCCCTGGGTCTATGCACATCCATGAATTCATGAAAAGATAACGACTGCCTGATCTCAGGAGCCAATGTCGAGTACTCTCCAAAGAATCTGGTCACGTCAGCCACTGATGTACCGTGCTGTGGCTGAAACTCTGGCTGGTGACCATGCTGCTCTTCCTCCGGAGTCGGAGGTGCCTTTGTAGTAATAAAGGTAGGTTGTCTAGGCCTACGCTCATGAATGATAGGTGATGACTGCTGCTGCACTGACACCTGTGGCTGGTCTATGCCTGCAGTCTTGCTAGACTGTCCTATCTGAATGTAATGCTAGTGAGGTGGAACATACTGCCTCATCGTGCCTATCAAGTGAGACATCATGTCCATCATGTTATCATGCCTCCGTCTGAACTCAGTCTCAGACATCTTACCTCCGACAAGTTCTTTACCTGGATCCCTATGAGTCTCTGTCGGAATCTCCCGATCTGCCATTAGTGTAGTGACACTGTTCTCACTGCTGCTAGAATTGGATCTGTGTATACCCAGAACCCCTGATACTGTCTTACCTTCTGGAATAGGTGGACTTGTCCAATCCTCTACTCTGCCTGTTCCTCTACCCTTGCTTTAGAATATAATGTCTCTACTCATGAAAAAGCATCGAAAAAGCACAGGATGGCAGGAAAACTGTGCTCTGATACCACTGTAAGAGACCTGGTGTCTCTCAACCCCTGACCGAAGCTAAAATGAAGTTTGTTTTGATGTTTTGTGGTTTTGTGATATTTTTTGTAATTTTTGAAATAAGAGTTTTTGCGATTTTGATAAGAAATGATTCTAAAATATATAGAAAATGCAAGAGTACAATTATTGAAGCAAAATGACGCCTAAATTGATGGCAAATGGATTTATTATTTTGTTGAATGATTACAATGATGAATCTCAAACATGCAAGTAAAAAGGCAAATATGACAATATTAAGAAACTTGGTTTCAACTTGCAGCCGCCTGTAGGAGATAATGAATTGTATGGCCAGCTTGCTAAATACACTTCTCCCACCAAATAATGGTTGCTGAGTCCTCTAGAGACCAAGGCGCCCACTATGGAATAAAAAGGCAGCATAAAGGCAAGGCGTTTTGCCTTGGAATTCACATGCCTGGCTGCTGGATGGTACGGCTTGGCAACAATTAATGAACTGTACGGCTGTGAAGATTAAGCCACAATAACCAGAATTTAATCTCAAATAGTTCGCCTCCTTATTTTGATAAAAACAATTCAAACCCCTGATCAAATCTTCTTCAGTATGCACAAATATGGCTTTTGTGTAAAGCCACTTTGACTGGCAAGCTTCAGTAGTTCTTTCACCACCTTAGTATGCCTGATTCTAAAGAGGGAACGTTCTCCAAAATCTGAATGATATGAATTTGCAGAAACCCTTGTTTCACAAACCCCAAAGTTCTCAGAGAGAATAATAGACAAATTGGAATAATCAACATATGAGTTCGATTTGTCTTTGAGATATTAAATACTCTCTCAAGAGGCTCGATTTCCCAAAAAGGCATTTAATAATGATTTAAGTGATATTTAATTTTCCATTCATAAGACTTAGGAATTATTAATTAAATGGGTATACTTTTTTTTCCATGAGTATTAATTACTCATTAAATAATATTGGCCCCACTTTATTATAAAATCATTTAATACTTTATAATATTTCCATTTAATCATTAAGTCTCATAATTTGACTTTATAATATAAAGTCACATTAATCATTATTTAATTATCATTAAATGCTCAAATATCCTCCGATTGCTCATCCAACTGCCAAACTGGGTCGAGTCTGAGATAACCAACTAAGCCAGGTGCTCTGCCAGAAATAGTAACCCCTATCTGTCTGACTTACTATAAATAGTAAGTGTCTGAATATCACTCTGTAAGTCCCTGCAAAGGCCCAAACCTGAATCAACTGATGGAGAAATGTCTCAAAACTCAGGATAACTGCCAAAAGCAACCCTCTAAACACATCTGTCAGCCTACGAGGGTCTAAATGATAGGCTAACCCCTCAAACACCTGAACTGCCTAGTAAGGGGACATTACACACAAGGCTCGCATAGATGGAGCATTGATATATTAGCTCGTCCAACTCAAGTTGTTATTTGTAATGTAATTATGACGTTTCAAAAGAAAGTCATAAATGCTTATTGAGTTTCACTAAGAAAGAATTTTGGCAATAATTTATGAAACTCCCACTTGAAAATGGTAGTTACAATAACTAAAACGGCTCCAAGAAAGAAGAGTTATAAAAATGTAACTCGAGGTCACAGGAGGGTCCAAATTTTTGATCCTTAATACACTTTGATGTAAGAGTGAGACTCAATCAAAGAAGGATCGTTTTTGCAATTTTGCTTGTTTCTGGAGAAGTTCATTGTCTTTGTGCATATGAAATTTGAGTGTAATGCTTAGTATTTATGAATGAGTCTTTGAGCTTTGATAAATACCAAAATATTACTTCTCTTTGTGGATGCTGTATTCTTGTGTTACACTCATTTTTCTTCAGGAAGGAGTGAAATTGAAGTCCGCTTAATCTGCCCGTTTGTTACTGAGATCTCAATCTTTGAGTTGTAGTGTTAGTGACATTTATCTTTCATGTTTCAGTTAATGTATTTGGAAGTCTATTCCAATCGCATTTGTATCATGGCTATGAGCAAATGTTAGCCTGCCTTTACTACTTTTTGGTTGAAAGTAACCCGTTTTTTTTTTTTAAATTCAAAAACTCCAAAGTTATATCTTACGAGGGAGCTGTACCTCGATCAAAATTCAAAGGAAGATCACCAATGAAATGGTGATCTCTCCAACTGTTCGTTGCTTATTTGTCTCTCTTTTGGGCAAGGAAGAGTCAATTTGAGTTAATTTTCAAAAAGACAAATCTGTCAACCAACACTACTGAAATCTATTTTGATCATTATAGAGAAAATATATGAGGCCTACTTTTGGAGGGATTAAGATAAGTCCACAGGACTAGGGCATGACTTCTCTCAAGGCATGTATTAGTTTTTCTGATACCTATTTAACATGCATGGAATGCTACACTATATATGTCTAAAGCATTCATGTACTGCTATTGTACTCCTTGCAAGCCTTTTGAAACTCCATGTATATGACAATCCTAAATGGAATATAGTTCCTGAACAAGTGGATGGCATGCATTTAAGCAGCAACAAAGCATTAAGCCTGCAAAATACATAGAAAATTAAAATATAACCAAACCAATCCTTGATTTTGATATAAAACAATGCTACAACTCATTTTTTTCAGCACTTCAAGCTGATTTTTATCTTTTTGATAGGAACCATTCTGCTTCTCAATCCACAATGTCTATATGCTATTATGTATATACTTATGCTTCCCACTTGATTATACAATTGTCACTACCCTACTCACTTGTCATTAAAACTTGATGGCCTGTGTCAAATTGAAGCTCCAAATTATCACACTTTGTTAGCATTTGGAAAGAAAATTTGTCCCAACCTAACCTTGATAATCTAAACAATCACCTTGGTATTATTGTTGACAATTGAAATGTTAAAATTCTTTTGAATAGAATGGAATACAAGAATTCAAAGAAAATAAGGTTGATATCAAGCCAATAGAGTATCATTTCAATTTTGTTTGGCTTTTGATATTTACTCTTGGCAAGTACTCTTATAAGGTTCAGATGTTAAAAAAAAAAGATACAAGCCTTACTTAGTATTTATGATATTGTCTACTATTTCACACTAAATTGTGTTTTTGGATTTATATGCATGGAAAGCATTACTATGAGCCCAAGGCAAATGACAGTAGTATGGAATATAGAGAAAAAAGAAGCACATCCCTTAACCATTCCATGTTAATGTCCTTAACATCAAATGTAGAAGCATACCAAAGAATGTGTCTCTAGTTTAATGTCCTTAACATCTATTAGAAATATACATCCATTCAAGGTCGCCTACCTACGATTTGCCTTAGCAACCTAATGAAATCGAGTGAATCTTTGATGGTGAACCACGTCCCAATAGCCAACACTCATTTTTGTTCTAAAATCAATGAAAAAACTTGATTAAATAGCGATTTTGTACAGTTAGGGTTTTGTGACGGGTTGGTTGGGAATTTTTTTTGCAATCCCTTTAAAATTGTTGAAAATCACAGCTGATTGAATTGGGATTTTTTGGGGAAAAAGTCATCTTGACCGAAGATTTTAAAATTGGGATTTTTGGAATTTTTGAGGATTTATGCTTCTATGGTCCTAAATGCTGTATATCCATCCAAAGAGTATTTCATCAAGAAAGTTTCTTCACAACTCACTATAGCATACAAAATGGTGTCATCTGCATATTGCTGATGAGTGATTCAGCCCCCTAGCAATCAAAATTTCTTTCCAAGCACCTGTTGAAGCTGTTGGATTTATAGATGCCCCAATGCCTTATGCTAGGACAACAAAAAGGAAGTGGAAAGTGGATTCCCTTGTTAGTGTCCCCAAGTTGGCTCAAAAAAATGCTTCCAGATGGCCATTCACTAAGATTGAGAAACAAGGGCCTGACTGAAGCCAAATGTTTCAATGATCATTATTAGAAAACACCAATTCAATCTATCATAAGCTTTACTTATGTTGAGTTTTACCATCATACATTTTTCTTTGGAAGAGGCAACTGATTGTATATTCTTATGTGCTAATTAAAATCCCGTCAATTATAGATCTTCCTAGGATGAAGCAGCTTTGTTCTTCTGATATTATATCTAGGAGGAGTACTTTTAGTCGATTGACCAGCAGCTTGGAAATAATTTTGATATTGTTTTACATAAAGAGATGGGTCTGAAGCCTCCAAAAGTGGAGCAAATGGGTTTCTTAGGGATCAGGGCTATAATAGTGGAGTTGAAATCCCTTAAGACTTTTAATAATTTCCTTGACTATTCCACCACTTGACAGATCTCTTTCCCAAAAGTCTCCTAGTGTTTCTGGAAAAAAACAGTAGGAAAACGGTCAGGTCCAAGGGCCTTATTGTTGTGCATCTGTGATAAGGGAAATTTGACTTCTTCCTTTGTGATCAGGCTCATTAAAACCTTGTTCTATTCTTCAGTGACTAGACCAGGTGTGTGATCAATAAAAGCCTCTTGGTTTATGAGGTCACAAGCATTGGAGCTGCACAAGAGTTCTCTGAAGAAATTGATTGCTTCAACACTTATCTCCTTTGGATCAGTCAGCTGCCATCCATCACAAGAGCTTATGGATGAAATCTTATTACAATCTCCTGACATTTTTTGAGATATTAAGAAACATGTGTGTTTTTATTTCCCTCCTAGACTAAAATACCTCAAGACTTTTGCCTCCAATAATAGATCTCCCTGGCTAGGATTTCTAAGTGTTGGGCCAGCACTTGTTTTACCAAAAGGAAATAATCTTCCCGGAACATCTCTTGATTCATCACCTTCATATTCAGAGCTGCCATTTCTTTTTTAATATGTTCTTTTTCTATGAAAATATTTTTGAACAAAGATCTGTCGAGGCCTTAATGCATCCTTTTAAATAAGTCAGTTTCTTTGTAAAGGTGAACATCCTCAGACCTTTTTGATTCTTTGTTTCTGACCGCCAAGTTTTAAACCTTGAACCAAATCCATAAAAGCACTTCTCCAAACTACATTTTTTTGAACTTAAAGGGAGTTTTGCTCAGAGGTCTATCTTTGGTGATCTACAAGGAAATAGGGAAGTGATCAGATCTGGAGAAAGGCACGATGGTGGATTCCATAATAAAAGGAAAAGGCAACAATGAATTGCTGAATACAAATCTATCCAAATTCTCAGCGATGTAGCTACAACCCTACCTTTGATTGGTGCATGTGAAAGTCCCTTCTTTGGGGACCACATCTAACAATCCCTGGCTGGAAGCAAACTCCATAGGATCTATTTGTAATTGAATGGTTCTGGTAATTCCACCATTTTTGTCCAAAGGGGATAAGATCACATTAAAGTCACTCCCAAAAATAAATAGATTAAGAGTTAGAGTGGAAAGAATGCTTGAAATTTGGCCCCATACTTTCTTTTTATCAATATGACCAATGGGCCCATAGACAATAAAGAGAAAGAAATTCAAATTTGAAATTGCACTCTTGATTTTGCAGACCTGCCAATTATGATCAGCTCTGATAACTTCCGAATTGACTATGAAGAGCAATTAAATCACTCCTAATCTGCCTGAAGGTCCAACTACTTAAGCAAATACTCCCTTACATCTTTTGCATTGCTTCAAAAAAAGGACTGAATCCTTTGCTCTTAATTTTGTCTCTTGGATAAGAAAGATATCTGCATTAGCAAGCTCCACTTGACACTTCAGAGAGTGTCATCTGTCAGGGGCATTGAGGCCCCTAACATTCCAAGAAAGGATCTTCATTGATCCCTAGGAGGGGTTGCTTCCCTCCTAGTCCGTAGAATGTGTGATGTAAATTGTTCTGCTTGCTCGACTCAGCTTTTTCCTCTTTTTAATTTGTTAGGTTTCCTTCTTTTTTTTGATGTGGAGCCATAATTGGCTTTGATAATTTTTTATGCAGACTGATTGATAAACCTCTGATCATATGCAACTATTTGTCTTCATCCTCTAGTTCTAAAGCAGTTCATTCTTCATCCTTAGTGTCCACGGCCATGATTAATTCAATTTTCTCTGTTGATAGAAAATCCTTATTTGATTCTGTGGGGCAGAGGATTGCTTTTTTCCAAAAGAGAGGGTGGGGAGATCTTCTTGTAAGCAACCAAGTCCTTCATAAATAAATTGAACCTAGTTTCCTCTAGGTTCTTGGACTAGAAAACTTCTTTGGGCATCCTCTCTTCTGTCATAACAGCTGCAATGACTGGATCGATGGAGGCCTGCTCCGTTCTGCGAAGACTTGAAGAGCTTGAGGGAACTGGTGTAGAAGTCACCATGATTGCAGGAGTTCTCACTAATATTGGATTTGAAGGTAATTCCTTTGAAAGTGATCCAACTGCAGCCTTAGCTGGTTGTGGGATTCTTTTTAGTCCATTTCCAAATCTGTTTTTGAGGTGAATTTTTTTTCCTCAGTCTTTGGAAGGGAGGCCAAGACAATTCCATTTCCTGTTGTGAATGTTATAATTTTTCATGTATATGGCTTATGACAGATCCCATGGGCTGAGTCAAGAAATATATGGTCTGGCAAGGGTGATGTTTTGGATTTTTTGATACAAATGTGGGTATAAATTCTTGAATCTCCTTTATTGCTGTTTCATCTAAGCAGTAAAATTATCCCAGAGGACTGCCAACTTTTTTCAAGATTTGGAACTCCAAGTATTCTTCTGGAAGATTGTAGAGCATGATCCATATTGAGACTACCTGAATTTGACAAGTGAGGGTTGAAACTAGGCATCCAATCCTTGTGAAGAGTCCTGCCCCATTCATCATCCAAGGGTCTCCTTTCAGAATATCTTTTTTGATTTCATTGCTTGCACATTCCACTAGGAAGAATCCTTTTGTAAGAAATTTAAGTGGTAGATTCTCCCCCAATTTTCAGCAATCCATCCTTCCACCCATGAGCATGGCAGCCAAATGCCCTCAAATTTTCTAATGATCGTGTAGAAACCCCTTGTTTCCCCTGTTTCTGAATCTGACTGAGTTTTGGTTTGTTTTTGCAATTTTTGATTTTTTTGACGTTTTTGGGGTTTTGAGCATAAATGTAAAGAATGCGATTTTGCTAATAAATGATAATAAATTCCAATAAAATAAATGAACACTGTAAACTATGGAATCAATAGCAAATACTTATGCCAGGTTCTTATTTAATCTTCTGCAATGATTACAAAGATGATCCAGTTACATGCAAGGTAAAAGGCAATGAAATTTATGAAACCTGGTTTTGCTGCAGCAATAAATGTTCTTCAAAAAGATGGTACGGCTGAGAAGATAGTTCACCTTTCCCTCTGCCAGATGCTACGCAGTGCCTCTCTTGCTATTTGCGCCCTGATGAATGAAGAAAACCTGAAGAGATAGAAGGCGTTTCTCTTGAAAGAAGAAGTACGGCTCTAGGAGATGGTACGGCCCTGCTGTACAAGTACGGCTGGCAGCAGCAACAGCATTTAAATAAGTACGGCCCTTCTCTGTATTCCCATATCTCAAAGATATGTGCGCCTAACTGATGAAAGCTCTTCTGAATGAAAACCTTGAACAAAACTCTGAAGATGAATGACTTCTGAAGCTCTATAATTTCTTCTGGATGAAGAAATCTCACAACTGGCAATAAATCAGGTGTTATTTCACACCCTCTGAACTGCTTCCAATGGAGATGGCTCGTTCCCCAAGGAATTCGAGGTTGAAACCCTAAAGCTTCTTGCTCAGACCAAACTTGATCAATTTCCAAAATCAATAATCACATAATGGCTCAATTCCCAAGGCAAATGCACTATATCCCTCAAAAGTGCGAATTCCTTAAAGATAGGGAATTTTAAAAGAATTCGACTTTATTATTTTAATTCTTCAATAGTCTCCAGCCGAATATTTTATAATAAATTTAATTGTCAATTGGCCCCTTTCTGATGATGGGCGACCCCTTTATCAAAATCACTTAAGTTATAATTAAATATTATAACTTTATATTATAATCTCCAATTAATTAATATTTAATTAATTTAATTAAATATTAATATCTCTCTCATTAATCATCCGATGCCTTATCCGTCTGAAGCTGACGAACACTGAAGTGATTCTGAACACTGCCAAATCCATATTGCTAAAAATAGCAGGGGTCCCACGCTGACTGCCAAGAACTGCTAAAAATAGCAACTTCTGCAAGAAATGTCCGAATGAGCCCGAACGAAAGCCAAATGATCAAACTCTGCCAATCAGAAGCTGAGCCAAGCTCCAACGTGACCCTCTATCCAGTCTATCAGCCTACGAGGGTCGTATGATAGGCTAATCCTGTGCTCCGAGAGATGTCACTGAGAAGGGGACATGACAGATCGTCATTTGTTTTAAAGACTTATGCAATTCTCCAAAGCTTCATCTTTTATGCAAATCCTAATATGTTAGACTTCAACATCAGTTTCTCTGTTTCCTTTTAATTCTGTTCCAATTTTTTCTTCCCCTAATGGAGCAGAATTTTCTTTAGTGGCTAGCCCCAAACCATTTTTCCCATGTTGCTCCCACCCTTGGACACTTGGAATGCCCTTCCAGAAGTCGCTGGGTGGTTTTTAGTCAAGGGTGCAAAAGAAAGAGTCTGCTTCTGAAGAAAAAATTCCAAATTACAGACCTGCTCTTTACTTTGGCTGTGGTTGTTATCCAGTGTGTGTGGGCCCTGCCTATTTCTGCTGCTCCAATTTTTTCTATGGCTTTGGAACTGAGGAACTCTATGTAGGCAGAAATAGTTTTTCCGACTATAACTCCTGCCCCTCTCCTTGCTTTCCTTTGTTCTACATTTTTTCCTTTCATGCCCATGACCTCTTTTGGGCTCAGCTGGATGATAGGGTTCTAGCTCTGTCACATGATCCAGAAATTGACATTACTCTCTCCTACATCTTGCCTTCTGCTACTGCTGATCCTTTTGAGCGTGTTGCATCCGCCCATGGAATCCTTCTTCTGCTCTCTTTTGTACCTTAACTCTATCGCTCATATATTGTTGTTGAAGTTTTTTTGGTGCCCTCCCATTTTACTTATTTGCATGTAAATTTTTTATTTTTGCAAACTATTTTAGCATTGTTTTTCTAGAAATGTTGCAAGTGGTATCGGAGCTTCAGTGGAGTTTCTACTGCCCTTGGCACAATGCCAAGGGGAGTTTGTTTGAGAAAAACCTAAAATTTTGTGACCAAGGTTGAGATGAAGGGTTTATTTACTGAGGACCAATTAACAGAGGAAGATTAAATCTAAAAGGGTGACCTAAATCTGTAGACATAGTTCACCCATTTATGGGCAAGGTAAGAGATCTGTTTCCTTTCTGTCAAGAATTAAGGTGATAAAAACTGCCTGCTTCCATATAAACATATTAGTGTCTCCATGATCTTGCTGATCACCAACTTGAATCTTGTAGCACAGAGACCAGTTTCTTTTGATATATATGTTTTAATCAATATTCAGCATAAAAATTGTGAGAAAATCCATTAAATGAAAAAGCAAACATAAGAAGGATGATAATGTTGGTAAGTTGATTTGGTTTTATCGTTTTATGCTATTTTCTAGAAGACTTTTTCAAGCAAAGGACACTCAAAAATTTCCTCAAACATCTTTGAAATTTTTGTTCTTTTACACTTTTGGATACTCTTCTACCTCCAGTAGATTTATAAAATTCAAGAATTCTTCTAGCTTGGAGGGGTCCAAAAATTAAGAAATATGCCTGCATTGGCGGTGAGAATATGTAGTAACTGTAAGGAATTGTACTAGCCTAGAGAAATTCTAGAAATGAAGAGAGATTCATGCGTCATTGTTGAAATGATTAGAGTAGTTGGAAATTTGCTTTTTCAGCCTTAAAAGTTTTTCTGACTGTGTTCATGTTGTACTGCACAAT
This sequence comes from Sequoia sempervirens, assembly GCA_007258455.2. Taxonomy (NCBI): domain Eukaryota; kingdom Viridiplantae; phylum Streptophyta; class Pinopsida; order Cupressales; family Cupressaceae; genus Sequoia; species Sequoia sempervirens. The sequence goes on from VDFB02281492.1 coordinate 562,361,246, forward strand.
GATTGCAGCTGCTCCCTTTCACCACATGAATTTGTATTTTCTTCCTATTGACAACAGAGTGTTAGGAGTGTGTTATGATCTATTTGCCTTTAGTTCCTTCATATAGGTTCTACATATAGTAAGGAGGATATATCTGAGTTATTTAATGTTTGTTTTATTATGTGTTATGGGGTGTCTTTAAGGTTTTCTTCCCCTTTAGTTATAAATCATGGGAAAGCCTTAATCTTCATATCCAATTATAATTCTGAAATCTAATGTAGAGAGCTTCCATTATCCTTCCGTGTGTTTACAATCAGATTTGTAGGTGTGAATCCACCTTATGTGCGCAAGTGACCACATTTTATTTATTGGCATTTAAATCTTTATTTCTGCAAACTGTTTTAGCATTATTATTCTTGAAATGTGGTAAGTGGTGTGAGCGCTTCAATTGAGTTTTTGCCACCATCACAAAAATGCCAGGGGGGGTTTATTTCATAAACAATTCACAGTTTGTGACCAAGAGTGAGTTGAAGGGTTTATTTACTAAGTTCGTTGATGAGGTTCAAAGAGAGACTCAGTCCATGGGTAAATGATTGAAAGAGTCAGGTCCAAAGCATCCAACACATCAAAGTAGCTTATTGGAATATGGATGGATAAAGATTATGTCAATCCTTGGGGTTGTTCTGATCTTGTTCCCCCAGACGATGAAGAGGAAGAAGAAGGCTTTCAACACCCCTTCTTTAAAATGCAAATGAAAATTTTGCAATATGACTTTGGAGGTCCAAGGAAGGTCAACATGCCACTTGATCAAGCTTAAATTAGCCTTTAGAATGAAAATATAAGAGGACAAAGTAAAGGTGGTCCTACAATATTTAGGTGGTGCTAGTTACACATGGAGAAACTTGACAGGAAACTCCATTATAGGAACACAGACCGTGTACCCATCGCCATACCTGATGTTTCTAGTGATTACATTTACATATAAAATAGCTATCTCCTTTTTCATTTACTTGCAAACCCTAATTTGATTGGCATCTCCATTCTTGTATCAGTACTTGTAAGTTGTATCCATAGTTATGAGACTCAGACTCGACTTGGCGACTCGGCGACTCGGCGACTCGGACTCGGCGCAGACTCGGCAAAATGAAAAAAAAGTTGAAGAAACCCTAGAAATTTAGAGATTTTTAAGGATTTAAAACTTGTTTCAAGCACCCTTTATTGAATACAACACAAATAAAAGAAAATTTGATCACATGCACAAGTATACAACGATCACATAAGTATAAAGTACACAAATTGTAGTTGTGTTGCTGAAGGAAATAGCATACTTAGATATATAAAATTAGTCAAATGTATACAAAACTCATGGAATATGAAATCCATGACATTAAATGTTCCAAACAAATATGAAATATCAAAACAATAACTACAAGTCTATGGCTGAAAGGAGTTTGCATCCTTCCTACGAAGGCATCTAAGGTGGGTCCTAGATGATGTAGCAACTACAACCATAGTCTCTGCTTGTGACTCCATGCCACCCTCACCAACATTAGTTGTGGATGTGTTTGCTCATGCTTTAGCCTCCTCCTTTGCCATGGCTATAGCCTCAACATCTCTATTTGCCCGGTCAACCCAATCGAGGTCCTCGTCACTAACACAAGTATACATCGATCATATAAGTATAAACACAAATTGTAGTTGAGTTGCCCAAGGAAATAGCACACTTAGATATATAGTCAAAGACTCAAATGTATACAAAAATCATTGAATATGAAATCCATGACATCAAATGTTCCAAACAAATATGAAATATCAAAAGATTCAAAACAATAACTAGAAGTCTATGGCTCAAAGGAGCCTGCATCCTTCCTACGAATGTGTCTAAGATAGGTCATGGATGATGCAGTAGCCATAATATCAAGTATTAGGGGTAATATAGTGCCCTAATGGGGTTTGAGGGGTTAGTGCCCCTTTGTGGCAGGGTCGAGGGGTAGTGCCCCTCACGGGGTCTCGGGGCAGCGTGCCTCTCACGATGGGGTCGAGGGGCTGGGAGTCTTAGGTGGCAACAAACTCCCCAGCCTGGGGCTCGAGACAGGCCTTGGCGAGTTCGAGTCTGAGCCCCCAGGACTTGGCCAGGGTGGCTCGACTCAGGACTTGCCGAGTCTTGGCGAGTCTTGGCGAGTCTCGTTTGTATCACTACCCATGCCTCTCGTTAACTATGGATTTTACAAACCTCAATGGAGGCATAGCTGATTTTGTTGATGCTCTAACTAAAAAGGAAGATTATGATTGGGATGAACCAATGTTTCTCTGAGTTTTGGGAAAGACTTTTTTTTCTGCATTTTGTGGATGGTAGGGGATGACTAAGAAAATAATATATAAAAATTAATATTTCAAAAATTAATTACAAAAAACAGTAAAAGCAGTTACAATTTGTCATTTATGTAAACAATTAGTAAAAGAAACTGAAATTTATAAAAAGTTTGACAATTTGACAATTTGACAATTTGTTGATCCAAATATTCATATTATTCATCAAGTTAAGATACAAAATACAAAGGATAATCTGACAGTCTGACTCATGGTCTGATGCAAATGTCATGGCATACTCATAATTGGAATTGCTAGACTCATCTAGCTTTTACAACTAGACCTTTACCAACCCTGCATGTGCAATCTTTTTCTTATCAATTTCTGTCGCCTCTTCAAGCTCTACATCCCACCGTGTTGGTGGGATCTCCTTTTACTGAATCATCTTGCGATCCACGAGACACTAGGAACTACAAACATGTGATGAGAACCAAGCGGTTAGGGTAGCTATCAAGGATGAAGGTCCATACACTTGCCAAAAAATTCACTAGGTTCTCTTCACCCAACCCTCCCTTTCTATCTTTGCTAAACTCATGTAGCTTCTAACTTTGGCAAATCTGGTCCACTTGTGTCAAATCAATGTGACTTCCTCTATATATAGATTTTCTTAATGGCCTTCATGAAAGGAGAAGTCTCCCATGTGTTTGTGCATGCCACTTTGGGTTTAGTGCATAGGTGGTCGTGTGCATAGGAGTATCGAGTTTCTCCCACCTCCACTAAAAGATTGGTTGAATGTGCTCATCTTAGGACTGCAAGGTGGGTCTCTCTATTGAACAATAATCTTCATTTGTCTGAGCATGCTATTGATGCACTTGTATATCTACTCATATATCTCCCCAAGCTTGGGAGTGTTACTACAGGTTACCCCAACAATAGGCTACCCTCATAATGAAACCATGTCTTCTGTCGGGTTGCGTGGGAATTATAGGGCTTTGCGGTACATATGGTCTCCCTATCGCTCTAGCAGTGGGTCTCTTTCCGTGGAGAGTTCTCATTTCTGATCACCATGAAATTGGGGATATGACAAAGCTTATGTCTTTGGATTTTGATGAAAAAGTGTTGCTCTTCACTACTTCCTTCTCCCTCAACATAATGTTCGATTGGTTGCGGATGAGTATGTTTACTTGCTCAGCTTCCCCTCTCATCTTCTGCAATTGAATAGTCCAAAAAAATCACCTTACAAGCTTCTAAAAAATGCCTTTCCCCCCAATTCAGATATGCCTAAAAATGTGCCTTGGAATTGCTTCTACGACTAAAAAAGCCTCATATCAACCCTTGCTCCACCTTTAGTATGTCTCACTGATTTCACCCCTCTCGATCATTCTCTCCAATAGAATGGAGTAGGATGTTTTAACAGTCAAAATTTTCACTTACAATTTCCTGTGTATTGTTTACTACTTGCTACACTATCAATTGCAACAATATACAAAAAAGGAACAACATATACCAGATTGATTGTATGAGAATAACATAATAAATGCTTTATTGAGGTTAGTGCTTGATTACAATGAAAGTAGATAAGGACGGACCGCCCATGAATCAGACCCTTTTCCTAACCATGACAATTCTATTTATAGAGAAAATAATAAATAATAAATAGAAGAAGGAATTGGGATTTTTGTACCTTGGCAAGTATGCTCAATAAGGAAGATCCAACATCTGATTCTGAAAAGTAGCAAAAGGAGTTAAGATTACAGAAAAGCTTGCTTAACAAATTCACCTTACAAGACTACCAAACTAGTTTGAATATGGCAAAATGAGTATAGGGAAAATAATCCAACAGTAATCAATTTTACACATCATGTCTCTCGTATTTGGGGTTTGAAGGATAGAAGAATATTTTAAGCCAAACTATCTCTTAAAAATTGTTTGTTGACCATATGCATGGTACTAACTTCTAAGTGCAGTACCCCAATGAACCCAAAAGCTTATACAAGGAGACAAAACTCTTGTTAATTGCTGTTTCTACAGTTAATGTCATCAATTTTGAATATTGGACTGTACTCTTGGATATGAGCATCATTGATTACTGTATTTTCATGAAACTGTATGCTACTGTTTGATCTCTTTTTGCTTTCCAACTTCTGCTTCAGTGTTCACATCCCAATTTAGTGCATGTAACATTGATTTCACCTGTTGGTCCCTCTTTTTTACATGCAATTGCATGTGCAAATGCTTACAAAGGGGCAGTTGGCAAATTATAGAATTTGGCTTTGCAGGTGTCATATCAGGAGCCCTTCTGTACATTCGTGATGATTTTAAAGAAGTGGCTGAGAGTACATTTCTACAGGTTTGATAATTATGATTTCTACCAAACCTATTAGTTTCTACGCAAGGAACCTGTTTACAGCTAATAAAAATCATTTGTTCTGCAGGAAACTATTGTTAGCATGGCAGTGGCTGGAGCTATCGTTGGAGCTGCAATAGGTGGATGGCTTAATGATGTTTATGGAAGGAGGAAAACAACTCTTTTAGCTGATATCATTTTCACAATTGGAGCAGTTTGTATGGCGGCTGCACCAGACCCATACGTTCTTATTATTGGTAGGCTTTTGATAGGATTGGGTGTTGGCCTGGCATCAATCACTGCTCCTGTTTATATTGCAGAAGCTTCGCCATCTGACATAAGAGGAGGTTTAGTGGGTATAAATGTGTTGATGATAACTGCAGGCCAGTTTCTGTCCTATCTTGTGAATTTAGCATTTACTGAGGTGAGGAGATTGTCTTTAATAATGGAATACTCTCCTTTCTATGCTGATTTTGTTGTAAAATTCAAATAAACTCTATCTACATTTACATGAAAAATGTTGTTGTAAGAGCATTTGCCTGAATGGATCCTTATGGGTATCTTTTGTAAATTTATTATATTTATTGCTAAATTATTTCTGGATTTGATTGTGTAAGTTTTTTTGCATCAACATTTCGGATCACGCTCCATGATCCATCATTAGGATGAAGTAGATATTGATGTTATAGCCGTGGGCTACATACTTCCCGCGATGTATTTAATAAACAATAAATTGCATATAGCCGTTGGCTATTTATTTATTGCTATCGATTTGTGAAGAGGCACTTCACTTGAATAATAAATATTATTTTTATTAAGGCTGACCTCTCCTTGATGTTCGCAATCTTTCATTTGAGACATATCCTTTCATTTTTGGTGGCCGACCTTGCTTCTTGAAAGGGCGCGTCTTCTCCAGCGATTTGTATATAAGGGAGATGCTTTCATTCATTCATATCATCATATTCATTGTTCGATTTCAAGAGAAGTGCGAGTTTATCAAGGAGTTCGATATTGTGTTCTTATAGCAGATCAAAGTCTTCAAGAAGGTCGATATTATCACCAGCAAGGAGTTAGATATTATCTTGTGTTTGCATCAAGTGTGGTGCTGATATTCGGCCTTGTATTTGGCCTCATTGTAAAAGCGAATTGGCTTCATTATTCAATATATAAGAGATATATTGTTGCTGGGTTTTTCTCCCTCAAGTTGGAGGGTTTTCCCAGGGTATATGCTGTGTCTATTTGTTTGAAATTGTATTAAATTTGCTTATTTAATTTCTGATCCTAAAACTAACAGTAGAGAGCTCAAGGAGAAAAATGATTAGTTTGCAGACCAAGAATTACATAAAAAGGAAAAGAGAGAGGGGGAGAGAGGAGGGGGAGCGGAGGTTTGCATCTGAAACAAGACACAAGATGCTATTACATAGACAATGAGATAGGAGGAAATATAACAACATGAGCCTCACAACTAAGAAGACCAAAGAAGGACCATAAAATTTTGATAAGGAGGACAATTATTTAAGTTAAATAAAAGAGAAATTGAGAAAAATAAAATAAATAGAAGATGAAAATAAGCTGGCAAAAAATATTGCTAATAAAGTTAAATAATATATGAGGCTATTGGAACTTTAAAATGAAAGGTAGGAGTTTTGGAGGATCAATATTAAGAAAAGGAATTAAAAGGAAGGAGGAAATAATAACCAACTAATATTAACAATTTAGATTGTTAGATTATGAACTAGGAATTAGATTTATAAGATAGACATAAATATTGATTTTCAAAATACTATGTTATAGCTGCAAATATTTCACACCAAAAATATTATATTACTCTCATTCTCATTCAATACATATTTATAGGAGTATTATCTCCTATATTATAGGAGAACTAGTATAACCTCCTATAACCACTCCTTTACTTAGACAAGTTGTTCTAACAACTCATAATACAATCTCGTATAACCAAATGCAATAATATTTTAACCATACTAACAATAATATTAAGTTGTTTTTCAACAACTTAATATTTGTTACACATACTTATAATGCTAATTTAAACATGTAAACACCAATCTCTTACACCCCCCCTTAGTGTGGACATGGGGAGAAAGAACATCACACAAGTTGAAAACAAAATCATATGCCTATGCATACTTTTAGGTCTGCATATTGGCTATTTGGATCTTGCTGCACATGATCACCTACATACAAGAACTTATCTCGCTTTCACTTCTAGTGAACTCATCACTGGCCGACCGCACTTCCATGAAGTTTAGCAGTCAAAGGATCTCTATAGTCAGCTGCTCTCCTATACAACTGTTTACAATATCGATGATGTCCACATTCTCCTCCTTTCAAACTTAGCACTTCCAATTGCAGTAAGCCAACTCTTGTGGTTCATGATCTTGATTCAAATGGAAGGTACCTCTCATCAACCTTTCATGGTTTTCACATAGGCTTACCACAAACCTAGACACAAACATGAACACACTCATCTATTCACCTCATATGGCTTTTTGGATTACCACTAACCTTTTCAAGATCCATGAACTGTGTTACACTAATGCTTTTGTTCATTACAACATTTTACACTAGGAGTTTACATAAAGAAACAACACACACACAATAGAAAACAAAATGCCACCAAAGCTGATAATCAGCCTTGTTGTTGGTGACTAAGGAGAGGACGCTGAGTGTCCTCCAACCTCCTATGCCTCTATCCTCCAGTTGGTTTACTACTTAGCAAGTTTTCTTTGAGCTTCAATTTTAGAATGCACCCCCACAAGATGGATGTCGCATACAAGCAATAGTGCATCCATTTACAATTGAGGCAATTTTTTTTTTATTATTTTTTGACGCTATTACTAAAGAATTTAATAATTCCCTTCCTTGATCAAGACAAGTTATGAGGGTGTCAGATACCACCAATAATGCACCATTAATTTTAATTTGTAACACTACTATATTTGAATCTTATAAATTTTAACATATAGATCTCCCAACTCTTCGACAACACCTGACTATATCGCTCCAAATTCTAACCCTTTTCTATATGGATGCAGGACTTTGATTTGTTGTTTCTTCTAGCATTTCAACTCAATGCTACACAAAGTATAGCTGGCATTTATCTGAGACTAGAGCGCCATATTTACTTGCCAAATAATCCTTTAGCCCAACTTCATAAAGATCTTTCTCGGCATTGATTATCCGACTTACCATAGGTTTAACCAAATTGGTCAGTCCCTCAATAGATCTGTTTCTGCTAGCAAAACGTAGAACATAGTTGCTGCCAGCAACCAAGATAAGCACTACAAATTGTGAGATATTGAGAGAATCTAACTTATGACTTCTAGTGTCTTAATTTTTTTTCACCTGTTGTGCAACTATTGTGAAACCATAGTCAATAAAGATTGATGGTCGCAGCAACATGTCTATACTAGCATTTGCATTTGCTCTACCTTCCTGACCTTAACAGCACCATACCTTTGCCCGTCACCACTATTAGTGCTGCTAGCAGATGGCTATGCAATATGGAGCAAAAACTCATTAATTCCTCCACACAAGCAATGGAAAACCTGAAATTGCCTGGGTGATATAATATCATGGATATTCCTTGTTAAAAAATTCATCTCGCTCCCCCTATTCAAGACACTCTTATTTCTGACGTTTTTAACTTCGACAGAAGTTGCTTTAGAGCATTATGTCAGCATACAACCTAGCATACTCTTCACCCCCTTCGTTGCTAATTTGGATGCCTGAGATATAGTATTTCTTTCCAAATCTGCCACCAAATCTGAGACAATCTAATCTTCACACTTAGGATGGCCTCATCCGACAGGATTAGAACTTTTGTTGCTTCCTTTTGCGCCACTTTTCTCTCTTCCTTACAATTGATTTAACTTCACAGGGTAGGATTATATCGCTCTGATACCATATTGATTTACAGAATGCTATGTTACAACTGCAAATATTACACACCAATAATATTACTCATTCTCATTCAATACATATTTATAGGAGTATTATCTCCTAAATTATAGGAGAACTAGTATAACCTCCTATAACCACTCCTTTACTTAGACAAGTTATTCTAACAACTTGTAATGCAATCCCGTATAGCCAAATACAATAATATTTTAATAAACCATACTAACAATAATATTAAGTTGTTTCTCAACAACTTAATATTTGTTACAGATGCTTACAATGCTAATTTAAGCATGTGAACACTAATCTCTAACAATAAATATATGAAATAATATTTGCTAATCATATTAAGAATTATGAAACTAAAGGGAATATAATCAAGGATAGGATCATAGGTGTAAAAAAATTTATAAAGGGTATAGTGAATAAGTAGATCAATAATAAAATAATTTATTATAGTTTATAATGAATGTTTGGTTTTCTGATCAGTGGCCATAAATTTCACTTTGTAGGTTCCAGGGACTTGGCGTTGGATGCTTGGTGTAGCAGGGTTACCTGCCATCTTCCAGTTTACACTAATGTATTTTTTGCCAGAATCTCCACGATGGCTTTATATGAAGGTATTTCCATTTTGCTTGGGGTCAAGTATAAAGATTTAAAATTACCATATGTAGCTTATATCTATATATACATACCATGCATGTAGAACAAGCGAGTTGAAGCTGTCGCAGTTCTTGAAAAAATCTATGATCCAGACAGTTTGAGGAGTGAGATCGAGCAACTTTCTGCTGCTGTTGATGAAGAGCTTCAGCGGAGTCAGTCAAAAATAGGATTTTTTGACCTGTTTAAAACAAAGGAAGTAAGACTTGCTTTGCTTGCTGGAGTTGGTCTTCAGGTATAAGAAAAAGAAAAATGCATCTAATCTCTTAACCAAATTTCATATATATCTGATTTTTCCTTCTGGAGTAGATGATTCATGTGCAAGTTTGAACATGATTTGTAACCTGACATGCATTCTTTGAAGAATATTGACTTATATACTTTTGTTTGTCTTGACTGCTATGCAGGCATTTCAGCAGTTATGTGGCATTAATACTGTTATGTATTATAGCCCCACTATCGTGGAGCTGGCTGGTTTTTTTTCAAATAAAACTGCCCTGTTGCTATGCTTGCTGGTTGCTGGAATGAATGCGATTGGTACAGTTCTGGGTATATATCTCGTAGATAAATGTGGAAGAAGACTTCTAGCATTGACAAGTTTGTTTGGTGTCTTTATATCACTGGGTATTCTGTCGGGTGCATTTTACTTGACTTCGCTTGATGTTCCTGCTGTCGACATACATGGGTCTCTGCGGAGATCAGATTATGCCTGTCCAGCACTCCTTGATTTGAGCCGCCCTCTTTGGAACTGTAAGGGTTGCTTAGATGCTGCATGTGGCTTTTGCACTGCATCTGGAAATCAGGTAAGAATAAAACAATTCATGTCTCTGTCATTCTAATGCCAAGGGTTATTACTGTGGAAATATGTTTTTCTAAATACATATCGGCAGAGGAACATTCCGTGCTTCTAGCGATTCCTATCTGTATTGATTAGAAGTAAGTTCAGTGCCATTTCTTTCAGAAGGATAACATTTCTACTTATCAAATGGATAATTAAAAGTTTTACTAGAATTTCACATGATCAATCCTAGATTTTTTACATTTTTGTAGTATCCATGATCAACCACCTTTTGCTTTGGATCTGATTTGTTTCAGATGCTTCCCGGAAGTTGCTTTGTTGCAAACACTACTGCTAAGAGTTACTGTCTTCAGAGCTCTCATCATTGGTTTACTGATGCATGTCCAAGTAGTTATGGATGGCTTGCTATTCTTGGATTGGTTTTGTATATAGCTTTCTTTTCCCCTGGTATGGGAATGGTTCCTTGGGCAGTCAATTCAGAAATTTATCCTGAGAAATATAGAGGCACATGTGGAGGTATTGCTGCAACTACAAATTGGATATGTAACTTGATTGTTGCACAGACCTTCCTCTCCTTGATAAATGCTGTGGGTACTTCAAAAACTTTCTTGATATTTGCTGCTATCACAGTTGTTGCATTCTTTTACGTGCTGGCGTTAGTTCCTGAGACAAAAAACCTGAGTTTTGAGGAAGTTGAAAAATTATGGCAAGAGAGAGCAAAAAGGTGTAGTAGAATTAAGAAAATCAGTCCCTCTCGACAAACGCTTCTTGAAAGAGATTAAAAGTAATGACCTTGTAGCTCTGGGGTTAAGTTGTCGTGAAGAGGTCAGACTTCGTGAAATAGCTGTGGTCTATTGTCAATTGTTTTTTGATGTCCTTGGCAGAAACTACTGTAATATAGCACTTCAAATCTGTTGGAAGGGCTTTGGTTTAGATTCTCCTTGTTTTCCACTTGGTATAAGTGGATATAATGTTGACATTTTCATTTTGCTTTAATATTTAAGCTTCTTTGGTGGGGGTTCTGGTCGTGGGCATTGTTAGATATCATGGTGCACCTGCAAAGACAATTTAATTTAGTAATTCTTTTCTTTCAGATGTGTAATTTTTTGGTTTGATTCACAAGGCAGAATCTTTTCACAAAATTTGACACCAGAAAGTAATTAATTTTATTTTTTTGGTTAATATTGTATACAACTTGGAAGAAATAAGAGCATCACCAAAGTAGAGAAAAAATGGAATGAAGTACATAACTCTGAAGGAAAAATAGCAATATAATAGGAAGTGAAGGGGCCAAAATGTGAAGCTATGTCAAAATGGCAAATTCCTAACATTTTTGTGCAGATGAGACGTGCGATGTCTGGATGATCTCCTTCTTTTTAGGATATTGATAAGTATGATGTGTAATTGGCCTCATCCCTGTAATCTATTGAGATGTACATTATCTGATTCATAGTTCAAAAACTTGGGAGAGTAGTCGTGAATAGTAGAGGCCTGGCTAATAAACACCCAAAAACTTGCCGATAACTTGCAAGTTTGGGAAAAACTCAACTGGTGTAAAAATATCTCGGTTTGCCCATTAAAAAAGTCAAATTCGTCATTTTTCACGTTGTTCTTTTTGAGCATTTGACCTTTTCAACATATTTGAGAATTGAACATTTATTTGCAGGTGATTTAGACTGAGATTTGATCAAAGTTTAGCGAACTTATTCGTTACATTTTAAGGTATTTTGCAAATTTGTGTTTTTTAATGTTAGGGAATTTGCTGATTTTTTTTTAGTACCAAGTTTTTGAAAATTTTGGGTTTGGCAAGTGTGAGTTTTTAAACTGTGGAACTAATCTCATACACGCCATTTGGTGATCAGGTCTCTTTGTGAGTTGGGCCTCCATTGCCTAGAAGGTAGGAACCCAGAGCATGAGATTACCTCAAACTGAGTATTTTGTCTAAATTAAAACATGTCAGAGATATGTAAAACACGAAAATATTTAGAAATAAAATACTCATCGGAGGCAAATTTGCCATAGATCAAGATTCCATTTACTCAACTAAGCAACTCTTTCTAAACATACATGCTCCTTTAAATGTTTGCCATGATACCTTATACAACATTGCCTAAGTCTCCATAGAGCGTTCTCTTGAATGGATAATCAATGCCTCGACCCTCAATCAATTTGCATGATTAATATTCGGCTTCTATTGAAAATTGAAATTTTGTCCTATCAGATAACTAGTTTGAAATTCAATCTGGATTAACAACCTAGATTAATTGCCTCCAAATGTCAATAATTAGGAGATATTTGTAGATAGGCAGAGTGTGCATTGCAACAATCCAATGATCAATAGAAATTAATAGGATCTAGCCACGCCTATCATCCATTCCTTTGAGTGTCTTCCTTTTGCCCATTAAGTGTGAACAATAATCAATGTTCAATAGCCATTTGATCCCAAGATCAATAGATTCAATAGATTTGTGGATGTCAACGATGCATCTGCCTTTGACCTATACATCTACAAATATTGATTAGATTGTGACACGTAGCACCATAATCCATGGTTATCATCAATTTGGAATATTAACAAACTTGAAAGGAGATAAAATTAAATAGACATACCAAGACCAATATTTAATTTACACTAAACTTTGTGTTAAAATCTCATTCATTCCTATAAAGATGGACCAATGATTTTTGTAGTGGCTAATATTCATCAATTGGCTAATATTTGAAATTGGGGATTTAAAATTTGACTAATAGTACAAATTGTAAGTGTTGAGTAATTAAGATATCACTTGATAATTAATTAATCATTAATTAATTATTAAGTCCTTTATTACTTTAATTACTTAAGCTAAACTTAGGAGAACTTTCTTATTATTAGTTTGGGTTAAATATAGGCCAAGTTGTCTCATTGCATGAGATTAAGACACTTGTCACAATCTAATGCAATCCTCATCTAGAGTTTGTTTTTTTATGCTTTTATAAGCATGCATATTCATTGTAATCCATGTAATTTTTTTTTCAATTCAATTACAATTGTGGGTTAATCTTAATATTTAAATTGTGTTATTCGTGTGTGGATTCAATCTTTTCTCTTGGTTGCATAACAAATAAATTCCTTTGATATCTTGTTTGTGATAGGCGTTTTGGGTATTTCATTATCAACTCGAACATGGTATCAAAGCATTAGATCTTCAACTTCCTGTCCAAGTTTTGAGAGATTTGGCCTTGAGGAAAACTCAACTCATCCTAGGACGAATTGAGCATCACCATTGAATCCAGAACAACCAAAAATCCTAAGATTGCTTGTCAATTCAGTCAAAATCAAGCAGTTGCAAAAAAAAAAAAAGCTTGCACAGATCTCGAGGCGAAATCCGTATGGTCGTACGATCGTACTTCCACTTGTTGACTTGCGCAGGCAGTAGGTACAAAGGGGTTTTTTTTTTAGGTTTTAAAATATTCTTTTTACCTGCAAAAAAAATCCAATAAAAAAAATTTGTTAAAAAAAAAGCAAAAACTCACAAGGTTTTTTGTAACAAATTTCAAAAAAACAAATCAAAATAAAATAAAAAGGTGTTGTGCCTGCACAAATTGGCGTGCCGATAGGGATCTTTCCAATCCCCATGGGCCCCATATAGCGTGTTGACAACTTAAGAGCTGTTGGCTTAGGCCTTTATCGATGACCACCAAAAATTTGTGGTAGGCAAATCAAACTTGGTGGTGTTTAAACTTCCCTGATGGCCGCAAAAAATTTCAGCGGTGCTCATAATTCTAGTAGGAAAAGTCAAACCAGCAACAAAGAAATTTCGATGGTAGGGAGAATCCAAAGAATATTCTCAGGATTTTATTTTTTCAATCGTTGAATTTTTTTTCTCGATGACCTAGCTTTTTTCTAGCAAACTAAAATATTTCAGGAATATTTTGTCGTTGATGTCATATTAATGTCAGCATGATGTCATTATACAAATGACCCTCTTTGCCCCCTCCTAGCTCTCATTTGCCCTAAAGAAGCGATTTTTTTCTTTTTTGGCATAACTTGGGCATATAGTGTTAAAATCAGGGAAACGAGATATCGTCAAATAGCTGGTTCTTAGCACTTTCCAGTGGTGTAGGTCTCATTATCAAATTTTTTTGTTGGTTCCTGTTATTCTCAATCAAAGTTAGATCACTATTTTGTGCTTCCGAGCTTGTAACTTTTCACTCGTATCTTCGATTTTTGTGTTTCCAGTGGTGTTGGAAAGGTATTTTAGAGCTCTTCAGATCCATTCATGTACTTTTCTAGAATATGTCTTAGGTACATTTTATTTAGTTTTTTGTGATATCACATTTTTGTCAATTACTTGGACGTCTTGGCACCTGGAAAGGATTTGTTCGCGTTGAAAGCGTTGAGGTTATTGGTCTTTGATTTTATCATTTGAGGAAGTATCATGAGTTTTTCTATTCATCCTTCTGTGATCAACTTGGAAAAGGATAATTATGAGTCTTGGCAAAATAACATCCTAACGCATCTTAGGTGGCTTGATCTTTTGCCTTATCTTTATGGACTCATACCTACACCAGACACACTAGAGAGTTTTTCAACATGGGATATCATCTAAGATCATATTGTAGGGGTTATATGTTCTAGTGTTGATCATGACACTATTTGTGTTGTATCAAACTTTGATTGTCCCCACATACTTTGAACTTGACTTTGGGAGATCCATGAAGAACCTCATATCTCTCCATACCCAGAGGATCTTACTGTAGATTGTCTCATTTCTCTTGCACATGCATATTTCACATCCTTTGATGACGATACATTTAGGAGCTTGAGTATATCATAGGTCTTGCATGTTCTAATGGTTCAGAGACTTGTCTTCATATTCCCAATCTTTAGATTGAGACTACATCACCATCTTCCGTAGTTACTGATCAGTTTGACATCGCCACATCTTTGACCCTATTGATTCAGTGCGAAAAGACATACATCTTCCAGACACAACTACTTGGGATTCCTATATTGTAGACATATCATCCTTGTTTGTAGAGTCTCAGATTGCAGATTTGGAGGATTACTTTGAGGACATACATCTCCTTTTTGTTGACAACCACATCATCGTTGTTGGCCCACCATCTTCGTCGCCTTTGCAGCTTGTTTTACATCAATCTCAATCATTTTTTGGATTAACATAATCTCTTTCTGATATGTGGACACATGCACACTTTTCAGAGGCACATATCATTTGGATTTGGATTCTTGATTCACCCATTCTTTTGGATTGACTTCTCCAATCGCTAGTGGATCCATTTCTTCCTAAGGGGAGAAATGTTGTTTGCAGGCATTCGATCATATTTTGTCTTCAAGCGTTCATCATTGGCACAAGAGCTCTTTTTTATAGAGGGATTCATATCCTCTTTTTCTCTCCTATCGAGGGGACATCTATTGTACTTTTGTGATAGAAGTAGTCCTTGGGGGGTCACATTGAGTCCTATCCTTCTTTCACTAGTGCAGTCATTTTACTTTCTCTCTTTTGGAGAGGAGTTTCTCCCAAGTGGTTTTCTCATTTCCCTAATTATGAGAGATTCATTTATTTTTATGTATGGGTACCTCATCAGGCCTTGTATCCGGGATCCATCCATGCATCTATCATTGCATTCTTCATCAAGGTTTTTAGCATCTCCCTAAGTTGATCTTCAAGGGGGGTGTTGGAGTAATTAAGACATCACTTGATAATTAATTAATTATTAAGTCCCTTATTACTTTAATTACGTAAGCTAAACTTACGAGTGCTTTTTTATTATTAAATTAGGCTAAATATAGTTCAAGTTGTCTCATTGCATAAGATTAAGACACTTGTCACAATCTAATGCAATCCTCATACAGGGTTTGCTTTTTTATGCTTTTATAAGCATGCACATTCATTGTAATCCATTTTTTTTCTTTCAATTCAATTACAATTGCAAGTTAATCTCAATATAAGAAGCTTGTGTGATTCTTGTGTGGATTTAGTCTTTTCTCTCTTGGTTGCATAGCAAATCAGTTGCTTTGATCTCTTGTTTGTGATAGGCGTTTTGGTTGTAGAGGATCACTGGGAGTTGTGGGGTTCACAATCAACTCCGATAGTAAGGTGGCCTTAATCACCACATTTTTACAAAGTTTTATTTTAGTCTTGGTTAAATTGTCAAAACATTTATTTTATTAATCTTTTAAACTCAAATATTTGCCACAATATTCAATACCAAAGTAGATTGGATTTGCCTAAATTTTACAAGTTATAGTAGAAAATAAAATTAATTCTTGAATAGTATTATATAATTATTGGTCACTTTAGGGCCACATTTCCAATTTTTAATCACTACCATTGATTTTATTTATAATCTAATGGTAGGGGTTGTATTCCATGGGTTAAAATGTACCCATGGAGCTCCATTTGCCATCGAGCCTAAAATTTTATTTGAGTTGCTGAAGATATATAATCTAATGTTTAGGGTTAAATTTTGAAACCCAAAATGTACTCACAAATCCCCAATGCCCATGGGGCTTGAAATTGCATCTGGGCTTCATGGGCATTGGATCTCTATAGGTACATTTTGGCTCATCAAATAGAACCAAAACCATTAGATTACAAATAAAATCAATTGTGGTGAATTTTTTTTAGGGACAATTATGATATTCAATGTTTGATTTAAAGTATTAAGGAACTAAGGAATTATAGACATGAGCACTACACTTTAAACTAGTCAATCACTACCACACTCAAGCCAAGTTATTTTTTTATAGGAATTTAATTTCTTTTAATAGAAGGATTTTTCATAGTAATTAATGCATTTTCTTATTTTTCATCAAGATTTGCCAAGATTTTCTATAAATTTCTAGTGATTTCAAAAATCGCCAATAAAATTAATATTGTTTAAAAAAAGAAAAATAAATATTCGCCTCTAGAAATTAATATTCTTTGTTTGTTGCTTATTCATTGCAGTGATCCACCACTTTAACTATTTAAACTTAAAGCAAGATTAATGATTGAGATATTTTCATCCCCAAAATTGACATCTCCAACAAATATGTGGATTGTTCAAAGTGCACACCACTTTGATATGAGAATCTACACATTCATTAGATTGTGACATATACCACCACTCCCATCCATATCTACTATTGAATAAGTTGTTGAATTCCTTAGGAACCAATCAAAATATGTCAGGTACAATTTGATTGTATTTCATAGTCCTTTCTAAGGATCAATCGAGATCAATGGTCTATATTGATTACCCCTAAAATCAATGTTTTTAACATATATGCAGATTACTAAAAGTGCATATTCTTTGATCTACCAATAAATAGATATTGAGAGGATCATGTCACGTGGATACATCATATCCATTAGATATTTCCAATCAATAGGCTTCAACCTTAAGCCTTAATCACTTTCAATAGTCAAAACAAAACTTCCTTAGAAATCAATGTCTTCAATAGGTCTATAGATTGCCAAAGTGTTGGATGGTATAACTTTTCAATTTACAAATATCGAGTAGACCATGCCACATGTTTTCACAAAATTCATTTGGTCACATTGCTTACTAATTTCATATTTGATCAATGATTCATAATCATTTTACTATATTTGTAGATATACATATACAAGTGATGAGTGCCATGTGGGCAATTCATACCTCCCACCACAATTGATGACAAAGATTCACTTGGCTTGAAGATTTATAGATTAGTAGATTTGTAAATGCTAAAGATGTATGAGTCAATCTGATGATCTATATATATTAACAAGATTGCATCATGTGATCTTATTGAAATCACTTGATCCTTCTCTTGGATAGACCCATTTAGCCATTTGTCAATCTACAAAAATATACCAAATGTTTCCATGTAGCTATGGATTTCTATTGTTAAGAAAAGGACCCTCTCCACTCTACCAATTATACTTTCTAACATGGATTGATTGCTTCTAATGACTAAATTAAAACCATACACCTCAATGTCCCTTTGTAGAGAAGTTCCATGTTGGATACACCTATGCAACTGACATGGACCTTGCGATAGATTTGAAGATGAGTTCTTTACCATCTTGGTTGGTCTCTATATCCACAAAAATTAGTAACTAGTCAACTAGAAGAAGGAAATAAACCACTTACGAAAAATATGATTGCTAATAACAAGTCAACAAACAAAACATAACATAAAGGAATAGGCTAAGGCAAACCTCATTGAATTCTATTCCAATTTTGATGAACTGGTTTGACATGAATATATAACTAGGAATATGACTAAGGCAACAAGGAGGAAGATGCAATAAGGAAAATAATAAGTTGCACAAAAATTTCCCAAAGGAAAATTAATAGTATACTCTACAGTCTAAACCCAAAATATGTGTATACTCTATAGTTAAAATAAACTATAGAGTATACTCTCCATTTTCTGTTGGGAAATTTTTAATTACTTGTCTTGGAATCCTCAAAGTTTCATTCCTTTATTAATTGGCCCAGAACATTTTTATTTTCCATTCGATCGAGTGATAGAGTTTTACGTGTCACAATCTTGTAGCTCATGAGATATTTTCCAATCTAACAAATTTTGGGTGTGAAAATGAAAGGGAGACTAGCATTGTGGTGGACACATGACATTATTTTACACATCCTTAGCCGTTTCAGTCTAACAGCCTAAAAGTGTTGCACCATTCGTTGAGTGAATGAGTTAGCATTGGTGGTCCCAACTACATTTGAAGGGAAAGCAAAAGTGGGTGTACTGTGCAAGACACTTGGTAAAACTACACAACATTACAAAGGGAATATAATTAGCACATCTAATTGTTGTGCTATTGATTGAGTGTTAACAACATGGATAAGATATGGGCAAGACATAGATAGGTCATTTTTCTTGGATATGGATGCCTAAGATGAGGATAAGGTTGTTTTTAGATTAGCAATTTGAGTTAAAGCACATTTTTTTTTGAGCTTTTACATATATTGGATTTGCAAAAGATTGAGGATGCTTTTTTAGGAATCCATCTTTGTGCTCTATAAATATGAGAGTTCTCTTGAGGAGTTGAGAGGGGAATTTTTCATTGTAGGGTTATGCTATCATATTTAATTTCCTCCCAATAAGAGCAAGATGTAAATCTCCATGTTAAGGCTTAGTGCCTGCAAGTGTATTGTAATAGTGTTTGTTGCAGATTAATACATTAGTTCGATGCTTTGGAGTGTGGGGGTTTTTACTCGAAAGGGTTTTCCCCATGTATATTGGTGTTTCTTCTCTTTTGTCTTCTATTCTTCTATTCTACTTCATGTTCTTAAAGTGTTAATTTACATGTCGTTATGTTTAGATCTGCAACTAAATTATCTTTCCTTTAAGGGTTAATGTGATGGGAAATCAACTATGTCAGTTTCCGCTTTAATGACATTGTAGTATGTTCTTGTATCAAGTAGTTGAAATTTGTTTAAAAAAGAAACATAAGATACTGAAGGCGCATACTAGTATTTCGAGGTCTTTCTAGGTTCATATTTCCCTTCAATTGGCATCAAATTTTAGATCCATGGTTTGCATGTGCATGTATGTGAGTTGCATGTCCTTGCATGTGAGTTGCATGATCTTGCATATTGCTTGCATGCACTTGTATGTTATTGCATGTGTTGGATTCATGGTGTGTAAGGTTTTGGATATTTCTTTTGTTGTGATTACTTAGCTTGGAAATATTGAGGGAATTTGTTTTGAAGGATTTGGTTGATAATTAATCCTTGTTTGAGTGGAAGTTTTGCAATTGATCTTGTTTCTAGGATACAATAAATTTTTGAAGGATTGAGAAGATGGAGTATTTTGAGGTTGATCATTTGGTTTGATTCAAGATGATATTGATCTGGAGCTCTTGATTTATAGTATATTATAACCCTCGTACATAGTGGTGTTCTTACATTCTATGGTCGTGTTCAACTGAGTATTCTTGTTGGGTGTTTGCTCTTGGTTCTTTGGTCTTGTGGAGAAACTTGAGTTGTCATGAGTATAGTTTAAAGTGCTTATGTTAGGTGCTTGGATTTATTCCTTGGCATTGGAAGGCACTATTTCATTAGCCCTGAATGCATGTAGGCTATGGAGCTGATTATTCAATGATTTGGAAGCTTTTGGAATAGCCTAGCTCCTTCATATGATTGTACATGCTGGTGGTGGTGGAGTTAGCCTACAAATGGGCCTGGAGTTCCTAGACCTCTTCTTCCTTTGGTTGGTTGTTCTCACATGTCTCAGTTTCATGTTGGTTGGATCTGAGGGTTTTTTAGATTATCAATTAGAAAAACTATGGTTATGCTTATCTATGCTATTCCATTGTTATGGTGTAACTATTTTGGCATTTTTAGACTTTTGGGTCTTCCAAATGATAAGTGGATATGGATTTGCATGTCTTTTTGTAATCACAGTGGTTTTGAAAGTTTTTACATGATTAATCAAAGCTTGTGGTTTTGTAAATTTGTAGATGAACTATTATTCAAATTATTTTTCCCTTGGGGTATTTTTGGATCTAATTAGTTGCAATTCTGCATGTATGCTTCATGCATGGTGTAAGGCGGTTTGTAGCTTTCTTGATGAGGAACTGTTGGTATATGTTCATCATTGGTGATTTGTGAGTTGTGAAGTTGGTATATTTCATACTCTATAAGCTTCTAGATAACTTATTTCCTTTGAAGGGTTTGCAGTTTTCCTATCTTTTAAAAAGTTGCGGGCTTGTGTAGAATTGGGAAATTCTATTGTTTCAAATGAAATATGTGATGATTTATTTTAAGTGGTTCTAGATTTACATTGAGATGATTTTGCAGGTTTTACATGTTAATATGAATTTATGGTTTGTAGATTTGTGGAGAGATTGTGTTCAAAATCTTGGAGTTTTTTGGATGAAAACAATTTTAGATTTGCAAGAATGCTTGATTAGTTCCTTGATTATGATAGCCAGTTGTGGATTTGTTTGGAAAATCAGGTTTGTTGATGATTTGGTGTTTGAGTCTTGAAATTTACATGTTATATTTTTTTATATTTTAGTTTTGTATGTTCCTAAAGTGATGATAATTTTGCATGTTTCATTGGTTATGGATCTACGAGTTATGCAGTTTATGGATTAGTTACCCATTGGTTGCAATAGGATGACTCAGATGTGGTATGTCTATATCCATGAGATTGATTCAATGTTGATGCTAACTTTATTAGTTTCCCTTGTTTGTGGTCATTTGTGCATTGGTATGTTGCATTGAGATGAGAGGATGGATGACGTTGAGTATATTGATAGTCAGATATGGGACTTGTAGCATGTTGTTTATCTTCTTAACTTGGAGATCTTGGTTCTACTTATTATTTTATGTTGTTGATATTGAAAGTGAAGTATTTGATTGTGTTAGAGAAATGAAAAAAAATCATTTAGGAGATGGTTATCATGATGCCATGGAGAGTTTAGTATTGCATTTTAGTCCAAGAGCTTTGGCAATGATGTGGATTCATCACTTCATGATTGATGATCTTCTACCGTAGTTGGTATTATGGAGGAGCTCTTAGATCTTGTTGTTGTAGTTAGAGTTATTTGACATTTTTAGTCTCATTGTCAACGGATGCTTATCTTCATGTGAATTGAGGTGTTGACGTCTTGGTTAGCCATGTATATTTTTTTGAGTCTTTAGTTAAGATGTTTATTTAATGACTTATCATTTATTGACAATGGTTTAGTTAGTTCTCTTGGTATTGTGTATATTGATCATGTGCTTGAGAGTTGCATGAGAGTGCAGTGTTGCATTTGGAGTTTAGTATGGGTTGATCAGTTGTAGATGCTTATGGATACTCAAAGAATTGGGTGAAGTAGTTGTTGAGATGGTTACTCTTTGGAGGATTCAACAAAAAGTATGAGGAGCCTTCACTTGGATATGCACATGATTTAATGATGAACCTATAGAAGATATTTTTCTTGGAGTGATTCATGATGACTTGGTTATCTTGGAGGAGAATTCTCATTCCTCACCCTTTGTCTACTCAACAAATAATCATATGATAGGTATAGCCCATTTTGTTTTCAGATGCATTATGATGTATGCTTTTTCTTCTCATAGAGATGGATCTTGAGCTATGCTTTCTAGTTTTGGAAGGTTCATTTGAGGAGTTTTAGGAATTTTTATCTCCTTGGGTATATATTTTTGACTTATGAGAAGTTTAGGATATGTTATTGGGTTTATTCCTATTTTTGGAATGGATTTGAGTTTGATTTTCATCATGCTAACCCAAATATGACCTAGAAAGAAATGATAACACCTAGATATAAAGATAATATGATAGATAAATTCAAGGATTTTGGTCCAACCTAGATGGATAAATGAAATAAAAAAGCATAAATATAAAGAGTCTTAGATGCACACACATAGAGATGTAAGAAGAAGAATATGAATCTTAGTGCATCTAATTAAAACATATAAATTTCTCTATAATAATGTTAATCATTCTCGTAGAATTGACCACAACTCTATGAAATGTTTTCTAGTGAACTAGTACCTCTATGATAGAGGACCACCATATATTCCAATAGGAACATTAAAAAGAAGAAGGTGATGGTGATTTCATGAACAGGTTCAACATGGAAAGTAAAATGTTAAGCATTTTCTACACCCATCTCAAAAAATAGAGGAATGTGAGAAGGATTTGTGCTTTCCTCATGTGGAGTAGGTGTTGATCTCTAAAGATGGCACCAAAGAAAAACAACCTATGGGAAGTTCCACAAATGGGGGACTAAGATGTGTTTTGCAAAACAACCTCCAAGATTTTAGAAGCCGACTCTATGTTGTGTTAGCAGGGGGAGGAAAAGGGAGAATGAATGAAAAATAATGCATAAAAGAAGATATTCTAAGCTGATGTGCCAAGATTTTACAACATTTCAAACTTGATATAACATAATAAAATATTAATCAAACCAATTTCCACAAAAAAATTGAAGGAGTATTAAACATGATTCAAAACTTTGCATGTATTAAGGTAACTAAAATTCCAAAAGTTAGAAGAGAACAATTCAGAATTGCTAACACTTCAAAAGGCACAAAATATGAAATTCAATGAGAATAGACAAAGATAAACAAATAGCAAAGGCAAATAATGACACAGTTCTATATATTCAGTTTGTATTTTTCAAGAGCATGGCATACTAATGTTTGTTGTGTTACCATATTTCAACGAGTTCTGTTTATTAAGTCCTTTAATAATCTGGAAGGAAAAAAAACCCCTAAACAAAGATAAAAGAAGGTAGAGAAAACTCTCTCGCCAAAAGAGATGGCTGCAATTGAAAATATTCCAGCCTCACACCTCTGACAAGAGCTATCATCACATGATTGTTGCAACTGTGCGAATGGGAAATAATGGCTTCCTCGCTTTGCAATGAAAACACCACCTAGAAATCCCACTCTCTCCATTCTAATCGCATGGGGAACTAGACAAACACCTGCCTGGCTGCCATTATTCCTAGCCCTGACATGTGGAATCACTTGTAAACTTATGTGGCTGATCTTAGGCCAATAGCACACCTTTAATCATTCCTCAGACTCAAAACACCTTGCACTTGCACTCGCTCGACATGTGGCACCTTAGGAAATATGGGCTTGGAAATAGTGGTCACATAATGTCATTTAAAGGGTGGTGAGCAAGCCATCACGTGGCGCTCCTACACAATGTGTTGAGAATAAATGTTGTCAGGCCGGTGAGAAAGTGTGTGGTGCTAACACATGTTGATTTTCATGAATACCAGTAAACATTAAAACAAATATTCCCGTAGGTCCAACAATAAGAGTGAAGCCTTATGAGAATTATCAATTTAATAACCCGTTGGAGGATGCAGTAGATATAATCTACAACTCTGGTGACTCCTTAGGGGCCTCCGCCTGCGGAGGTAACAATCCCAAAATTATAGTTTTGCAAACCAAAATCGAAAAGAAACAAAAGAAATAATGCAATCACAATTTTGAAAGATCTGACTGTAACGGGGCTCAATATTCTTCTGATGGATACACCCTCTACTGCAAGGCTTCAAATACCTGGTCCAATTCAATCATCTCCCTAAAAGGGAGATTACTTTTTTTTCAATGCAGTTTCCATATGAAGTTTGAGTTGGGCCAAGGGATCCAAAATTCCTTCAATTTTCGAGGCACTCGAAGGTGAACCAAGCATAAGGGTCTTGTTGCTCACCTTCCAAGAATTTCTTGATTTGTTCTTCGGGCATATCTGACTCATCCAAGAGGAAGAAAGAAAGGAGACCTGAATGATCGAATTGTGCAATATACTCCTTCATTTGTTTCACCTTTTTGTCTAGGGTCTCAAGACAACCCCTGCTTTTAAGAGCTTCTTTATTGCATTTAATGAATTAATTTTCCCTCCTAGCAGCCTGCCTCTGGTCATTGATCCCTATTGCTTCCAAGGTCTCGTTGGCTAGAATGTAGAGTTTCTTAATCAACAACTCTGATTTTGTGACCCTTGGTGCTATAGCTAGTAAAATTTGTTTCTTTGTGACATTGATGTCTGCACTCAACTTTTGAGCATCAACTATAAATTTAAGCACAGGTTGGAAGGAAACTATTATACTCTTTACCTTTTCCCAATATGAAACATAGAGTAGTTGTATCAAAGGGAGGATGTTTGGTTGTTGTGTAGAACTAGATAGCGCACCCTGCAATTGCTGCATCCGTTGCTCCTTATCCTCATTCTCCTATTGGAGTCACTTTATTTCATTCATAGAATTGGTAAGCTCCTACTGTAATTGCTCCAAATTATAGTCTTTTTAATGCAACTCATATTCGAAGTTTTTTTTTTCTTTTCTCTCAGTGTCTATGTGGGCTTGTATTTTTTCCAATTCCTTTTGGAACTTGGCCTCCTTCTCTTGTACCTACTAAACATGCACTTGTATACCTGATGAGTCAAAAATCTTCTGTTGGATCTTTTTCAACTCATTCACTTTATCATGCAATTGATTCTCAATGATTACATTTTCCTTTTTGTCCACCTCAACTTGAGCCCAAGCGTTGTTCAGTTTCTTCTGCAAATTAGCTTCTAAATTTTTCTTGTCTTGCTACAATTTCTACTATAAATTTGTAGCATCGGAGAGGCTTATTTGCAATTGAGTACATTCCTGCTCCTTTGCTTGTAGCTTGGCATCTACAATCACTCTTTCTTCTTTGCTCACATCAATAGAGGATTGGAATTCTCACAATTATTTTTGCAACTTGGAAATTTCTATATCCTTTTCCTTTATCTCCACTTTCAACCTCTCGATCGTGACATTAATTTTTTTTAGTTCTTGTACTTTCTTATTGACCACCAATGGATCTTCAGGTAGTCGGTTGTCACATCATTCTAAGTTTCCTCCATAAGCTCTACCTTGTCACATGGACGGGTTTGGTTGAGGTTAAGGCCCACATATTGGATATCATAGTGTTGGAAACTCAAGGGAAGACATCTGAGAGGGGGGGGGGTGAATCAATTGTCACCAAATCTCAAACTTATTCAACTTATTAACCTTAATTTCAGATCTGATCATTAATCATGAAAGCATAAATGAACAACACATCAGAACCACACATAACACCAAGATTTTTACATGGAAACCCTGTTAGGGGAAAAACCATGGTGGAGGTCAATCCAAAAGATTATACCCTATTTAAAGTATAAGGAAATATGAATGGGGAATGCACATGCATTCAGGCACATTGCCTAGAGCTCATTGCTAAAATACAACAAAGCTCACTGCCCAAGGAAGATACACTATCTTATAGAAAGATTCAGATTAAAACCATCCGGATTTGAAATGAGAAAATAGCATATGCTAATGCCTAGTTATAGTTCCAATTAAGCACATGAACACTTCTTCACTCTTCACTTTTCTTCACTCTCTGCTCTGCCTTCGAATGATTTGAAATTTACTCACACACATGACTCATACACTTCACATTCGCACCCACACTCATGCCTTCAAATGATAAAACAATCTCTCTTATATATCCGCAACAAGAAATTACATCACTATAAGTCGACCACAAAAAAGATAATAAAATAATTACAAACAGTTGACCCAAAAAAAAAAAGATTATTCATGAAAATCAACCAAGGTAAGCCATAACATAGTGAAGACCGAAAACAACATCTCCAACATGAAAAAAACTTCAATTAATTTCTCCTCGAAGATCGACAACACGCTTCAACACCTTGTCGGCCAAGAACATGAAAAACATGAACACGCAAGAGAAAATCTTGGATCACGAGCACAACGATCAATGCAGACATGCCACAAAGATAGAGAATGGACTAGAAACATCCACACGCATCATGAAACACCAGAGATGCATCTGCAACAATTGAACTTATTGAAATCATAAAATCTTCAATCAGGAACACTAACTAAAGCGACAAAAAAGCTGTTAGAATGAAAATCACCATAACTCAATCAAATCTTCATGCGGATCTCTGAAAATCAATGTGGATAAACTAAACATACTCAACAAGAAACCCTTTAGTCCACAGCCTCAGAACAAAAATGACTGAACACACTGACAGAAAGAACTTAACTTGACCACTGACAACCTATAGCACTTGTTATTAGAGTTTTCTGAATATCCTCGACATATACAACTTCTAATGCAAGAATACTAATAGTGTTGACATCAATGACAACCACATATCAGCAACACAACCACAACATCCAACACATAGTCCTAAGACTGCATCTGTCCCTTAGACTTAGAGAAAAGGGGAGTCATCACCATGATCATCAAGGTCTGGTGTTTCTCATCAAAGTTCATTTCCATCCTTTGGGTGGCTAGGGATAGACTTTCCTTTCTTCTCCTCTTTTGTATTATGTCCTCTAGGGATTTCTTTGTTGCATTGATTTGGGCATGGAATTCAGAAGGAGATGGAATATGCTACTTAACAAAAGTAATGCCAGGGGAAGGTCGAAAGGAATTGGAAAAATATAAGTTTCCATTGGTTCTCCCATCAAGGAAGTTAATGGAAAGCTTAGGCTTATAGGGTATAAAGGCGGGATGCCTTGCAATACATGCACGGGGTGCAAGGTTATTGGGGTGATCATGTGAGTGGAAGAGATGAAATCTATTGTGGATGGTGGCGGTGAGGAAGTTTGTGCAATAGACAGGGTGGAAGTGGTGTTGGGTGTAGATGATGAGATAATTATAAGATTGGGAAAGGGGAACTATGATATTTTCAAAAAGATTGTAGCAATAGTCATGACTTGGGGTGTGGAGAAAGTTGAAGACATAGCTGAAAGGACCATAAAATGAGAAGAGAGGAAAGAGGGAGTTAAACGTACCTATGTCATGGAGACCATTGGGGGTTGTGTGAGTTCGACTAGCTCTTCCTCTTCATGCATGAGATTACTCAAATCTACCCTTTTCCATTTTCTTTTCTTCTCAAGCTATGATGTAGTCTCAGAAGGGGATCCTTCACCTACATAGATTTTAGATCTTTGAGCTTGCTATGAATTCAGAGGCCTCCTTTTAATAATTCGTGAGCTCTATTGTCTTGCCACAACATGAACCTGCACCTCTTGCCATGGTGGAGGGCTTAGTGGTCTTTCTTCTATTCTTTCTCTTGCTAGACTTGGTTCCTAGGTACCAGCTGGGTTTGGTGGCAAAGCAGGGTGTTCTATGCCCCATTTAGTATCAAATTGGTCATCTGTCTCAATAGAATTGTATGGGGAGTTCAAGTCATGAATCTCCTGGCAATATATCTAGCAATCTTTTTCGTATTCCATCCTTCCCTTTTCAATTGATTCCTCAACACTTTTGAATTTTGACCTCTGAGTTATACTGGCCTTTAATATTATAGAAAGATAACCATTTAGGCTTTGGATAATCAATAGGGATGCATGATAAGTCAACAAACATCTCAATTTCCTCAATTTTTGGAGAGCGCCGCTCCTCCCATTATGGTTGCGGTTCATGAACCAACCGTGTCATTATTTTAAAACCTGCAAGACAATCATCTGTGTCATAATTCCATTGATCACAAATTACGTCAAGAATAATATCAGTTAATTTAAAATCCAACAGACCCTTCACAAACCGTTTCCTCCCTGAAATGCGAGCCCTAGTAAGCAGAGTTGTGAAGACACATGTCTTTTTCTTTCTGGCTCCAAATTTTTAATCAATTATGCAAACTTGCTGAGTTAAATCTAGGGATAGTATTCTATCATTCAAGTAGGTTGGGAGCCTGAAAGGAACCCCCTTAAAACCATACATCCTCACAAAAAGTAAAATTGGTCCCAAAGAACCAATCATAAGGTGGTCTATGTTTCTACATCCATTCTTTTTGATGCTCTATAATTCTGATCAGATTCTCTTTATGACTTAAATCCAAGAGAACTAGAGTTAACAACAACTCAGAGAATGTGTGGTAGTCATATGTCACAGACAACACAAAGTCCACATAGATACTGTATTTTCCCTTTAACGGTCAGATTCATCCCCAATGGCTAATTTCATGTATGATTTGAAGAAATCAATAGTTTGATGAAGTAACATATGAACTAGGAAAGATGAATACCTAAAAGTGAATTTCTTTGAATAGGCCACCAATTGATCATGCATGGCATTTGCAATAATATCTGTGAATTCCATCCTAAAACCCTCTTTTTGTTTCCTCAAGTGGAAACCCAATGCCAATTGAAATTTATGAACCTTGGTATCATCATCCAAGCCAAAAACAAAAGAAACCATAGAAAATACGTCTTTCATATCCTAAAAATGGAAGGCCTTGTAGGCAGCAGGAACTTTCAGGATTTGTGTGTCATCTCCTTTGTCTCTCATAAGGTCTTGGTTGAGGAACCTTAACTGATCTCTCTAACCTACCCAGTAATATTCCAACTTTTTCTATGTGCATATCTCCATAGATGGGCCTGAAGGAAAAAAAAAAGCATGTCTCTAATGGCCTAAGAACTTAAAACTAGTTTAAGACAACGCCTGGATAGAATTCCATCCTCGAGGTCATAAAATTTTGTACAAACATCAACCAAGTCTTGACAAGGGTGAACCACGGGCAACATTAACTACAAAAAGTTGTAATTCCATAGTCGAAAACTCAAAGAATTATATTCGCCCTTCTTCACTTTTTTCATCATTCTTTCATAAGCTCCTTCACAGAGATGCTTGGGATTCTTGTGTAATTTGGGGTCATGGATTTCATTAGCATAGTTCAAGACTGCATTCCTTTATCTAGTTTCTTGGTGTTGGGCACTTTTGGCTTAGGCAGGGTTAGAGCATAGGTGAATGATTTGTTCCACGATAGGTCGGGGAAGGGTCCTTGAGCTTCCACTTCGACACTAGAATTTTATGATGTTGGGTCCATAGCTCTTAATTTTCTAAATTCTTGAACCTTTATCTTGTTCAAATTTTTTTAGCACAATTCACACTTTCTCTGCATACTGGACTTGAAAAAATTCTCAATTTTTTTCTTAGCTCTTCTTGATCTCTTGAAATAATGAAAATTACTTAGAGGCAACATCGTTTAATTTTAATTGTTGGGGCCAATCGTGTGAATTTAATTCTATTTTTCTCTTGGAAAACACAACTTGCAGTGGATAGAGAGTATGTGACTCATGATTGTAACATGCCAACCCTTCAATGTAGTAAAAATGCCCAAGTTTTACTTTACAAGTAAATAAACTTGCAACAAGCCATTGCAATAAAAACTTTCTTTATTTATTGAGAATATACGAACAAGATTCCATATCAAATTACAATAAAGATTCCATTTCATTACAATAACTTCACAAGTTACAACAATACAAGAATGCATACATTAACATACATAGCTCCAATGAGCTTTAGAACAAATAGCTATAAGACAGTCCAGGATCTTCCCTTTCAAATCTTGGTTCTTTTGTCGCCTACTATGGAGGAGAAGCATCACTCAAACACTTTTCTGCCAACCTCAGACTCTTAATGCGGTCCCCCGCACATCTATCATTCGATAGATGGTCCTTCCCTTCAACGAAGAGATTGGTAGAGTAACCGATAATGACAACCAATTTAGTAGAGTGTTGTGTCCTACATAACTAAAACTTGTAATCCCACAATCTAGAACTAGCATGTAATACTAGATCACGATGAACTGACAGTGGATTCTCGACATTCACACTTCTTTAGTGGAGTCTTCGGACATTCCCACTACTTTGATCAAAGTATTTCATTCAGTATTTCTACTGAGGGTCATCTATCACATACACTACTCAGGCCGATTTGACTTAAGGCCATCTTAAACTATGCATAGGTATTTCCTTCAATGGATAATCTATCATCCTAGAGATAACCTATCACCATTTAACATACTTGGAATAAACCTACTTAACTAGTAAGTACACAAGCTAGGTATTTACTTCAATGGATAATCTATCATCCCAGAGATAACCTATCACCATATACTTAGAATAAACCTACTTAACCAGTAAGCACACAAGTTCCCTCCCATACGGGAGAAAAAATCCTAGGAATAAACACAAGCTATTCTAGTTAAATAAATATCTTAGCTAAGTGTAACACATGTGCCACTCATGTTCAATCATACCTAGTATATAATACCTATGATAAACACCATTCTCCTATTATGAAGTACTTACAAGCACATCATAAAAACAACATAGATGCTTCTATTCCCTTCTCTATGACATTCTAAATTCTCTAAATGTAAGATTTCATAACAGACAATTCACAACACTCATAGAGAACAATATTTCATAAATGAAATAACAAAAGAGAATATCCCCATGCTTATTATCGCTAATCCAATCACTTTGACAACAATGCAGCCTCTCCAAACAACAACAAGCTCGACAATAGCTCTTCAAGAAACGTCACTAAGAACTTCTAAATCTCAAGTTGATAGACTACTTCACTCAAACAACAACTCCCTCTCTCAATATGATGGAAATCTCCCTCTCTCTCTCTCACAAATAAAACTCGGAAGAAGCTGATAATAAAGCAACATAAAGACTTGCAAGAAGAATAAGGAATGCAAAGATGTGTCCCTTCAAATAAAATGGCTCTGCTATTTATAGAGCAGCTTGGTAACTTCTCAGCCTATAGTTTAGGCATGATAATGGATAGCAAACTCCATGCAAAGCAACACATAAATCACAACAAAAAGGTGGTGACCAAACAAGCTCATACTCAACAAAACATCTATAGATTGACTTGCAGTATTGAAAACAATTAGACTTATTCAAATTTGCATATGCTCAATTCAAATGATCTCATGCAATAGAAATCTACAACAATTGGGTTTCCATAGGTGGCACCAAATCCATCCACACTCCTCACTGTTGGTGCAGTTTCTTTGCTATTAGAAACAATCAACTACCAATTCATATCACCAAGCATCCATCGACTTGGTTTGGAGATGAGTTAACTAAGACATTAAATATGTTTGACAAAGTCATCTACAAATGTATAAAACATGGCAGATATGTTTACCAAGTCAAAGTTAATCATTATCATAGGCGTTGACTAAGTCCATGCTTTGCATCGACATAAGACAACAACACCAAATGCAATAGAAATGTATCATATCGCATGATAGTATGAGTGAGACTTGGCTTCACAAAATAGTCGTAAGCAGCTTTCATTCGGCCTCCAATATCATAGTCATTAATAGCTATTATTGACCTCCAATATCATAGTCACTAACAACTATAATCAAACTTTATAAATAGGTTTCGATTAAGATAAATGATAGTTGATAAATTATATATAATATGTTTAAATATATAATATTATATATATATATAATATATCATATACATTTATATATAAATATCTTCATATATTTATATATATGTATATATATACATATATATATATATAATGTTAATATATATTTGTACATATATATATATCATAAACCATCATTGTAAATATTTATACAATATTTAGACAAGTATACATTCGATATATATATGAGTACAAGCAAGATAGTATTTATGTATAATAAACACAATATATCGAATGTATCCATATATATATATGTGTGTGTGTGTGTATAAAAGTATATACCTCTATGTACACGTATATGTAGGTATATCTATATCGATGCATCCGTATGAGTGTGTCCATTTTCCAACGTACACGTGTATCGATACACATATACATATTGATATGTGTATATACCATATATACATATATATATTCACATTCGATTCACATATACCCATTCATAATTACCATCATATTGATAAGTAAATATGTGTAGTACATCTATACATGTATATATACATGTCGTTAGATCCCATTGACATGTATGTGCATGTATATATACCTACTCCACGTACGTCCCACTTATCAATATAATCATAACAGTATAAGAAAGATCTTGAAAGCTCAAATAGATAAACATCAACCAACAATGCACACAATAGTAAACAAGACTCTACTAATGCTAACACATCAACTAAGGATGACTTACCAGCTTCCCACAAACTGACTCAACTCAATCATTCTATTGTGGTGTGTGTATGCTCATATATTTTACGTTATTAGTTACTCGACCAAGATCTTCTCCTGAGTGATACTTCCCCTCCACTCGGAGGAATGAACATTTACCTACAACCACTAACACATGTCCATGATAGTCAATTGTTCACAAAATATTCAATATACATAATGCATCTCCTAAGTTAGAATATCAATTCAATAACCATCCATTCACATATATGAAGTACTTTTCCATCAGATGTGATATCATATATTCATACTCCATTGATAACAAAGTACAAGAACAATTCATTCATCCCCAAAATTCACATTACATTCACATTTTACTCTATGTAGTAATAGTAAATAGTAATTACACAATTGGGGTGTAACATACTTCCCCCCTTGTCAATCATCGTCCCCGATGATCTTTAGCACTTTAACACACAAAAAAAGTTGAGTAAGGATTTATACTTACTCTTTTCAATTCACTTAAGAATCATTAAACATCCTTCCTATGTAGCATCTCACCTTGGAACCTTGCCCTTCTTGGACCTTGCATCGAGTGCCCTCGCTAACACATAGGGAAAACTTGTATGCCTCACACATACTCTCCCAAAGAGTTTTATTATACTATTATATTACTTTGTATGTGCATCCTAAGTACAATAGCAACGATACATAACACCTAAAACATAGTGATTGGAAATCATTGGCCCATGAATTTATCCTTAGTATAATCCAAGTAGAAAAGGAATAGCAATGCCTCGTGCACTACACCGTGGGTCCCATCCCTCCCCTTTGGTATTTATACTTTTAGACAACTAAAAAACTGAGTCCATCCATCACTTACACATCCATTGCTTTCCTTACCATAAAGTACTATTCTAGATTACTTGTCCATTTTGAGCATAACACTGCTCTTGGACACCTGTCAAATTCCGATACTGCTTCATACTTAAGCTTTGTATCAAAAAAGTTTCATTGACTTCTTCGTTCTATTACTCCTTTTTGACAATCTATAAAGTCTATGGTTAACCCTATTTCTAAGCCTATTTCAACCTAATAGAGTTTCCAACCTTCCTTTCAAAATAATGGTCCAAACCTCAATGTTAGAAGTTTATAAATCATTAAAGATTTGGTTTACCACTTGTTCCCATTTGGCTATAATATATTGCACATTCACTCAATTGAATGTTTCATAGTATGATCATGGTTTACACAACCCTATCATTATTTGCTTGTTCACGACTAAGACAACCTTCTCAAGAATACTAAACAACTACTTCTCACAACATATTATTTAGGACCAAAATCCTATAAATCAATTTTCCAAATAGCATTGGTTACTTTGGTGAATCAGTCCACTAGAACATTATGTCAATTTCACTAACATAGATAGATTAATCTATCTTGTGTTCTGCCACTCTCCCTCTAGAATCTCAAGAGTACACATTTCCTACCGTTGATGACATCCGGTCTTTATTTCCTGGTATACTAGACATTATCTTTCCACATTCTGTGCAACCTCTTACTCTATCTTTTCCTAGATTATAGTGGTTCCTCATCCAAAAAATAACTTTTCCATTCCAATGTCCTAACTATGACATCAATTTCCTCGTTTCATTCCTAAATCTTCCAAAATTTTGGTTACATAGGTTCTTTTATATGCAATAATAGTCTATTCCATGACTTAGTGAAAACCTATTTTATGATCTCACGCCTCCTTTAATTCCCAAGTAATAATGGTTAGGAGTTTTGTGGGGATAAATCTCCCTTATCTTAGGACATCCACAACTTGGATTTCTTCTATCCTTGGATTATTTCCAAAGATGCAATTCATCTTTTAACTCAACCTAATTTTCGCGATAAGAATTGGTACTAATTTTGAGTATAATCCTTATTCAATCATGTTGGTCCCTAGAAGATATCGAATTTAAATGCATACCTAATTACTGAGCACAAATGTTTCTCATTAGCTCCATTGATTCACTTAATTGCATAGGTGAGTCTCAACCTTGGTATACCCTAATTCTAGGATAAACTCATCAGCCAATGACTAGTTTGATATTATAGGTTACTCTAACCCTATATATTCCAATCCAGACCAAATGTACAACTCAACCAAGTAAGTTATTTCCAACCTATAGGTGTTAACATGAGTAGTTCAGTGCATATCCCAACCCAATAGGTATAACTTTACCTAAGGTTCCTCTCTTTAATCAAATGAACTTCTCATCCTAAATAGGTTATTCCCATCCTAGGGTTTCTTTTAAGAGTAAGGTATGGTCATGTGACCAATCAAGTAAAGATAATTGATGTGGTTGCATAGCGTCACATCCTACCTTATCTTTCATACCATCTTTATGGCTTTCTAGCTAAACCTTTTTATCCCTAGGTATCTTAGCACAATGAGCTTTCAGTGTCAATTCACTTCATGATGTGGATATATTTCATAATATTTAGTGTTACTACCTATGTATAGAAATAGCATCATTATCTAAATCCCCCATATTAGGTATATAGGAGTTTTAGAGACACTTTCTCATGAGTAATCTAGATCTTCCCTTGTCTATCCATTAGACAATGATCAAATTATCCGCCTGTCCTTTCCTTAAGGCATCAATGATAATATCATTTGATCTTACCAATCAAATATTTATAAGGTATGGTGTAATTATAGGTCATAATCCTTGACCTTTCCACTATTTTTCTCTAAAAAATTCCAATACCTTTTTCCTTGTGGTCATAAAAGGTATGACTTAATTGACATCATGGCTTGCAAAGAAGTCATTAGTTTTTCCAAATTGAGAATATATTCACAATTTCCATTGGTTGGGTACTTAATATGAGTCAATCCACTCTTTTCCTTTCCCCCTTAGTGTTTCCACAACATTGGATCTACTCAAAGTTGAACTCTTAGCAAACACTTGCTTCTTTGAAATGATTTGTCATTCCTTGTTGTTGGCTTTCCATTGCCTTTTTCTTTCCTTA
The DNA here is from genome assembly GCA_007258455.2 of Sequoia sempervirens. NCBI lineage: Eukaryota > Viridiplantae > Streptophyta > Pinopsida > Cupressales > Cupressaceae > Sequoia > Sequoia sempervirens. The sequence goes on from VDFB02281492.1 coordinate 562,396,720, forward strand.
ATGGCATACTTTGAATATACTTTTTCCCAAAGTTAGATTCATCATTGATTTCTAATCCCGTAGATTCAATATTTTGGATCGTCCAATAGGAGATCTAATGAATAATCAACAACTTAGAAGTTAAGAGGCTCACTAATATTCCCATTCTCTTTCTGATAACCTTTTTGTGGAGAAATATCCATATCCACAAAGCCTCTTTGGTTGATGTACTTCCCAACTTAGAGTGTTGTTTCCTTACAAATTCAATAGTTTTGACACATAGTGCCCTATTGTATCCCATTTCCTTTTGGAACCTCTAATCATATGTTGATTTTTGCAGACATGTTGGTGATTTCATCTTATACTCCACCCAATCTATGTACTATCCAAACCTTTGATCAGGCCAACCTGATTTATCCTTACATGTTTCTTCCTACAATCTCCTTTTCAAGTGGCTTTATCCCAACACTTGGAATCCTATTCTCTCATAACCTTTAGAGATACCAAAGTTGTTTGGTATCTTTTTCTCACCTTAATCAGGAACTCCAAATTGTTCGCATCAATTTTGGTTGGTGGAAACATGTCCACTTTGATGATTACTTCTTTTTCTGACCATTTTAGTCTTTTCCTTTTTTTCTAGGTACTAACTCTTTTCTTGCAAGATCCTATCCTTGTACAAGATTTAGATTTATGTTAGAAGTTCTCCAACCTTGTGGATACTTCCTTCGTTGAATTTCTACTTCGTTTGAAGTTTCCAACTTGTGCCAATAATGCATACCCCTAGATTCGCAGTATTCTTACTAAATCCAATAATTCTTGACTCTTTGCAACTATAGTTAGCTACTAATAGGGGCGTTATCTCATATCTTCCCATCCCCTTAGATTCATTTAACTATGTTGTAGGATATGGTATATATTGGTTATTCCTCCTAACCTTCCTACATAACCCGATTGCATAATCTTCTGCAATCCAAGGTAATATTATAGTAAGTTGTTGGTTTAGGAGTTCCTAACTCTAGGGACAACTCTTAACTAGTACCAAACTTAAACAAGTTTCTAGGAATCTAATATTCCTTTCTCTTTTCCCTAAGTTCTTTTCTCTTTTCATTGTGGCACAAGAACTTTTCAACCATTATCTTTTGAAAAAATTTATGCATTGTTTGTGTAATGAGCTCATAGGTTTCAGTGTTGAACCTGGTAGCTTTGATACCACATGTAACATGCCAACCCTTCAATGTAGTAAAAATTCCTAAGTTTTACTTTATGAGTAAATGAACTATGTAACAAGCCATTGCAATAATTTCTTTCTTTCTTTATTGAGAATATACAGACAAGATGCCATATCGAATTACAATAAAGATTCCATTTCATTACAATAACTTCACAAGTTACAACAACACAAGAATGCATACATTTACATACATAGCTCCAATGATCTTTAGAACAAATAGCTATAAGATGGTCTAGGATCTTCCCTTTCAAACCTTAGTTCTTCTATCGCCCGTTGTAGAGGAGAATCATCACTCAAGTGATTTTTCACCAACCTCAGACTCTTAATGCAGTCCCCCACACATCTATCATTCAATAGATGGCCCTTCCCTTCAACGAAGAGATTGGTAGAGTAACTGATAACGAAAACCAACTAAGCATAGTGTTGTGTCCTACATAACTAAAACTTGTAATCCCACAATTTGGAACTAGCATGTAATATTGGATCATGGTGAACTAATAGTGGAGTCTTGACATTCACACTTCTTTAGTGGAGTCTTCAGAAATTCCCCATACTTTGATCAAAGTATTTCATTCAATATTTCTACTGAGGGTCATCTATCACATACACTACTCAGGGCCAATTTTACTTAAGGCCATCTTAAACTACACATAGGTATTTCCTTCAATGGATAGTCTATCATCCTAGAGATAACCTATCACCACTTAACATACTTGGAATAAAGCTACTTAACCAGTAAGTACACAAGCTAGGTATTTCCTTTGATGGATAACCTATCATCCTAGAGATAACCTATCAGCATATACTTGGAATAAACCTACTTAACCAGTAAGCACACAAGTTTTCTCCCATACTGGATAAACAATCCTAGGATTAAACACAAGCTATTCTAGTTAAATAAACAACTTAGCTAAGTGTAACACATGTGCCACTCATGTTCAATCATACCTAGTATATAATACCTATGATAAACACCAATCTCCTATTATGGAGTACTTACAAGCACATCATAAAGACATCATAGATGCTTCTATTCCCTTCTCTATGATATTCTAAATTCTCTAAATGTAAGAATTCATAATAGACAATTCACAACTCATAGAGAACAATCTTTCATAAATGAAATAACAAAAGAGAATATCCCCAATGCCTGTTATCGCTAATCCAATCACTTTGAAAACAATGCAACCTCTCCAAACAACAACAATCTTGACAATATCTCTTCAAGAAATGTCACTAAGAACTTCTAACTCTCAAGTTGATAGATTACTTCACTCAAACAAAAACTCCCTCTCAAAATTATGGAAATCTCCCTCTCTCTCTCTCACAAATAAAACTGGGAATAAGCTGATAATAACGCAACATAAAGACTTTCAAGAAGAATAAGGAATGCAAAGAAGCATCCCTTCAAATGAAATGGATCTGCTATTTATAGATCAGCTTGGTAACTTCTTAGCCTAAAGTTTAGGCATGAAAATGGACAACAAACTCCATGCAAAGCAACACATAAAACATAGCAAAAATGTGGTGACTAAACAAGTTCATACTCAACAAAACATCTATAGATCAACTTGCTAAATTGACAACAAATGGAGACTTATTCAAATCTGCATATGCTCAATTCGAATTATCTCATGCAATAGACATCTAAAGCAATTGCATTTCCAGAGGTGGCGCCAAATCCATCCACACTCCTCACTATTGGCACAATTTCTTTGCCATTAGAAACAGTCAACTACCAATTCGTAACACCAAGCATCCATCAACTTGGTTTGGAGATGAGTCGACTAAGAATTGGAGACTTTGAGATTCTAGAGGGAGAGCGGAAAAACACAAGAAAGATTAATCTATCTATGTCGGTGAAACTGACATAATGTTCTAGTGGACCGATTCACTAGAGTAACCAACGCTATTTGGAAACTTGATTTATAGGATTTTGGTCCTAGATAATATATTGTGAGAAGTAGTTGTTTAGAATTCATGAGAAGGTTGTCTCAATTATGAACACACAAATAATGATAAGGTTATATAAACCATGATCATACTATGAGACATTCAATTGAACGACTACGCAATATATTATTATAGCCAAATAGGTAAAAGTGGTAAACCAAATCTTGAATGATTTATAGAATTCTAACATTGAGGTTTGGACCATTATTTGGTAAGGAAGGTTGGAAACTCTATTATGCTGAAATAGGCTTAGAAATACGGTTAACCATAGACTTGATAGAATGTAAAAAAGGAGTAATAGATCGAAGAGGTCGATGAAATTTTTTTGATACAAAGCTTAAGTATGAAGCAGTATCGGAATTAGAAAGGTGTCCAAGAGAAATTTTATGCTCAAGATGGACAAGTAATCTAGAACAATACTTTATGGTAAAGAAAGAAATGGATGTGTAAGTGATGGACGAACTCAGTTTCTGAGTTGTCTAAAAGTGTAAATACCAAAGGGGAAGGATGGGACCCACGGTGTAGTACGTAATGCATCGCTATTCCTTTTCCAATGTGATTATACTAAGGATAAATTCATGGGCCAATGATTTCCGATCACTATGTTTTAGGTGTTATGTATAGTTACAATTGTACCTAAGATTTACATACGAAGTGAAATGATAATATAATAAAACTCTTTGGGAGAGTAAGTATTTGTGAGACATACAAGTTTTCCCTATGCGTTAGCAAGGACACTCGATGCAAGGTCCAGGGAGGGCAAGGTTGCAAGGTGGGATGCTACATAGGATGAATGTTTTATAAATCTTACGTATTTTGAGAATGGTATGTAAAACTTTATTAGACTTTATCTGTGTGTTAAAGTGCTATAGATCATCGGGGACGATGATTCACAAGGGGGGAAGTATGTTACACCCCAATTGCGTAATTACTATTTACTATTACTACTTAGGGTAAAATGTGAATTTTGGGGATGAATGAATTGTGCTTGTACTTTGTCATCAATGCATTATGAATACATAATATCACATCTGATGGAAAACTACTCCATATATGTGAATAGATGGTTATTGAATTGATATTCTAACTTTGGAGATGTATTACGTATACTACATATTTTATGAAAAATTGACTATCGTGGGCATGTTTTAGTGGTTGTAGGTAAATGTTCATTCCTCCTGGCGGAGGGGAAGTATCACTTAGGAGAAGATCTTGGTCAAGTAATCGGTAATGTAACAATCAGAGCATACACACACCACAGTAGAATGATTTAGTTGAGTCAGTTTGTGGGAAGTTGGTAAGTCATCCTTAGTTGATGTGTTAGCATTAGTAGAGCCTTGTTTACTATTGTGTGCATTGTTGGGTGATGTTTATCTATTTGAGCTTTGGAGATATTTCTTGTACTATTACAATTATATTGATAAGTGGGACGTATGTGGAGCAAGTGTATATATATACACATACATGTCAATGGGATCTAATGACATGTATATGCACATGTATAGATGTACTACATGTAGTTACTTATCAATATGATGGTAATTATGAATGGTTATATGTGAATCAAATGTGAACATATATATATATATACATATATATATGTGTGTGTGTGCCCGTATTATATATACATGTATCCATATGTATATGTGTATCGATACATGCGTACATTGGTGAATGGACACCCTCATACAAATGCATCGATATAGATATACCTACATATACGTGTACATAGAGGTATATACTTTTATACATATATATAAATGCATACATTCGATATATTGTGTTTATTATACCCAAATACTATCTTGCTTATACTCATTTATATATATATCAAATGTACACTTGTCTAAATATTGTATAAATATTTACAATAATGGTTTATGATATACATATATATATATATATGTAAATATATATTAACGTTATATATATGTAGATATATACATATACATATATATAAATATATGAAGATATTATATATATATATATATGTATATGATATATTATATATATAATAATATATATTTAAACATATTATATATATTATTTATCGACTATCATTTATCTTAATAGAAGCTGATTTATAAAGGCTGATTATAGTCGTTAGTGACTATGATATTGGAGGTCGATAATAGTCATTAATGACTATGATATTGGAGGTTGAATGAAAGTTGATTATGACTATTTTGTGAAGCTGAGTCTCACTCATACTGTCACGCAATATGAGACATTTTTATTGCATTTGGTTTTGCTGTCTTATGTCGATGCAAAGCATGGACTTAGTTGATGCTTGTGATAATGATTAAATTTAACTTGGTAAACATATATGCCATGTCTAATACAACTGTCGATGAATTTGTCAAACGTATTCAATGTCTTAGTCGACTCATCTCCAAACCAAGTCAATGGATGCTTGGTGTTATGAATTGGTAGTTGACTATTTCTAATGGAAAAGAAACCACACCAACAGTGAGGAGTGTGGATGGATTTGGCACCACCTCTAGAAACCCAATTGTTATAGATGTCTATTGCATGAGATAATTCAAATTGACCATATGCATATTTGAATAAGTCACCATTTTCTATCAATTTAGCAAGCCAATCTGTAGATGTTTTGTTGAGTATGAACTTGTTTAGTCACTGTAGAAGAGGGGGATTTGCTACTCACGAGTTCTCTTCATTTAGAGAGCCTCATGGGGCGAATTGCCCTAAAATACCTCAGGAACAACAACAAGAGTTTCAGAATATGAAAGAACAGGTCACAAAGATTTTCTAGATAGACTGACAAGCTCTCAGCCAAAGGATGATAGTGCAGAATATGGACGACAGCGTGGTGTGTTGGCATCCTAGACGTGCGCTGGCATCTTGTACGGACCAGAAAGTGAGAAGGTCACAAAAAATGCCTAAATGGCTACTAGCTATCTGATTGCTAAGAATTTACAAAATGTGATAAAGTAGTAGAATGTAATAGAACTAGAATAAAGTGAAATAGAAATGTTAGAGATAAGGAGAAGAAAAGAAAGAAATACTTACAACCACACAAGTGAAGAAGCCTCTAGCATGTGAATGTCTTCAAAACCTACATGCATGATATCTAGAGAAAGTGTTGGGGCTGTATAGGGGTTTGCCTCAGTCAAACCCCCATTTTGGTGTTCCCACCTCTAGGGACAACCAAGAAGATAGAGAAAGAGAGAAATGACCAAAGCGTGTGGTGAAAGAAAAACCCGCTTAGGAGTAGAACCCACACCACCAAGTAGGAGTGATAAAAGCAATCCTCGCTCGAGGAGGAGAACCCATATCAAAAAAGAGGTGATAAAAGAAAATATTGCTCGAGGAGGAGAACCCATATCACCAAGTAAGTATGCAAATGAAAGGGATATGGAATCCCAAGATGCTCACAAGTGTAAGGAAAGGCAGATAGAGCTGCAAGAGGGTGTTGCAAAGGGTGTTGCTAAGAGAGATTGAGAGAGCTTGAAGCTACTACAACAAGATGTATGAAGTTGTGTAAGCAAGTAATGGAGTGAAGCTAAAATCTAGAATGAAGCTAGAGAAGTGCTAGAAAGACTTGGAAGAAATTAGAGGAAGAAGATCCTACAAATGAGGTGAAAAGATGACATTTAAGGAGAGAGAGGAAGCTTCTTGTGTTGTTTTCGGGCATTCCTAGCCGTTACCACCAATAAAACTTGCTGACAAGTGGAAAACATGCATGGAGGTGGTCGTTTGAACATTGAAACATCGTAGGATGCTAGCGTGGTGCACAGAGGTCTGTGCGGCGTGCTAGTGTCTGGACATGTCACATACAAAATGACAAGAATGGGAAAAGCCCAAAGTTTGACGTAAAGCTGATGCAAAAAGGGTTACTATTGAAAAGGGGTGTTGGAGCATCTTGAGAGGGAAAAAGGCTGATGTAGGGGCTAAAATGAGCCTACACAAGATGCTAAGGGAGTGGACACTAAAGTGAACGCAGGAATGTATGTGAAATTGCAAGGGGTGCAATTTTACGACTATACATTTTTCCCCCACTTTAGCGAGCATATGAATCTACATTAATATGCACACTAAAGGAAATCTACTAAACTTAAATAACATCATATGCCAAATTGATACTATAGAGGAAGTAGGTAACACTTTGAACCATAGAAGCATGCCCCTAGGCTGAAGACCTGCAAAACAAATGCATTAGACAAGAAAGACTTGCACCAAACAACAATATTAGAATAGAAAAAGCTAAAGGATTCAAGTCAACAAAGTAAAGAGACCTCGATGTAGAAGGTTGTCTCAGTACTATGCATCATCCCCAAATTAAGAAATAACATATAGAAAAATGAAGAGTGGAAGGGCATATACTCAGGATGAAGAAGATGTAGATCTTTGATCTGGTATATGCAAATTGAGAAGAGAGAGATAAAAATGAAATGAATGCAAGAGTGATAAAAGTAATCCCCGCTCGAGGAGGAAAACACGTATCACAAAATATAGGTGATAAAAGCAATCCCCGCTCAAGGAGGAAAACCTGTATCATGAAGTATAGGTGATAAAAGCAATCCCTGCTTAAGGAGGAAAACTTGTATCACAAAGTATAGGTGATAAAAGCAATCCCCGCTCAAGGAGGAAAACCCATATCACAAAATAAGGATGTAAAGGAGCTCTACAGGTTCTCGGTCCTGCAGAGCAAGACAAATTAAAGAATCTTGTGGCTGCTACAAGCTATGTCGCTAGATAGTCACAAAAAAGATAGGTCTAGTTAGGCTGCCCCCAAGCTAGATGCGAGTGTATAAAATAGGTCTAGTCAGGTTTCCCCCAAGCTAGATGCGAAGATATGAAATATGTCTAGTTAGGCTACCCCCAAGCTAGACACGAAGATATGAAATAGGTCTAGTCAGGCTGCCCCCAAGCTAGACGTGAAGAATTCATTCAAGATAGAATCTTTCATAGGGGGTCCCTTGGGAACCCTTCAAAAGAAAAAAGGGGTCCACTCAAGGGACACTTCATTTGAAAGACATAGCGAAGAGAGGGGTCCTTAAGAAGGACACACATCTCTGAAATGAGTTATCACTTCCCCCAACATACAGGGGAGGAGAACCATGTAAACATACTTAGAACGTACGAGATAGAGGTAAACCTTGATATCACTTGTCGTGTGAAGAAAAGGTAGGTGCGTCAATCAAATGGGAGTTTGATGGTACCTGAATTAAGAAGTTGTATTTTATCCTTCAAGGCTTTACATTCACTAGTGGAATGACCAGGCACTCGATGGTATGCACAAAATCATTTTTTTCTCTATCATGTTTATGAAATTTATTATGTGTAGAAGAAGGAAGAGTAATCAAGCGGGCTTTAAGAAGCTGCAACAAAATACACTCTTGCTTAGATAAGGAATGAGGAGCAAGAAGCAACCCTTTCTCTTGTGGAGAAAGGTTTGACTTCTCACAAGAAGAAGAAGAAGACATGAAGATAGAAGACAAAGGTAGAAAAATTTCTTCAACATAATGAGGTTGAGAAGAATTCATGTCACTCAACCATGGCTTCCGTTTAGATTGTTCCTTCGAGCAACCAAGCCCCAAAGTATGCTTATGGGGTGTGAATTCTATAGGGACCTGAATTCCTTGTTCATTACGCCCACAACCTTTACAATCATAGCAATACATAGAGATGAGATTGAAGCTAAGGCCATAACATGTTTGCAAGTCTTGAAAAGGAGGATCCTCATAAAGAGCATTGTTCCAACAATTGGGACCACACTCCTCTATGAGATCGCCTTCATCCTCTTTAACAGGACTGTCAACATTATCCTCTTTAGCAGAAGCGTAATCCTCTTCCTCAGAAAGATGATCAACACTAGGAACATTACAATTATTGCTCACACTACCCCGTGATACAAAAGAGTAAGCATCTTCAATAGCGAGTGTGGATAATGTTATCAGAAGGTTCAAGTGGATCGGGTTGACTTTATATTCCTGAATGAAGGAATCTGTAAAGTCTAAAGAAACCCAATCATCACCAAGACATGCATTCTCTTGAGAAGAGATAGGAGCAAACATGATATTTCTTGCTTCAGAAGGATCTTCCTCAGGGACATCTATCTCAAGAGTATCCTTTGTAGTAGGTACTGCTGGAGTAAACATTGACACATTAGAAGATACTGAATGAATAAGAGTAGGCACAACTAAAGCTTGACCAACAACTACCATCTCACACAAGTGCATTAGCATCAGGGTCAGCCTTGATTGTGACTACTTTATTGTTACAAATGAACTTAAGAGATTTATGCAAGGTAGATGGGACTGCACCCATAGCGTGAATCCACAGTCTACCAAGAAGAAGGTTATAAGGTAACTTTTCTGACATAACATATACAAGGGTAGGTACGGGCTTGATGATCAACATTATCAAACCCACGAATGTCAACAACATAAGTATTAAGAGAAGATGAATCAATATTAATCTTAGGAAATAGATTGATTTTGCATACATTGTGTGCCGATCCAGCATCAACGAGAGTACGTGTAATGCCGATTTTATTAATATTAACTATAATCATTAGAGGATCTGCTTCCTTCTGTACTTCTAGAGGCGGGAGTTCTTGTGGATAGAAAATAATATTCAGTGAATCCACATGAATATACACCATCAACGCATTAGCATCTATCGACCTATCGGAAGAAGGAAAGAGGATATTTTGCAAGGCTTCCTGAAGCATACCTTGATAAACCAGAGCAGACTGAAGCAAGTCCCATAGTGAGATCTTAGCCAAAGTAACATGAGGTTGCTTGACAAGATTATTATCACTAGGTGCTTTAGCTGTAGGTTTAGGAGCCTGGGGGTGGTTGGGTTGTTTATTCATTCTATTCTCATAAGTATGGGCTATTGCTCTATAAGAGGGAGCCATAGAAAGATAAGGAGAACCACCATCAAATGGAACACCATCAATAGAACAAATCCTTTTAGAAGAAGGACTAGCTAGAGTCACGTAAATAACTGGTCTCTTAGGACTTTGAGGGGTAGAAGAGACATAGATTACATTTACTGAATTATCACAACTAGTAGAAAAATTCTTCAAAAGCATATTCTCAACATTGATCCAAGCATGATCAAATGCGAAATAACTACTCAAAGAAACATTCTTAACATCGATCCAAGGAGAATCAGATGTGGAAGGAGGTTCATTTTTCACTAATGCATCATCTCTAGAAGAGAGTGCATTGGAATAAAGATGAGATTCATTATTCACCAATGCAACATCTCTAGAAGAGAGTCAATTGGAATTAAGAGAAGGTAGAGTAATGTTAAGAAAGGTATCAATGATTTCATCTTCTTGAGACAAAATATCCTCTGAAGCTAGAGGACTTTCGTGAGAAGGATCAAAAATACCAAGTGACATGGGAAAATCCAAGTCACTATCACATGCATGAAATGGAACATCATTAACATCTTGAACAAAATTAGATACTGAACTAATAAAAAAAGATATTAAATTCATTATGTTTTTTTCGGTATTTTCTATGTTCTAGTAAATCGCATTTTTGGAGGTCTCTGGAGTGAAATTTGAGGTTGGATCTTTTGTCGGTCCCTAAAATTTGATTAGAAAAGGCATTGATATTTTAGGGAATGAACTAGTTCTCTAGTGGACCTTTCCAATGGTGCAAACAGTTTTGAATTCCGAGCACAGAGTCAAAAGTTATGACCTCGCCAAGTAGGGGTAAATAAATTCCTAGTTTTTTGGAAGATTTTCTCTTCACGTTGGGTTCACCAAAATGTAGAAGAGGGGGATTCGCTACTCATGAGTTCTCTTCATTCAGAGAGCCTCATGGGGTGAACTGCCCTAAACTGCCTCAGGAACAACAACGAGAGTTTTAGAATTCGAAAGAGCAGGTCACAGAGATTTTTTGGACAGACTGACAAGCTCTCATCCAAAGGAAGATAGCACAAAATATGGATGACAATGCGGCGTGCTGGCATCCCATACATGCATTGGCATCTCGTATGGAACAAAAAGCGAGAATGTCACAGAAATTGCCTAAATGGCTGCTAGCTATCTGATTGCTAAGAATTTATAGAATACGATAAAGTAGTAGAATGTAATAGAACTAGAATAAAGTGAAATAGAAATGTTAGAGATTAGGAGAAAGGAAAAAAATACTTACAACCATGCAAGTGAAGAAGCCTCTAGTACGTGAATGTCTTCAAAACCTGCATGCACGATATCTAGAGAAAGTGTTGGGGCTGTATAGGGGTTTGCCTCAGTAAAACCTCCATTTTGGTGTTCCCACCTCCACGAACAACCAAGAAGATAGAGAAAGAGAGAAATGACCAAGGCATGTGGTGAAAGCAAAAACCATTCAGGAGTAGAACCCGCACCACCAAGTAGGAGTGATAAAATCAATACCTACTCGAGGAGGAGAACCCGTATCACAAAAGAGGTGATAAAAGAAAACCCCACTCGAGGAGGAGAACCCGTATCACCAAGTAAGTATGCAAATGAAAGGGATATGGAATCCCAAGATACTCAGAAGTGTAAGGAAAGGGAGATAGAGCTGTAAGAGGTGTTGCAAAGGGTGTTGCTAAGAGAGCTTGAGAGAGCTTGAAGCTGCTAGAACAAGTTGTATGACGCTGTGTAAGAAAGTGATGGAGTGAAGCTAAAAGCTAGAATGAAGCTAGATAAGTGCTAGCAACACTTCGAAGAACTTAGAGGAAGAAGAGCCTACAAATGAGGTGAAAAGATGACATTTAAGGAGAGAGAGGAAGCTTCTTGAGCCATTTTTCGGGCATTCCCAGACATTACCACCAACAAAACTTGCTGACAAGTGGAAAACATGCACGAAGGTGGTCATTTGAATGTTGAGACATTGTAGGATGCTACCTTAGTGCACAGACATCCACACGGCATGCTAGTGTCTGGACATGTCACGCTACAAAATGACAAGAATGGGAAAATCCCAAAGTTTGACGTAAAGCTGATGTGCAAAGGGTTGCTGTTGAAAAGGGGTGTTGGAGCATCCTGAGAGGGAAAAAGGCTAATACAGGGGCTAAAATGAGCTGACACAAGATGCTAAGGGAGTGGACACTAAAGCGGACACAAGAATGTATGTGAAATTGCAAGGGGTGCAATTTTATGACTATATAGTCACCACCTTATTGCTATGATTTATGTGTTGCTTTGTATGGAGTATGTTGTCCATTTTCATGCCTAAAATTTAGGCTAAGAAGTTACCAAGCTACTCTATAAATAGTAGAAGGGATGCTTCTTCTCATTCCTTATTCTTCTTGCAAGTCTTTATGCTGCTTTATTATCAGCTTATTCCCAGTTTTATTTGTGAGAGAGAGGGAGATTTCCATCATACTGGAAGAGGGAGTTGTTGTTTGAGTGAAGTAATATATCAAATTGAGAGTTAGAAGTCCTTAGTGACGTTTCTTGAAGAGCTATTATCAACCTTGTTGCTATTTTGAGAGGCCGCATTGTTTTCAAAGTGATTGGATTAGCAATATCAGGCATGGGGATATTCTCTTTTGTTATTTCATTTATGAAAGATTGTTCTCTATGAGTGTTGTGAATTATCTGTTATGAAATCTTACATTTAGATAATTTATAATTTCATAGAGAAGGGAATAAAAGCATCTATGTTGTTTTTATGATGTGCTTGTAATTACTCCATAATAGGAGATTGGTCTTTATCATAGGTATTATATACTAGGTATGATTGAGCATGAGTGGAACATGTGCTAGACTTAGCTAACTTATTTATTTAACTAGAATAACTTGTGTTTACTCCTAGGATTGTTTCTCCAGTATGGGAGGGAACTTGTGTGCTTACTGGTTAAGTAGGTTTATTCCAAGTATATGGTGACAGGTTATCTTTGGGATGATAGATTATCCATTGAATGAAATACCTAGCTTGTGTACTTACTGATTAAGTAGATTTATTCCAAGTATGTTAAATGGTGATAGGTTATCTCTAGGATGATGGATTATCCATTGAAGGAAATACCTATGCATAGTTTAAGATGGCCTTAAGTCAAATCGACCCTGAGTAGTGTATGTGATAGATGACCCTCAGTAGAAATACTAAATGAAATACTTTGATCAAAGTAGTGGGAATGTTTGAATACTCCACTAAAGAAGTGTGAATGTCAAGATTCCACTGTCAGTTCACTATGATCTAGTATTACATGCTAGTTCAAGATTGTGGGATTACAAGTTCTAATTATGTAGGACATAACACTATGCTCAATTGGTTGTCGTTATTGGTTACTCTACCAATCTCTTTGTCAAAGGGAAGGACCATCTATCTAATGGTAGATGTGTGGTGGACTACATTAAGAGTCTGAGGTTGGCGGAAAGGCTTTTGAGTGATGCTTCTCCTTCATAGTAGATGATAGAAGAACCAAGATTTGAAAGGGAAGATCCTGGACTGTCTTACAATATTTGTTCTAGAAATCATTGGAGCTATGTATGTAAATGTATACATTCTTATTGTTGTAACTTGTGAAGTTATTGTAATGAAATGGAATCTTTAGTGTAATTTGATATGGCATCTTGTTCATATATTCTCAATAAAGATTTTTTTTTATTGCAATGGCTTGTTACATAGTTTATTTACTCGTAAAGTAAAAATTAGGAATTTTTACTGCATTAAAGGGTTATCATGTTACAATTGGGGTCAATGCTTTCTTGTCAAACCATTTTTTGACCACCCGCTAGCAACCAGTCATAGCATTATGACATTTCTCTTAGGCTTCCTAGACATTGAGTAGCTCCATCAATCTCAGTTCCATAGCTCTATCTTCCTCAATATCCAAAGATTGAAGCAGTTGTAGCACCAAGATCTTTGTCGAGATTTGAAACCCCACCTCTTTCCCATAAACCAACTAATATGGAGATGTATTGAACACCTTCTTAGGAGTAATCCTGTCTTCCCAAAGCATTGTTCTTAGGTTCTTGTGCCATTATCTCTGACGATTCTCACCTATCCGCTTGATCAACTTTATCAAATTCTTATTTGTGGATTCTACCAGCCCATTCCCATGTAGATGGTAATTCAATGAGGTCTTAAGAATGATCTCATTCCTTAATATAAATTCTGAAACTTTTGAGCCGAGGAAAGCTCTTGCATTGTTTAAAATAATAGTTTTCGGGGAGCCAAAACACACCACCAATTCCTCCAAGAGGCTAAGGATTACATTCTTCATGGCTCCTTTTAGGGGAATTATTTCTAACCATTTGGTGAAGTAGTATGTGGCTGTTAGAATCCACTTGTGTTTGATGTTTGACATTGGATTGATCATTTCAATGAAGTCTAATCCCCATTGAGTGAAGGGCTCATCAATCACTATTGGATTGAGAGGTATAGATTTTTTTTTTCTTTCCAATAAAGAATTGATACCACTTACATTTCCTTACCAGGCTATGACAGTCCACAAATAAGGTTGTGCAATAGTATCCCACACACATTATCTTCTTGGCGGTTGTTTTTTAAATAAATGACCACCCTCCATATTTTTGTGAAATTTGTGCAAAATCCTACTAGCTTGGTGTCCATCCACACATCGAAGGAGCACTCCATCGAATTTCCTCTTTAAGAGAACTCTTTCAATTAACACATAGCCAACACCTTGTAATCTATAGAATCACTTTTTGTGGGATGGGAGGCTTTCTGGATATTTACTAGTCTCCATGAATCAAGTCCTATTTATAACCCAAGACTCCTCCACTTCAAACTAATCAACCAAAACGTCTTTTAAAAGTTCTTTTTCAACAAGGGACTCGATTTCATGGGAAAAATACTCACAAAGTCCTCTTCCTTTGATTACTTTCATTGGCCCGACCTTGATATCATACTCTAGGATTTTTTTAATCTAGTTCACTCTTTTTTTTGTGATCTCCCCCTCCTTAAAGTTATATAACATTGGAGTGAGCCACATAAACCATTATTTTTCTTCTTGAAACTAGGTGCCTGAATTTCTTGAGACCCTTGACAATGGCGAATTTCTATTTTTCAAAAAAGTTATATTTGTTCTCATACCCTCACAAGGTTATTGCAGAAAGCAATCAAATTCTCTCCCTTCTCTTTTTCATCTTTCTATGTAAGCACAGTTGTGATGCTACATTCACCACCATAGACATACACGATGAACTCTTTTGATCCTCCTCATACTTGGAGAATATTTTTAGTTCATCTAGATATATAAGGTGTTGAATAGGACAATTGAGAGGGGGGTGAATCAGTTGTCACAGATTTTAACCTTTAATTCAATCACTGGAACTAATACTTAAAACTGCTTAAATGATTAATCATCAAATGCCAATGCAAAAACTCAAATGCAACACATAAACACAATATCACTAGATTTACATGGAAAACCCAATGAGGGAAAAACCATGGTGAGGATTAACTCACACTATAGAGAATATCAAAATCGATTACAAAAAGGTTCACTACTTGAAACAAGGCTCACTACTTGAGATAAGGCTCATTTCCTGAAATAAGGGCTCATTGTCCAGACTCACTATCCATAGGGCTAAAACCTAGAGGGATCACTACCATAGAGATACAAAGAAGAAAAATAAGACTTGCTATAGAGAGACTACAATCTCAATGCAACAAAGGATTCCACCACAGTCACTTGATCAACTTGCATGAATGATAGAGTTCGCCTTTTGCTAACTGCATCTGATAACTCAACATTAAGCTTCACACTGATCTACCACACACAACTCACACAAATTTTTTGAATAACATCAAAGTTGTGTCTACTCTTTCACTTATCTTCCTTCTTTTCTTTATTATATTTTTCATTACTAGCTCATCCTATATTTATACTATCTCCAACCTTGAAAAAAATACAAATTCAGCCATCCAACTTCAAATTCAAATTAGGTTAGCGCAAAACATCCTAGGGTGGAATTAGAATGAGGGTGACCCAAACACACACTTCACCGAGACCCAAAATAGATCCAACACGCTTCATTAACTTCAAAGATAGTGCTTAACACTAGGTCGGCCAAACCAGTGTAAAAAACATATAACAATTAAGATCGAAACTTCTAGAAATCAATAATATTTTCAATGCAATTAGAACATCTTAACTCTAGAACTACAAGTCAAAAGAATTCATCAAGGAGAAATCTAGACCTACAACTTTTTTCCCAGACCTCAACCAAAAACATAAAAAACATAGTTCACAACTGGTGAACACAACTAAAGCTTCACAACGAACCAACAACCAAACATCTAGATATAGCAACCTTCAACGACCATGACCAACACATCTTAATTGCATGAACATAGGGGAAAATACCAGAGCAACAACTGAATACCTGTAAACTTCCTTTAATACAATTTTCTCAATATCCTCAACATATACAACCAACAATAACTAGTAGATAACTAGTTGACTAGTTGACATCAATGACAACACTTTCATTCCTTTCTTCATTCTTGCAACAATCTCCCCCTTTGTCATTGATGGCAACACATGATGTGAAAAACCATCAAATACACCATACTAGATCTAAATATACTTCTCAATATTTTTCTTTTTGCTTCTCCCCCTTAGAAGACCATCTTCCTCGTTACCTACTTTCTCTCATTAGCTTTTTCTCCTTTTCACATGCTTTCTCTCCCCCTTTGACATCAATGGAAAAGGAAAAAGATATGTTCATTGAATCTTCCTTTGACATGAAAACAAAATACTCACAATGACAACACTTGAAACTACCTACTCCCCCTAAGAGGTAGCCACCAAAACATTAGTCCAAAAAGATAAAATCATGAATCCACCGAACTGATTCATCTCCAAATGCATCTTAGTTTATGAAAGGAGGGGAAATAACCCCTAACTTCTCCCAGAGATACTCAAAAGTATCTTTAGGAAGAGCCTTTGTAAATATATCTACAATATGATCCTTTGTCGAAACATATTCAAGCTTGAATTCATTCTCCATGACCTTCTCTCTTCAGAAATGATATATGATAGATACATGCTTTGTCCACGAGTGCATCACAAGATTCTTCAAAATGTTAATTTCACTTGTATTATCACAAAAGATAGAAATGGGATCATCATATAGCACCGTGATATCTTTCAGTGTTTGTTTCATCCATAGAACTTGTGTATAGAAATATGCAATAACAATATACTTGGCTTCAACAGTAGATAAAGAAACTGAATCTTGCTTCTTACTCAACCATGCCACCAATTTGTATCCAAGAAAGAATGCACCACCACTTGTACTCTTTCTATCATCTACACATCCAACCCAATTTGTATCTGTATATGCACTAAGTGTAAAGTCAGTATCTTTAGGATACCATAATCCATAATCCAGAGTTCCATTCAAATATCTGAATATTCTTTTAACTGCATCAACATGTGTTTCCTTTGGATCTTCTTGAAATCTAGCCACAAGACAAACTACATGCATAATATCTGGTCTAGTAGTAGTCAAATACAGTAGTCCACCAATCATAGATCTATACTTGCTTTGATCAACCTTAGGTGAATCATCATCTTTACCCAATTTGCAACCAGTCACCATAGGAGTACTTACTAGTTTAGAACCATCCATCCCAAATTTCTTCAACATCTCTCTCACATGCTTAGACTTGTGAAATTCAATTCGTTGTTTGATTAATTTGTAGCCCAAGAAAGAAATTCATCTCCCCAAATATAGACATTTCAAATTTTTTCTGCATTTCTTTCGTAAACATCTTGCACATCTTTTCATTTCCTCCAAGGATAATGTCATCAACATATACAACTACAATCAAGATTTTTTCATTTTCAATCTTAAAGTACAAATTATTTTCTATCGTACCTTTGTCAAATCCTTGATGAATCAAATACCTGTCTAACCTTGCATACCAAGCTCTAGGAGCTTGCTTCAATCCATATAAAGCTTTCTTCAATTTGCACACCATATTCGATTGATTTGTCAACTGAAATCCTTCCAGTTGTTCCATGTAAACTTATTCTTCCAACTCACCATTCAAAAATGATGACTTAACATCCATCTAATAGACTTTGAAATCCTTATAAGAAGCCAATGCCAAGAACATCCTTATAGCTTCCATTCTTGCTACCGGGGAAAAAGTCTCCTGAAAATATATGCCTTCTACTTGTGAGTAGCCTTTACACACAAGCATTGCTTTGTTTCTAACAAATTCTCCATTCTCATTTAACTTATATCTGAATACCCATTTTGATCCAATGATATTTTTATTTGTCAGTCTTGGGACCAATTCCCAAGTGTGATTCTTTTCAATCTGCAAAAGTTCTTCTTTCATTGCTTCCTTCCAATGTTTGTCTTTACAAGCTTCACTTACTGTCTTTGGCTCAATCTCAGAAGGTAAACAAAAATTTACTTCAGCAACAACTTTTCTTTTGGTTAACATGCCTTTTGTCTTGTCTCCAATAATCAGATTTTTTGAATGATTCCTCTGTACATATTTCAGTATTCTAGGGGATACCATCGAAGCATCTTATTCTCTTTCATTCTGTTCATCCTACTTTTTCTACTCATCTTTATCCTATTCTTCCACAATTTCCTCTATTCTTGCACAGTTATGTTCATCAGACACATATCCATCAATATCAATAAAATTTTTCATTGTCTCATCAACCTTCACATTCGAGCTCTCTAAAATCTTTCTCTATCTTTTATTGAAACAACTATATGCCTTTCTTTTAGTAGAGTATCCAAGAAATATTCCTTCATCACTTCTTGCATCAAACTTACCCAAAGTTTCCTCATCTCTTCTGATATAACATTTGCTTCCAAATACCTTGAAATATTTAATTGTAGGAATTCTTCCATGCCATAGCTCGTAGGGATTATTTATGCTATTTGCTCTTGCTTGAACCTGATTGAACACATAAACAATAGTATGAATGGCTTCTTTCCAGTAAAATTTTGGTAATCCGGTTTCAGTGATCATTGATCTAGCAGCCTCTTGAACTATTCTATTTTTCCTTTCAACAACTCCATTTTGTTGAGGAGTTCTTGGAGCAAATAACTGTCTCATTATTCCATGCACTTCACAAAACATATTGAAGTCATGCGAGGTGAATTCTCCACCTTTGTCAGATATTAAGCATTTTATCTTAAAATTCACTTCATTTTCATCCATAGCCTTAAATGCCTTGAATCTATCTAATGCTTTTGATTTCTTTCTAAGAAATGTAAACCATGCATATCTAGAATAATAATCAATTAAAAGAATAAAGTACCTTTCACCAAGTAGACTTCACACTCTCATAGGACCACAAAGATCTGTATGAACTAAATCCAGTAGTCTAGTAGTAGATTGTTCTCTTGATCTATAATGATTTCCTGCTTAGCATCCCAAACTAACAATTCTTGCAAATAGCATTAATAAGATTTTTTAATTCTTGGTAAATCGCTCACGACCTAAACAACACTAATCCTTGCCAAGTTATTAAAATTCATGTGACACATTCTCCTATGCCATAACCAACTTTCATTTATTTGAGTCATAAAGCATCATCCATCAACACCCTTAAGTTGATAAATATTCCCTTCAAATTTCTTTCCTATAGCAATCAATGTTCTGAATCCTTTGCGGATCTCACATTTCTCATCCTTAAACACATGATCATATCCTTTTTTGCACATCTAACCAACACTCAACAAACTATGCCTTAAACCCTTAACATAGAAAACATCATCAGTATGATGCTTTCCATCAAAACTTAGTGAACCTATCCCACAGATTTTAGCACCAGTATCATCTCTAAACATAACCAAGCCTCCATCATATTTCTCAAGCTTAAAAAAATTACTCTTATCACCAGTCATGTGATGTGAGAAACCACTATCAACTACCCAAAAATTATTTTCTTGTTTAGCATGTAGGGTAGAGATAACCGTACCTTCATCTTTCTTCTTCTCCTTCTCTGGAGGGATTTCCTTTACCTATTTTTTTGAATTAGTAGAAGTAGGTTCATCCTTAATCACCAAGAACAAGCATTCATTGTCATTTGGATCTTCATATTTTGAATATTCATCTGAAATACTAGCATTCTTATTTTCATAGTAAGCTCTATTAATCTTATTTCCTTTCTTTTCTTTCTCATATCTTTGTTTATTCCTTTTAGCTCTTTCCAGACACTTTGCAACATAATGACCTATTTCTCCATAACTAAATCATTTAAAGGAAACTTACCTTCATACTTCCCAGAACCTTTTCTCATTCTTCTTACAAAGTTAGCTTCTATTTCATCGAAGTCTTCTTCATCTGAATCTTCAGCTTTTGTATCTTTAAAAGTAGTTTATTATTTGTTTCCATTTCTTAGACTCGACATCCTCATCTCATAAGATGTCATAAATCCTAACAAAAAATCCTTAGTACAAGCCTTATAATCTATAGTTTGCTCAATAGCACTCACCTTCTCACTATAAGCATGAAGAAGAGTTATGATAATCTTCTTTACAATCCAAGTTTCATCTATAGTAGCGCCAAGTGATCACATTCCAACCACTACTTCATCTAGTATCTGTACATAAGCTTTAACATTTTCATCTTCGAACATATGTATAAGATCAAACTGTGTTTCCAAATTTTGCAATTTTTCCTTTTTAACTCTTTCATCACCATCATGCACTCTTTCCAAAGCATCCCATACTTCCTTAGCTTTCTTCAAATTATGAACCTTAATCAACTAGAAATGTACCAGACTATTCTTCAAGATGAACTCTGCCTTATTATTCCCTTCATGTGCTCTAATTTCTTTAGGTGTACTCAGACCATTAGCAGGAGTGTAAGGATTCTTGTAAGCTTTTTCCACATCATATCCAAAATACTCCAGATATTCTTCCATCAATACTTTTCAGATACCATAATTAGTTCCATCAAACCTCGGATAATCAAAGACCATTTTTCCATCCATCCTGGACCTTCCTCAAGTGGGTAAGCTCTTCACCAAGAAACCAAGATATGATACCAATTGTTGAATAGGACAACTAATAAGGGGGTGAATCAGTTGTCATAGATTTTAACCTTTAATTCAATCACTGGAACTAATACTTAAAACTGCTTAAATGATTAATCATCAAATGTCGATGTAGAAACTAAAATCCAACACATAAACAAAATATCACTAGATTTATGTGGAAAACCTAATGAGGGAAAAACCACGGTGAGGATTAACTCACACTATAGAGAATATCAAAACTTATTATAAAAGGCTCACTTCCTGAAACAAGGCTCACTGCCTGAGATAAGGCTCACTGCCTGAAATAAGGACTCACTATCCACAGGGCTACAACCCGAAGGGCTCACTACCACAAAGATAAAAATAATACAAAGAATACTTGCTATAGAGAGACTACAATCTCAATGCAACAAAGGATTCCACCACAATCACTTGATCAACTTGCATGAATGATAGAGTTCGCCTTCTGCTCATTGAATTCGGTAACTCAACATTAAGCTTCACACTGATCTACCACACACAAATCACATAAATTTTTTGAATAACATTAAAGTCACATCTACTCTTTCACTTATCTTCCTTCTTTTCTTTAGTATATTTTTCATTACTAGCTCATCCTGTATTTATACTATCTCCAACCTTGAAAAAGATAGAAAGTCAACCATCCAACTTCAAATTCAAATTAGGTCAGTGCCAAACATCCTAGGGTGGAATTAGAATGAGGGTGACTAAAACACACGCTTCACCGAGACGCAAAATAGATCCAAAATGCTTCATTAACTTTGAATAGAGTGCTTAACACAAGGTCAGCCAAACTAGTGTAAAACACATAGAACAATTAAGCTCGAAATTTCTAGAAATCAAAAATATTTTCAATGCAATCAAAACATCTTAACTCTAGAACTGCAAGTCAAAAGACTTCATCAAGGAGAAATCTGGACCAACAACTTTTCTCCCGAACCTCAACAAAAACATAGTTCACAATTGGTGAACACAACTCAAGCTTCACAACGAACCAACAACCAAACATTTGGATATAACAACCTTCAATGACCATGACCAACATATTTGAACCACACAAACATAAGGGAAAATACCAGAGAAACAAATGAATACCTATAAATTTCCTTTAATACAATTTTCTCAATATCCTCAACATATACAACCAACAATAACTAGTAGATAACTAGCTGACTAGTTGACATCAATGACAAAACTTTCATTCCTTTCTTCATTCTTGCAACATAAGGATGATCAAATAGATCAAATCCTTGGAAGCGACATCCATTTCTCGTTGAAAAGTGGCCCCTGCATTTGATAGGCCGAAAGGAATCTTGGTATATGCAAACATTCCCCACTTAGTGGTAAATGTAGTTTTACGTTGATCCTCTTCTTTGACCCTTGATTGTATCCAAAATAACCATTTTGTAAGGAAAACATCTCTAATCTTGCTACAGTTTGAAGAATATTCTCCATGGAAGGGAGAGGATAGCGATCTTATAGAGATGCTCTGTTTAAATCTCTAAAATCCATAGAAAGCCAAATGTTTCCATTCTTCTGTCAAACAGGGACCAAATTAGATACCCAACTAGAATGTTTAATAGGATATATGATCTTGGAATCTATAATATTTGTCAATTCTTGGGCCATGAGAGAGTCATTTTTTGGATTGATTGGCCTCTACTTCTGGCGGATGGGTTTGGCTCCTTCAACTAGATCTATAGTGTGTTGGATCACACTTAGGCCATAACCCTTTAGGTCATCATAGGTCCATGCCATGACCTTGTCATAATCATTGCAAAAAGAGGTTAACCTTTCTTTGTCTCTTTGAGGAACATCTTTTCCTACCTTCAACTTCTTGTCACTTCTGACATCTAGATTAGAGTAATCTCCTTTGTTCTCGATGAACTTTCTTTTGTCATTTCTAGCATCATGAAAATTAAAAAGAATCTCTAGAGTGATCAAACCCTTCGAAATATTATTAGTTCCAAGTTAGATAATCTTGTCTTCATAAGCCTCCTCAATTTTAGGCTGTAATTATTCTACAAACTCACTAGAATGCTGAATAAATGTGGAAATCTAAGCATCACTCTCAAATAATTTCCAATTTTTATCATTATCAAGAATAGCAGGTCTTATAATCACCCGTACTATATGCTTGTTTTATAATAGGTCTGTTACTGGGTCAAATTGAGAATTGACTATGGCCATACTATTTGCTACAATATTATGAGATCTCAGAATCACTTGGATATTGAAGGCTTCAAATCCTTTAATTATGTCCCACACTCTGTGGTGGTAGGATCATCTCTACACATTTTTTTGCTACTGATGTCCCTTTGATCCGTTTGATCACTAACTTTGAGTCTCTGAAGAACTTTAGCCTTTTGATTCCCATTCACTCCCCAAGATTCAAATCGTGGACTAGGCCTTCATACTTGACTTCATTATTTGTTCATGTGAATTGGAACCATAAGGGTTTGAGATTCTCCACTCCAATAGAGGATACTAGGTGAATATTGGCTCCCAAACCTACCTTGCATCTTGCACCATCAAAGTGCAGAGTCCATAGGCTTGATTCATTATCTATGTTTTCATGGTGGCTTTCTTGTCTCTTAATCACTTGAGGGATGACTTGATCTTCTTCATAAATTACATATGTGTCAAGGTTGGTAGCATCATAAATTTTGACTGGGTCACTCTTCATGAATTCATTTATCAGGACTTCTTTTGGGCTTCTATCTCCAATTACTTCTTCATCTTCTAGAATCTCCACACAATATGTTTCATTTTTTGAAAATGATGTATGTCTAGCCTCAAAGTTCATCACAACATCATCTGCTATGTGCTATGAGTTTAAGGGTTTTGATAGAACTTTCATTTTTGCACCATGCACAGTTCTCAAGATTAGATGAGACCAATCAAGAGACAAATATCCTCCAATCTTAGCAGTGAAATATCTAGATAGACATAGTTAAAAAATAGGAGGAATATATATTACTACCACCTCTTGGGTGACTATAATTCTAAGACATGAATATAGGGTCAGGGAGAGGCTTTTGATTAGACTTGTGACTTGAACCCTTTTTCCATCTAATTGCATGATTCTCTATCAAGGGGCTCATATTCTAATTTTAATGAATTTACAATCAATTTAGGCATTAATGTGGTGTTGACACCAGAGTCAATCATAGAACTATGTAGTTGCTTATTCCCTATAATGAGGGTCAAGAAAAAAGGGGTAGGTTTTTTCTTACTTACCTCCTCCTTCACCACCTTTTCCTTTGTGTTTAAGAATGTCACAACTCCCAAAGTTCGTGACTCTTGAACTGGTTCTGTGCCTTTCTCTTGATTGGGTTTTGGGGCTGCATTGGCCTATGATGGTCTTTTATCTTCTTCCAAAGCTTCTCGCAATAAGGAATTTTGCTCTTGGATAGCCAAAATATCCCATAAAGAGACATGGATTAGGGCCTTCTTCAATTTTGTTCCACTACATTGAGGGGTCTAGCTATTTGGGCTTTTGATTCCTTTTCCTTGCTCACTGTCACCTCACTTTGCCTTTGGAATAGTAGGACTACTATCGATGGTTCCAAGATCTTTTCAAGGACTAGATTAGGTTGTGGCGTAATATGTACAAACTCTCTGGTCAACCTCCTTTTGGACCGGGTAAAATGGTGGAAAAATTGAGAGATCTTAGAGTTCACCAAAATGGGACACCTCAAACACACCTTTTCCCTAATTTCTTTAGAAAAGAGATCTCCCAAGGATAGGATTTAATTTCAACCTTGAGGTGAGCCAATCCTATTAAGAAGGTCTGCTCTTTTCTTATGACAAAAATGATTGACTGGTTGTTTTAGGAGATAAATTTAAACACATTAACAAACTCAATTGTATGACCTAACACTTGAAATCTATATTGTTATGATAACAAAATGGAAACAATAAGTTACAGGTAGGGTGGTATGTACCTGGCACCAAAAGTGTGTTTTGAACTCTGTTGAAGGACAAATTTTCCCTAGGGAAAATGGGTCTCTGTATAGAGGTCCAAAATCTGATTTTGTAGTCCTCAGATCCTAGGTCTAAGCTTCTGATTTCTCTAGGTTTGACTGTTAAAAAACTAGAAATAAAATCTGCAGGTGAGTTCTGTGGCTTGACAACAATGATGACAACTTTACAAAATTTCTCTTTTGATTAATTTTTTTTCCTTCTTCACTTGTAAATTTGCACATACAAAGAGAGAAGAAAAATGTTTGTTTTTGGGTGAATAGGGGTTTTCCTTAGTCAAACCTCAGTTTGGTAATTAAACCTTGATGATAAAACAATGATAAATGGAAGGAATTAATGAATGGACAATATTGTGTCACAACTCACCAAACCCTTAACGGCTGCCCTTAGAGGGATAAAGTCTAACAAATCACTTCAAGAAGCTTGATCTTCTATGGACTAGCTTGATTGATTGATTGATTGATTGATTTGATGCTTGAATGCTTGAAACCTACATCACAATGTTAGCTCCAAAATATGACATGAAGAAACATGAACTTTGACATGATGATGTGATCTTTTGATTGCTACTATAGATGATTGATAAATCTGCTCTTCAATGCTCTTAACAATAATATTTTCTCTTGTGAAAGTTTCCTTAATGCTAGATGTTTTGAATTGATAAAAAGACCTTGTATTTATAGGTGTTTATCTAATTTCTTGAAAAATTAGATTCCATAAGACGACATTTGAAACTTGAATTTGAATCATTAAAATTCCACTAAAAACATATTAAAAATTGGGTCCTAGGACCTAAGTCTAGGGCACACAATTTCCCAGGTGTTTAAATTAATGTTAGAAATCATTTAATATAGGTTTCCCTTTTGGAAAATGGGAATAATGAGGCTTTAGAATGCATAATTTAGGTAATTAAAAACTTAATTAAGTCATTAATTAATGGGATGCAAACATAGTGTGAAAATGTAATGGATTACATTTTTATACACCACATTTAGCCCCCACTTTAGTGAGAGTATGAGCCCACACTCAAAATCACACTAACGTAGATAAATAAGTCAAGAGTTCTACTTGTACAATTTTTGGAAAGATAAGATGATAAGGTCAAGGAGGGTGATCAAGCCCCCAAGATCTAAGATCCCATGGAAAACCAACAAAGGCACAAAGAGAAATATGTATGTAGTATTGGCATAAGAGACACCATAATACAATGTCAAAATTAATGCAAAGAAGGAAAAGGGGTAGATCAAGCTTCGAATATTTTTCCAAAAGGTATGGATCAAGCCTAGGATGTTTGTCCAAGAATACACTCACAAGGGCTTGTGAAATTCAATATACACTAGGTGAGCCCTAAGGGAATATGAGAAACACACAATGGTCTAGTGCAATCCAATATACACTAGGTGTGTACCCATACAAAGGTGGCAGATGGGAAAGTCGTGCCAGTTCTATAGGCTCCCATCCATCAACCATACCAAAATTTATACTCCCTAATAACTTTGATAAGGTGATACACTAAATGGTCATAGGTTTCACAAGGCTAGCAAGCTGCATTATTCTAGACACTCATGAAATAAAGGCACCACTAGTAAACAAGTTGTATTATTCTTGGTGGACAAGAATTCGTTTATGATAGTCAAAGGGGTTTTGCTTAGTTCATGAAAGGTCTCACTTTAGGGAACATCACACTCAATATCACCATCAAGAGAGGACTAGCTGAGAGATAAAAGATTCACACCTTAGGGAATGCAAGCCATAGCATTACCACTAAAAAAAGTGTCATATGCCAAAAAAGGTCACACTCTTGAAGGACATCAAACCCAATGTCACCAAAAAGAAGACACATCATGTGAAATAAGAAGACCAAACTTTGAATAAAGGGTCATTTCATTATACAAGCAACGAGCAGGAGGGATAATGCCCCCCACTTTAAAGAAATTGTTAAACACCATGCTATGAGAAATTACTTTAAAGTAGAGAATGATAAAGGCTAATACATGAGAGCTTATTTGGAAAGCCCTATACCAAACATATTTTTCCAAATGAAGCTACGTCATGGAAAGGAGGATGCCCCCCATATGCAATCCTAAGATAACACATAAGGGATCCACAGATTTGGGTTCAATGTATGTCTTTGCTACAATGATATAATAGAGCTCAAAGCCATCATCATTCCCTAAATAACTCATGGAACAACGAGCACAAAGGAAGAATGACACATAGAGAGAGAGAGAGAAAAAAGGAGAATCCTTTTGGGTCAACATGGAAGAGGCCTAAATGTCTCAATGATTTGCATCATCCCCAAAAGGAAAACACAAGACAAATGAAAATATAATGGTTATGATAGAGAAAAGAATGAAGATACAAATAGAAGAATGTCACAAAAAATTCACTTCCTTTGTATCCTTGCACCAACGGAGTGACATGGCTCATCCAAAGTAGGCTCAAAAACATAAAGACATGTTAAGAAGCATAGTATGTGGGATCACAGTATGCACATGCAATAACACAAGGAATATATAAAAACATAAAGCTAGTATGACACATGTGAGCCAAATGTGTCATATTAGGACAATCATGCCAAGTCTACACGTTCCCATATGCCAACCATACCAAAATTTATACTCCCTAATAACTTTTATAAGGTGCTACACTATATGGTCATAGGTTTCACAAGGCTAGCAAGCTACATTATGCTAGACACTCGTGAAATAAAGGCACCACTAGTAAAAAAGTTGTATTATGCTTGGTGGCCAAGAATTAGTTTATGATAGTCAAAGGGGTTTTGCTTAGTTCATGAAAGGTCTCACTTTAGGGAGCATCACACTCGATATCACCATCAAGAGAGGACTAGCTAAGGGAAAAAAGATTCACACCTTAGGGAACACAAGCCATAACATTACCACTAAAAGGAATGTCATATGCCAAGAAAGGTCACACTCTTGAAGGACATCAAACCCAATGTCACCAAAAAGAAGACACATCATGTGAAATAAGAGGACCACACTTTGAATAAGGGTCATGTCATTATACAAGCAACGAGCAAGAGGGATAATGTCCCCCACTTTAAAGAAATTGTTAAACACTATGCTATGAGAAATTAATTTAAAGTAGAGAATGATAAAGGCCAAGACATGAGAGCTTATTTGGAAATCCCTATGCCAAACATATGTTTCCAAATGAAGCTACGTCATGGAAAGGAGGTTTCCCCCCATATGAAATCCTAAGATAACACATAAGGGATCCACAGATTTGGGTTTAATGTATGTCTTTGCTACAGTGATATAATAGAGCTCAAAGCCATCATCATTCCCTAAATAACTCATGAAACAACGAGAAAAAAAGAAGAATGACACATAGAGAGAGAGAAAACAAAGGAGAAAACTTTTGGGTCAACATGGAAGAGGCCTAAATGTCTCAATGATTTGCATCATCCCCAAAAGGAAAACACAAGATAAATGAAAAGATAATGGTTATGATAGAGAAAAGAATAAAGATACAAATAGAAGAATGTCACAATAGATTCACTTCCTTTGTATCCTTGCACCAACGGAGTGACAGGGGTCATCCAAAGTAGGTTCAAAAACATAAATACATGCTAAGAAGCACATGCAATCACACAAAAAAATATAAAAAACATAAAGCTAGTATGGCACATGTGAGCCAAATGTGTCATACTAAGACAATCACTAGGTTCACACACATGGTGATGCAATATTTTAGGAGGATCATCATAGTTGTTCTCATCTAGGCTCATGGAAGAGGAAAATAATAAATTTAACTCATTATGCACTTCCTCATCAATCTTAACAATCTTATCATCATCATCCACGTTAATCACAGTAGGAGGTCTAATGACAATGTCCATAGAAGTTTCATATTGTTGTTGTGTAGAATCATCATGCTTTGTTTGAGTTAGATTTTGATCTTGTTTTGTTGGTTTGTTCTCTTGTTTTAACTTACAAGAAATAGCATGATGTATATGCATATGGTATTTATCATTTCAATTTCTTTTTGCATGATTTTCAACTTGTAATGGTGTAGGAGCAGGTTTATCAACCATAGGTTTCATTTCTTCCCACAAGGGAGGAATGAAAGGAACCATCGAGGGTTGTTCAACCTCGTTCTCTTTAGGATTATAAACTTGTTTGATCTTAGGAGGCACAATAGGAATTGTATGATTATCTCTTGCTCTCTTACAGGAAATAGGTGGAGGAATCATGGTTGATTTATCTTGGTTACTTAGAAGAGATTTTGGTTCAATCATGGTTTCATCAATGATAGGAGGCTCAATCATGGATTTATGAATGTTGCTAAGAGATAATTTTTCTAAGCACTTTTCCTTGAACTTTTGGTATGATTTGGAAAATAATTACTCACGAGGCTTAATAGGTTCCATAAGTTCAGGCCAAAATAAATCCAATGAGAAATTCCCACGAGAAGACAAAGGATTAAAATTGCTATGATGCATAATGAAAATTTCATTACCAAATGGAAATTTTAAGCATTTATGCACTACCAATAGGATGACACCCATGGAGCGTAGCCATGGATAGCCTAGCCTCACACAAAATTGGTCTGATGATGGGATGATGGAGAATGAGACATCTAATTGCTTTGGTCCAAATTTTAAGGGGACAATGATTGAACCTATTGTAGGGAAAGAAAATCCATTATGTGTTTTGATCCATGATTTTGATTGTTTATAATAATCTTGATAAATTTCATGCACAAACAAGAATTCTTCAATGATCACATTCTCTACACACATGGGATCAATTAATATTCCATTGGTAGGCTTGTCATTGATTAGTCCAGATATGTAAAGAGTACCATCAGGTGCATGTTTAATTGTGTCATTTTGTGAGAAAGCAATGCTAAGAGATATTTTGGTTTGGACCTTACGAGGTTGAATGCCAATGAGGTTGACCATATTTTCTATGTCCCCATATTCACTCATGTTATCGTTAGTTGTGTCTTGAATATTAACAACATTCATCACATCATTCTTGGTGTCACTAGCTTTAACAAATGAGATGTTATGATTTGGAATTGGATTGGAAAAGATTTATAAATTTTGGTTGGGTGGGGCAACAAATTTATTTCCTTGATCATTAACATCAACAATCTGCATGTGATTAGAATTAATGAGGTCTTGCATAATGTTTTTAAGATGCATACATTGTTTTGTATCATGTCCATTTTTTCGGTGATACTCGCAAAAGAAATTTGGATTATAGTTCAGAGGTAAAGGCTTAGTGGTATCAGGGGTTCTAATGAGAGGTAAGGTAATTATGTTCTTACCCAAGAGTTGTAACATGATGGAATGGTGTTGGGTAACAAAGTAAATTGTCTCGTCTTATACCTGAATTGATATGGATTTATTGTTTTTATAGAAGCCACTTGAGGTTCAATATGTTGATTTATTTGAGGTGGATTTATTTATATAAATCCATTATTTTTTTTCTTGAATTGTTGGAAATTATTATAAGGTACAAATTCAGACTTTTCAGGATAGTTGGAGGAATTTTTCACTTCACAATGACTAACTGAATTATTATAGTCACAAAGAGTTGTGCACAAGTGAGTGAAGGAAGGGAATCTCATCATACCAAGCTTATCTTTAATATTGGTTTTCAAGTTTTCAATGAACATTCTTTGAAGATCGGCTTCAAGAATCTTAATGTTGATTTGTGAGTAGAGAAATTGATAACGTGCTATGAAATCAATGACCTTTTCATATTTTTTTTGTTTACATTGCATTAAATCAAGTAAGGCCATCTTGGGACCAATGTGCACTTGGAAATGGTGAAGGAATCAACAAGTTCATTAAATGAGCGAAAAACCATTCCAAGTCTATATCTTTTAAGGATTTAGGAAAAAGCTTAGCCAAGGGCCTGTCCTTGAAAATGAAGTCACTAAATAAGGTTGTATATGCTAAGACATGGTTACTAGGATCTCCTTTACCATCATATTTCTCAAATCTAG
The DNA here is from genome assembly GCA_007258455.2 of Sequoia sempervirens. Lineage (NCBI taxonomy): Eukaryota > Viridiplantae > Streptophyta > Pinopsida > Cupressales > Cupressaceae > Sequoia > Sequoia sempervirens. The sequence continues at coordinate 562,427,825 of VDFB02281492.1, forward strand.
GAATATCTATGCCTTGTGGTATTTGTCCTTTCAATATCTCCAATGATAATGGGTTTTATTTGACATATTGTGAAGGTTGGCCATTTTGATTTTGGTTTAATGTGGAAATTTGTTGTTGGAGGGATGACACATTTTGCAAAAATTGTTTAAGGATGAAATCATTGGTTGTATTTTGGGATAGAGGTTAATATGGTGGAGGTGTATATGTGTTGTGAGTATAAGTGAATTGTAAGTTTGTGAGAGGTAATGGGTTAGGAGATATGATGTTTGAATTCACAAAGATAAAAGGATTCCCAATGGATAGAACCAAAGTTGGATTGATGTTGCTAGTTGTTTTTCTTGTTGTAGTAATATTTGAATGAGTATATGTAGGAATAGAAGCCATAGTTGTAGGGGGAGGAATTTGATTTCCACCTTGACTTTGAGTTTATCCCAAAGTTTGAGCACAACTAGCCACTATAGGAACATGATCATCAATAATATGAGCTAGGATACACACAATTCCTATTCCTATTTCATTATCAAGCATTCTCATCATTTTATCTATGATAGGAACCGCAATACCATCAATATATTCAACACTCGTAAATTTTTGAATTTTTTCTAAGGCTTTATCTATTTTTTGTAATTTTTCTTGAGGGACATGAGCAACAATAGTTTCAACATCAATGGGATTGGAGGTCATCAAACATGTTATTTCAAGTATGGATTCCAACACGGATTGACTAGTGTCAACACTACGAGTGAAAGAGTTAGAAACCCCAAGATCCACGGTGGATGTATCGACACAAGATGCCATGAGTCTTGAATCACATCTCATTGAAATATTAGAAATAGGACACTAGGTTGTAATACTCATAAAAGTTTCACCAAACCAAAAGTGTAAACAATTATAGCAAACACCCAAAAATAGGACACACAATGCAAGTATGTGAAAAGATATTGCAAAAAATGATAATTTACCGATTTTAAAATGCAAGAACCTGAAAATTTTATCTTTTGAATGCAAATTTTTATTTGGACAATGCACTTATTTTGACCAATTGATGTGAATGCAAACAACTACAGAAAACTACAATTTCAGAAATTGAAACTGAGATTTGCAAACAACAATATATAAAGAAAACAAAGAGTTTTATGCTTAGAAATTTGGAAATGGACCTATACAAGGACAAATTTTCCCTAGGGTGAATGGGTCTTTGCATAGGGGTTGAAAAAATTAAAGCCAGAGTTTCTGAGTTAATGTTTAAAGTCTTTGTTTTAGGTTGCAAACATATTCTTTCAGGTACAGACTTCTAGAATTTTATGATTAGATGCAAATGAAATTTGAAGGAAATCAACAAATAAAATGACAAATTTTTAGATGCAATTTTATTTGAATTTTTTGATGTAAATGATTGAAAAACACTAATATGTAGACCACTATGTAAAATGAATGCAATATGTATGCAATATTTTTGGATTTTTGAGATTTTAAAGGATGCAAAATGCAATTTTAAAACTCTATATGAAATGAAAACTAATGCAATTTTGAAACCCTAAATGAGATGCAATGCAAACTAATGCAAATCCTAGATATAGGGTTTGAAATACTACCAAATCAGAAAGCTTATAGTGTAAGAATGTCAGGTTCACCAAAATGAAATGGTGGAAAAAAGGGGAGATCTTAGAGTTCACCAATATGAAGAACTTATGAATGATTTTTTATAAGAAACTGCAATATGGAAAACAAATCTTACAAGTAAATGTACACTTCTCCTAGCAGGGATGAAATTGAACATGATACTTCATTACATGATGTTATTGAAAGAACACATTGAAATGATAACCTAATATATATAGATGTTAAGAAATATCTAGACATGAATGGTGATATTAGACATTTGAAACAAGTTTAATATTAAAATAAGCTCAACAAGGTAGGAATGTTAGGAAAGCTAAAGTACATGTGTAAGTCATCTAACCAAAAAATAGAAAATAGAACTATGCTTATAATGTTTTGAACCAAACACTAGATTATCAACATGTCCAACAATGTGTACATAATATTCAACCTAAATTCAAAATTCGTGGTCAAAGATTCCCTCATATTAGACAATATTTGGGAAATGAAAATATGAATAGTTAGATTTATTTGGTATCTCTTATTTTATAAATGTGATAAGAGGAATGATACCAAGGCTCCAAGAATTAATGTAGTCACAATAGAAGAAAACTTGAACAACTTCATCAATACCACAAATGAATATGAGATTGACCATGAGCATATAATGATGAAGTTGTATATACAACCCTGAGATGAAAGTGAAAAAGAATGGTATAGAAGTCTCTTAGACAATAAAATTGACACATGGGAATATTTCAAGACATTAATTATATTATAGTATGAGGATATAATAGATCCCAAATTTGTTGTACATGAACTCACCTACATAAAAAATAAATGGGATAAATAAAATGATGGTTGAATTTAACAAGTCCATCATCACTATGAGGAAGGTACCACAAAAATAAATTTGAATGAATGAATGCACACTCTTAGTCCTATATTGTGGTGTCTTTGACATAAACATTAGATATTTCCTTCAAGACAAGAATCCACGAACATTGAGATAAATATGAGGGCATCCATAAAACTTATCAAAAGATTGAATGTTAAGATCTCACAACAGACAGGGATTTTATGAAAACCTCTTACTATTTAAGATAAGATAGATAGTTTGATAATTGTAGTGGATAAAATATTTTTTAAGGGAAACCATCTCATAATACTACACAATAGACCATATAATACTGATTGGTCCAAAATACCACCACAATATGATAGGAAAATTGTTCCCAAGCAACAAAATTTGAAGTAACAAGACAAGGAAACATTAGATCCTTTGCAAAGGGATATTGTACACTTCCAAGATGTACTATTATAGTGTGAGATTTATCTACCATATAATCTAGTTAAATGTGCATCTTCCTATTGACCAATAATGAGAATAAATTCCCAAATGAGGAAGGTGTTGAATATTATGGACATGATTTTGATTAGCTTGATTAACTTGAATATGAGACTATGAAAGAAGAGTTTGAGTATTTTGAATATGATGTAGGTAACCAAATTCTCTATAATGATCATGATACAAGTTTAAATTAATATAAATTACCTACTCATGATTTTGAACACTTAAGGGAACCCATACAATAGAGATATAAAAGGTCAAAACCATTAGTTGAAGACATTAAATCTATCACAAAAGTGTTAGTGTAATTAAATTAATTATTACACTAGTATAAGTTAATTTAGGTCATGCATCATTTAGTCCTAGGTTGCATTTTAATAAATCATTTAATAATGGGGTAATTCCCCTTTCCATGTTTGTAGGGATAAGATTCCTTCTAGAATATGAGTTTTCTGTCATGCCCCAATTTTTGACAATAAAATTCGAATATATATTTTTTTTAAAATGCATCATTAATCAAGTGCTTATCTATAAATGTGATTTTAAGTGTTCCATTAAATGTGAAATGAGTGGTATGTCTTTGTGCATGCACATATTTGCTCAAGTGTGGAAGTTAGCTTATCAAATGGTTAAATGATCCCCATTAGGTCTTACTTACAACCATGCTATATTGACTCCTCTTAGCATCAACTAGGTTAACATGAACCTTGGTTTGATTAAAGTGACACTTGTGGGACCAAATTTTAACTTGAAGGTCACCTAATTCTTAACTCCACAATGCCTAAGGATCCATTTGGTTAGATAAGGATCCAAAAATCTTTTGGGTCCTTAGGAGGCTGATGTTAATAAAATATCCTTGATTTAGAAGTTTGATTTTACATTCAATAGTTATACAGTGCTCTCAAATTTTATTTTTAAAGAAACAAACATTAGCATATTTTTCTCGCCTTATTGACCTACCTTCAAGAGAAGAGGCCTTATTATATTAAGGTAGACGACGTAAAGTTAAATCTAAGATTTGCAAGGGAAATTATTTATTCATTCCCACTAATCCTTCATTGATTTTGATACACCATAAGTTAGGTTGAACTAAAATTTCAATTGGAGACATTCTCTAAGTCCCAAGAAGAGGATCCCTTTTATTTTAATCTTCCTATGTTATTTAAATTTAATTCTTAAATAGCTAAATAATAACCTTAACCCCTTTAGTCGATCTCTATCTCATTATTAATTTTATTGTAGCAATTTTTATTTATTTATTTATTTTTATTTGAGGGATGAGACATCATTATGAGTAACTCGCATTGTGTTTTTCCTAGATATAGGTTGTATAATAACAACATCACATTTAGACCAACATTAATGCAAATCATAATTAAGTTACCAAATTACATTATACTCATTATCTGAAATCAGTAAAATAAATATAACACCATCTGATATCCACTCTTATTATCACTTGTTGACATTTCTTGATAATCCTAATACTAATATTAAACTTGATAAATAATAATATTAATTATGTTATCTTTTAATGATAAATTAACATCGAACCCATTGATATTAACGGCTGATATTAATGTTAAAATCCATCAACATTAATATTAATATGAATATTAAATCTATTGGAGTAATATTAAATATAATATCAATTTGAAATCTTTTGATATTAATGTTAAATCTTTAATATAATTTTTAATATTAGATCTATTAAAAATTATTTATTAATAAGATCAATAGTAATATTCTTCACATTTATGTCAATATTAAAAGTAATGGTATATATATATATATATATATATATACAATTGTATAAAATAATTTACTCATGACAGCATTCATATTTTCTTTGGAATGGATTAAATATTATATTTGTTTTGTTTTGACATTAACAATAATCTTTTATAATTACATCACATCACTTGCCCTAATGCTAGCGAAACCCTATTTTCCTTTCGTTTGCAACATTTTCTTCCCTTGCTGTAGCACAGGAAAAGCATGGCGGCAAAGGAGGCGTGTGGGTTGGTATTTGTTCTGCTGCAGGAAGGGGGCGAGACAAAGACCTTGTTGAGCAATGAGGAGGCACTGGAGATACCACAGCAGTTTCTTCTTTGTTTTTTTTTAATAAATCCATCTCGAGGCATAAGCCTGCAAATTTTATGAATCTATGATGTTACATTGCTTACCTGTTTACAGAGGATTATCCTGTATTCACTTCATACTAGAGGCAGAATTTAATCTGGGTTATATAAAAATTTATGACCTAAAGGTGTAAAGCGAAACCCTCTTAGCGGCTGCATTTCTTTTTTGTCTTTTATTTTATTTCATTTATTATACATAATATGTATGATGGTGAAATCATATTTGTTTTGATTTATTCTGTCACAAAGAAATTGGGAAGCAGCATTAATAGTACAAAGGAAAAATAAATAAATGATAGCATACAGATTTAAGGGTACATTTTATTTATTTATTTTATTTTATTTTATTCTTCTCATAAGTTTTACTTCCTTGTTTACTGTGTTTTACTGTGTAAATGTATCTCATACTTTTCATATCCTCTATCCATTTACAGATGTCAACTGTCAATACTCATATTTATTCACAGAGGCTCATATTTGTTGTTTGTATACATGAATTTATTTAACAGCAATTAAAACAATAGAGTTATAGATTTCAGATCACACACAAGCTCGGTGGGAGTATAGATTTCTGCACAAAATTATTGAATCTTAATTTGGGGTGCCGTTGGCTGGTTGGCATAGCTTCCCCAGCATGGGGTCAGCGGTGGGGTTTGAACCCCTGCGGCTGCTCAGTTGCTATTTATTTTAGTATATTTATTTGTTTTTTTTTTCAAAATTATAATTTTTATGTTTTTAAATTTATTTATTTTTATATTCTTTAATATATATATTTTTAATATAGAATATATGTTGTATATTTATTGTTTATAAAATAAAAACACACACACATACATATATATATATATATATAATGTTTGTAAAATATACTTTTAACTCAATAGATATTTAATAGATACAAAAATCACAATTTTATATGGAAAGAATAAAAGCATAAAAATATGCTTTATTCCTTAAATAAAGAGGATGTACATTCACGCATTTAAAACTTTTAGCAGATTTTTCTTTTGAATAACATTTAAAGGAAACTTCTAATTGTGATTTTCTTTTCTTTCTTTTCTCTTTATTGAAAGAGAAGCTTTATTATAAAAAAAATCAAAGTTACTTAAAAAAATTTAAAGATTACTAATCATGGACAGCAGCACTGAAATCAGTTGTGATTTTGTTGAGCTTTATTACAACTACCAAAGTATAATTCCTTTCTATTTATTTATAATGATAGCGAAATTTATTTCTCTAGTAAAATAAAATAAAATAAACAATAATTTTACCCTTAATTATAATCTAATGGAATTCTCTTCCTTTCAAGAGATACATGCTAAGTAGCACACAATCAACAAATAAAAGCCTCCTTTTGTTTCAACAACTCTTTTGGTACAAGTTCATAAAGTAACCCTTTTTTCCATTTTAGCAAGATGCCAAATTCTCAATACTACAATAATACTTAGAAATGAAATGGTCAACATGATAATGAAAAAGACTTGCTCTACCTTAGCCCAACAATTACAAATCCTTTTATTTGAACCTTTCACATTACAACAATTATTTAGATATACAATGATCAAGGCTTGTTTTATCCCCTACTTATATTTCTTTATACTTCGTAGCAAGATGTAAAATGCATTTTTTTTAAACATACAATGGTACCTTAATATCTATGTCATAAATGATTTACATGCCAATGAGGGCAAACTTTCTCTTTAAATAAACCTTCTTCTTTATAATCTTTCATCTCACAATAAGAAACTTGTCCCCAATATTGCAACAATATATATGAATACAATGAAATAAACACAAAAGAATGAGGCTTGCTCACCACCCTACCTTAATGGCATCATGAAGCCTCATGGGCTCTAGCCATACCCCCGAGCAAGAATTAAATGACTACCAATGATCTTGGTAGGAATACTAACAAGAAAGTTTATTTGTGATTTTTTTTTTTTAACTACCCATTCACCAAACACTCTAAAATTTCCATTCATAAAGATTTGGTCTCTTCCCTAACTTGATTTTGATAACTTCAACCAAAATAACTCAACAACAATTTTCCCACTTAAGCAAATTTGATAACAATGAGAAGGATAACTTATCTCCACAAAATTTGTTCCTTGATCATGTCCTTTGCATGCGAGCACTCCTTGCTTTCCTTCCCATCTCACTTCATTTTCTTTTTTTTTCAACTTTCAATTTTCAAAATAGAATTCTCCAAGAGGAGAAGTGGGTAACATCCATTTCCTCTTTTCCATCCAAGTATATAGGAATTCAACTTGAATTCATTTGAATGAGAGAGAGACACTTGTCACTCTCCCATTCGATCTTTCAACACATATCCCCACAAGTTCTCACACATGTGTGAGATTTTTGGGGAGACGGGGAATGTACAATGACACTCTATCCAACATCCCTTACAAGGTGGCTTCACACATGTGAAAGCCTTGATGCTCTTTCCAAGTTCATTAATGAACTTTGGGGAGTGTGGTGGGAGAGTGACAAGTCACTTCTCCTAACTCCCAAAGACATAAATTCGTCACACTCCTTCAAGTGGACTTTTGAAGGGTCATATCATGCCCTAAGGACAAAGTCACATGTCAAAAGGGCCCCCCTTGCATAGGTATAGGCCCTAGGGGTCTATTTTTGCACTAATATCAATAAAATTGACCAAACAACACCCTAAAATGATCACTTTAAAGGCTAATTCGAAATTTAAGACTTAACTAAAGATTTCAAAACCTTAAGTATACTTACACCCTTAATCACTTAACTTAATTTAACAAGGCTCTATAAAATATGTTTACACGAAATTACCAATCGTTAAAACCCTAAACATATTTAAAGCTTACACAAAACCCTAACCGCCTCCTAAGTCATAGGGTCAAAATTTAAAACTTCAAAAAATAAATATTAAACTTGGGTCTTGATGGTTCTCCCTTTTACCCTTGACATTACTCTCACATGTATTTTTCCATACACATGTTAGGTTAGAAATATAATAAATACCTGTTACAACCATCAATAAGATAAAATTCAATAGTTAGTAAATCATAATACACATATATGTTCATTTCTTTTCCTCATGAAAATGGAAATTTTGAGCATGCATGAACTAATAATGAAACCCTAACCCTAACTAAATAATTTATTTTCACTACTAAATTTACTCTTGGACACTCCTTCCCCTAGTTAAATTCATCATGCAATTTGATATCTAATTTATATACTTTTTCCTCAAATTATCCTACCTTAGGTATACTCCTCATTGATTAGAGTTATCCTTTAAATTTACCTTGATGGTTCTTGGCTAGTGATCCTTCTGGAAACTTCTTCCTGAACTTCAAAGTCCTCCTTTGTTCCTAACTATTATAATTTTCCAAGTAACATGAAACTTATTAGTGAGATTCAAACCAATGTTAGGTACACAAAATCCTTTAGCTCATATCAATCTAAGTGTATTATTCGTATGATACTTGTTCAAGAATATAAATATTATCTACCCACATTCATTCTTAACAGTTTGCCCATTTTTATTTATTAAAGAGAATTTATCAAAATAATCATTTAAACTAGTTCATAAGAAAATCAAAATATTAAACATGGAATCAGGTTAAATTATCAAATTATTCACCAATAAAGAATAATTGAACTTATCAAGGTGTCACAATTTATAGATGGGGTTGGGCCTTACATTTTCCTTCTAGAACTTATCTCAACATTTAATAATTTCCTAGATAGGGTTCACATGTTGTCACATGTTAGATCATGACACATGGCAACATATCATGCATCTTAGGTTTTCTCTCTTGCCTATATAATCAAGAAGCTTGTACATTTGTAATCATCCAATCTCATAATGTAGATCAATATAGAATCTCCATTGTGCATGCCTAAGTTCAAACACTTTCTGTGTGGTTGATTATCTTTCTTGGCAAAGGTCCTCCATTGCAGATTCTAGAGCTTCAGGGACTGTGCATCCATAATCTCAACAAAAAGAAGAAATAATGCATTTTTAGAGAAGATACTAGTTGAGGAATAGCAAAGTGCCTAAAACATTTAATGTTTCCATTGTTATTCCAAGTAACAATGACTCAAAGTTTGAAAGAAAGAATATAATAGAAAATAAGAAAAGATTTATGTAGAAACAAGAAATCATAAAGAAACATGGGGAAAAATATCACCATATACAACACCTTTAGGTTTTTTTGATGTTCAAAGAGGAGGGAAAACCTAAATGGTATAGAACATCAATTTTGGTTACAACCACTAAAAGTACAAAGTGGAGGCAAAGAACAAAAGGGAGAACAAAGAGGTAAGGATATTACTTCTTGTGGTCTAGTCATCCCTTTCATTCCTAGTATAAATCTCTTAACCATTCCACAAGATGAACTTGTGTTGCAAGAATGAGTAGTTGGTGTTGTCATTTATGTCAACCTTGGAAGAGATTGTTGCAGGCTTATGTTTGTGTTGTCATTAATGTCAACTAGTGATGCTTTGATTAGTTGCATTATGTTGTCATTAGTAAGTGCTATTGACTTGTCAACCTCTAGTGTTACTTTGATAAGCTTCTGTTTGTGGATTTTATTGGTTTAGTGATGATAAGGAAGTGTTTAAGATGATGAGTATATGTTTCTAGTACTTGTTTTCCAAGTGATTTTGAGAAAAAATTGAATAAAAGAGGAAACCATGTGTTGAAGAGGTGTTCTGGTATACAAAATTGTGTTCTAGTTTTGCTCTATATTTCTTCAGTGTTGAAGATCTGATTATGTGGTTTGAATATGTTGGTCAGAGGTGTTAAGAGATTCTATATCCAAAACATTTTGGTTTGAATCATCGTACAGATAGAGTTGTGTTCACCAATGTGTGAACTGTATATTGCAGTGGTGTTTGGGAGAAATGGTTTTGCTCCACATTTCTCCATAGTTTGGTTTTTGGTCTTACGATTATGGAAATGTGATAATAATGATCATATCTACCTATAGTCAAAGTTTTTCATGGTTTGGTGCTTCAAAAGTTGGTTTCTTGAATAACAATGTGTGGAAGGTTGTTTGAGTGTACTGCCAGGTGTGTACATTCTTTAGGTGAAAGTTGTTGCAAATGAATTTGTTGGATTTCAGGGTGTTTTTGGGATATTCTAAATCATGTTCAAGTATTGTGTGTGGTTCAAAATTCGTCTTTGGATTTGAGGAAGCATGCACTTAAATGTTAATGGTGCTAACATAGGTTTGATAAACCTTGGGTGTTTACACTAATTATGGACTTTCTTTGGTGATTGTGGAAGTATGGCATGGTGTATATGAATGTATTTGGGTCCAAGTTAAGAAGTGGTGTGGTCTACTTTCATTCCTTTCCACCATGAGAATTCTTAGTTGCAACCTTATTTGCATTTACATAGTTGAGGTGCATAGCCAACCTTGGAGAATGTTTTCAAGGTTAAAGATGGTATAAATAAGTGTTAAGTTGATGGAGAATTTAATAGTGAAGTATGATGTGAATTACAAAAGTGTGAAGTGAAAATTTAAGAAATGTAGTGTGAACTTCAATGCGTTAGATTACTGGAAGCAGTTAGCAGAAGGTGTCTACAATCTTCAAGAAGGTTGTGAATGTGTTGGTGATGTTGTGGTGGATTTTTTTGTTGCATTTAGATGGATTTCTTATTGTAACATTATTCTTTCTTATTTTTTGTAATCTGGTAGTGAGCCTTTGGCAGTGAGCCCTCAACTGTGAGCCTTTTTATATTTGGTGTTGCAATTACTTTATATTGTGAGATGATCCTCACTTTGGTTTTTCCCTTCTTGGGATTTCCACATAAATCTAGTGTTCTATTGTGCATGGTGTTGTGTTCTATTTTTTTTGTTATTTTCTTTCATGCTAAATCATTCTAATAGATTAAGGGTTAATTAAGTTGATGTGGATCTGAATGTTTATGAGGGTTTGAAGTTTTAATGTACAATTGATTCACCTCCCATCTCAGTTGTCTTGTGTGCATTCAACAATTGGCATTAGAGAAATTTTCTTTGAAAGAAAGCTTAATCGCTTGAGGAAGATATGGGATGGCAGACAAGAGGGATGCTCCTTTGTTTGATTGAACAAACTATGGATTCTAGAAGACAAGGATGGAAGGTTTCTTGGTATCTCTTGGATTTGGAGTTTGGAAGTTTGTTGAGACTGAATATACTATGTCTATTGGTGGTCCAAGTAATGATGATGAGACCAATGCCTATGAAAACAATGGTAAAGAAAGGTATGCTCTTTTAAGTGGTCTTTCTAACACTAAACTTATGAAAGTTATGCATTTGAAATCTACTAAAGCTATTTGGGAAAAGCTAGAAAGTATTTATGAAGGAGATGTTAATGTCAAGAAAGCTAAGATGAAAAATTGAAAGATCACATTTGAGAACCTGAGGATGTCTGAAGATGAAAACATTACAATCTACATGCAAAAGGTGGATGAAGTTGTCAATTCCATTAGAGGTCTTGATGGAAATCTTGAAGAAGAGGAAGTGGTAAAGAAGGTACTAAGAACACTGCCTAAATCTTATAGTCAGAAATTTTATACTATTGAGAAAGTTCAATATTTAAGAAAATATTCTAGAGATTAGTTGTATGGTGCTATATGTGCTTTTGAAATGAGAGAATTCGGTCCAAGTAATGCAAAATTTGAGATTGCTTTTAAGGTTGGAAAATTAGAAAAGATCGAGGAATTAGATTTGGAGGATCTTGATGATGTTGAAGCAAACTTTGTAAGGAAAATGAAAAAGGGTACTAGTAAATACAGAGGTAAATTTCCTTTCAAACATTTTAGTTGTGGTAAGATAGGTCATTATGCTTTAAGATGTCCAAACAAAGCTTTTAATGACAAGAACAAAGAAATCAAAGGTAAAGCAATTAAGAAAATTTATTATGTTAGAGAAGATGCCAATATATCTGATGATGAATCTAATTATGCCAATGATGAGCATAGTGAATGATTTTTCATGCCTATTAAAGATGGAACTATTTCTGCTAACTCTAAGAGATGTATGAAGGAAAGTGATCCAGATGCACGTAATAACACCGAAGGAACTATGGTGATTGATTTTCATTCTAGAGAGGGGAAGAAATACTATATTATTGATAGTGGATGCTCAAATCATATGACTGGTGATAAAAGTAAGTTTGTTAGACTTGAGAAATATGAAGGAGGTATAGTAAAGTTTGGTGATGATACCTCTACTAGGATATGTAGAAAAGGTTCAATTAGTTTTGATGGAAAGCATAATACAGATGATGTTCTTTATGTTAAGGGTTTGAGACATAACCTTTTGAGTGTTGGAAAAATGTGTAGCAAAGGATATAATATTATGTTTCAGGATGATGGATGTGAGATCAGAAAAGGCTCCAAAACTGTGGTTGCTTTTGGAAGGACAAATGGAAATATTTATAGCTTAAAGGTGTTGATGGTTATTGCTTTATGATTTATATTAATGAAATTTGGTTATGGCATAGAAGGATGTGTCACATTAATTTTGATAGCTTAGTGAGGATTAGTTTGGTTCAAACTGTGAGAGATCTACCAAGGATTACAAAGCCAATCAATGCTATCTACAAGGAATGTCAAATTGGGAAGCAAGCAAGAAGAGTTTAAAATTCAAGGAACAATCTACTATTAGATTTTTGGAGTTGGTGTATACAAACCTTTGTGGTCCTACTAGAGTAAGAAGTTTTCAAGGTGAAAGGTATTTCATGCTATTGGTTGATGATTATTCTAGAATGACATGGGATACTTTTCTCAAAGAAAAATAAAACACTCTAGATAAGTTTGAAAAATTCAAAGTTATGGTTGAAAATGAAATGGATATGAAAATCAAGTGTCTGAGGTATGATAGAGGTGGAGAGTTCACCTCCAATGATTTTTTTTTTTTTTTTGTGAGAATCATGAGATAAAGAGGCATTTTTTTTCCCAGCTGGGACTCCATTGCAGAATGGAGTAGTTGAAAGAAATAATAGGACTATTTAGGAAGCTACAAGAATAATGATGAAAGAGGAAAACCTACCGAAAGTGTACTAGAGAGAAACAATTCATATTGATGTCTACATTCTTAAAAGAGTTCAAGAAAGAGAAAATAGTGCAAAGAATCCCTATGAGTTGTGCTATGGAAGGATTCCTATTGTCAAATACTTTAGAGTGTTTGGAAGCAAGTGCTATATCAAAAGAAATAAAGAGAACTTAGGAAAGTTTGATACAAGATCTAATTAATGTATTTTCCTTGGATATTCTACAAGAAGAAAATCTTACTGGTGTTACAACAAGAGGCTGAAGAAGATTATTGAAAGTGCAAATGTCAAAGTGGATGAAGACTTACATAAGAATTTTATGATGATAGATGGATATGAATTAGATGAGTCCTCTTGTAAAGAAAATGAAAAAGATGAAGGTAAGGAAAAGGAAGTTCATATTGAAGAGGAAGAAGCTTCAGAAAAGATCCCTAAGAACCAAAGTATGTGCAAAAGAATTATTTAGAAGATCATATCATTGGTGACAAAAGCAAGGATGTGTTGACAAGAAGAAAAGATGTTGTGATTGAAGAACATGTAAATCTATGTTTTCTCTCTAAATTTGAACCCAAAATAGTGATTGAAGCATGCAAGGATGAGTATTGTATCAAGTCTATGGAAGAACTAATGTAGATTGAGAAGAATCACACTTGGGAACTTGTCTCAAGACCAACAAACAAGAATGTTATTGGAACTAAGTGGGTATTCTAGAACAAACTAAATGAGAATGGAGAAGAAGTAAGAAACAAGGCAAGGCTTGTCTGTAAGGGCTACTCACACGTAGAAGGAAAATGCTTTGAGGAGATATTTGCTCTGGTGGCAAGAATGGAAGCTATCAATATGTTTTTTGTTTTTACAACACACAAATATTTCAAGGTTTATCAGATGGATGTGAAGTTTTCTTTCTTGAATGGTGCATTGGAAGAAAAGGTATACATTGAAAAAACAGAAGGATTTCAGTTATAAGAAAAATTGGATGTGGTCTACAGATTGAAGAAGGCACTATATGGATTGAAGCAAACTCCCAGAGCTTGGTATGCAGGTTGGATAAGTATTTGATGCAACAAGGTTTCAATAAAGGTAATCCATATAGTAATATTTATTTCAAAGTTGAAAAATATCAAATCTTGATTGTGGTTGTGTATGTTGATGATATAATCTTTGGAGGCAATGAAGCTATGTGCAAAAGATTTGCAGAAGTGTTTCTTAAATAATTTTAGATGTCTATGTTTGGGGAGATGAATTTCTTCCTTGGGTTACACAACAATAAGAAAAAGAAAGGTATATTCATTACACAATTAGAGTATGTTAAAGAAATGTTGAAGAATTTTGGAATGGAAGATTCTAAATGGGTATGTACCCCTATGGTTACTAGTTGCAAGCTAAGTAAGAATGATGAATCTCTTGAGGCTGATTAGAGCAAGTACAAATCAATGATTGGAGGATTGCTATATCTAATTGCTACTAGACCAAATATCATGCATGCAATTTGTCTTGTGGCTAGATTTAAAGAAGGTCTTAAAGAGTCACATGTTGCAGCAGTGAAGAGGATATTCAAATACTTGAAGGGCACTATGGAACATGGCTTGTGGTATCTAAAGGATACTGATTTTTCTTTGAGTGTTTATACAAATTTTGATTGGGTAGGTTGTGTGAATGAAAGGAAAAACACAAGTGGCAATGCATTCTTTCTTGCATGCAAATTGGTGTCTTGGTTGAGCATGAAGAAAGATTCAGTGTCTTTATCTACTTTAGAAGAATACATTGTAGCAACATCTTGCTGCACATAGGTGTTGTGGATGAGGAAAACTTTAAAGGATATTAGAGTGGTATATGATGAACCATTTTTTATTTTTTATGATAATATAAGTGCTACTAACATTTCAAAGAATCTAGTGATGCACTCAAGGACAAAACATATCTTTATAATTTGGTATCACTTTTTGAGAAAGAAGGTTGCAAAGAATGAAGTGAAGCTTGAGTATCTACCTAAAAAGAATTAGGTTGCTGATATATTCACTAAGGATCTTCCTAAGGATATTTTTGAGTATCTTTGAGAGAAGTTTTGGGTTATTACACCTCCTTCTTTGAACTAGATGCATAAAGATATGCATTAGTCCAGTGGATTTCAAGTTTCATTATTTGTTTTGGACTAATTTTGGAGCCTGGAGGCTACTTCTCAGGGGGAGTAGGTAGTGGATTTGTTGGTTATTGTAGTAAGGGGGAGTAAGTGTTGATGCAGGTTGGTGTTGTCCTTTGTCAGATGTGTCAAAGGATATGTGGAGTGGTTGATGGTTGAGATAATTTGTTGTGTGCTCCTAAGGGGGAGTATGCAAAGCAGTAAAAAAGAGAGAAAGTGTGTATGTTTGATGTCAAAGGGAGAAACAAATGCATGTGTTGCACTTTTCCATTGATGTCAAAGGGGGACAGAAAAGAAATGTGAAAAATGTTTAGTTGAGAAAGGGGGAGAGAATAATGTAGCTGAGAGAATGTGGGGAATAAAGAGAGAGTTGGTATGGAGTAGTATTGATGCAGGAGCATCCAGTGGTGTAAGGGCAATCTTGCATCACCCAAAAATAGTTAAATTTCAAGTTTCTCTATTTTTAGATGTTTTTACATTTTTGGATACCCTTTTTGTCATAATGAAATTCTCAATTTACGGTTTTTATTTTCTATTCCTGGGTTGAAAGATATTGCAGTTTTAGTTTCCCAGATTTGCACCTGAAAATCTTCCGAGTTGGATTTGAGGCACTTAGAGCTCCTGGAATGGCCCTGAAACTTGTCAAAATCAGCATAGCAATTTCAAGCACGTTCTTGACTTTGAGACCTTTCCAACGGTTCAAACGGTTCACGAATCGGAGCCCCGGATCAAAAGTTATGGCCCCGGGAAGTTGGCGCACTTTCTAGAAGATACAATTGCAAATGTTCTTTTGAAATTTGAACTTCAAGTTGTAATTTTCGGTGCCAAACCGCCTAAACTAAAATTTTAATGTTGTTTTGGCTCCAAACTAAAGAGGAGCTCTATTTATGGGCGGGTTTCTAATTTTTGGGTAACTTTTTGGGGACAAGCTCGCATATTGCGAAAGGGTTATTCTGTAGCTTTCTGTAACTTGCATGTGTTGTAGAACTTGGGGATTTGAGATCCTCTACATGTAAGAAGCTCCATTTTCTGAATAATAAAATTATTCTCTTGTTTGTGGGTTATTTCCTGTGTCTCGGGCTGTGCCCTCATCAAGTATGTTGGTAATCAAAGAGCTATTTCTTGTTGTTGATGGTTTTTCACATACATCATGTGTTGCCATCAATGCCAAAGGGGGAGATTGTTGCAAGTATGAGTATTTGGTGTTTTCATTGATGTCAACAACCTCAGAAGAGATTGTTGTAGGCTTATGTTTGTGTTGTCATTAATGTCAATTGGTGATGCTTTGATTAGTTGCATTATGTTGTCATTAGTAAGTTCTACTGGTGTCAACCTCTAGTGTTGCTTTGATAAGCTTCTATTTGTGGATGTTATTGGTTCAGTGATGATGATGAAGTGTTGAAGATGATGAGTATATGTCTCTGGTGCTTGATTTACAATTCTTTTGAGAAAATTTGAATAAAAGAGGAAACAATGTGTTGACAAGGTGTTTTGGTATATAGATTTATGTTATGGTTTTGCTCCACATTTCTTCTATGTTGAATATCTACTTATGTGGTTTGGATATGTTCGTCATACAAATAGATTTCATGTGTTCACCTGTGTGTGAATTGTATATTGCAGTGGTGTCTAGGAGAAATGGTTTTGCTCTGCATTTCTTCACAATTTTATTTTTGGTCTTGTGATTCTGGAAGTGTGTTGATAATGATCATATCTACCTACAGTCAAAGTTGTTCATGGTTTTGTGCTTCATAAGTTGGTTTCTTGAATAATAGTGTGTGGAAGGTTGTTTGAGTGTATTGGGTGTGTACATTCTTCAAGTGAAAATTTTTGTGAAGGAATTTATTGGATTTCAAGGTGTTTATGGAATATTCTAGATCGTTTTCAAGTGTTGTGTGTGGTTCACAAATCATCTTTGGATTTGAGGAAGAATTTACTTAAAAGTTAATGGTGTTAAAACAGGTTCGACTAACCTTGGGTGTTTACACTAATTGTGGATTTGCTTCGATGATTTTGGAAGCATGGCATGGTTTATATGAATGTATTTGGGTTTGAGTTAAGAAGTGGTGTGGTCTACTTTCATTCCTTTCCACTACAGGAATGCTTAGTGCCGACCTTATTTAAATTTGCATGGTTGAGGTATGTAACCAACCTTGGAGAATGTTTTCAAGGTTGAAGATGGTATGAATAAGTGCCGAGTTGATGGAGAAATTAGTAGTGAAGTGTATGATGTGAATTTGTGAAGTACAAATTTGAGAAATGCAGTGCAAACTTCAATGAGTTAGACAACTGGAAGAAGTGTGCAGAAGGTATCTACAATATTTAGGAAGGTTGCGAATGTGTTGGTGATGTTGTGGTGGATTTTTCTATTGCATTGAGATGAATTTCTCACTTTAGCATTCTTCTTTCTTCTTTTCTATAATTTGGCAATGAGCCTTTGGCAGTGAGCCCTTCGACAATGTGCCTTTTTGTATTCAATGTTGCAATTACTTTATATTGTGAGCTAATCCTCAACATGTTTTTTCCCTTCTTGATTTTTCCATGTAAATCTGGTGTTCTATTGTGCATGGTGTTGTTGTGTTTCAATTTTCTATTATTTTCCTTCTTGCTAAATCATTCTAATAGATTAAGGGTTAATTAAGTTGATGTGGATCTAAATGTTTATGAGGGTTTGAAGTTTTGATGTACAACTGATTCACGCCCCTCTCTCAGTTCTCTTGTGTGCATTCAACAACTTGTTCCCAACTATGACCCTATTTACATAAACAAGGTCATGAACCATATTACAATCACAATAATAATAGGATAACTCCTTAGAATCCATGAGCGTAGGGAATAGGTTTTATCTTACATTACAATTGCAAAAGAAACAAACAAAATTGATCTTGTTCCTAATGATTTTTTAAATGTTAAAGACAAAATATATCATTGGGGTATACCTAGGGAATTCCTTGGTCAATATAAAAATAAAATTTTGTACCTTATAAACCACATTTTTTTATGAATGGATGATTAGTTCATAATGACATATTAGACTCCAAAGGTTTAATAAATGTCACATCTCTTTATCTTATGAATGATCTAGGTCTATAAGTGTCCACATATTATAGAAAATTATTTTCAATGTATTCTAGAGAAGTAAATGTTGTGATAGTTTTGAACAACATTGAAGTCTAGCCAATTTCATACCAAAACAATTCATTCTTAATGGATATAATGAATGTTGATTATCCAAAAAAAGGGGGTATGTTGTTATATATAAAGTGGATAGCCTCAATACGAGGCATTATATAAATGGACATACCATATGCTACTATCCCATTGCATGGGGAATATGTCAAGATACATAGGGAGAAGAGGGTGTTGAATAATATTGCTGAATACTACAAGATTAGAATGAAGTATCATACCTTGATGTTGGTCTTGAATATTTTATTGGATATTGTGATGAATTTTTTTTTAAAATGTAAAGTCCCTCTTTTTCTTTGATCTTGATAATGAAAGGAATGTAGTATATAGATGGATCTATCATATGCTACTATCCCATTGCATGGAGAAGATTCTAAAATATAAAAGGAGAAGAGAATTATTTAAGACTAATACAAGTCTACAATGAAGTATTTGTTACTCGATTTTCACCTACGGGCTCAATTAGGCAGGGCAATCCACGCTTTCAAGTGTTCTCGAAGACCAAATGGAGGAACATTTGCATCAAGGTTACATATTTTCTAATTGGTTTGCTTCTTGTGCAATTGCAGGGGGAAAATTATGTTAATTCGACACGTGGATTAAATGTGGCTCCCACAAGGGTTGAGCCCAGCGTGCAGGTGTTCGTTTTTGATGAGAGTTTTCATCTTATGTTTTTTCCTTGTTTTCCCCCCTTTCCATTTTGTTTTCCTTTGGCCCTTTTTTCTTTTTGTCCTATCGGAGGCAGAGTCAGACCGAAACCAAACATTGGAACTTTTCTAAAGTTCTAGTTTCCGTTTTTGTTTCAGTTCCGGTTCTGCGCTTTTGTGCATTTGTTTTCTTTTGACCTTGCGTTTGAACGTGGGGTGGTTTTTCCTTTTGTTTCTTTCTCCTTTCAATTTTCCCTATTTTTGTTTTGTGTTGGTGGACCCGAGACGTGGATTGGAACTGAGCTAGAACTTTTCCAAAAGTTTCAGTTCCTGTTTTTGTTCTAGTCCTGGTCCTAGTTCCGCCCGTCTTTTTGTTTGTTTTTCCCATGTTTTTGTTTTGGGTCATGGGGTGTTTTCTCCCCTTCTTTTTCTTCCTTTTTTTGTCCCTTTTTTGTTGTATTTTGTATGGTGTCAGAGGCAGGTTTGGGATGGAATCCGAACTTAGAACTTGATGAAAGTTTTAGTGTCGGATTTGTTTCCACCCCTACCCACACTGTGTTTTTCCTAGGATCAGTTTTGGTTCCGATCCCACCTTGCTTTCTTTTTGTTTGGGCGTTTTCTTTGTTTTGGCGGACCCGGGATGCAGACTGAAATTGAGCGATGGAACTTTTCCAAAGTTCCAATTCCTATTTCTATTTTGGTCCCGGTCCCGGTTCCACCTGTTCTTCTTTTCTTTTGTTTCTTTGTGGCAGGGATCGAGGGATTTCTCCTCCTCTTTTTTCTTCCTTGTGTTTTTTCTTTCTTCTTTTGTGCCTTGTATGTTGCCAGGGGCGAGATCGGAATGAAATCTGAACTTGAAACTTCAGAAAAGTTTCGGGTCCGGATTTCGTTCCGGTTTTGGTTCTGCCGACTCTTTGGTTTTTCCCCCATTCTGACTCTGGTCCCGTTTTGGTTCTCATCCTGACTCTGACTCTGCCAGAGGGTTCAAGCTCAGGAAACATTGAAGAGCTCGCAATGATGTCTTGCTCACCTGATAGGGTCTTGCTGAAATGAAGGGAGCTCGGGGAGAGTGGAGGAGTTCGCTATGAAGTCTCACCGATAGGGTGGCATCTTGCAAATAGCGATGGATCTGTTATAGGCTTCGGTGAGACCTCTGACCGATATCGATTGTCTTGCCCATGGTTTTTTGTGATATCGATATAACTCTGGCAGCTCGCTATGATGTATTGCCGACTATTGCTGAAGGGCATAATTGCATCGGGGAGACACGATTAGTGTCTCACCGACACATGAATCTGATGGAGCGACTTTTGACCGTCTAGGAATCTACGTAGCACAAATTCAACCAATTAGGAGAAGCTAAAAATGATCATGGGTAGTTTGACTGATTGAATCCCCCTATGAAGAAGATCAATAGAATGTGTGCGACATGGGTCGGCTCGGTGAAGCAATGGTGTTTGGATCTGACAGGTAAATCTAATGCTGCTTCTTGAAGGGGGTCAACTTGCTAAAAGATCTAGAGCAAGAAGAAAGCCAAAGAAGAAGAAACCGTGAGTCACAGTGAGAGCTGGGATTCACTTTCGGTAAGGGGGCATCGACATTAATGATAATGCTTTAGAGCATTTAAAGCGAGCAGGAATGGGTGGCTCGATCATGGACAACGGGGATATGCATTCAATGCAAAAGTAACTCCATTTGAAAAGATCTAGGGGCAGATCTTTCGGAAGACTGATATTTTTGTAAGCCTTAAGGGGGTAGGGGCCGATGTTTCCAGATGCCGACTCATTTTTGTAAAAACCCTAGGGTAGGGGCCAACACTCTTTGGTATATATGGCATTTTTGCCTCTTTGTAAAGCAGTTCTTGGTTAGGAGATTTCTGAAAGAGCATTATTTAGCCTTTGTAACTCATTTTCATAAATACTACAAATTTGTAACATAGTGACTCCTTATTTTCTCAATAGAAAGTCGTTTCCTTCACATATTTTCTTTGTTGTTTTAGTGACTGGTTGTGAGCTGCATGATAAAATTTTGTGTGATCCTTTATTTTATCAGATTCCTTCAGTATTGGATGCAAAGAATATTAATGTCATAAAGCTGCTTTATGTTAGTGATCTCTTTCTATTGCGTTGATATCTGTGAAAACATCTTTGTTTTCCTTGTGTTAAGCATTAGAATAGTCAGAACCTTACATAGACTCATTTTTATAAACATAAATTTATGTATTGTGAGATTGTTTAGCTCTATTGAGATTTTCTGTGAGTTTTCTGCAATATTGCCATATTTTTATCTTTGGTGTATCACCTGTTAGTGATAGTTTTAAATTCAAGTATATCCTTCTTACTCTTTTCCTTATCATTCTTTAGTTTTTTCAAGATATCTTAAGGGGAACCAACCCGTAATCTGGAGGTCCACTTCATTCCCAGGTCACCCACAACCTCGAAGTGTTCCCATGTGTCAATAGGTTGCTACAGTTGATAGCTTAGCAAGGGTGCAAACTTTATTGGACAACAGTTTTTGGCATGCCCAGTGGGACTGAGAACTATTTTCAATCTTAAATCAAAATTATCATATTGCTGTTTGGTATGTGCAGCAGAAATTGCAGTCTTTAAGAGACAAATTTTAGCATACTTGGCAACTCCGAGCTCAGATTTAGCAGTTCCATTGCATTACTGCTCAGAGAAGAGTGCAGACTCGGAGTAACTCGCCTGTTTTTGAGTATTTGCAGTTGTCTCCGCCTAGAAAAAGTGGGAGAGAAATCCAAAAGGTTCAAAAGATAGTTGTTTATTTCAGAAGATCTAAGTCGAATCCTTCTGTGAGAGGACATACTGCTGTTCCTGTTGTTATTACTAAAGATATCCCAGTGACAATGATTCCAGCAGTGAGAAATCAACCATTTGTTGCTTTTAACCAAGGCAGCCCACTGAATCTGACTCAACATGATGAAATTCCTATCGCTGCCTTAAAAGGTCTGCCGTATTTTTATGGGGAGGATCATACCACCCCAACAGAGCATATAAAAGATGTTGCCAACCTGTGTGTTGTTCACCATGTGATTGAAGAAAATGTTGCACTCAGATTGCTGGCAACGTCCTTTAAAGAAAAATCCTTACAATGGTTTAGAGGCCTGCCTGTCAACTCCATATCAACATGGGATGAGTTAGGTAGCTAGTTGTGCAAGTTTTTTGAAGATAAATTAGATCACTTGTCATTGGTGGAGTAGCTGTCTACAATCAAAAGAGCTCCACATGAAGTTATGTCAGCTTTCAATCACCGTTTCTAGAGGATGTGGGATAGAATCCCACAAATGGTAAGACCTACAGCTAATCATGCCTTTTTATACTATTTAAGAGCTTTAAATAGTGATATTTCTGTAATGATTCAATTGATGGGTGGTGATACACTTCCTACAGCATATAGTGTAGCCGTTAGAGCTGAAAACAACCTCATACAGGCTGGTAAAATTGCCCTGAGACCACCTATGCCAATATTTCCCTCTTTTCAACCTCCAACCCCTATATAGTTACCTCCTTTGGCTATTATTCCAAGTGCACCAACATTGCCAGCGCCTGATACCCAGCCTAATGGTCAATTAGATGTATTTCCAGCTTAGTCTAACGAACTGCAAGAGATTAAAGGCCTTCTGATGACCTTTGGCAATGAGATGGTTAATCTAAGAAAACAACAAAATCAAGGTTTTAAGCTTTATCAACCCTCATTCCAGTCTAATTACTAGCAAAATCAGACCAATAGACCACCTTATCAGCCTTATAATCAAGGCCAAAAGTTTGCTCCTAACCCAAGGCCACATCAAGCTTATGACTCCAACACTGCAAGCACTTCCAAAGAGCTTGCACCTGTCCAGAACAACTTAGTTCAAGACTATGAATAGTGTTTTTTGTGTAGTCAACCCCATAATCAGAGTACCTATGTAAATGGGCTGCTTAACCAAGCCTTGATGGTTCAGAATAGTTCAACAATACAGTCTAGTGTGCCTGTAGCAATTGAAGTATAACATCAAGAGCAACAGACACATGAGTCTACATTCCTAAACTGGCAAGGGGAAGAATTTTGTGGAGTGGTCCACACCGATTCTTCAATTGCAGACAATAAACACAATAAAAAGAGGGCAATAGATGAAGGACATCAACCTAATATAGTTCAGACTCAATCGAAACAAGGGATGAACCAGAATCCGAAGGCTCCTGGCTCATCAAAAGCTGACCAGATACGAATGCTACCAAGAGGCCAGCCTTTGGTAGGCAAGCAACAGTCTGATTCATCATCCTAGGTGCCTTTAGTTAAAGGTGATGTTATTCCTCCCAAAGGTCAAGTTAAACTTGCTACATCTTTCAATATATTGGAGCATATGAAAAAAATTAATGTACCCATGTCAATATGGGATTCTCTGAGTATTCTGAGTCAAAAGGACCTGCTTCAATCTGCTTTATCAGGTTTAAGTGTCTTAGATGAGCCTAGTGTAGAAAAGGAGAAGGTTGCATTGGCTAATACTATTGTTGGTGATGAAGAGCAACAAGCTGCTAAGGCCAAGCCGCCTCCTTTTTATTTGTCATTGATCATAGGAGATCATTTGGTTCATAATTGTATGATTGATTCAGGGGCTAGTAGTTCAGTTATGCCCAAAAAAATAGTCGATAAGTTGGGAATTGAATATGAGCCACTAGAAAAGGGGGTAGTACAATTGGATGGTACTGCTGTGAACACAGTAGGGGTCATTAAAAATTTGAGCTTAACTCTACATGCCTATCCAAATTTTTCAATACTACAAGATATATACATTATTGAGTTGTCCCCGCACTTTCCCTTTGTTTATCTAGGGATTTTACGACAAAGATAGGTGGTTACCTATCCTCTAATTGGTCTCACATGTTGTTCGAAACTAGATATGGCACTAGAGTCACTATTAAATCAGAACCCATATCCAAGGTTCATATTGAACCTTACAATCTGTCTCCTATCAATGCCAACTTGTTTACAAGTGTACAAGTGGAGCAATCTACTGTTCAAGAGATTGAGATTCAAATAGAAAGAACATCAAATGTTCTTCCTAAAGAGTGGGCACCTCAAGCTCATGAAGTTGACACAGGTGAGAAATTGGAGGAGGTCGACATTGGTGTTTATATGATGCATGAGACTAACTCTTTTATGCCTAATATTGAAAAGGACAAGGAACAACATAGTGAGCAACATGAAAATGATCTGTGGGAGTTATATTTTGATGGCTTAAGGAGTATGGTAGGTGATGGTGGTGGATGTATGTTGGTATCACCAAAATGTCAGAAGTACTATCTAGCTTTCAGATTCTGTTTTAATTGTTCTAATAATTTTGTTGAATATGAAGCTCTAGTCCAGGGCTTGGAGTGGGTGAGATAGAGAGGTATCAGCTGTCTAAAAGTTTATGGTGACAGCGAGTTGGTTGTCAATTAGGTGAGAAAGCTTAATCCTTTTAAAAATGATATACTCAGGTCTTACAAAAATAGGGTATGGGACCTCTTAGAGGGATTTGAGGCATTTAATCTGTTTTCGATTCCTAGAGCTCAAAATAAACATGCTGATAGATTAGCTTCTGTAGGAGCCGAACATGATATTCCAAAAGAGATTTGCAGCGATAAAACTAATCAGCATATCAAGATTGTAGTTAGGCCCGCTGTGCCTGATAATAATATACACTGGCAAGTCTTTGATAATGACCAGCAGATTGTTATCTTTTTAAGAGAAGAAGCTGAGTTCTCACATGCCAATTAGGAAAAGTTACAGCACTAGTACAGTGACCAGATTATTTAGCTAAAAAATGACAAGTTTCCTAAAGGCTTGGTCACTTTAGAATTCATTTTTAATACTGATGATGAAGCTAGAAAGCCTAAGGCGAGTATTCAAGTTCAGCAAGATCACTATGAATAAGTTGAATTTTTCAGAGAAAAGCTTCTTAAGTTAGGCAAGGTATGTACAGCTAAAGAGAAGCATGTTTTTATTTAGCTTTGTCAAGAATTTAATGATATCTTTGCCTAGAAATATAGTGATTTAAAGGGATTTAATCCCCAGCTTGCTCAACATACCATTGAGCTTGAACCTAATGTCAAACCTGTTAGGAAAAAACAGAGGCCCTTGAATCCTAAGTTAGAACCTTTGATGAAAAAGGAGCTAGATAAATTGATTGAAAGCAACATTATTTTCCCCATAAAGCATACCTCATGGGTTTCGAATTTGGTACCGGTAAGGAAGAAAAATGGTGAAATAAGACTGTGTAGATTTTTGTGACTTAAATAGGGCCTCCTTAAAGGACCATCATCCTCTGCCTTCTATGGAGTAGATACTTCAAGTAGTTTCAGGGTTTGAAAGGTTTTCCTTATTAGATGGTATTTTGGTTACAACCAGATATTAGTAAAAAAAGAGGATTAGTACAAGACAACCTTCACCACAAAATGGGGAATTGTGGCCTATCGGAAGATGCCCTTTGGTTTATCTAATGCTGGGGCAACCTTTCAAAAAGCAATGTATATGGCCTTTCAGGGTTTAATGTACAAGATAGTCTTAGTCTATCTTGATGACATCACTATTTTTTCTAAAGAGGCTAAGGATCATCTGAGTCATTTGAGGCAGATTTTTGAAAAATGCAGGGAATTTGGGATATCACTTAACCCCAAAAATCGTGTTTGTTGTTCACGAAGGAAGGTTGCTTGGTTATGTGGTATTTAAACATGGTATTACTATTGACCCTGAAAGAATAAGTGCTATCTTAACTCTTCCTTTACCAACACACAAGAAAAGTCTGTAGAGTTTTATTGGTAGGATTAACTTTGTTAGGAGGTTTCCCTGACATTGCTGATTTATTAAGTCCACTAACACATATGCTGAGAAAGAATGCACCTTTTAGCTAGACTAAAGATGGGAAAAGAATATTTAAGCTTATAAAAGAGGCATTGGAAACCACACCTACACTTCTAAATCCTGACTTTTCTAAAGATTTCATTTTATATGCCTATGGAAATATTGATTCACTTTTAGCCATACTTGTACAACGAAATGATGAAGGATCTGAACATCCCATGGCGATCTTCAGTCAGGGACTCAAAGATTACGAGCTCAAGTATACTTTTGTAGAGAGACATGTTCTTGTTGTCATAAGAAGTTTAAAGAAGTTTAGGCACATGCTTTCCAATAACAAGATTATACTGATGGTTGCTCATCCAAGTGTGAAAGAGTTTTTATTAAACAAAGATTTGAGTGATAGAAGAGCTGGTTGGGTCACTAAGGTGATGGAGTATGACCTTGAAATAAAGGTACCAAACTAATAAGATGGAGAGGTCTCTGCAAACAACTTACTGAGGACAGCAACAACAGTGTAAAGGAGGAGGAAAGTTTTGTTTTAGCACTCCAAGATGGACAACAAATTGCTATACTTGCTCCTACTGGTTGGATTATAGAAATGACACATTTTTTATTGACTGGTGAGTGCCCTCTTGATCTGACTAGATCCAGAAGAAGGTATTATCGACTACAATCCATACCTTATGTTCTTTTAAATGGTTTTTTGTTTAGAAGAGATTTCCATGGTGTCCTGTTTAGATGCATTGAAGCTGATTAGGTTGATAGAATGTTGTATGAATTCCATCAAGGGTCAGCTGGAAAACACTTTTCTCTGAGAGCCACAACTCTTAAAATAATGAAAGGAGGCTATTACTGGCCTACCTTATTCAAAGACGCTCATGCATGGGTAAGAAGGTGCAAAGAGTGTGCTATTTTTGTTGGAAAAGAGAAGCTAGCAGCCCTCCTGCTGCAACCGATTCAAATTGATCAACCCTTCATGAAATAGGGTTTGGATTTCATTGGGGTTATAAATCCGCCATCAAGTGCAGGCCACAAATGGATACTCATAGCCACTAATTATTTTTCAAAATGGACTGAAGCTATGGCACTCAAAGAGGCCAATGAATATGTTGTCCTGAATTTCTATGAAGAGCTAGTTACCAGATTTGGTATCCTAGATTCTATTGTGTCAGACAATGCCCTTGCTTTTGTGAGTGTTACAATTTCTGACTGGGCTGTCAAAAATGGTATATATCTGAGTACATCCTCTAACTATTATCCGTAGGGAAATGGACAGGCTGAGTCCACTAACAAGAATCTCCTAAGGATCATTAGAGAACCATGGAGGAGAATCAAAAATCCTGGCACAACAAGTTGAAATCAGCCTTGTGGGCTGATAGGATTACATCTAAAAGGTCAATTGGTCTTTCTCCATACATGTTAGTATATGGAAAAGAGGCGAGACTGCCTATTTCAGTTGAACTCCCAACCCTCGATCTGGTAAACCAGCTTGACATGATTGAGGAGGAGCCTATGACAGCAAGGTTAGCTCAATTAATTGAACTTGAAGAACTTAGAGTTGAATCAGTGAAGAAGATTGAGCAACATTAGGCTCAAATGAAAAGGTCATTCGATAAGAAGGCATCTCCCAGAGTGTTCCAGGAAGGTGACATAGTGCTAAAGTGGGATGAATTAAGAAGTAGGCCTGGAAAGCACTCCAAATTTGATGCATTTTGGATTGGGCCATATATCATTACTAAGAAGAAACAACATAATGTTTTCCAGCTATCTAGGTTGGATGGTATAGTGGAACCAATCCTAGTGAATGAGATTCACCTCAAATGTTGTTGTTGAGGTATGGACCTAAATCTGTACATAGGTGTTAAATTCCTAGAGATCAATAGGTGCTTCCACACACTAGATTAGGTGCAGTTCTCATTCCCTAAGTGTTGTCTCAGCACAAATAAGCAGTTCCCCTCCTCCTGTTTTGTCTTGGATGGGCCAAGGCCTCATATGTGGCGGTCTTCTGAGTTGCCTAGAAGTCCTATGTTAGTTTTCTGAGGGTGGGTCTAGGTTTCCAATGACTCCGTGCCCAATGGATAGGACTAGGCTACTGGTTTGCATGTTTAGTAGGAAAACATCCCGCTGAGGTCGCTAGAAATGTTACCCGATTTTCACCTATGGGCTCAATCAGGCAGGGCAATCCATGCTTTCAAGTGTTCCCAAAGACCAAATGGAGGAACATTTGCATCAAGGTTACATATTTTCTAACTGGTTTGCTTCTTGTGTAGCTGCAGGGGGAAAATTATGTTAAATCGACATGTGGATTAAATGTGGCTCCTACAAGGGTTGAGCCCAGCGTGCAGGTGTTCATTTTTGTTGAGGGTTTTCATCTTATGTTTTTTCCTTGTTTTCCCCCCTTTCTGTTTTGTTTTCCTTGGGCCCTTTTTTCTTTTTGTCCTATCAGAGGTGGAGTTAGACCGAAACCAAACATTGGAACTTTTCTAAAGTTCTAATTTCTATTTTTGTTCCAGTTCTGGTTCTGGTTCCACGCTTTTGTGCGTTTTTTTTCTTTTGACCTTGCGTTTGACTGTGGGGTGGTTTTTCCTTTTGTTTCTTTCTCCTTTCCTTTTTCCCCGTTTTTGTTTTGTGTTGGTGGACTCGGGATGTGGACCGAAACTGAGCTGGAACTTTTCCAAAAGTTCCAGTTCCTCTTTTTGTTCCGGTCCCGGTTCTGGTCTTGCCCATCTTTTTGTTTGTTTTGCCCTTGTTTTTGTTTTGGGTCGTGGGTTGTTTTCTCCCCTTCTTTTTCTTCCTTTTTTTTGTCCCTTTTTCATCGTCTTTTGTATGGTGTCAGAGGCGGGTTCAGGATGGAATCTGAACTTGGAACTTGATGAAAGTTTCAGTATCGGATTTGTTTCCGCCCCTGCCCCCGTTGTGTTTTGCCCGAGATCGGTTTTGGTTCCGATCCTGCCTTGCTTTATTTTTGTTTGGGTGTTTTCTTTGTTTTGGCAGACCCGGGACGTAGACCAAAACCGAGCGATGAAACTTTTCTAAAGTTCTAGTTCCTGTTTCTATTCCGGTCCTGGTCCCGGTTCCACCCATTCTTCTTTTCTTTTGTTTCTTTGTGGTCGGGGATCAAGGGATTTCTCCTCCTCTTTATTCTTCCTTTTGTATTTTCTTTCTTCCTTCTTGCCTTATATGTTTCCGGGGGTGAGATCAAAATGGAATCCGAACTTGAAACTTCAGAAAATTTTCGGGTCCGGATTTGGTTCTGGTTCCGGTTCTGTCGACTCTTTGGTTTTTCCCCCGTTCTGACTTCGGTCCCATTTTGGTTCTCATCCCGACTCTGACTCTGCCGGAGGGTGGAAGCTCGGGAAACATTGAAGAGCTCGCAATGATGTCTTGTCAACCCGATAGGTCTTGCCGAAATGAAGGGAGCTCGGGGAGAGTGGAGGAGTTCACTATGAAGTCTCACCGATAGCGATGGATTTTTTATAGGCTTCAGTGAGACCTTTGGCCAATATCGATTGTCTTGCTGATGGTTTTTTGTGATATCAATATAACTTTGGCCACTCGCTATGATGTATTGCCGACCGTCGTATGTCTTGCTGATAGTTGCTGAAGGGCATAATCGCATTGGGGAGACACGATTAGTGTCTCACCGACATGTGATTCTGATGGAGTGACCTTTGACCATCTGGGAATCTACGTAGCACAAATTCAACCAATCAGGAGAAGCTAAAGGTGATCATGGGTAGTTTGACTGATTGACTCCCCCTGTGAAGAAGATCAACAGAATGTGATGGGCATGGGTCAGCTCGGTGAAGCAATGGTGTTTGGATTTGACAGGTAAATCTGATGCTGCTTCTCGAAGGGGGTCAACTTGCTGAAAGATCTGGAGCAAGAAGAAAGTCGAAGAAGAAGAAATCACGAGTCACAGTGATAGTTAGGATCACTACTGGTAAGGGGGAATCGACATTAATGATAATGCTTTAGAGCATTTAAAGCGAGCAGGAATGGGTGGCTCGATCATGAACAACAGGGATATGCATTCAATGCAGAAGTAACTCCATTTGAAAAGATCTAGGGGTAGATCTTTTGGAAGACTAATATTTTTGTAAGCCCTAAGGGGGCAAGGGCCGACGTGTCCAGACACTGACTCATTTTTGTAAAAACCATAGGGCAAGGGCTGACACTCTTTGGCATATATGGCATTTTTTCCTCTTTGTAAAGCAGTTCTTGGTTAGGAGATTGCTGAAAGAGCATTATTCAGCCTTTGTAACTCATTTTCATAAATACTACAGATCTGTAACACAATTACTCCTTATTTTCTCAATAGAAAGTCATTTCCTTCACAGATTTTCTTTGTTGTTTTAGTGACTGGTTGTGAGCTGCATGATAAAATTCTGTGTGATCCTTTATTTTATCAGATTCCTTCAGTACTGGATGCAAAGAATATTAATGTCATAAAGCTGGTTTATGTTAGTGATCTCTTTCTATTGCGTTTATATCTGTGAAAACATCTTTGTTTTCCTTGTGTTAAGCATTAGAACAGTTGGAACCTTACATAGACTCGTTTTTATAAACATAAATCTCTATATTGTGAGATTGTTTAGCTCTGTTGAGATTTTCTGTGAGTTTTTTGCAGTATTGTCATATTTTTATCTTTGGTGTATCACCTGTTAGTGATAGGTTTTAAATTCAAGTATATCCTTCTTACTCTTTTCCTTATCATTCTTTAGTTTTTTCAAGATATCTTAAGGGGAACCAGCTCGTAATCTGGAGGTCCACTTCATTCCCAGGTCACCCACAACCTCGAAGTGTTCCCATGTGTCAATAGGTTGCTACAGTTGATAGCTTAGCAAGGGTGCAAACTTTATTTGACAACATTATTATACCTTGATATTGGTCTTGAATATTTCATTGGATATTGTGATGAGAAAAATAATGGAAATTTCAAGTCTCCCATTTTCTTTAATCCCGCTAATAAAAGGAATGGTCTATGGATCATGTTATTTGATGGTACATTTTTAAAAAAAGGTTCAAGTGC
Organism: Sequoia sempervirens; assembly: GCA_007258455.2. Taxonomy (NCBI): domain Eukaryota; kingdom Viridiplantae; phylum Streptophyta; class Pinopsida; order Cupressales; family Cupressaceae; genus Sequoia; species Sequoia sempervirens. The sequence goes on from VDFB02281492.1 coordinate 562,458,802, forward strand.
AAGAGTTGTCCTTTTTACCCAATGATGAATATTTTAGGTATGTATTCATGTTGATCTTTCAATGCACTAACAATATTTCTAAATATGAAGCTCTCATTAAGATTGAATATTTCTCACAAGAATAGAATTGTTTGATGTTTTTATCATTGAATGAATTGATCTAGATCAAAGAATGTTATTGAAAATGCTTTAGTTTTTGAGGCATTCCAATTTAATTTGAGATGTGTCTCTTCTCATAGTCAATCTAGTATTGAAGTTCTTACTATACCAAATATACCAGATAACATCCACAATTAGCAAGACTTTCATACTACATAGTACATTTATAAGTTCCTAAATTGCATGGATAAATTTGATAGGATCAACTAATTGATTGGAAACACATGGTTGAGCTAGAAGATGGTAAATAGATATTGTTGGCAAATGAAATATTACAACTAAAAACCAACACCATTCCTGAAGGACTAGTAGTGCTAGAAAGAATATTTTATAGTGTTGATTGTTATAAGGTAAAAAGTAAACCTATTGATGAGGATAAAACTAAAGGTGTAAATCTAGGTATTGAAGTAGGTCAAAGGTGATTTAAATTAGAAAGATGTTGAAATATAGTAAAAATAAATGTTGATTGCATAACTAAAAATAAAGTGTTTTTCTTGGTCATATTATGAACTTGAACTTTAAAGGGAGGATTTTTTTAGCATAAAATTCTTAAAACTAATACAAAACCCTTCCAATAAAAATAAAGGTCAACAAATCCTACATTTTCTTTACAAATAAAAAATAAATTAATTAAATTAAAAGAAGATGGTATTATCAAACCTATCTCTAGTTAGGAAGAATAATTAAGAGATAAACTCATGTGTAGAATTTATGAACCTAAACATCTAATCTCTCAAGGATAACTACCCACTTCCAACTATTGATCAATTTCTAAAGAAAGATACTAGATCAGAGATAATGTCCATGATGGATGAATTCTTAGGATATAACCAAGTGGTGGTGAAAAAATAAAATTAATTTATATAATTTAATACAAAGCCATGTCACACTTTATAAAAGAAATGACTAACATTGATCCAACTTTTAAACTTGAATCACTAAAAAGTGGCATATATGTTTTAAATTTTGAAATGATGTAAACTAGTAAAATGTGTATTTTTTAGTATATTTTATGTTTGTATTTTAAAAAATAAAAATAAAAAATTATTTTAAAGTAGTCTTTAATAAATTAACACTATAATTTAGTTGTTTATAAAATGCTAAAAAATGAAGTTGCATGAGATGTCAAACTTTTTATAGTAAATTTTATTTTTTTCTTTCAATTTTTTTGTGTATTTATGACTTGAAACTTTAGTGCATGGATATATTTTTTTCCAATTTTGATAAATATATAGTTTTAAATAAATATCAAAATGTGTGTGAATAAAAAAATAGTTGTTTCCACTGGACGTCAACTTTCATACTAAATATTTATTTAAAATGGCGAAAAAAATATACCATGTTGAAATAGATTCTTTTATCTAGTGCATTATTTTTTTTAATAAGTTTTAGTATTTTTCCTTGGCATGGTAATCAACCTAATATTTTGTGCTGATAACTTAGTTTTAGTAATACTAAAAAATAAAATATAAATAATAATTAAACTATTAAAATAAATATATTTTTGAAAATTGCACTTATGGATCTACAAAAGGGTATTTTTATATATTTTTAAAAATGTTATTTACATTAGCAAGAGTTATTGAAACTTTAAGTTTTTCAAATAATTTTAATTTTTTGGTAAATTGGACTCAAAGTGGTGTTCCATATATTTTTAGCCAACAATTTTATTGTTACCATATTTTCACTTATAGCTCAATTAGGTAGAGCTTATTGATTTAAATTGAAAGGGAAAAGGTACATTTTAACCTCTCCTAAATTAGATTCAAGTGCATAAATGAAAAGGTTCAAAAGGTTACAATTACAAATTACTGCATTTATACAGATGCATGTAACATAGGAAAGATTTGTACAAGTCTTTTCTGAACAAAAAAGTAATCTTTATTGAATGTAAGAATGTTCATTGTCTCACACAAGCAGTGAGATTGACTTTTGCTTATTCAATACAAATTAAGAAAATCATATACATGAATAAGTAAATGAAAGAAAATGTGTATATAAGAAGAGAAACCAATCATTGCCTGAGAATGATTGGTTCAGGGTGCGTTGTCTTGTATTGTTGCTGCCCCGAGCTGCTTGTGTCCCTCCTAGTCCCGTATTGCTCCTAGTTCCTGCATCTGGAAATAAAAAATGATGTTAGAGAAATGCTCTAAGCAATGAAAGGTCTCAAATATTATATGAGTGAACATATACCTATGCATATATAGACTGATCTTAATGTGCATCAAATAAGAAATGCATACTGTAGGCGTCTAGGAAAACCATCTGATCAACATACACACCTAGAACATGTATTTTTTTTTCTAACATGCTTGCTTCATGTGCAGATATAGGAAAAAGTAATGTTGCTGATTTGTTTCATTTAATATCAGCACGTGGGATACATGTGGCCCCACAAGGGTTGATCCCAGCATGCATATTAAGGATTGTAGTCAAAATGATAGTGACTTGCATATTGATAGTGTACAATAACATAGTGGAATTCAAGATTATAGTCTGTTTGAGTCAGCATCCTGTCAAGTTGCTTTGACAATGCATTGAACTGAGTTGATCACCTCATGGTATACTTGAATAATCATACATCTCCTATGGCAGTGTGTTGCTGATTATTGTCATAGAGGACATATCATCAAACAAGTAGATCATGAATGATTGTCCCAATTCAATTGCAATTACATGCAATTATTGATGACATAACCACGAGGGAGAGTTTCTATTTAAAATGACAGATGAAAGGACAATGCTTTTAAGGGATAGTACAAATAGTCACAAAGGAGATGAACTAAAACCATGGTAGAACAAGGTTGAGGTATTGAAAACAACATCCATGATGAATTTTATGATGGAAAGGGTAGCTTGACAGTGACTAATCATTCATAGGCAGTCACATTTTCTTGCTATTAATTGTGATATATATAGTTTCTACAATGACTTTTGGGAAATAATCGAATGCATAAAAGAAAATAGGATGAAGTTTGTAACAATGAATGTTGTCTATTCTACAGGGAAATCTAAAAACAAAATGTACACCCTAGAAGTAGAGGAGCTTTGGAAGCCCATAGCCATGATCACTATTCTTTCATTTTTACATGAAAATATAACTCATAATTTCAATGCATAAATAAAACCGAGCTTTGTGAGCTTTAAAATTAGAGAAATGAAGGTTCAAAAGGGAGTTTTATGCTATAGGAAATAAAACAAGTACTCAGTAATAGAAGAGAGCTCGCGGGTTGTATACAATGGAGGGTTTTCTTCATTTACCAAAGACATGTGAAAATGCAATTTTAGAATGTCAATGGTGCAAGGAATATGGGTTTTGAAACACTAACTCATTTTCATGAACTAAAAAGTATAGAAAGCAATGATAATATCAAGCTATAGGAACCTTGACAAAAGTAAATCTAGAAAAATCAAACCCCCGACCCTGTTCGATGAAAAATGAAATGAAAGCTTGAATATAGTGGCGGCTTGAGTAAATAGCACAAACAACAAAGAAATGAAATGACTCAGGTGGGGTTTTCTATTTTGTCTAAAAATCCAAGTAGATAAGAAATCAGAGGCCAAGCTCAATTTGAGTTTTTCATCTTACATGAATTAAAAAAACTTAGCTCAATAATGACGGCCGTGGAAAACATAAATAAAGTTTTATTTTGCTTGTCTACCCATGAGGGTCGAATTTGAAAAAATACAGAGAAAAGTAATGGAAAGCTAATCTACAGAAAAGCATGAGACCCATATGACCTTTGTAACTTGTGATAGAGAAACCCTCATGGGTTTTATTCAAAGAAATGAAGAAACATTAGAGAAATTTGGAGGCTGCGACCTAAATTTTTTGTTTCTCTGTGCATTTCTCATTAAAGAAACAAAGAAAGAAAATGTGTTCTCTCTTAAAAGCCCTCAAATTTCTACAAAGAAAACTCCATGAATATATTCATACATCTCAAAGGAACCATGGCAGCTATTGAGTGAACAAATAACAAAAAATGAAATGAGTGAAAATGGGTGAGAATAGCCACAAGAGTCGCGGCCTTGGGCTCAAATAAAAGAGAAGTGAAAAAATTTATACTTACAAGGAGCTTTCCTGAGCTTATACACCATGAATATGTCAAAATATGTGCCTCTGAGGCATCAAATCCTCTATGGGAGTTTTTTTTTTAATAAGCTCTCCAAACCCTGGCAACAACCTTAGCTTCTCCCTGAAGCTTCATGCGAAATGAAAATAATGCTTTACTTTTTCTTTTTGTTTTTAAGGGTTTTCATAACCCTAAGAGTTGGGAAATTTTCCTTCTTTTTAAAAATATACATTGAAATTTAATCTCCCCATGGGCTAAGACTCCATGTCTTATGTCCTGGAGTTCATCATATAACACAGGAGAATGTTGTTGTGAGGTTACTTGCTGCCTCACTAAAAGGAAAGGCTTTACAATGGTTTAGAGGTCTTCTTGTAGCTTCTATTGCAATGTAGGATGACTTTGGAGACAAATTATACAAGCAATTTCAAGAAAAAATTGATCATTTGTTGCTTGTAGGACAGTTGACAACAATTAAGAGGGCTCCTCAGGAGCAAATGTCTGATTTTAACTTTAGGTTTTAGAGGACATGGGATAGAATACCTATCACAGTAAGGGCTTCCCCTGAATATGCATTTTTATACTATTTGAGGGCTCTAAACAATGAAATATCAGTTATGATTTAGTCTATGGGAGGAACTTCATTACTTGATGCTTATGAAACAACAATTAAGGTAGAAAACAATTTAATACAAGCTAGAAAAATTGCACCCAGACCTCCTATGCCCATTTTCCCAAAAATTTAGCCTTCTATGCCTCTGCAAATCCCACCTTTTACTCCTTTTCCTGTTGTTCTAGTTTTATGAGCTGATGGTAAATAAGAAATTTTAGTTCCAATTCAAGCACAGGAGTTGCAGGAGATAAAGGAGAGTTGGTAGAAAATTGAAAGCATTTTACAGACTTTTGGAAATGAGCTTGTAAGCATAAAAAAGCAGCAATTTCGGAATAGATAGCCATTTCAATAGTAGAACCAAGGGCCAGGTCAACCTTATCAAGGTCAACAACAACAATACCAAGGTAATAGACAACTTTACCAAGTAAATTATCAAGGCCTAAGACAAAATGTGAATCCAAGGCCTTTTCAAGCATACAATCCTGCTCTAGTTAGTGCAGCTAGAGACCTTGTTCCTGTTCAAAATAGCCTTGCAACAGATTATGAATGGTACTATCCTTGCAACTAGCCTCATAATCAGACAACCTATTCAAATGGAATTATTAATCAAGCTTTAATGGTTCACAGTGTTTCAAGCTCATAGTCAAATGTACCCAATGATGGAGCATTACAGTTGCAAGAGCAGCTCCAAATGATGCTACTCTATTAAAATGGCACAGAGAAGAGTTTTGTGGAGTTAACATAGATGATTCCCCTATTGTAGCAAACAAAAGAGCAAAGAAAAGAGATTTTGAGCTTGAGAAAGCAACTAATAAAGGAAAAGTAGCAGCTGTAGAATCATCTACTTCACAAGTGCCTCGTGTTTTGCAAAGAAACACACAAGGTGTTACTTAAGGAGTAGCCTCATTTGCAAGTTGATCCGATTGTTGCAAAGGTCCATCAAAAGGTAAATCCAACTATACCTTTTAAATATCATTGATAATATGAAAAATATGAATGTGACAATATCCATGTGGGATTCATTAGCTATCCTAGGTCAAAAAGACCTTTTACAATCTGCTTTATCTGATATGACTATGTCTAGTGATGTTCCAATTGATCAGGCTAAGGTTGTTTTTACAAACACACCTGAAGTAAATACACCTGAAGATATTAAAAAATAGCCAGGTAAGGATATTAAACCTCCCTTCTATGTGTCTCTCATCATAGGAGATAAGTTAGTCCATAATTGCATGGTGGACTCAGGAGCTAGCAGCTCTGTAATTCCAAAACAAATTGATGATAGGTTAGAGCTTAAGTATCAGTCACTTGAGAAAGGAGTAGTGTAGCTCGATGGTTCAACTATTAATACTATAGGTATTATCAAAGATGCAAGTTTGACCTTACATGCCTATCCCAACTTTTCTATTCCCTAGGACATATACATGATTGATTTACCACCATACTTTGCATTGTGCTTATCAAGAGACTTTACAGCTAAGATAGGAGGATATTTATCCTTAGATTGGTCCCATATGTTGTTTAGAACTAGGTATGGAACCAAAGTGACAATTAAATCTGAGGTACTTTCCAAGGATCATATTGAACCTTATATACCTAGTGTTGTTAATGCCAATTGTGTAATTCTAGATGATAGTGAACTTGCTGCTACTAAGGAGCTGCAAGCTGAAAGTGTACTTGATATACTCTTAAATGAGTGGGCAGCAAAAAACATAATTGATAATCCAAATAACAGCATAGAGGAGACAGGTTTAGGGGTATATATGTTCCATGAAACTGAAATGATTGTGCCAAACATTGAAAAAAGTGCAGAACAACAGTTAAAACAAAAAAATGAGCTTTGGGAAATATATTTCGATGGATCCAAAAGTAAAAATGGAGCTGGTGGGGGTGCAATGCTTGTGTCTAGACAAGGTGATAAGTATTTTTCAGCCTTTCGTTTTGCTTTTGCATGCTCTAATAATACTGTTGAGTATGATGGTCTTATTCAAGGTCTTGAATGGGAGAGGAAAAGAGGAATAAATTTCCTGAAGGTCTATGGAGACAGTGAACTGATCATCAATTAGGTAAGAGGCATGAATGTTGCTAAGAATGATACTTTGAAATCTTACAAAAATAGAGTTTGGGATGTAATTGAAGAGTTTAGTACTCTTAATCTAGTTTCTATTCCCAGAAATCAAAACAAACATGTAGATAGGCTTGCTACCATTGGTGCATAGTTTGATATTCCCAATGATATCAAGAAGAAGAAGGTACAACAATATGTCAAAGTAGTAATTAGACCTTCAATTCCTGATAACAATGTTCACTGGAAAGTATTTGACATTGATGAGCAGATTTTATCTTTTTTTTCTTGAAGATCAATTTTATGTGGTGAATCAAGAGAAACTAAAACAACAATATGAAGATCAAGTCATACAGCTGAAGACAAACAAGTTACCCAAGGGTTTAGTTACCTTGGAGTCTATTTTGAACACTGATGATCAGCTTAAGAAGAGTAAAATCAGCATTCAAGTCAAAGAGGAGCATTATAAAGAACTAGAAATCTTTAAAGATAAGCTCCTTAAGATAGGAAAAAATTGTTCATAGGAGGATACAAAGGCTTTTATTGCTTTGTGCCAAGAGTTTCATGATGTTTTTTCATGGCAATATTCAGACTTGAAAGGTTTTGATCCTAGAATTGCTCAACACACTATAGAGGTAGAACCTCATGCTAAGCCTGTTAGGCAGAAGCAAAGACCTTTGAACCCCAAGCTTGAGCCTTTAATGATTAAAGAACCAACTAAGTTAGTTGAGGGGGGTATTATATTTCCAATTAAACACACCTCCTGGGTTTCTAACCTTGTTCCGGTTAGAAAGAAAAATAGTGAGATAAGTCTATGTGTAGATTTTGGAGATCTTAATAGGGCATCTTTGAAAGATCATTACCCATTGCCCTCCATGGAATAGATTCTTCAAGTTGTTGTTGGTTTAGAGAAATTTTCTCGTCTTGATGATTATTCTAGTTATAACCAGATTTTAGTTAAGGAAGAGGACCAATATAAGACAACATTTACAACAAAGTGGGGCACTATGGCCTACAAGAGAATTCCTTTCGGTTTATCTAATGTTGGTGCCACATTTCAAAGAGCCATGGATATGGAATTTCAAAGTTTAATTCATAAGTTTTTGCTTGTTTATCTAGATGATATAACAGTATATTCTAAAAATGTAGATGAACATTTGTCACATCTCAAGCAAGTTTTTGAAAAGTGCAAGGAGTATGGTATATCTCTCAATCCGAAAAAGAGTATCTTTGTTGTTCATGAAGGTAAGTTTTTAAGACACATAGTGTCGAAACAGGGAATTACTATTGACCTTGAGAGAGTCAAAGCCATATTAGAGCTGCCTTTACCCAATCACAAGAAAGGGCTGCAAAGTTTCTTAGGCATAATTAACTTCGTGAGAAGATTTATACCTAATGTTACAAATATTTTACAGCCTTTAACTGCCATGTTAAAGAAGAATGCAGTTTTCAGTTGGACTGGGGAAGCCAAACATAGCTTTGAAGCTATTAAGGAGGCTTTAGCATCAACTCCCACTCTGGTAAACCCAAATTTTTCAAAAGACTTTATTTTGTATGATTTTGGTAGCATAGATTATATTTTTGCTACACTGGTTCAGAAAAATAATGATGATTTAGAGTAGCCAATAACCTTTTTTAGTCAAGCTTTAGATGATTATGAGTTAAGATAAAACTTTGTTGAAAAGCATGTTCTTGCTATCATAAGAAGTCTGAAAAATTTTAAGCTGTTAATTTCCAATAATAAGATTCATTTAATGGTTGCACATCCAAGTGTGAAGGAGTTCCTATTGAGTAAAGATCTTAATGAGAAGAGAGCTGGATGGATCACTAAAGTCATGGAGTATGATGTTGATATCAAGATCACTTGTAATAGGTAAAGGACTGTGTGAATAGCTTGCTTCAACACCAAAAAGTGAAGAGACAACAAAAATAGATGTTGTTCTAGTTAATACTGATGATTCCCAGATTGCTGCACCTGCATTAGAAGCAGGTTGGGTGCATGATATGACTCACTTTTTGCAGACTGGTGAATGTCCACCAGGCTTTGATAGAGCTAAACGAAGGTATTTTCAACTTCACTCTATTCCATATGTGCTGGTTAACAATGTTCTTTTCAGAAAAGATCTAAATGGTGTTTTGTTGAGATGTATTGATGATGATCAAACTGAGAAAGTGCTTCATGAGTTCCATGATGGAATTGCAGGGGGGTATTTTTCCCCAAGAATAATAGCATGGAAAATTATGAGAGATGGCTATTATTGGACAAGCTTGTTTAAAGATGCCCATGCTTGGGGAAGGAAATGTGTAAAATGTGCTTTATTTGTAGGAAAAGAGAGACTGCCAACTTTACTGTTGCATCCAATTCAAGTGGAGCAACCCTTTATGAGGTGGGGTATAGATTTTATTGGACCAATAAGTCCACCTTCAAGTGTAGGTCACAGGTGGGTAATTATAATTATAGAAACTAATAACTTTACACGTTGGACAAAAGTAGTAGCTTTGAGAGAAGCCAATGAATCTTCTATTCTAAACTTTTATGATGATATAGTAACAAGGTTTGGTGTTCCAAAATCAATCATTTCAGATAATGCTCTTGCATTTGTGGGATTAAGAGTTACATATTGGGTTGTTAAAAATGGCATCTATTTGAATACATCATCAAATTATTACCCTCAAGGTAATGGTTTAGCTGAAAGCACAAACAAAAATCTGATCAAAATTATCAAAAGAACTATGGAAGATAATCAGAGAGTTTGGCACAATAAGCTAAAATATGCCTTGTGGGTAGATAGAGTGACCCCAAAAAGGTCAATTGGAAATTCACCATATGTACTTGTTTATGGAAAGGAGGCAAGATTGCCTCTATTTGTAGAGCTGCCAGCTCTTGATATTGTATACCAGTTGGAAATTTTTGAAGAACAAGATCCAATGGTCGTTAGATATGCTCATCTCATGGAGCTAGAAGAGACAAGAGATAAAGCAATGAAGTCATTGGAGTACCATCAGCTCCAAACAAAGAAGATATTTGATAAAAAAGCTACACCCAAAGTTTTCAGAGAGGGTGATGTCGTGCTCAAGTGGGATGTGTTGAAAAGTGGGCCTAGAAAGCACACAAAGTTTGACAACTTTTGGATTGGCCCTTTTCTCATTACTAAATGCAAGGAACACAATGCCTTCTAGTTATCAACAATGAATGGTGAAATTCTACCTATCCCAGTTAATGGGATACACCTCAAATGGTGTTTTGAGGTATGATATACCTTGTGCATGTTAAGATAGGTTTATGCTTTCAATAAAGTGTTGTTGCACTATAGTTTAGATGTCATTTTCATATCCCTAAGTGTTGTTCCAGCACAATTAGATAGTTTCCCTTCTACAGTTTTCTTGTTTTCAATAAGTTTCCAACTAGCCTGATCTGTTTCAATGAGTTACAACATTCAATAAGCTATTCTAGGTCTGTTTATGAGTTTTCCAAATGACTCCATGCCCAATGGACAACCCTAGGCAATTGGTTTTCATGTTTAGTAGGCAAACATACAACAAATGTCACCAAAAATGTTACCACATTTTCACTTATAACTCAATCAGGTAGAGCTTATTACTTTAAATTGAAAGGGAAAAGGTACATTTTAACCTCTCCTAAATTAGATTTAAGTGCATAAATGAAAAGGTTCAAAAGGTTACAATTATAAATTACTGCATTTATACAGATGCATGTAACATAGGAAAGATTTGTACAAGTCTTTTCTGAACAAAGAAGTAATCTTTATTGAATGTAAGAATGTTCATTTTCTCACACAAGCCATGAGATTGACTTTTTATTATTCAATACAAATTAAGAAAAGCATATACATGAATAAGTAAATGACAAAAAATGTGTATATAAGGAGAGAAACCAGTCATTGCCTGAGAATGACTGGTTCAAGGTGTGTTGTCTTGCATTGTTGCTGCCCCGAGCTGCTTATGTCCCTCCTAGCCCCATATTGCTCCTAGTTCCTGCATCTAGAAATAAAAATGATGTTGTAATGTCCCCTTCTCAATTGTGATCAATTCAGTTGACCGTTAGCCTATTTCGAAGACCCGTAGGCTACTCGGAAGGTGAAAATTAGGGTTTCTTGTTTTGAGGAGGTTGTTGCTTGAAGTTTGGTGATTGGTTTGCGGATTCTTTCTCGGTTTTCAGAGAGCTTCACAGTGGTATAGCTCGCATGGTGTTCTAAGCAACTCTCTGAATTTACTATTTTTAGTAAATTCTATTTCTAGTAGTGGTCCTGTTGGCTTCAATATAGTTGGCTCCTCTTTGTATTCAATTCAGTTGGTATAGTTGTTTTTGGCCTTTTGATGCATTTTCTAGAGAGATAAGTTAAGTTAATTAAAATGATGTTATATTTTAATGTTATAAGCCCCTTAACCTAGTTTGATGACTTAAAGTTGTTTTGAAAGGGGGACTTCATGGGTGGTTGTGTCATCTGGAGGTAATTTAATATTTCTAAAGGTCATAAATCATGCTTGAAGTGGGACGCCAACTTTGATGAGGAGTTTGTTTTAAAATAAAGTCAAATGTTGCCTTCTTGTTTTGGATGCCACTTTGGAGGGATAAGAGTCAACTCAAATTTGAATAAAACTTTGACTGGTTTGGGTGCCCTTCTAGATGCTTCTGGAAGATGCTATGCAATTCTACATAAGGAGACCTCTTCTCTTCTTTTTCTCATCTCTTGTCTACCATACTGTTATGTTGTTGGATTGATTTCAGGCAAAGCTTCAAGGAAAGCATACCTCCTAGCACTTGGCTCATCTTCTTGGTTGAAAGATAACAACTAGTTGAGAGATAGATTGTAGTTGAGTTGTCTTAGCATTGTACTTGAGTTTCTAGCATCTTAGTTTAGTTTCCTTGCATTCTAGTCATATTTTGGAGTTGCTGATTCTCATAGTTGATTGTAAGTTTTATTCATAGATTCAAAAATAAAAGTATTCTCATTCTGGGTACTTTACCGACCTGATTTCTTGCTAGGGGTGACCTTGAGTGCCAAATTTCAGATTTTATTATCAAGAGTTGGATTTTATGGAGCAAAATCGCCCCTCCTTGAGGGTCGTACCTTTTTGGAGATGCTTGGATTTCCTTGAAAAATAAATATGAGTCTTTTGGGTTGGTTTTATTGTTCCTTTTTTGGCACCATCATCCTAGGAGCATTATGCATTTTGTCTCATGTTTTTTGGGTGAGTTTTGAGTGAGTTGTGAGCATAATAGTGAGCTGTTGAGTTGCCGGTCTATGCATTTTTAGTCAATAATCAGTTATATCAGATTATGGGAATTCATTAGTTGAGTGAGAAATTGATTCTAAATGGTCTTGTGAGCATTGGAGAGTAGCTAAACATTATTTCATAATTAATAAGCTTCTAATCTCGTGTTCTTGGCAGGCACTCTATCTCATTGTAAGTTGAACAATAGTACTGTCAACATTCTCACTTTTTCTCTTATTACTTGTAATTCCCGCTGAATAAGTGGAAGAGGATGGCTTGCCACCTATTGAATTTCAAGTCAAGTAATTCATAGGGACCCTCTGACCACATGCTCACCACTCCTCAACGCATTTCTTGGTTAGAGTTACTTTCAGTTCAGCATGCATAAGATCCTCTGACCATATGCTTATCTTTCCTATGCACATTTCTTGGTTAGAGATCCCTTTCAATTCAACATTGCATCAAATCCTCTGACCATATGCTCGCACCTTGCCCAACATTGGGATCCTGGTGTACATTCTTGGTTAGAGTTACTTTCTGCATCGTTTTAGTTTTAGAGCTAACCTTAACGGGTGCGTGTTGCAGTGCCTATTGTAATAATTTTTTTTTTGGTCTGGTTCATTACAGCGGTATCAAAGCCATGATCCTGCCAACCTATTCCCTATAGTGATTCAATTGTTAGATGAGTGACAGTAATTGTAGATACTACACCAGAAGTCAGGCCAGAATACAATAGTCACAATTTCTGCCAGTGCCAGAAGGAGAAACCTTTTCAGAGGCTTTGAGAGAAACAAGGAAAGTAGTAGATACAGGAAAAATAGTTGAGAACATGTCAGATAGTCATTAGCAGACCATGGATGAGAGAGAGGATAGGATGGAGTACAATTTTGATGGGATGATTGATATGATGTCCTGTTTACTTGCAAGAATGGATCAATAGGCTGCTCAGAATCATACTCCTAGTCAAAAAAATGCCACAAGAGAAAATAGTGGTGTCAATGGAAACAATGGCAATAGGAGAGATAGGACTATTGGCCAACATGAGGTCACCTCTAGAGGATCAGCCTCTAGGTCACTCTTTCCTACATTCACTCAGAGGGAGGAACCACAAGTTGAAGTTTCCATTCCTTTTGCAAAAGATGCCAAGCAAGCCTACATGGAGTATGCCACCTTACCCCCTAATCTTAGAGACCAATGGTCCTTTGATAAATTATTGAACCATAGAAACAAAAGAAATGAAGGAAGAGCTGATAATCGAGCTCCTATGGCTCCTAGAACTACTATTAGCAAGCCCTTGGGAAGGTGTCATTGGCTCACTTCGATGGAAGTGATAAGTGTTCAACAAGGTCATGGGTTCAGAAGCTGGACAACTACCTATCACTAAGGCCCATGCCAGAGGAAAATGCCATAAAGTTTGCAACATTGCATTTGGAGGGAGCTTCCCATGAATGGTGGTACCATGGTTTGGTCACTCTTGGCCACAACCTCATTCAAACCTATGATGAGTTCACCAACAAGATGATTGAGAGGTTCAAAACTAAGGATCCTGAAGTGAAATTTAGGGAGCTTGCACAACTGAAACAACATGGTGCATTGGAAGCTTACATTGGAGATTTCCAAAGACTTTTTGTGATGGTGCCCAACATCACTGAAAGAAGACTAGTTGTTCTACTCTCAGAAGGTTTGATGGAGCCATTGAGGGGATGGGTTAAAGAATTTGACCCACCAAGTCTTGAAGAGGCCATCAAGAAGGCTAGAAGAATGGAATTGGCTGCCCCTAGGCCAAAATTTTAGTCTAAGCCCTTTTCTCATAAGAGGGACAAGAAGCATGCTTCAAATCAACATAAGAAGTTTCCACCCAAGTTGACTGATACAGAGTGAAAGCAGCTTAGAAAGGTTGGCAAGTGTTATAATTGTAAGGAACCATGGATTAAGGGCCATAGATGCTATGGAAGAGGGCATTCTAACCATATGGGGGCCTATTCTAATTATGAATCAAAATTTGATATGTCTGATCAACAGTCTTATTTTTGGGACATCGAGGAGGAAAGAGCCCCAGAAGAGTCTGATCATGAGCAAGGGGTTGGGGGCCCTATTTCCCAACTCTCTAGTTTCCAAAAGAATGAATCTTTCAAGGTTCGTGGTGGGATTGGTGGTCACTGTATTGTTTCCTTAATTGATACTGGGGCAACACATAATTTCATTGACGAAGGAGTGGTTGCAAAGAGAGGTCTCAAAACTAAATAATTTGAAGGCTTCAAAGTCATGATGGCTAATGGGTTTCATATTTCTTGCAACCGAAGGGTTCCTAACATGTCTATGTAGTTGGGAAACTATGAAGTCAAAGATGACTTTTATGTAGTTACTATTGGTGATACAAATGTCATGCTTGGTATTCAATGGCTATGTTCACTTGGGGAAATCTCTCTCAATCTACAAACAATGGAGCTCAAGTTTCAATCCGATGGGAAGAAGGTAGTGCTAAGGGGAATGTCCAATGAAGGTCCTCGGATTGTGTCATTCAAAAGAATGGAGAGGCTAATTCAGCATGAGCAAGTTGAGTGGGCTGCGAAATGCATGGTTCTTCCAGCTAGCCCGGTTGAAACAAAGAGGGACTATCCTCCAGATATCCAATCTATACTCACCAAGAGGAGTAAGGTGTTTTCTGATCTAACTCCTAGACTGCCTCTTGAAAGGGGAGCTGAGCATGTCATTGAACTTAAGGAAGGGGCCAAGCCAGTCATCACAACACGATATCGGTATCCTAATAAGCAGAAGGATGAAATTGAGAAAAACATAAAAGAACTCTTGGAAATAGGCTTCATTCGTCCAAGCAAGAGTCCCTTTGCTTCAGCAGTAGTTCTTGTGAAGAAGAAGGATGGCACCATCTACATGTGTGTGGATTATCGTGCCTTGAATCAAAGCACCATAAAAAATCGGTACCCCATCCCCCAGATAGATGAGCTCATTAACGGGCTACATGGTGCCAAGTTCTTTTCAAAAATTGATTTGAGGTCGGGCTACTATCAAATTCGGATGAGGGGGTTAGATGTTGAGAAGATGGAATTCAGATGCTATTATGGTCATTTTGAGTTTTTAGTCATGCCATTTGGGTTGACTAATGCTCCTGCCACTTTCTAGTCTTGTATGAATAGAGTCTTTCAGAAGTAGTTGAGGAAGTTTGTGTTGATATTTTTTGATGATATCCCCATCTTCAACAAGACGTGGGAAGAACATCTCAAGCACTTGGAGGAAGTGCTTAGTATCTTGGAATCAAAGAGCTCGTTTGCCAAAGAATCCAAATGTGAATTTGGAATGAAAGAGTTGCTCTACCTTGGTCACATAATCATTGCTGATGGGGTGAAAGTTGATCCTGAAAAGATCAAGGCGATAGTTGATTGGCCACCTCCAAAAAACTTGACTCATTTGAAAGGGTTCTTGGGTCTTTGTGGCTTTTACATAATATTTGTGAAGGGCTACTCTCAAAGTGTTGCTCCCCTTACTGACCTCACTAAAAAGGGAGCTTTCTTTTGTTCTGAAAAGGCTCAAAGTGTTTTTGATAAGTTCAAGAAGATCATGAGTTCTTGTCCAGTTTTGGCCATACCGGATTTCTCCAAGCCTTTTGAGTTACAGTGTGATGCATCCAGAGAAGGTGTTGGGGTTGTTTTGATGCAAGATAAGCATCCCATTGTGTTTGAAAGTAGAAAATTAAGGGGTGTTGAAAGGGCCTACTCCATCTATGACAAGGAAATGCTTGCAATTATGCATGCATTAGCTAAGTTCATACAATATTTGGTGGGGAGTAAGTTTGTGGTCAAGACTGATCACAATAGTCTCAAGCACTTCATGCATCAGAAGGATTTGAACGAAAGACAACAAAAGTGGGTGAGTAAGCTTCAAGCTTATGATTTTGACATTGAGTATGTCAAGGGGAAAAAAAACATTGTGGCAGATGCTCTATCTAGGAGGCCTCATTTGAGCTCATTATGTGAGCTTACTGTTGATTGGAAGGAGATGTTGCTTGCTGATTATGCCAAAAATTAGTTTACAACCAGCATCATTGAAGGTACTTTTCATGATGAAAGGTAAAAAGTGGTTGATGGTTTGATACACTACAAGGGAAGAATCTTTTTGGTGGCCAATTCTAAGCTCAAAAAGAAGATTTTGATGACTTTCCATGACATCCCACTTGCTGGTCATCAAGCTTATTTCAAGACATATAGGCAGATTCGGGAGAGGTTTTCTTGGAAGGGGCTGAAAGAGGAAGTCCAACACTACATCAAGGAGTGTCCCACTTGTCAGATGAACAAAAATGAGCATTCTCTTCCAGTTGGTCTGCTGCGACCTCTTCCCATTCCCAACCAAAAATGTGAAAGCATATCAATGGACTTCATCACTGGGTTGCCAAAGGTTCAAGGAAAAGATTGTATCTATGTTGTAGTGGATAGATTATCAAAGTTTGATCACTTTTTTGCCATCACTAGTTCATTTTCAGCAGCTCAAGTTGTAGATTTTTTTCCCCATGAGGTGTTTAGATTGCATGGGTTGCCGAAAAACATTGTGAGTGATAGGGACAACAAGTTCCTAAGCACCTTTTGGCAAGAATTCTTCAGGATGAGTGGTATAGTGCTCACTCCAAGCACTAGTTATCACCCACAAACTAATGGAAAAATAGAGATAGTGAACAAGTGGTTGGAAGGCTATCTTAGAAACTATGTCTCAAAGCAGCAAAGGGAATGGGTGAAATGGCTTCACCTAGGGGAGTATTGCTACAATTCATCCTTCCACATGTCAATAAGGATGTCTCCATTCATGGCTCTCTATGGTTATGAGGCTCCTAGCTTTTCTAATTTGGTGTTTGGTGATAGAAAAGCCCCTCAAGCCAAGGATTTGTTGCAGCAAAGTCAAGATATTTTGAAGTCCTTGAAGAACAACCTTCAAATAGCCCAAAATTAGCAGAAGATGTACATTGATCAACAGTGTGTTGAACATTCATTTGAGGTTGGAGATATGGTTTATCTTCGACTTCAGCCTTATAGATAGTCTACTCTCAAGAAGAGTGGAGCTGAGAAGCTCAAACCATGCTTATATGGGCCATTCAAAGTTATCAGAAAGGTTGGAGCAATGGCTTATGAGTTGGAGCTACCATCGAGTAGCAGGGTTCACAATGTCTTCCATGTGTCTCGCCTCAAGAAGGCACTTGGACACAATGTTGTTGCTTCATCATAGTTACCACCTTTGGATGAAGAAGGATAGTTGATTTTGATTCCAGAGGAGATTATTAATTCCTGAGAGTGTTATTTGAGAAGAAGAACAATCAAAGAATACTTGGTGAAGTGGAAGAACTTGCCTTTGGATGATGCAACTGGGGAGAACGAGGAGATTCTGCAGCATCCAGACTTGCGATTGCTTGAGGGAAAGCAATCTTGGGGAGGGAGGACTATAATGTCCCCTTCTCAATTTTGATCAATTCAGTTGACCGTTAGCCTATTCTAGAGACCTGTAGGTTACTCAGAGGGTGAAAATTAGGGTTTCTTGTTTTGAGGAGGTTGTTGCTTGAAGTTTGGTGATTGGTTTGTGGATTCTTTCTGGGTTTTTAGAGAGCTTCGCAATGGTATAGCTCACATGGTGTTATGAGAAACTCTTTGAATTTACTATTTTTAGTAAATTCTATTTCTAGAAGTGGTTCTGTTGGCTCCTCTTTGTAGTTAGTTCAGTTGGTATAGTTGTTTTTGGCCTTTTGATGCATTTTCTAAAGAGATAAGTTAAGTTAATTAAAATGATGTTATATTTTAATGTTATAACCCCCTTAGCCTAGTTTGATGACTTAAAGTTGTTCTGAAAGAGGGACTTCATGGGTGGACATCTCATCTAGAGGTAATTTAATATTTCTAAAGGTCATAAATCATAGTTTGTTTTAAAATAAAGTCAAATGTTGCCTTCTTGTTTTGGATGCCACTTTGGAGGGATAAGAGTCAACTCAAATTTGAATAAATCTTTGACTGGTTTGGGTGCCCTTCTAGATGCTTCTGGAAGATGCTATGCAAGTCTACATAAGGAGACCTCTTCTCTTCTTTTTCTCATCTCTTGTCTACCATACTGTTATGATGTTGGATTGATATCAGGCAAAGCTTCGAGGAAAGCATACCTCCTAGCACTTGGCTCATCTTCTTGCTTGAAAGATAGCAACTAGTTGAGAGATAGATTGTAGTTGAGTTGCCTTAGCATTGTACTTGAGTTTCTAGCATCTTAGTTCAATTTCCTTGCATTCTAGTCATATTTTGGAGTTGCTGATTCTCATAGCTGATTGTAAGTTTTATTCATAGATTCAAAAATAAAAATATTCTTGTTATAGGTACTTTACCAATCTGATTTCTTGCTAGGGGCGACCTTGAGTGCCAAATTTCAGATTTTATTATCAAGAGTTGGATTTTATGGAGCAAAATCACCCCTCCTTGAGAGCCATACCTTTTTGGAGATGCTTGGAATTCGGTGCAAAATAAGTATGAGTCTTTTGGGTTGGTTTTATTGTTCCTTCTTGGGAACCATCATCCTAGGATCATTATGCATTTTGTCTCATGTGTTTTAGGTGAGTTTTGAGTGAGTTGTGAGCATAATAGTGTGTTGTTGAGTTGTTAGTTTGTGCATTTTCAGTCAATAATCAGTTATATCAAATTGTGGGAATTCATTAGTTGAGTGAGAAATTGATTCTAAGTGGTCTTGTGAGTATTGGAGAGTAGCTAAACATTATTTTAGAATTAATAAGCTTCTAATCTTGTGTTCTTGGCAGGCACTCTATCTCATTGTAAGTTGAACAGTAGTACTGTTAGCATTCTCACTTCTTCTCTTTTTACTTACTTGTACTTACCACTGAATAAGTGGAAAAGGCTGGCTTGCCACCTATTTACTTTCCAGTCAAGTAATTCATAGGGACCCTCTAACCACATGCTCGCCACTCCTCAGCACATTTCTTGGTTAGAGTTACTTTTAGTTCAACATGCATAAGATCCTCTGACCATATGCTTGTCTTTCCTAGATGCATTTCTTGGTTAGAGTTCCCTTTTAGTTCAGCATTGCATCAGATCCTTTGACCATATGCTCACACCTTTCCCAACATAGAGATGTTGGTGTACATCCTTGGTTAGAGTTTCTTTCCGCATCATTTTGGTTTTAGAGATAACCTTAAGGGTGTGTGTTGCATTGCCTATTGTAATCCAAAATAAAATAAAATGGTCTAGTTCATTACAGATGTTAGAGAAATGCCTAAGTAATGAAAGGTCTCAAAAATTATATGAACATATACCTATGCATATATAGATTGATCTTAATGTGCATCAAATAAGAAACACATACTTTAGGTGTCTAGGAAAACCATCTGATCAACATACACACCTAAAACATGCATTTTGTTTTCTAACATACTTGCTTCATGTGTAGATACAGGAAAAGTAATGTTTCTGATTTGTTCCATTTAATATTAGCATGCATATTGAGGACTGCAGTCAAAATGATAGTGACTTACAGATTGATAGTGTACAATAACATAGTGGAATTCAAGATTATAGTTTATTTGATTTAGCATCTTGTCAAGTTGTTTTGACAAGGCATTGAACTGAGTTGATCACCTCATGGTATACTTGAATAATCATACATCTCCTATGGTAGTGTCTTGCTGATTATTGTCATAGAGGACATAGCATCAAACAAGTAGACCATGAATGATTGTCCCAATTCAATTGCAATTACATGCAATTATTGATGACATAACCATGGGGGAGAGTTTCTATTTAAAATGATAGATGAAAGGACACTGCTTTTAAGGGATAGTACAAATAGTCACAAAGGAGATGAACTAAAACCATGGTAGAACAAGGTTGAGGTATTGAAAACAACATCCATGATGAATTTTATGATGGCAAGGGTAGCTTGATAATGACTAATCATTCATAGGCAGTCACATTTTCTTGCTATTAATTGTGATATATATAGTTTTTACAATGACTTTTGGGGAAACAGTCAAATGCATAAAAGAAAATAGGATGAAGTCTGTAATAGTGAATGTTGTTTATTCTACAGGGAAATCCAAAAACAAAATGGACATCCCAGAAGTAGAGGAGATTTGTAAGCCCGCAACCATGATCACTATTCTTTCATTTTTACATGAAAATGGAACTCAAAATTTCAATGCATAAATAAAACTGAGCTTTGTGAGCTTTACAATCAGAGAAATGAAGGTTCAAAAGGGATTTTTATGCTATAGGAAATAAAACAAGTACTCACTAATAGAAGAGAGCCCGCAGGTTGTATACAATGGAGGGTTTTCTTCATTTACAAAAGACATGTGAAAAATGCAATTTTAGAATGTCAATGGTGCAAGGAATATGGGTTTTGAAACCCTAACTCATTTTTATGAACTACAAAGTATAGAAAGCAATGATATCAAGCTACAGGAACCTTGACAAAAGTAAATCCAAAAAAATCAAACCCTCGGCCATGTTTGATGCAAAATGAAATAAAAGTTTGAATATAGTGGCGGCTTGAGTAAATAGGACAAACAATAGAGAATGAAATGACTCAGGTGGGGTTTTCTATTTTGTCTAAAAACCCAAGTAGATAAGAAATCAGAGGTCGAGATCAATTTGATTTTTTCATCTTACAGGAATAAAAAATAACTTAGCTCAATACTGATAGCCATGGAAAACATAAATAAAGTTTTATTTCGCTTGTCTACCCATGAGGGTTGAATCTAAAAAAATACAGAGCAAAGTAATGGCAAGCTAATATATGGAAAAGTATGAGACCCATATGACCTTTGTAACCTGTGATAGAGAAACCCTCATGGGTTTTATTCAAAGAAATGAAGAAACATTAGAGAAATTTGGAGGCTGCGGCTTGAATTTTTTTGTTTCTATGTACATTTCTCATTAAAGAAACAGAGAGAGAAAATGTGTTCTCTTTTAAAAACCCTCAAATTTCTACAAAGAAAACACCATGAATATAGTCATACATCTCAAAGGAACCATGGTAGCTATTGAGTGAACAAACAACATAAATGAAACGAGTGAAAATGGGTAAGAATAGCCACAGGAGCCGTGGCCTTGGGCTAAACTAAAAGAGAAGTGAAAAAAATTATACTTACAGGGAGCTTGCATGAGCTTATACACCATGAATCTATCAGAATATGTGCCTCTAAGGCATTGAATCCTCTATGGGAGTTTTTTTTTTAAGCTCTCCAAACTCTAGTGGCAACCTTAGCTTCATGTGAAATGAAAATAATTCTTTACTTTTGCTTTTTGTTTTTTAGGGTTTTCATAACCCTAAATTTTGGCTGAGAGGAGTTGGGAAATTTTCCTTCTTTTTAAAAATATACATTGCAATTTAATCTCCCCGTGGGCTAAGACTCCATGTCTTATACCTTATTCATGTTATACCTTTTGTAGCTTAGGCATTTTAAATATGTATTTTGACTTGACCATGTCTTTATTTTAGTCTATAACCAAATACATGTAATATTTTTCATTTTTGCATTCTTTTACGTTGTAAATGCTTGAGTTTAAAGTGAATTTTATAAATCACTTAAATTTAAAGCATCATCTTTAAATGCAAAAAAAATAGGAGTGTGTGTTCATGTGATCAAGGCATGAGGAGGAAAGATAAAGATTTGCTTTGATTTATGTCATGCCAAAGTTTTAGGAGAGTCGAAAGAAGTTGGAAAACACATGGAGAACTTTTATGAGACATTTATTTGCTTTGTGGAGAAGTTGAGATTTTTTTAGGGGTGGTTTCCTGAGTCACTATGTTGGATACAGTCTAGCTTGACTTTTTCATCTATTTGAAGTTCTTTTGGAATATATCTAAAAGCTAGATTTTAGGCTTTTTCAAGGCTTACAAAAATGAAGATTCTGGAGCCTTTTTTGGTGGAACCACTTGGGGCTTTGTTACTTATTCACTTAAATTATAACTCATTTTTTAGTTAGTTCTTCTTATGTAATTTCTAGAGATAGAGACTTTTGCAGTCTTTTGACAGCTTGAGCATGCTTTGTAACTCAATATTTTGGAATATGATATACAGATAATACCTTGGATACCATTGATTATGTTGTTTTTCCTTCTCATTATTGTACTATTGTGCATAACCAAGTGATTGATCGAGCTATTAGTGAGGTATTTTAATCTCTTTGTGGTTTTGTCTTATGTTAAAATGCCATTTCTGCAAAGTATTCTTATGCAAGTTACAAGCCGTGTTTAAATTGCATTGATCCTTTAGAATGTGAGAATATTGTTTTCCTTTTTTAAGATAATGCACTCAAACTTTCCTATGAAACATTTATGTATAAACTTACAAAAATGAGTTGTGCAGTCTAGATGTTGTCATCGATATTCAAGTGTTTGAAAATATGAAGTTTTCATAGTCCTAATCAGTTAGGTGTATCACCCTGTATTTTCAGTTTCAACATTTACTTTTTCAAGCATTTCTTCTCCCTTTTCCTTCAAAAAATCAGTAGTTTAGGTGATATACAAGCTAGGAGCTAGCCTTAATATAGATATTCACTCCAATCCTTAGGTCTCCCATTCCTAGGAGTGTTTCCATGTTCCTCCAGAAAGCTAAGTTCTACAACTTAGCAAGGGTGCATTTCTGAGAGATAACATTTAGTTGAAAAAGTTGTGGAAGTGTCTAACTTAACTATAATGAATATTACTAGATCATATGTTTGACCAAAATTGATTTTTAGTTAGAAATACTTAAATTCAGTTGTGTTGATAAGTTGGTTGAAAGTGTGACACAACTTTGTGCTTTTACAGACCTATATTTATGTGAGAATTCTATTTTAGCTAAAAAATGTAAGATCAATTTTTTAAAGAGCAATGGATGCTTCATTTGTACACCTCATTGATGAAATTATTGTGGTGTACTAGGATGACATTACAACCTACTCCAAGAAAAATAAAGATCAATAAAAGCACTTGGGGATGATTTTCAAAAACTTCCTTGAATATGGGATTTCCTTAAATTCTAAGAAATACATAATTGGCATGGAAGAAGGATTTTTTTTGGATCACATAGTATCACATAATGGGGTGAGGATATGTATAGAAAGAGTAAATAAAATTGACCTTGTCCCTAGGCCCCAATAATTAAATGGTGTGTAATCCTTCTTTGATCCTTCTTTGAGAATATCAACTTTGTTAGGAGGTTCATTGCTAACTTTGATGGGAAGATAAAGGCAATCTCCAAAATGTTAAAGAAAGAACAATAAATTATGTGGAGCGAGGAACCAAAAATTACATTTATGAAGATCAAGGAATCTCTTAAAGAAGCAACAATATTGGTAAGTCTAGAATATTCTAATTCTTTCTATCTCTTATTTGATTCATTCTATATTATTATTTTTGTGTTGTATCATAAGAGTAAGGATGAATATGAGTAGTTTATTGAATTTTATTTGTCTTTACAAGGCTATAAAGTAAACTATTCAATTATGAAAAAATGGTTACACCCTTGTAAAAGCTATCAAGAATTATAGGCCATATTTGGTAAGTACAAATACTATGGCATATGTGCCACACAATTGTGAGGGACATTTTCACTTAGAAAGAAACTTTAAAGGTAAAAGTTATAAATAGATCAATAAGATAGAGTACAATGTGGAAGTGCAAGTTACAAATTTGGTTAGAGGTCAAGGCCTAGACAAACAGATGCAGTTAAAGCTAATGATGTAAATTTTAATTGTGAATCTACCTTTTGTCACTTGAAAGGTGCCATCATATAAGGATGTTATATTTTACTATGAGAATATTAAATTTCCCCTTAGATTGAGAGATAATCACCAAATAATGTTTAAACTACAATACCAAATGTATGTGCTATTAAATAATGATTCAAAGTGGAGAAAATGTTGGGGTTACTCTTCAATTCTTAAATCAAGAATAATACCATAAGTTAATGGATTAATTTTATTAAGGGGTTTATGGAGAAAATTTCAAGGCCAAGACCAATGCACATAATATAATTAGGTCATGATATTGGTGACCTACATTATTTAAGTGTGTGGCTGATATAGTAATAAAGTAATAAAGTGTGTTGTGTAATAGAGGTTTTTCATATAAGTAGATGTAGGTTCCCTCCCTCTAGTTCCTATAATGGTGGATGATCCTATTCAAAAATGGGGTATCGATTTTATAGGAGAAATCCAAGAAATATTAAGCAATGGGTACAAATAGATTTTTGTAGCCATTTACTACTTCACTAAATGTGCTGAGTTAATTATAGTCTATAATGCTACATCTAAGAAGGTAGTGGAATTTTTTATTAAAAATATAATTACCAAGTTTGATGTTGAAATAAAATCATTGTTGATAATGCTATGCATTTTAGATCCCATGACATTCAAATTTGTGCATTAAATATAGAATTGATCTAGTTCATCCATACCTATATCCTCTTCAAGGAAATGAACAAGCTAACTCCAATAATACGATCCTCATGGAATTCAATAGAAGAACATTAAAAATGAATAAAGTAGGAAAGTTATATGTTTGATGCCAATGATGCTTGTTTTGTGTAGTAGTGGGTTATGAAAAATCTTGATAAGTGGTTTCTATATTAGGAGTATACTTGCCTTGGACTAGATAGTGATGGAGACATCCATTTTGTTTCCATTTTTTTTTAGTTCTATAGATGCAAAATCAACTTGGTTGGTTGCTTAAATATAGTCACATTACTTATTGACCATGGATTCAACCTGTAAGGTATTAGTTTGAAAATAAAATAGGAAGCACATAAAAATAAAAATTCCTAATCAAACCAATGAAAACATAATACATAACTCATACTAGGGATTAAAAATAAGATAAGAGTGCAAACATTCCTATCAAAGAAATCCATTGTGAATATTTTTTGGTCCAAGTGATTAGTTGAAATGTGGACGATCTTGCTCAAAAGTGATTATTTTAACAACATATACTTAGCAAAGTTTAATGGATGAAACATATGAGAGTATTATCAATTTATATATTTTTGGGAGAGTAAATGAATGATGGAGATGTTATGGAGAGATCAATGATGGAGGTTGAATGAGAGGAATTTCCTAGGATTAAGGAGATAATGGAGTGTTATGATGGATTTTTTTGGAATGTGAAGGGATAAGATGCACTTACCAAAAATAGTAAGTAATCAGAACCATGAGGGATGTGGGGGAGATGTGTACTTAGGACCTCTTTATTATTTGAAGTTGGTGGAGAGAATATTACAACCATAAGCCTAGTGTGAGGGTTGATATGTAGTACCCCTCCATTTTGCTTATGTTTTCTGTTTGCATGTTTTCACACTGTTAGACTTTGGTACTTTGGTTTGGATATTTTGATCATGATTTTGAGCGACAGTGGATTCACTTTGTGATATGATGATACATTGTATGGTGATAATTGATTTCTGACATTCTTTGTGATAGCGTAGATATTTTCTTCAGATGTTATTGCTATATATATGTTTATGATGGACTAACTGTTATTTAATTTGTCAGTCTGATGTGATGTGTATTGGTGTGGAGAACGGAGTTGCATCACTCACTTGCAAGTGCCTTGCGATTTTCGTGATTTTCTCCGCACGGTGTGCTTATACAATGGATTATATATATATGCACGTTATTTGTTTGGTTGTAGGATTGCAGGTACATGACACCGACTCCACCTGGTTACTCAGGTCTGAGCATGTCAAGACTCAATGGAAATGTTGATTGGGAGGTAGTAACATGGTTTATCCTGGTCTAGTCTTAAACCCAGTCATAGTACATCATTAGTTTTAGTTTGGAGTCTTTGGTTGTCTTGTTTGTCCCTGGTTGGATTAATTGTTTTGAAAGGAAAATTTTATAATTTTATGATAGTTTATTATACTTTAATTTACTGTTGATCTAAATTAATTTTAAATGTTAAAAATAAGTTTTACATTTTATTTAATTAATTAATTAGTTTGTTTGGTTAAGTAATTTGATCATTGCGATTAAATTATTTAATTAAATAGATTAATTAATTAAATTAAAGTTACCTTTATTGTGTGAATAGATTTAAATTTGAAATTAATCATTATGTGGGAAATGGCATTTTTAATTGTTAAATAAATTTGTATTTTGAAAATTGAAATTTTAAAATCTTTTAAAAAGGCATTTAAATTTTGATAAGGAAGAAATGAATGATTGCTGTGAGGTTGTTGAAAGATATTTGTTTCTTCTTGACATGTGTGCGAGTTGAATTAATTACCTTTTTGGGTGGAGGATTTTCTCAGAGGTTATCTGGGATTTGGGGAAAAACAGAGGATTACCTTTTTCTTCACAAAAATTGAAAGAATAGGGTGCTGTTAAAATTGTTTTTAAAGAATTTGTGATTTCCTTTGTATTGTTGTATATTTCTGGAAGTTCTCTGGTTGAGATTTTGGCATATTTGGGAATTTGTGTTCAGGAAAGGCTTTGGAAGCTACAAGCAAAGCTATTCTTCACCAGACAGATTTCTGAAGCTAAGGAAAATAGGTATTTCCCTTGTGTTTTTAATTTGTTTGTTTTTTGAAAAGAATGTCTGTGAAAAGAAATTTCATTTAATTAAAATCCCTGTACTTCTCAGGAAAAATTGTTTACTGTATTTTTTTGAAAGGATTTGTTGGTTCTTGAAAACTTCTTTCTCTGTAGAAAATATTTGAGTTAAATTTTGTGAAGTGAAAGCATTTAAAAAGGGAAAATGAATTTGAAACCTCTGGGGGTAAATTAAAATTTGATTGGAAATGCTGTGCGTATTTTCCTTGAAACCCTGTTGAAATTTTACAATTTCCCCATAAGAAAACCCTATAGAATTTTCTCAATTTCCTTATAAGAAAAAAAAATCCCTGTTGAAATTTGTATATATATGTATTACATATATATATATATATTACATATATATATATATATATTACATATATATATATATATATTACATATATATATATATTACATATATATATATATTACATATATATATATATTTTCATATACAAATTGGACTATGAAACTTTATTGATTTATTTCTTTTTATTTGGGTAATTTTCGAATTTTCCGTACAGGCGAGATCAGGGTTTTGAAAATTAAAAAAAAAAGGATTAAATCTATCATTGAAATCCGTGTTGGTTATGTTTTTATTTTTAAAAAATTTTAAATTAAAAAAAAGAAATTAAGTTCTGGGCGGGGCTACCCACGGCCGACCCTGCAGGGGGACAACAATGAGGGCCGAGCCCAGCACCGCCCTTATGGGCAGCGCTCGGCTTAGCTGCCACCGTCGAGCCCTGTGGGGAAGGCTGCAGAGACAGCCCCACCCATTGCGGCCGTGGCAGTGACGCCGCGACAGTGATGTGGGCTTCGAATACAGTCTTGCACTGTATAAAGTCTTTTGTATATTTTATTTAAACCCTCTGTAAATTAAATCAAACATGAATTCGAATATGTATTAATTCGAATATGATTTCAATTTAGGGTTAGTATTATTTAATTATACTTTTATATATATATACACACACATATGTATATGTATATATATGTATATATATAAATATATATATGTATTATATATATTAATTTAAACAAATTTTTAAATTCATATTTATTTTATAATGAAATAAGAATTTTCTTTGAGTATAAATACATGTTAAGAATGACATCAACTAGATTTATAATAGTAAGATTGGAAAATGAAATTTGATAGATATTGATAAGTGATATTGTGAAAGTTTTAATTAGATTATTTGATAATGAATTTTAATCAAGTTGACTTGTTTTCATGCAAATTTTATTTGTTTGACTGGATTTAGTAAATCCTAATGTAGATTCTTATTGTTTCAATTTGCTTTAAATCGTGTTTCTTTTATTGGGAAAATTGGGGAAATGTTTTAGGTGAACAAGTCTTCCAGATTAGTATGTATAGTAAGGGTGTTGTTATTGTTGAAAACACAATTCTTGAGTTGACTAGGGTAGTGCACATGTTATAGTATGGTGTTTTGACACCTGGATTTTAGAACAAAGAATTAATGACCGTTGTGTGTCGTTTGGTATTATATGTTGTATTCTGGTGCACTTTGTTTACCTTAGTCAAGGAAACTTATATTCCTTTGTTATGTTTAGGGGAGTGGCTCTGTGTGAGGGCCGACACACAAAGTGGTGTCAGGGTAACTTACAAAGAGTTAGTAAGTCAGTGATAACTAATCAACACAGTAGTTAGATTAAAATATTTAATAAGATTATTATGCCTCACTTATAGACTCTAGAGCTAGTTCAGTCTTGAGTATAAGTTGAGAAGGCCTGGAATGGCAAATCGATATCTTGTTACTTTAAAAGATATTCGATTCCTCAATAGTTTGCAAATGGGGCCGGGTTTCGTAAGAGGTTACCAGGGTAACCCAAGTTGGGGGCCGAAACCTAGGAAGAAACACCAGGGTAACCTTTGCAACATTGTGATGACACTCCACCTAAAATAACAGATTACCTTGTGAGCTCAGTATATTTGATTGTCCTAAATCTGGAAGCAATGTAACCATCAGTTAGTTATGTACTTGTGTCTTGGGTGAATAGGTTATGTCTAGGTAACCTTATTACTATCTCCTAGAATGGGGGTGGACCTACGGGTACCACATGGTTGGGTGGAACATGCACCTTACTTCGTTGGGTCCCCAGTTTATGATTATGGCAACGAGAGCTACATGGATGGAGAGCTCGTATTTGGATATATATGTACTTTCTTTATTGTATCATTGGAAATCTTGTATTTGAAACATCCCTCAATTGTTTATGAGGTGAACATTTGTAAAATGTAATTGTAACTATTATTGATCTACCTCATCAGATGAATGAGTATTGTAATATTATTTCAAATGCAATGTAAGAATCATATTTGTACTTTATATTTCCATGAATGGAATTCAAATGTTGTGCAATGTTTACTTTTAAGATTATGTTAATAAATATATGCAATGCTAAATACTAATGTCGTCTATGGAATCTCAAGTAGTGTGACGTTGCGTAACTTAGAGAATGTATGCAACTAATTAAGTTAATATTATTACTTTAAAAAAAAATATTTTAGTTTTATAGTCAATTGCAACATTCCTTAGGTTATAAGACGGGGCATTACAAATTGGTATCAGAGCAAAGGTTTCTAACACTGGACGCTCTGGGTAATCGTGAGCCCATTAGGTTGACCTAGTATGTAGTGTCGCTATTTGTTAGCCTTGGTTGATTAGTATCTGAGACTCGTTATTGTTTATGTGTAGGATCATGCCTAGACGACATGGTAGAGGTTGTGGTAGAGGACGAGGTGGAGGCTGAGGGCTAATCCCTCAGGTTACTCCCCCTCTAAGCCCTCATCAGAGTGATCAGGAAGAGCAGTTGGATCAGAGGAATGAGGGACATAATCTTGAACAGTCAGGAGTAGAGGGTTCACAGATATGCCCTTTATTAGAGGAGGTCCTAGCTCGACTTGGACCTAGACAGGAAGTTAAGCATGAGGTAGTTAGAGAGCGTGATAGATCTCCAAGGAGAGTAGATGATACAATGCATTAGGATGCTATTACATTAGGACATATGCAGGATTTATTGAGGGCACACCCTCCTACTTTTGATGGTACAGGAGGTGGCTTAGAGGTAGAGACCTAGCTATTGGACTTGGGTAGATGTTTCGCCATGCACCCATATGGTAGCAATACCCGATCGAGATACGCTATCATGCATCTGAGAGGATTCGCCTCTACTTGGTGGCACCTGGAGGAGCAGAAGCTCCACTTAGATATTGGGTCAGTGTCTTGGGAGATGTTCCTGGAGAGGTATAGAGCATGATTCCTATTGGAACACTAGAGGCAATGACGGGCTGACGAGTTCCATGATTTACAATAGTTGGCTCTATCTGTTGAGCAATATGAACGTAGATTCTATGAACTCAAGCAGTATGCAGGTATTGGCGATGATGAGTCTATGTTGGTTCAGCACTTCATCAGAGGTTTAAACGCCTGCATTAGTGGTGGAGTCAGAGTCTTTGAGCCAAAGACTATGGAAGTTGCTGTGGAGAAGGCTCGCATAGTGAAAGAGAATCTTGTTATGGCATTAGGTGGTCACACAGGAGTACAGATTGGCAGTGCTCCTGCAGCACGTTTTAGTCCACAGGGTGGACAGGCGTAGACAGGGGGTTCCTCTAGGAACCAACAGACACCCTCTAAGGGTGGGTAGCAGCAGCAACAACATACACCTCAAAAGAATAATAATCCACAACCACAACAAGGTAATAGCCCGCAGACAGGAAAGAACTGCAACTGGTGGCGCAACAAGCGCAATAGACATGATCAGCCTGCTCAGAGTGCTCAGTCTATTATTAGTAGAGGTAGTTTCTAGCAATCCAATGCACCTTCGGGTGGCAGAGGATACGATAGAGGCACTGGTTGTTACTTGTGTGGTCAGCAGGGACACATAGCTAGGCAGTGTCCGATGAGAGGTTCTTCAGGTTTTGGGCCTTGACCTACAGTTTCAGAGCCTACAATGGGTGATGCAGGATGATCACATATAGTTTATGCTACGGTTAATGACCGCCAAGCCGATCACCAGAACACAGTGGTCGAGACTTTAGTTAAGTTACATGGTGTTAGTGTTTCCATTCTTTTTGATTTCAGAGCTACTGACTCCTTTATTTCACCGACCATCATTGAGCGATGTGGTCTTGTGGCGGTAAAGCAAGGCGGTAAGTGGTAGGTAGAATTCACCTCTGGGGTGAAGGTAGCAGTAGAGAACCTTGTACATAATTGTGAACTTAGAATTGGTACGTTAACTACCTTAGTAGTTCTATATATTACACCTTTAGGATCATATGACATAGTTTTAGGTATGGATTGGTTAGCATCTCATCATGCTGTGATTGACTGTCGACTTAAGACAGTTAGTTGCATTAATGATTTAGGTGCGAAAGTGGAAATTACATGTGTTCAAAGACCTATCTCTTTACAGATGATATCTCCTATGCAATTAAAGAGATGTCTTCGTCAGGGTTGTCAACTGTTTGCAACAACAGTTACTGATTTGGAAGAAGGTGAGAGTCAAGAGATATCTCTTGATGATCATCCTATTCTTAGGGAATTCGCTGACGTGTTCCCTGATGATATACCTGGAATGCCACCGAAGAGGGATATTGATTTTAGAGTTGACCTAGTTCCTGGAGTAGAGCCTATATCTCAAGCTCCATATAGAATGATGACTCAGGAGTTAGAGGAACTTCGTATCCAGTTAGAGGAACTATTAGAAAAGGGTTTTATTTGTCCAAGTGTTTCTCCATGGGGAGCACCTATTATCTTCGTAAAGAAGAAGGATGGATCACTTAGACTGTGCATTGACTATCGTCAATTGAACAAGGTTATGATTAAGAATCGTTATCCATTGCCTAGAATCGATGATCTTTTTGATCAGATCAAGGGAGCTAATATGTTCTCTAAAATTGATTTGAAATCTGGTTACCATCAATTGCGAATTTCTGAAGCAGACATTCATAAAACTACTTTCCGAACTCGATATGGGCATTACGAATTCACAGTAGTATCGTTTTGGTTAACGAACGCACCATCAATATTTATGAGTTTAATGAATGGTGTTTTTCATACATACCTTGATCGCTTTGTCCTTGTATTTCTCAATGATATTTTGATCTATTCGAGAAATATGAAGGAACATGAAGAACACTTGAGACAGGTATTGCAATGTTTAAGGGAAAATCAATTGTATGTGAACCTGAAGAAGTTGAATTCTTTCAAACTGAGGTAAAATACCTTGGACATGTGATTTCGGGAAAAGGTATTGCTGTGGATCCTTCAAAGATTCAAGCTATTGTAGATTGGCCCATGCCTAGTAATGTAGGTGAAGTGTGTAGTTTTATGGGTCTAGCTGGTTATTATAGGCGATTTGTTGAGGGATTTTCTAAAATTGGTCATCCTATTACTTCTCTTCGGAGAAAAGGGAAGAAGTTTGTTTGGACAGAGTAGTGTCAGTTGGCTTTTCAGACACTTAAAGAGAATTTGACTAATGTGCCTATATTGATTTTTCCTGATCCTACTAAGGATTTTGTAGTTTGCACTGATGCATCTTTAGAGGGTTTGGGAGCAGTTCTGATGCAAGATGGGCATGTGAATGCTTATGAGTCTCGCAAACTCAAGGATCACAAATTAAACTATCCCACTCATGATTTGGAACTTGCTGCAGTAGTGCATGCATTAGTTTGATGGAGGCATTTCTTATTGGGTCACCGTTTCGAACTTCATACTGATCACCGTAGTCTACAATACATTTTCACGCAACCTAACTTGAATGCTAGACAGAGATGGTGGATGGAGTTCTTATGTGAGTACAATTTTGAAGTGAGACATGTTCAAGGAAAAGAGAATGTAGTGGCTGACGCTTTTAGTTGTCGTTGAGATGAGATCTCTGCTACTACTCTTGAAGTAGATTTGAGAGGTCAAATTTTAGTAGCACTTCCTATTGATAGATTGTATTAGGAAGTAAAGTCGGAGATTGAATCTGGTAGACCTTTAGAAGGTCGGTTTGCAGGGTATGCCCTTGAACCAGATGGTATATTATGGCATCTAGGTCGTATTTATGTACCACATTTTGAGGGTCTTCGTACATTAATTATGACTGAAGCACATCGAGCTCCGTACTCAGCTCATCCAGGTGTTAAGAAAATGCATGTGGATCTTCAGCAATTGTATTTTTGGCCTAGTATGAAACGTGATATTGCTGACTATGTATCGAGATGTCTTGAATGCCAGTGAGTCAAAGCTGAGCATCAACATCCCGCTAGTTTATTGCAGCCACATCTCATTCCTGAATGGAAATGGGATATTATATCTATTGATTTTATTGTTGGGTTACCTACATCATCACGTTGACATGATGCCATTATGGTAACTATTGATTGATTGACTAAGGTAGCTCATTTTTCACCAGTACGATCATCTTACAATGCTTCATCCATAGCTAGGATATTCATGGAGGACATAGTTAGATTGCATGGGATTCCTCGTAGGATTATTTATGATAGAGATCACGTATTTATATCAGCCCTATGGACATCATTGCAACATGCTCTAGGTACACAGTTGAACTTTAGTTCAGCATATCATCCTTAAACAGATGGACAAACGGAGAGAGTTAATCAAATATTAGAGGATATGCTTAGAATGTACGTAATGGGACAACAATCACATTGGGAGGATTATGTGTACTTAGTAGAATTTTCTTACAATAACGGATATCAAAGTTCCATAGGTATGCCACCATTTCAGGCATTATACGATCATCCTTGTCGAACTCCATTGAGTTGGGATCGACTTGAGGATAGAGTATTACTTGGTCCCGAGATGCTTTGAGACATGGAGAAATAGGTTGACCATATTAGAGAACATTTGATAGCAGCACAAGATAGGCAAAAGAAGTATGCCGATGCACATAGAATTGATCGACAGTTTACTGTTGGTGATAGAGTGTTTCTTCGAGTGCGACCGCGAAAGAGTCCAATCTGTTATGGAAAAGGCTCTAAGCTTGCACCTCGTTTCGTTGGGCCATTTGAGATCCTAGAGAGGATTGGTCCTGTGGCGTATTGACTAGCCTTACCACCCAGTTTGTCACGTATTCATGATGTTTTCCATGTATCAGCTCTTAGACCATATCATCCCGACATGTGTTACAGGTAGAGGACAGGCAGGTGGCTTTGGAACCCGTGGCCATTCTACAGTGCCGGACGCTCGGTCTCAGGGGTCGAGACGTTGATCAGGTGAGGGTCCAATGGGATCCTAGCCATGAGGCTTCTACTACTTGGGAGGATGCGACACGCATGAGGGAACTTTATCCCTATCTGTTCGCAGGCTTTCAGGAGCAAGCTTGATCCTAGGGGGGGAGGATGTAGTACCCCTCCATTTTTCTTATGTTTTCTATTTGCATGTTTTCACACTGTTAGAATTTGGTACTTTGGTTTGGATATTTTGATCACTGATTTTGAGCAACAGTGGATTCACTTTGTGATATGATGATACATTGTATGGTGATAATTGATTTCTGACATGCTTTGTGATAACGTAGATATTTTCTTCAGATGTTATTGCTATATATATGTTTCTGATGGACTAACTATTATTTAATTTGTCAACCTGATGTGACGTGTATTGGTGTGGAGAACAAGTTACATCACTCGCTTATGAGTGCCCTGTGATTTCTGTGATTTTCTCTGCACGGTGTGCTTGTACAATGGATTATATATATGCATGTTATTTGTTTGGTTGTAGGATTGCAGGTACATGACATCGACTCCACCTAGTTACGGTCTGAGCATGTCAAGACTCAACGGAAATGTTGATTGGGAGGTAGTAACATGGTTTATCCTGGTCTAGTCTTAAACCCAGTCACAGAACATCATCAGTTTTAGTTTGGAGTCTTTGGTTGTCTTGTTTGTCCCTGGTTGGATTAATTGTTTTGAAAGGAAAATTTTGTAATTTTATGATAGTTTATTATACTTTAATTTACTGTTGATCTAAATTAATTTTAAATGTTAAAAACAAGTTTTACATTTTATTTAATTAATTAATTAGTTTGCTTGGTTAAGTAATTTGATCATTGCGATTAAATTATTTAATTAAATAGATTAATTAATTAAATTAAAGTTACCTTTACTGTGTGAATAGGTTTAAATTTGAAATTAATCATTATGTGGGAAATGGCATTTTTAATTGTTAAATAAATTTGTATTTTGAAAATTGAAAATTGAAAATCTTTTAAAAAGGCATTTAAATTTTGATAAGGAAGAAATGAATGATTGCCATGCGGTTGTTGAAAGATATTTGTTTCTTCTCGACATGTGTGCGAGTTGAATTAATTACCTTTTTGGGTGGAGGATTTTCTCGGAGGTTATCTGGGATTTGGGGAAAAATAGAGGATTACCTTTTTCTTCACAGAAATTGAAAGAATAGGGTGCTGTTAAAATTGTTTTTAAAGAATTTGTGATTTCCTTTGTATTTTTGTATATTTCTGGAAGTTCTCTGGTTGAGATTTTGGCATATTTGGGAATTTGTGTTTGAGAAAGGCTTTGGAAGCTACAGGAAAAGCTATTATTCACCAGACAAATTTTTGAAGCTAAGGAAAATAGGTATTTCCCTTGTGTTTTTAATTTGTTTGTTTTTTGAAAAGAATGTCTGTGAAAAGAAATTTCATTTAATTAAAATCCCTGTACTTCTCGGGAAAAATTGTTTACTGTATTTTTTTGAAAGGATTTGTTGGTTCTTGAAAACTTCTTTCTCTGTAGAAAATATTTGAGTTAAATTTTGTGAAGTGAAAGCATTTAAAAGGGGAAATTGAATTTGAAATCTCTAGGGGTAAATTAAAATTTGATTGGAAATGCTGTGCGTATTTTCCTTGAAACCCTGTTGAAATTTTACAATTTCCCCATAAGAAAACCCTGTAGAATTTTCTCAATTTCCCTATAAGAAAAAAAATCCTTGTTGAAATTTGTATATATATATATATTACATATATATATATATATATATATATTTTCATATACAAATTGGATCATGAAACTTTATTGATTTATTTCTTTTTATTTGGGTAGTTTTCGAATTCGCCGTACAGGCGAGATCAGGGTTTTGAAAATTAAAAAAATGGATTAAATCTGTCATTGAAATTCGTGTTGGTTATGTTTTTATTTTAAAAAAAATTAAATTAAAAAAAAGAAATTAAGTTCTGGGCGGGGCTACCCACAGCCGACCCTGCAGGGGGACGACAGTGAGGGCTGAGCCTAGCGCCGCCCTCACGGGCATCGCTCGGCTCAGCCGCCACCGTCGAGCCCTGTGGGGAGGGCTGTGGAGGCAGCCCCACCCACTGCAGCCGTGGCAGTGATGTCGTGATAGTGTTGTGGGCTTCGAATACAGTCTTGCATTGTATAAAGTCTTTTGTATATTTTATTTAAACCCTCTGTAAATTAAATCAAACATGAATTTTAATATGTATTAATTCGAATATGATTTCGATTTAGGGTTAGTATTATTTAATAATACTTATATATATATATACACACACACATATGTATATGTATATATATGTATATATATATAAATATATATATATATATATATATATATATATGTATATATATGTATTATATATATTAATTTAAACAAATTTTTAAATTCATATTTATTTTATAATGAAATAAGAATTTTCTTTGAGTATAAATACATGTTAAGAATGACATCGGCTAGATTTATAACAGTAAGATTGGAAAATGAAATTTGATAGATATTGATAAGTGATATTGTGAAAGTTTTAATTAGATTATTTGATAATGAATTTTAATCAAGTTGACTTGTTTTCATGCAAATTTTATTTGTTTGACTGGATTTAGTAAATCCTAATGTAGATTCTTATTGTTTCAATTTGCTTTAAATCGTGTTTCTTTTATTGGGAAAATTGGGGAAATGTTTTAGGTGAACAAGTCTTCCAGATTAGTATGTATAGTAAGGGTGTTGTTATTGCTGAAAACACAATTCTTGAGTTGACTAGGGTAGTGCACATGTTATAGTATGGTGTTTTGACACTTGAATTTTAGAACAAAGAATTAATGACCGTTGTGTGTCGTTTGGTATTATATGTTGTATTCTGGTGCACTTTGTTTACCTTAGTCAGGGAAACTTAGATTCCTTTGTTATGTTTAGGGGAGTGGCTCTGTGTGAGGGCCAGCACACAAAGTGGTGTCAGGGTAACTTACAAAGAGTTAGTAATTCAATGATAACTAATCAACACAGTAGTTAGATTAAAATATTTAATAAGATTATTATGCCTCGCTTATAGACTCTAGAGCTAGTTCAGTCTTGAGTATAAGTTGAGAAGGCCTGGAATGGAAAATCAATATCTTGTTACTTTAAAAGATATTCGATTCCGCAATAGTTTGCAAATGGGGCCGGGTTTCGTAAGAGGTTACTAGGGTAACCCAAGCTGGGGGCCAGAACCTAGGAAGAAACACCAGGGTAACCTTTGCAACATTGTGATGACACTCCACCTAAAATAACAGATTACCTTGTGAGCTCAGTATATTTGATTGTCCTAAGTGTGGAAGCAATGTAACCATCAGTTAGTTATGTACTTGTGTCTTGGGTGAATAGGTTATGTCTAGGTAACCTTATTACTATCTCCTAGCATGTTGGGTGGACCTACGGGTACCACATGGTTGGGTGGAATGTGCACCTTACTCTGTTGGGTCCCCAGTTTATGATTATGGCAACAAGAGCTACATGGATGGAGAGCTCGTACTTGGATATATATGTACTTTCTTTATTGTATCATTGGAAATCTTGTATTTGAAACATCCCTCAATTGTTTATGAGGTGAACATTTGTAAAATGTAATTGTAACTATTATTGATCTACCTCATCAGATGAATGAGTATTGTAATATTATTTCAAATGCAATGTAAGAATCATATTTGTACTTTATATTTTCATGAATGGAATTCAAATGTTGTGCAATGTTTACTTTTAAGATTATGTTAATAAATATATGCAATGCTAAATACTAAAGTTGTCTATGGAATCTCAATTAGTGTGACGTAGCTTAACTTAGAGAATGTATGCAACTAATTAAGTTAATATTATTACTTTAAAAAAAAATATTTCAGTTTTATAGTCAATTGCAACATTCCTTAGGTTATAAGACGGGGCATTACATGATAAGTGTACTTAGGACCCCTTTATTCTTAGATTTGGTGGAGAGAATATAACCATAATTATATATAATTTTATATAATAATTTTAGCCATGTGTGAGGTGGAAAATAGGTGTAAATATTACTGGTAGATGGTCAACGCTCCCCTTGGGATTCACAACATGGACTAACTACCTCTCGTGGATCTGTTAACTTTGGTAGTTGTATCGGGCATCAACAAGTCAATCTTTTGGTGCAACGACAACTTTGGGGCCAACAATTGTTATCAAAGCCAAAGGTTCCGGGTTTGAATCCCATTGGATAACGCTAAGGGGTATTTTGTTAGCAGATGGTCAGCACTCCCCTAAGGATTTATGACATTGAGTAACCACCTCCCATGGATTTGTTAAAATGTATCGAGCATTAATAGGTCGATCTTTTGGTGCAACGAAAAATATGGGGCCAACAAATACTATTAAAATTGTTTATTTATTTGGGATGGAAAATGGATTAATTAAATAATAAGATTATTTAACTAGGTAGGAGGCATTAGGTGACTAAGTGATGTAATTATTTGGATGATTGGAGAAAGGGTGTGCAAGGAAATATTTAGGTGTCTACATAACCATTGACACAAATATAATGAATGCATTTATTATATTTAATAATTCTCATTTCCATGTGAATTGATATGCTTATTTATTTAATAGTTTCTATCATTTATTATGTTTTAATTTAAACTATACACTTTTGTTTCTTTTTAAGTCAAGTATATGGGGTTACTAGTAGCTTGGATCATTATTTCTAGGTCATGTATATTTGATATTTCTTATTGGATGCACATTTTACTTCAAAGAAATCACTTGAGGAACATAGAGTTGAAATTAAATGCATTCATGGTGGATGATGCAATGTATTGAGATTACATTCATCAAGTGTTTCATCAATATTTAACCATTAAATTGTTGTTAATACGTAAGCCAAATTGGGGAGAAACATAATGGTAAAAATTTTATACCTTTTTTCCCATGGAATTTGAGAAACAACTTGATCTTGATTTTTTATTTTCATATAAGCTTATTCCTAGAGTCTAAACCTAGTCCTCATTTTATCCATTCTTATCTAAATCAAATCCATAATGGTAGA
Source organism: Sequoia sempervirens (assembly GCA_007258455.2). NCBI lineage: Eukaryota > Viridiplantae > Streptophyta > Pinopsida > Cupressales > Cupressaceae > Sequoia > Sequoia sempervirens. The sequence continues at coordinate 562,497,820 of VDFB02281492.1, forward strand.
ATAGGTCAAGATTACTTCTACACTCATAAAAGTAATCCCATTCTCAAAAGTAAAATTTTAATTTTGAGCCAGGTGTTTTCCTTCCAATGGACCATTATGAGCCACCTTGAAGCATGTAATAGTTGAGTTGCACATTAGTGTGCTTATTTTAATGGCAACCCCTAATTCATTTAGAACATATATCAAACACATGAATCAAACACTTTCTAGCACACATCATAAAACCAAAAATAATCATCTAATGATATTAGCACTATAGTAGAATTAATGGGAACACACACATAACTACTTTTTTTCCCTTGGTTTTGTTCAAAAGTTGTTGAATTGGTATCTCTTACTTTGTTTGACATAAGGGAATAATTTTCCTTACCACATAAAAACATTAGAAATATTATGAGGTAAGATAAAAGTGAAATTTAAAACATTAGAAAATGCCAAATCCATACTTGAAGAGATCAAATTCATGAATTTGGTTTAGATCCAAACTTGCACGATTGATTGCATAGTTACAAAAATGTTATTAACAAAATAACATAAATTTTACTAATTATGATTCATTCATTCGATTAATCCTAATTTTTGTAACAATTGCAATTTACCTAAGAACACTTGATATAATTATATTGTACATCAAACTTAAAACCAAATACTTACATTTATTTATATAAATTTCATACAAATAATTATAACATATTTTACATTTGCAACTCTCATTATTATAATACTTAAAATTAATAAATATGTTTGCACCTTTGAATATATTTTAACTCTTCTTATAAGTGTTTTTTTCATTATTCATAAAAAAATTATATAAATATTTCAAAATTTATTATGAACATAAAATCTTCAAAAATGGTGTCTATGTATTTCAACTCGATACAATAGCTATCTATTATTTTAGTAGTAAAGATTTCATGGTTTGGATTGTGAATCACCCATAATCACACATTGAGCTTTCTGATTCCATATTCTTTTAGAAAAATAAATGTATGTTTGGAATTAAGTCCTACCCAAAGAAAATTAACATTAGTTTTTCCAAACCTATACTCTTAAAGATAAGATTGATAATTTGTTAGGAACAAGGTGTCTCGAAATTTGATAATTCCTAGCATTGATTATTTATTTAATATTTATTTATTTTATCATTTAATTAATTATGTACAACCAATGATGTCACTATGTGAGAGTTGAATCAAAGAGGTGTTAGAATTGCATGTAAAGTGACATGATTGACATGTGGGACCCATTTGTTGAAGTTAACCCAAGTCATTGAGGGAGTTGAAAATGGAAAATTGCTATGATAGATGCGATTTTTGCATGTGCATGTTGCATGCAAGGAGGTGTTATAAAAAAAGTGTTAATATTAGAGTTTTCATAATGAGATTATTTGTAAGTAATGTTATGCTACTAAAATTATTCTAGAATTCAACACTTGTGTAATTTTGGAAGAAACTTGCTTTGTAAGTTTATATAACTAGATTGCTTAATGTAATGCATTGAGTAGGCCTTTAGAATGTGGGGTTTTTCTCCCAAAAGGGTTTCCCCCACATACATCCTATGTTGTGTGCATATATCTATGGTAATTTTATTTTATATGTCCTTTAATATGCATCTTATTTATAGTAATTGTTTAAGGGTTTAAAAATTTACACTCTCTCTCCTCATTAGATTGGTATAGGAAGTATTTTCACATACCTATATTCCTTTTAGTTGGTATAAAAGCCTGGCCAATTTTAGTTCAACTACGAGGTAGATGGTTTTTTGTATTGATATCTTTGAGTGGGAGCTTGTTGCAGATAATTTTGTGACCTTGTTGCAAGAAGGAGATGGCTAGCACATCTAGAAAAATAGAGATTGAAATTTTTAATAGGGAAAACTTTGAGTTGTGGAAGCTCAAGATGGAAGACATGCTAGTAAAACAAGATCTGTGAATTGATGCATCTAGAAAGATACAATTGGGCATGGAACAAGAAGATTTAGATTTGATGTATTGTAAGGATAAGAGTTTGATACGAATCTATTTGGATGACTTTATACTTCTAAATGTCCATAGTGAGAAGACTACTACAAATATTTAGAATAAAACTACTCAAATTCATCTAGTTAAATACCTAGTAAAATAAATTGTTGTGAAATAAAATGTATTCTCTCAGGATGGAAGGAGGATCTATCATATATCATATAAATGCATTAAACTTGCTTGTTTCCTAGTTGAAATCTGTTGGAGTGATTATGAAGGATGAGGATCATTGCATGAATTTGTTGTGATCATTACCAAACTCATGGGACCACCTTGTCATGGACATTAGGAGTACTACTACCACCTTTAAGATGGATGAAGTGGTTGCATCATTTCCATCTAAAGAGATGCAAAGAAAATATTTAAAATGTCTAAGGATTCCCTTGTTGTTTATTATAGATCAAAGGATAAAGACAATAAAGCGAGACAATTTTGGATCTAAATATCATGGGAGATCTAAGTCTCTCAGAAATTCCAATGCAAAGTGTTGGAGTTGTATAAAAAATGGCCATTTCCATAAAGAGTGCAAGGAAGAGGAGAAAAAGAAAAAGAACTCCAATTTTGACGTTGATAAATCCTCTCAAGATGATGTAGATAGCTTTGTTGATATATTGGCAACACATGTAACATGTTATGTGTGGTTGATTGAATCCAATTCTTCTTTCCACATGACCTCACATCAAGGTTAGTTTTCAAATTATGAAGAATATGATGGTAGGAAAATGTACCTGTGTAAAGACTCTCACATGAAAAATTATTGGCCATGGAGGATACAATATCCAATTCCAAAATGGAAGAGAGAAGGGAATCAATGGTGTCTTGGATATCCTTGGTTTGGCATAAAACGTACTATTTGTAAGTAAATTGGATGATGTGGGTGTGTAGGTTATTTTCTCAAATGGAGGATGCAAGGTGATGAGAGGAGATACAATGCTTTCTAAGGGTGTTTATGTAGACACTCTATTTCAGATGGATGTGTGCACTATTTAGTGCAATATTTATTTTGATAAGTCAAAGAAAAGAGCTTCAAACTATTCATCCTCACCATTGGAACCAACAACAAAGAAGAGTGTTGTATCTACTTCCAATGGGTATTCTTTTTGGGTACCTAAGGGTGCTCATGCTTTGGAACCAAAGACTTGTCCATATTGGTGAAAAGGGTCTTAGATCCCTAAAAATTAAATGCTTCATTAAGGGATTGTTGATTTTAATCTTGAGTTTGATTTGTATGAACATTATGTTTATTAAAAATGTAACTGCATGTTCAATTTTATTCTAGTTCTCACAAGTCTTTTGGGGTGTTAGATTTAATTCAATTCGATGCATTTGGTCTCATGAATTTTTCTTTAATTTCTAAGTTTGTATATTTTTTACCTTTTATAAATGACTATAGTATAAGGGCATGAATCTATTTCCTCATAAGTAAATCTAAATTCTTTATTTAGTTTAAGAATTTTAAGGCCTTTGTTAAAAAATAAACTGGTAAAATATTTTTTGATGACTGATAATGGTGGTGAGTTTCGTTTTATAATTTTTAATAGGTTATGTAAAGAACATGGGATTGAGAGGCATAAGATAAATCCGTATACCCCTTAGAAATATGGAGTTTCAAAGAGGATGAATAATATTTTTATGGAGAGAACTAGGAGTATGTTGAGTGGATCTCACCTTGAAATTTCTTTGGGATAAAGTTGTTGTCACTACCTGTAATTCGGTTACCAAATCTCTGATGTATGAACATCTAGTGGTGTAGGGGAAATCTTGCATCATGCAAAAAAAATGTTTTTCTTTATTTTCTTTAGTTTTTGGAGTCCATGATGACACTTAAGGGTGTAAGATAGTCAAAAATAAAAAAAGGTAAAAAATGGTCACTTACTATTTTTAGTAAGTCAGCCTAAACAAGCTTATATGGACCTAAAAATTTACCCCAAGGAGTGGAATTGAAAAATGTATCTAATGGGAAAATAATCATCTCAATATCCTATACCATTTGGGAGATATTATATTTTTCATCTAGAGAAATTTCTCCAATATAGCTTCAAGTTCAAATTTAAAACCCTTAGAATCCTTGAAAAAGCTCAAAAAATGATTGAAATGATCTTTAGATCATTTCAGCATTATAGATCTCTTTGAGAGCTTTCCAACGATATATTATAATAGAAAATCAGACACCCGAGTCAAAAGTTATGGTTCTAAGAAGCTGTTCCACTAAAAAGTGAATTTCAATAAAATATCTTCATGGGTGAGAAATCAAATGGATGGACTTTTGGAGCCAAAGAAAAAGGGAAAGTTGCACCTTCCAAAATATTCTAAGGCATTTACCTGTGTCAAATAAGGGTTGAGTGGAGGTTACAAGAGGTGGCTCCATTAGTGTAGATTGTGGTTCTGAATAATAGTTTTTTCTTATAGAGTTGATTGTTTAGTTGTAGTGAATCAAGCCCATGTGGTTGTAGCATTGTAACTTCTAAACTTGTACTTCATTTTCTAAAAGTAATCAAAATTGGGTTGTTTCTTGTTCTATATTTTTTGTTATTATGTTTTCGGTGGGTGTTGGGTGGGGTAGCCTCCTCATCAAGTGGTATTAGAGAAGGTTTCCTTGAGCATGTAAATAGATCGTTGAATGTGAGGTAGTTCACACCAGGACTTGTGGTTGTCAGTTTCTGAAAAGAGTGACCAAAATGCCTCCACGAAGAAACCGTGGTGGTAGAATAAATATTGTTGTACCGGGATAGGGTTTTATATCCCTACAAAGACAAGTTCAAGCACTACAAGAGGAGATGAAAGTGAAGATGAAGCCAAAGAAGAATACTAGTTTGAAGAAGAACAAGATGCAGTAGATATTGAGCAAGTTAGATTATTTAAGGCCATCTATAGGATTGGAAAAGGGCCAAAGATTGATGTTTCTACATTTTGTAGAAATCTTAACCCAAAAGAGTTGATTGATTGGATCAATAATATGGAGTACTTTGAGTATGAGGAGGTCAAAGATCTCGAGAAGGTCAAATTTGTGAATACTAAGCTAAAAGGTCATGCCAATATTTGGTGGAAAGAGGTATAGTTAGAAATAAATAAGAGGGAAAGAAAAAATAATAAGATGGGATTAGATGGTGAAAATGCTAAAGAGATAGTTCATTCTTGTTGATTATGAATTAGAGTTGTTGAAAAGGATGCAAGATTTAAAGCAGGTTGGTAGGTCTATCAAAGAGTATAGAAAAGAGTTTTATAGGATCATAATTAGAATAAGCCATTTTGAGGCTAGCAAGGAGAAGGAAGCTTGTTATATAAATGGGTTGAAGCCAAGCATTCAAGAGGAGGTAAGTTTGGTTAGGATGGCTACTATTAAAGATTCTTATCAGTTTTCCCTAAAGGTAGAAGAGAAGTGTCATGCCCCTGAAATTACAAAATGAAACTATACAAACAAAAAACAAATGAATAGAAATATGAATACCAATATATATATATATTAACAATTTAGGGTAAGTGCATGGATCTATGACACAATTTTGATGCCAAATTGGAAAAAACAAAAAAAAATGCCAAAAGAGATTTGGCACACACCAAATTTGGTGTGCGCCAAATGCAAAAAGTGAATTTAAACCCAAAATTGCTTTCTAAACCTCATTTTCTGTTCAACCCATGGCTTGTCTTGAAGGTTTTCAGCTTTACAACTCATGCTCGCCAATTCTCTTCCATTTTTTGCACTCTTAGCTTGTAATTCTTCATGAGGATTTTTCCAACACGTTAAAGAGGTCGAAGATTGCGAAGAGGTATGTATTTTTATTGTTTTTATTTCAAATTTGATTTAGAATATAGATTGAAATAGATTTTTTTAATAAAAAATTGTTCTAATTCTCAAGGAATGAATCTCCACCTCCAAACATTGAGAATTCACAATCACCCCCTCACAAAGAGCCTCTTATACAAGAACAACTTGAAACCCCTCCATTAGTTCATAGGCATCCTCAAGGAACACAAGAAAATATCCTATATCAAATTGAAAATAATAAAAGACATTGAACAATTAATTGGAAGATTAACTGAGCATGTTGAAACCCAACCCACCCTTATAGGAGAGTGATTGCTGAATCATTGAAGTCAATTGTATCTCATGTAGGAGAAATGAGAAAGAAAATAAAATTTTGGTCAAATAAGAGGCATGAGTTGAGATAATTTTATGCTAGTGGTTTGTCATATGCAGATGTGAAAAAACAAAAAAATAGCAAAGCCGACTTGTGTGCCCTATTTACAGACCCGAGAACCAACACAGCTTTGTCTCATGCATGCAGGAGGTTCCCCATCAATTGGTGCCACCATGAATTAATTAAAAATAATTCTTGGGAGTGGTGGTGGATGGTATTTGATCAACCTCCATGCAATAACCATGAGGTACCACAATACTTTTTGAGGAGACTCTATTGTGAGTTTGTCCTCAATAAGATGCCAAATTATTTTGACATCTTAGACTTTTAGGGTAGAGGTGGGGGCTCCACACATGATAGACCTAGTGCATGACATAATCCACAGTTAGCATTGAGACCTCTTGGCCAAACCTATGGTGGATCATGTCACCGTTCCATCCATTGTTAAGGACACTATAGAGGTTGACACGCTAGATTCGATTAGCTTGCTCTCCCAGACCATTATACAGTGTGTAAGGCCTCTAGTAGAGCCTGATGTGGAGGAGAGGTGTAGGCCCTAAGTTCCATCCCACCATTGTGGTGCTTGTGGTGTTGTTTGCACGTATAATTATCAGAGTTCTTGAGATGTAGCTACATAGCCTACATAAGTTGCAAAGGCAATGGCTATGACAGATGAATTGTTGAATAATACATACGACATTGATACTTAGGTAAAACTCAACAAATTCATTTAATTTTGTTTATTAAATCATATTTTCAAATTTAAGAATAACTAAATTAGTAAAATCAATATGATGAAATTTTAGGGTCGGAGTGTTCATGATACGTGCTCCATTCTTGTAGACCCTTATTCACTTTTGACATTGAGTTCACAGGTATGCAACTAGTATTAAAGATATTATTATTGCATTTGAATAGTTGAAAGTTATTTTTGAATGTTTGTCTCATAACATGCTTTGGATGTCAAATAGTTTCCCGATGGAACTTTGAGCTCCACACCTCACAATTCATGTCCTCAAACAAATTTCACTTAAGTAACCTTTATTCATTAATGGTGTTGTAAAACACTGTTAGCTAGTTTTCATAATTTTGCGTATACAAATCTAAAAAATTGATGAGAAACAAAAACATTGGTTGGTCTTATAAGATCCTAATTATATTTACCATTCAATGTCCATCTCATTCTTCCATTCTTGTCATCACACATATTTTAACCATTTTATATCACATATCCCAATATTTAACACCTTATATATTATACCACCTTCCTCCATATTTTATCTTATACACACATCGTTACAAGAAACCTTTCCTTTTGCTCATTATTGACCAAATCTCGTATACATTATTACTACACACCTCAAGTTCCCACTTCATGTCCTATATTCAAGCCTTAGACACCTCCTAATTCACTTTATGGTCTAATATTCCCTCCTAATTACTTCCCATTAACCTCTAGTATAGTTCACCTTAAAAATATTTTATTATCCCATCCTAACTCATCCAATTAATCTCTACTAGTCCATTCTATGTTCCATCATCCCCTCTTGATTGTGTCACATTATCTTCTCCTAGTTCACTTTTTATTCCTTTATTCCTCCTAATCCCATCCAATTAACATTTAATAGTTTACCCTATTTTCCATGATCCCCTCCTAGCCCATCCCACTAATATTTACTATTCCATCCTATGTGTCATTATTCCCTTCTACTCCCATCTTATTGTACCTTTTATTATTTCACCCTATGTTCCATCATCCCCTATATTCCTTTACCCATTCTATGTTATACCATCTTTATCCACATTTCATTCTATAACTCTTCTCTATTATTACTACACATAGGTCAAGTTCCCACTTCATGTACTATAGTCAAACCCTATACACCTCCTAATTCACCCTATGTTCCATTATTCCTTACTAATCCCATCCCATTAACCTCTAATTGTTCACCCTATATTTTGTTATCCCATCCTATCCCATCCCATCAATCTATACTAGTCCATCCTATGTTCCATTAACCCCTTCTATTCCCATCCCATTATGCTCTCTTATTTCATTGTATGTTCCATTATCCTCTCTTGGTCTTGTCCCATTATCTTCCCCTAATTCACCCTATGTTCTTGTATTCCCTCCTAATCCCATCCCATTAACCTCTAATAGTTCATGCTATATTTTTTTTTCCCATCCTAGCCCATCCATTAATCTATTCTATTCCATCCTATGTTCCATTAACCCCTTCTATTCCCATCCCATTACCCTCTCTTATTTCACCATTTGTTCCATTATCCCCTCTTGTTCTTGTCCCATTATCTTCCCCTGATTCACCCTATGTTCCTTTATTCCCTACTAATCCCATCCCATTAACCTCTAATAGTTCACCCTACGTTCTACAATCCACTCTTGGACCATCCCACTAATCTCTACTAGTCCATTCTATGTTCCATTATCGCATTCGACTCCCATCCCATTGTACCCTCTATTATTTCACCATATGTTCCATTATCCCTTCTTGGTCTTGTCTCTTTATCGCTTCTATACTATAGCACCTCCATCAAAATTTTATCCTATACACATGTACCATTACAAGAAATATTTCCTTCCAATCATTATTAACCAAAGTTGTCTTCTCCATTACTACTGCACACCTCAACAACCAACTTCACGTGCTATAGTAAAACCCTAGACATGTCCTAATTCATTATATGTTCCATTATCCCTTTAAAAGATACTAGTAACATAGTAATTCTCACTTCATTCATGTGAACTTCATTGTGGAATTATCACTATGTTGACACCATGCCCTCATTAACATTACTTCATCAGCATATGCAATTTGAATCTCAATTAGTACTTAACTTGGGCATTTGCAAGAGTTTGGACTATCCCAGTGGACTTAGTACTTTCACCATTTTGTGATCTATAAGCACTATACTATAGTCTCAACTGAGGCCAACCATTTACTCTTTCATGCAAGGTCACTACCACCAATAGGGATTGTACTGTTGCATAGACTACCATCACTTCCCAAAGTTTTCTTAACATTGTGTTTCAAGTTCTTTCAACTGTCATTGACCTTTACCTTGTATTGAATTTTGCTATCAATATCACCATTCTTGACTAGCTTCCTTCAAAAGTTGTTGCACTCATGATGCATGAATTTTCTGCATTTTTGTCTATGAAGTTGTTGCACTTATACATTTTTAATTCCTACTCATTTATGACAGTCATATTGTTGCTCTTTTCATTTTCATTTGTTACTCATTCATGACAATTATAAAGGGACTACTTGAACTTATTTATATGACTGTTAGATATGTTGTTTCATTTTAGGTTGTTGACATTAGACAACCTTGGAGATGTTGGTGGCATGATGGACCATGAATTTTCTGCAACAATAGCCAGTTCTAATCCTTTGAGAGAGGTATGCAACAGATTAGTCAATTTGACATTATATTTTCTCTTTTATGGTCTATTATTGAAAATTTTCATGATACTTATATTTAGTTTATTTTCTATCTTGATGGTTGCTACAGGTGGTTGTCACTCTAGATCATGGATGTGGTAATATTGTAAACGTGCATGATAACTATTTGTATGTGGTAAGTGACTATATTTTGTTATATGTCATTCCATAATTCAATTTCTATGTATTAATATCTATACTTTTTATTGTATCAGTTGCAGCTCCAAAGGAGTCTAGAGAGGAGGTCCAGTGAGCATGTTCAAAAGATAGGAGAACCAACAGGCACTCCATCCAACCAAATTTTGAAGGCAGCACAGGATCTTTTTCCTTCCCCTAGAGGGAAATGACTATGTATTAGGGTCGTTTGTTGTATGCCTATGTGGCATTTTGGAACATATGTTTTGTAGTATCGATATATATGTGACATTTTATGTCCATATGACTCTTTTGTAGTAATCGTGTATGACATTTTTAAATATATTGTATATAATTTTATCAATATATATCATTGTATAGCCTTATGGATTTTTTATTAAAGAAAATATTATTTTTGTACTGCCATTGTTGAATGATGTTATCATGCGTATTGTGTAAATTGTATGCTTGAATGTTGTAGGAATGAATTTTGTTTACATCTAATGCTTAAATAATTACTGTTGATTGCTCAATAAGCTCCACCTAATGCGCATTGTGTAAATAAGCTCCATTCCCGGTGGTTTGTATCCTTTGCAATGCTTCAATTACTTGTGCTTCACTTATTCACATGCATTCTTCACTTATTCATGTGTATACTTCACATATATTGTGTGTATTCACGTGTATGCTTCATGCTTCCAATGTATAATTCATGTGTTCATGTGTATTCTTCATGATTCATGTGTATGGTTCATGTATTTGTGTGTATGCTTCATGCTTCTTGAGTTCTATTGTTGACTAGTGGCAAGGATTTTAACACCAAAAGGTTTCAAATGAGTTGTAAGTGCTCCTTCCCATAAAAAATATCATAGAAAAATGTATTGCTTTTAATTCATGGTTGAGGTTGCAATCCAACAACTAATGGTTCTAATTCTAAAGCTTAGCAATCATTGCATTTGCATCTATAGAACAAGTGGATGTTTCAAACCTCACAGGCATATATATACCTCTATGAACTTGTATGAATGTGCATCAAAACACATGATAATTGTTGATCCAACCAACAAAATTTATTTGCATCTACTAATATTACAACAATTGACAACTCATTAAATGAAATCAATGCACATGTCAGTTTTAATGATATTCTAAAGATATTAAATGTTTATGAACAACAATATAAGCTTGATTTTTGGATACATCACCCATGTGCAGTTATCACATTTCTCTCATATTCATCATTTAAATAAGTTAAAAAACCTCCTTCCATTTTCTATGTGTGAAATAACATGACAAATCATTGGGAAACATGGTCCTATAACGGTTGCCACATCATGTTTTAAAACTCTAGAGCACAAAAAACCATACGTCATGGATATTGAATATCTGGATCCAATTTTTCACTAGTAGGCTAAGTTTTTCATCTTAACAAGGGTGCACTATTCGATGAAAACAACTGCAGTTCAAAATCTTAAGAGATTTAACTCCTTGAATGTAGCTCAGAGTGATTTGGCATGTTTGGGTGTGAAATAAGACCATTCCTAGCATAAACGTACCCATAGGCACATTTGAATTGTTCGTTTAGTCACACGAGTTGTAGAATGAAAGTTGCACCATTTTGCAACTTTACGTTGCTTGCATTTGACAAATTTTTCTCCAAATGAAAAGTCACCACCATAGGAGCCTTTGAGATAATGAAAATTGAGAGAGGTTATTGTAGAGGGGCCCAACACGATCCAATAGGTGTAGACAAGAGATTTCTAAGCATCATGGAATCTGAGTAATAGCCTGTCGAATATTGCTGCCATTTTGCACTTTGGAATCTTAAGGGATTATGTCAGTTGAACATAGCTTGGAGCGATTCAACATGTTTGGGTGTGAAAGTGGACTATGCCTAGCATAAATGTACCCTACAAAATGTGTTGAAACAATTTGTTTGGTCACACAAGTTGTAGAAAAAAAGTTGCACCACTTTGCAACTTTACACTACTTGCATTTGACAACTTTTTCCCCAAATGAAAAGTCACCACCATGGGAAAATGCCTCCAATATAGAAAAAAATGAGAAAGGTTATTGTAGAGGTGCCCAAAATGATCCCATAGGATCAAAAGAGAAGTTTCTAAGCATCATGGTATTTGAGTAACATCCTATCGAAGATTGCATCCATTTTGCACTTTGGAATCTTAAGGGAATCTGTCAGTTGAACATAGGTTGAAGCGATTCAGAGTGTTTGGGTGTGGAAGATGACGATTATTATTGGAAACATACCCATCGGGATGCGTTGGAACAATTCATTTGGTCACACGAGTTGCAGAACAAAAGTTACACCACTTTGTAACTTTATACTGCTTACATTTGACAACTTTTTCCTCAAGTGAAAAGTCGCCACCACAGGAAAACGCCTTTGAGTTAGAAAAAATTGAGATAGGTTATTGTAGATGGGACCAACATGATCCAATAGGCTCAGACGATAAGTTTTTAAGCTTCATGGTATCCAAGTAACAGCCTGCCGAAGATTGCAACCATTTTATAGTTTGAACTCATAAGGGATTTAGCTAGTTGAACGTAGCTCGAAGTGATTTGACATGTTTGGGTGTGAAAGATGACTATGCATAGTGTAAATGTACCCACCCGGACACATTGGAACAATTTGTTTCGTCACATGAGTTGCAAAATGAATGTTGCATCACTTTGCAACTTTACTGCTTGCATTTTACAACTTTTTCCCCAAGTGAAAGTTGCCACCACGGGAAGATGTCTCCAAATTAGCAAAAATTGAGAGAGGTTATTGTAGAGAAGATGAGAAGTTTCAAGCATCACAGTATTCAAGTAACAACCTTCCAAAGATTGAAGCCTTTTTGCACTTTGGAATCATAAGAGATTCTGTCGGTTGAACGTAGCTCGAAGTGATTCAACATGTTTGTGTGCAAAAGAGGACCATGCCTAGCATAAACATACCCACCCGGATGCATTGAAAAAGTTTTTTTGGTCACACAAAATTTGCACCACTTTGCAACTTTACACTACTTGCATTTGACAAATTTTTCCCCAAATGAAAAGTCCTCACCACAGGAAAATACCTCTGAGATAGAAAAAACTGAGAGAGTTGTAGAAGGGTGCAACATGATCCCATAGGCTTAGACGATAAGTTTCTAAGCATCATGATATCTGAGTAACAACCTGACGAAGATTGCAACCATTTTGCACTTTGGGCTCATAAGGAATTCTGCCGGTTGAACGTAGTTCACAGTGATTTGGTGTGTTTAGGTGTAAAAGAGGACCATTCCTAGCATAAACATACACACCTAGATGCATTGAAATAGTTTGTTTGGTCACATGAGTTGCAGAACAAAAGTTGCACCACTTTGCAACTTTACACTACTTGCATTTGATAACTTTTTTCCCAAGTGAAAAGTCGCCACCATGGGAAAAAGCCTCTGAGATAACAAAAACCAAGAAATTTTATTGTAGAGGGATTCAACATGGTCTCATAGGATCAGATGAGAAGTTTCTAAGAATCACAGTATCTGAGTAACAACTTGTTGAAAATTGTAGACATTTTGCACTTTGGACTCATAAGGGATTCTGCCTGTTGAACGTAGCTCAGAGCAATTCGGCGTGTTTGGGTGTGAAAGATGACCATGCCTAGTGTAAATGTACCCACCTAAATGCGTTGGAACAATTCTTTTGGTTTGGAAGTTAAAGAAGTCTCTGTATGGGTTAAAGCAGTCACCTAGAATGTGGTACCATAAATTTGATACTTTTGTATTGTCTTTGGGATTTGTGAGATCAAAATCTGATCATTGTGTCTATTATAAAGCTGAAAGTGATCAAGTCCTTATTATTGCTCTCTATGTTGATGATATGTTGTTCATAGGCAATAGTAAGCTAATGATTTCTAATCTTAAGTCTTAGTTGTTTGCTAAGTTCGAAATGAAAGATCTTGGTGCAACAAGATATATTTTGGGGATGGAGATAACCAGGGACAGGAATAGTAGAAAACTTTTGCTCAGTCAGAGTAAGTATATCAAGACTGTTCTAGAGAGATTTTGCATGAATGATTGCAAGCAGTTAGTTGTTCTAGTCTTGCAGGGAACGAAGCTATCTATTGAAGACTGTCCAAAATATCCTACTGAGATGGAGGACATGACCAGTGTACCCTATGCTAGTGCGGTTGGCAGTCTTATGTATGTAATGGTCTATACAAGGCCAGACATTGCCCAAGCAGTGGGAGTTCTTAGTCGGTTTATGGCTAATCCTGGAAGGACACATTGGGATGTTGTAAAGAGAGTTTTTAGATATTTGAAGGGCACTTCATATTTTGCTTTGCGTTACCATGGGAACCTGGTTGAATCATAGAGGACTCTCAATATTCGAGGCTATGTGGATTCTGATTGGGTAGGGGACATTGACAGCAGGAGGTCCACCAGTGGATATACTTTCATGTTGAATGGTGGTGCAGTGAGTTGGATGAGTAAGCGACAGGCTGTAGTCACTTTGTCCACTACAGAGACTGAATACATGGCAGCTACACATGCTCGTAAAGAAGCAGTTTGGTTAAAAAAATTGTGTTCTAACATTGGTTTTGATACAGGACAAATAACTATTTTTTGTGACAGTCAGAGTGCAATTTGTCTGGAAAAGAATCCTACTTTCCATGCTAGGATGAAACATATAGATGCACAGTACCACTTTGTACAAGATATGGTGGAGGATGGAAAGGTTAGTTTGGAAAAAGTTGATACTGTGGAGAATGTTGCAGATGCATTGATGAAGCCAGTGAACACAGACAAGTTCAGGTGGTGTGCCAGTTCAATGGGCCTTAGTGCCCATGATTTTTAGTAAGTTTTGTTGTGTTTGGAGGTTCCTGTGTGATCTTCATCAAGTGGGAGATTGTTGGAAATATGTGCCTCAATCCCACAGGTTGAAACCTCTAAAAAGGGCCAAGTCGGTGTGACATATTTTGTGTCTGGCCAACTAGTAGTTTGAATCTTGTTGAACAGTTCAGGTCATTGTGACCTTGCTTCAATCTCACCGAATGATGCTATCGCTATGACATGTAGTGTTCAGTATGATCTCCTACCGAGAGGAGATCTCTAGTCGATAGGCCATTCATATCGTATATCGGGGAGACCCTTGGCTGAAAGACTTACTTCAGTGTGAAGTCCCAGTGATAGCTTTTGTCTCGCCGACAACGTTTTTTTGTTGAAGCCTTCAAGGAAAGTCTTGTGTGTTTGGTAAGAAGTCTTACCAATAGGAATGTCTCACTAACAGGATTCACTCGGGGTAACTCAAAGGTCTTGGGGAGAAGTCTCAGCGACCGATGAAGGTCTCACCGACAGGGATACACTTGGAGGCATCGGGGTAACACTAAGGGTTCGCTAAGAACTCTTAGCAATCGACAAAAATCTTGCCAACTGTTGCTTGGTGCTCAGTATGACTTAAGATCTTGGAGTAACATCTCAGCGAAAGCGATATGTCTTGGCGATAGATGAGCACTTCGGAATATCTTTGAACCTCAGTATGATCTCCTGGCGAAAGCGGTATGTCTTGCCGAATGTTGAACCTTTCGGTATAACCCTTAATGACTTGGTATGATCTCTCAGCGAAAGATGATTGTATCACCGAATGGAAAACTCACGTTTGTGTGACTTTGAATCTTTGGTATGATGTTTCACCGATAGTGGTAAGTCTTGGCGACATGGCGAAGTATGAGTGATAGCTCTCTGGACTCGATGTAACATCTTGGCGATAAGGATGACTCTTGGCGACATCGATAGTTAAGTCTTGTGGCATCGAGGAGACATGGTTAGTGTCTCACCGACATGCCAACATAGGTTGATCACTTTGACTAAGAGAAGACCATCCTACGTGGTGAGTCATTGGCTAATCAGAGAAGCCGAATGGGAACCGCTAGCAGTTGGACTTTTGCGGCCGTTACTGAGAGGAAGCTCGATAGATAGGGGCATCATGGTTTTACTCAGAAGTTGTAGATGATGTCTAGTTCGATGGATTGACAGATTGCTGTGTGATTGTATGATCAGTGGATGAATTCTATTCTGTGAAGACTGTAGCATGAATGTTTTGTATCAAGGTTGTTCATGGTGAATGCTGTTGTAAACTAACATCAGAAAGATAAGTCAGAACTCTGTATGTAATCTTTATTACTGTAATACAAAGTGACTTCTCTTGGTGTGGTGGGTTTTTCTCTCGTAAGGGTTTTCCCACATATATCTAGTGTTCATATGTGTTTGTCTATTTCTTTGTTTCAGTAATCTCTTTCATGTGCATCTTAATTGGACTGTAATTAAAAAATTTAAAAGTGTCTCTGCATTCTTCCTTGAGGTTTTTGACGTTAGGAGAGTTGCTTCTGCATCTAGCTTTCCTTACAAGTTGCACCTTTTTGCAACTTTACACTACTTGCATATGACAACTTTTTCGCCAAGTGAAAAGTCGCGACCATGGGAAAATGCCTTTGAGTTAGTGAAAACTGAGAGAGGTTATTGTAGAGGGTCCCAATGCAATCCCATAGGCTCAAATGAGAAGTTTCTAATCATCATGATATTTGAGTAACATCTCGTTGAAGATTGCAGCCATTTTGCACTTTGGACTCTTAAGGGATTTTGCTGGTTGAACATAGCTCAGAGCAAAAACCAATGCCTCACCTAAATAAGCTAAAAGTTACTAAAAAAAAAACTATTACCACACGTGTAAATCCTTGGAAAATTTGGAAATCTCCTTGCTTCAAATGAAGTGTCTTGGAGACATTCACTTGAAAGTCCTTTCCATTAACCTTTTGACTCTAATTGAAAAAACACACACTTTTAATGACTCTATCACTTTTCCATCACTTAAGTTTGTTGTTGCAACTTCACTTTAACAAACACATTTCCATCGAGAGCAATAAAAGGATGTGTTAGTTGTAAGACAGTGCTAATAAGAAAGAGGGGACACTCTACAAAGAATCGATAGTCATGCCATTAGTAAATTTATAGGGAAAGCAAGGTGTAAATGTCACTATGCATGGAGGTCAAGACCATAATGTGAGGTAAATGAAAATAAATAGACAACAACCATAAATTATGCAAAGGATCATCAAATTATACACAGGAAAATGCAATACTTAGAGAACAACCATAAAGTATTTAAGTCAAAGGTCTTTTATTTTATGAAATAATTATTGAAAAACATTTTAATTATTTCACGGGGCTTATTTTCATGATATTGATGTGCGCAAGTGAAAACAGATTAAGTTTCATCTTTTATTTTTGAGTTTGGATTAGTAATAGTGCATCATTTTATGCATTGTGTCAATAAACCATAATGTTGATTTGTGCCTTGGAATGTTGTATCATGGAAGTTTGAATCCAAAAAGGGTTAAGAATCATCGTGATATGTTTTTAATAACCTGAGACAACCCAAGGTATGTGCTCATGTTGTTCCATCCTTTGTTTGTGCTATTGGCCATGTGACTATGTTGCCAAAGTTGACAAGAGCACCAAATTCCAAGTGACTATCTGGAGAGATTTGTTGGTTGAAGAATATTTAGGAGTTGTCAAAGGTGTTGGAGGGTATTGAAACATTGTTCCCCCACTGTTCATGTTGTTCTACCCTTGTTGGTGAGTTTTCCCTTCCTTGGATGCCCACTAGGCTGGTTGTCAATGGTGGAAAGGTGTACTAAGATGTCTTGTTCATTGCTTTTCAATGAAGCCCTTGAAGGGTGACTAAGATTATGTAAAGAGACAGATCATGATAATAGTGACTCTAAAACTCATCCAAGATTAGAGTAGATTTTGGAAATCCAAACACAAAAAACCTGAGAGTAGATAAGCTTGACAATGATGGATTCCCTTTTATTGGTTTAGAATTATATATAGTGGGGACATATTAATTGGAAAGGTGATTTCACAGCTTTCTGATGCAAAATTTAGGCTCAATTTGAAGCATACTAAATGAGGAAGGGTTGATCAAGTTTTAATGTCAAATAATGATGATGGAAGGAGTTCAAGGGTTTATAAAAGAGCAAGAAAATATTCCTTTGTACAATAGAAGGCATTGTTTAAGATTTTGGCACAAATCCACATGCTTTTCCTTCAAGAAAACATTAAATGTAAACCATAAACCATTAAAACTAACTTTAAATGTAATATACACATTTAATTGAGGCATATATTAAGGAATATACACATTTGCATGTATTAATCTCTCATAATTTTTGTATTTCAAAAAATACACTAATTCAATAACAAATATTACAATAGTGATGGAAGAACATCTTGAAAATACTCTCATTTCTCAATACTTGTAGCAATACATGCAGGGAAATAATCCTCCCATTTGCAGCCCTAGTCATGAAATATATTGTACAAGAAGAACTAAAAGGAGTTGTTTCCCAGTATGTTTTCTCTAATCCACCTTAGGTGGCCCAGTTATTTGCATTCCAAAATACTTCAAAACATGTACATCCCTTTCTCCCTTGGAAACACATGGGTAGTAGCCTCTCTATGTTTTTGTACTCACTAGAATTTGGGAGAGAAAGGGAGTGGGAGATAGAGAGATGGGAGACCTAAACCATCAACCCTAAACCCTTAAACCCTCTACCCTCTACCCTCTACCCTATACCCTCAACCCTTAAACCCTTAAACCTAAATAAAATCTCTACCCTAATCCCTCAACCCTATACCCTCAACCCTATACCCTCAACCCTTAAACCCTTAAACCCTCAACCCAAAATCCTAAACCATAAACCCTCAGCCCTTAAACCCTCTACCCTCTACCCTCAACTCAATACTCTCTACCCTTAACCCTTAAACCCTTTTAAACCCAACTAAACTCTCTACCCTAATCCCTCAACCCTCAACCCTTAATCTCTCTACCCTCAATCCTCAACCCTCAACCCTTAAACCCTAAATCCTAAACCCTAAACCCTCTACCCTCTACCCTTAACCCTTAAACCCTAAAACCTTAAATCATCTACCCTCTACCCTTAACACTCTTTCTCTCTCTCAACCCTACACCCTCTACCCTCTCTCTCTCTCCCTCTCTCTCTCTTAGGTTTGTCTCTCTCCCTCACTAACTCCCTCTATCTATTTCCCCTCTACCCTTAACCCTCTCTCTCTACCCTCAACCCTCTACCCTCTACCCTCAACCCTTAAAGCCCTTAAACCCTCAACCCTCAACCCTCAACCCCTCAACCCTAACCCTTAAACCCCTAAACCTTAAACCATCCACCCTCTGTGCTTAAACCATAAACGTAGTAAGCCAAACCCTACCCTTAACCCATAAACCCTTCATTGTATACCTCTACCTTACCCTCTACCCTCTACCCTCAACCCTAACCCTCAGCCCTCACTCACTCCCTCTATCTCTCCCCTCACCCTTAACCCACCCTCTCTCTCTCTCTCTCTCTCTCTCTCCTCTCCCCTCACCCTCAACCCTCTACCCTTAAAACCTTAACCCTCAACCCTCAACCATCTACCCTTAACCATTAAAACATACCATTAAAATGTAAACTGTAAACCCCTCTTACCCTTAAACCCTAAACCCTTCAATCGTCTACCTCAAGGGTGTGTGCAAGAAGTTGAGTCTTTTTGGCCAAAAAGTGGAAGTGTTTTCCCTGATTTTCAGAATTTGACACATTTGACCTTAAAATTTGAAGCACTTAGAGATGGAATCTTCGAAAAAGTCACTGATCATAAAATGTAGTACTCGGAGTCTAGTTTCCAAATATGTAATTTATTTCAATACCCAGATTGTAAAAATTGAGTTTCAATAGGCGTTTCTAAAACCCTTTGTTTAAAAGTCATTTTTATGCCATACATGCATGTACGATCCATATTTTGACCTAAATTATCATATTTTTCTAAATCCTTTTGGAAAAGATTTGTGACTCACTAAAGCTTGCTTTTAATATTTTTTATAATTTTTTATTGAATATTTTTTTTTATTAAATATTTATTAGGCATATTTGTCATTTTGAAAAATCGTCGTGTACGACACGCATAAAATGACCCTAAACTTATCATTTTTGAATTTTTTTTAAAACTGAAAAGAATTGTCTGAAGTTTGCTCTTGCGCAATCCGTTCGTCAAAATGTTATGTTGATCAAAAGTTATTAAAATACTAAAAAAAGCTGATAATTCAAGTTTATGGACTAGTTTCATTAGAAATTAATTGAAAAATAGAAAAAATAATCAAATTGTTAAAAAAATTATATATTTGGAATCTGCACTGTCTCATCTATAATGGGTTTTAATTTCGTAAAAAAATTCTGCAAAATAGGTCTTCAAACATATGTCCAAAGTCATTATTTTCCTGTGACATTAACAGGACCTTCAAGTTGCAGGTCAAACTAGGTCCAAAGCTTAGGTTCGAGTCCCCAAGCCATTTCGAACCAAAAAACAAGCCAAAAAACCCGCTCAAAAATTCATAATTTAAAAAACGGGATCCCGTTTCAAAACGGAGCCCGTTTCATAAAAAAGCCATTTTTTATGGTTCTATGAAACGGGATCCCATTTTGAAATTCTTCCAAAAATGAAAATTTCCAAAAATGGAAAGTTTTCAAGCAGGATCGTTTGAAAACTTTCCAATAAAATTTTCAAAATGGAAGTTTCCATTTTCGGAAATTTTTTCAAAGCAGATCCGTTTTTAAAACTTTCCATTTTTAAGATACCAAAGTGGAAATTTCCAGCAAGGATCACGTTTTTAAACTGTTTCCGGGATCCGGCTAAGCGGGATAATTTTTTCTAAAAAGGGATCCGCTTATTAAGCAGGATCCCGTTTTTGTAGGCCGAATTCATTTTTTTGCCTAAGGCAAAAACTTCCACGTTTCGTGGACTCAACTTTGTGCACTTACCCTCAACCCTAACCCATCAACCCCCCTCTCTCTCAACCCTACACCATCTACCCTCTACCCTCTCTCTCTCTCACTCCCTCTCACTCTCTCTCAAGTCTCTCCCTCCTACCCCCTCTCTCTCTCAGGTCTGTCTCTCTCCCTCACTCACTCCCTTTATCTCTCTACCCTCTACCCTCTACCCTATATCCTCTATCTCTCTCCATCTCTCTCTCTCTACCCTAAACTATCAACCATATACCCTCAATTATCAACTCTCTACACTATACATTGAATCCTCAACCCTCATTTATCTTTGTTCCTCCCTCCATCTCTCCCTCCATTCATTCCTCCCTCTCTACCCTAATCCTTCAACTCTATATCCTCAACCATTACACCCTTAAACACTCAACCCTCAACCCTCAACCCTCAACCCTTAAACCCTAAACCCTTATACCCTCTACCCTCCACCCTCAACCCAATACACTCTACCCTCAACCCTTAAACCAAAATAAAATCTCCACCCTAATCCCTCAACCCTCAACCCTTAAACCCTCAACCCTCAACCCTTAAACCCTAAACCCTAAAACCTAAACCCTCTACCCTCTACCCTCTACCCTCTACCCTCTACCCTCAACCCTAAACCCTCAACCCTCTCTGGCTCTCACTCCCTCTCTCTCTATCTCTCAAGTCTCTCCCTCCTACCACCTCTCCCACTCTTAGGTCTCTCTCTCTCTCTCACTCACTCCCTCTATTTCTCTCCTCTCTACCCTTAACCCCCTACCCCCTACCCTCTACCCTTAACCCTTAAACCCTCTACCCTAAACCATCAACCCTAGAGGTCCTCAATTATATGCCCTCAATTATCAACCCTCTACCCTAAAAATTAGATCATAAACCCTCATCTATCTCTATCCCTCCCCCCTCTTCTCTCCTCTCTATTTCACTTCTCCCTCCATCTCTCCCCCCATCCATTCCTTCCTATCTAACCTAATCCCTCAACCCTATACCCTCAACCCTTAAACCCTTAAAAACTCAACCCTAAACCCTAAACCCTCAACCCTCAACCCTTAAACCCTCTACCCTCTACCCTCAACCCAATACCCTCTACTCTCAAACCTAATCCCTCAACCTTATACCCTCAACCCTTAAACACTCAACACTCAACACTCAAACCTAAACCCTCAACCCTCTCTCTCTCTCTCACTCCGTCTCTCTCACTCCCTCTCACTCTCTCTCAAGTCTCTCCCTCCTACCTAAGAGAGGGGGAGAGAGAGTGAGAGATAGAGGGATGGGGGAGATATATATGGAGTGAGAGAGACAGAGGGAGAGGGAGAGATAGAGGGAGTGAGAGAGAGAGAGAGGGAGTGGGAGAGAGATAGAGGGAGTCAATGAGAGAGAGAGAGAGAGAGAGAGAGAGAGAGAGACCTGAGGAGGAGGAGGTGGAGGAGAGACAGAGGAAGGAGGGAGGAGAGGAGGTGGAGGAGACTGAGAGAGAGGGAGGAGGTGGGAGTTAGATACCTAAGAGGAGAGGGAAGGGGTGGGAGGAGATAGGCGGGAGAGAGAGGGGGTAGGAGGAGACTTGAGAGAGAGAGAGGGGAGGGAGACTTCAGTCTTGAGGAGGAAACATGAGGAGGAGGGAGGAGGAAGCGGGAGGGAGAGTTTGAGAGAGGGTGGTGGGGAGGAAGGCGAGGGAGGTAGGAGAGAGAGAGGTTGGAGATGGGGATGGAGAGAGATATAGGGTGAAAGAGACTTGAGAGAGGAGGGGTGGGAGGAGGAGGGTGCCTAGATAGAGGGATGGGAGGATAGAGGGGTGGGAGATAGATAGGATAAAGAGAGGGGTGGGGGGATATAATTGAGAGGAGGGAGTGAGAGGAGATACACGAGAGAGGAGAGAGAGAGGGAGAGAATGAAGAGAGTGAGAGAGAGGAGTGGGAGAGATAAAGGAAGTGAGAGGATATAGAGAGGCTTGAGAGGAAGGAGGTAGGAGGAGAGATGAGAGAGAGAGAGAGGGAGGAGACTTGGGAGGTGGGAGAGAGATAGAGGCATGGGAGAGAGGAGGTGGTGGGAGGAGGAGATACTTGAGAGAGGGAGGGGAGGAGATGGGGGAATGAGAGAGGAGGGAGAAGGAGAGAGATAGAGAGGTATTTGTGAAGGAAGAGGGGTAGGAGGGGATGCTTGACAGAGAGAGGGAGAGGGTAGGAGGGAGATGGGGAGGAGGAGGGGTGGGAGGAGGACACAGGAGGAGGAGAGATAGAATAAGAGAGAGATAGAGTGAGTGAGAGAGAGGGAGTGGGAGAGAGAGAGGGAGAGGGGTTGAGAGGGAGAGACTTGAGAGAGAGAGAAGGAGAGGGGCTAGGAGGGAGAGACCTAAGAGAGAGGGAGAGAGATACAAAGTGTAAGAGAGAGACAGAATGGGAGAGAGAGAGGGAGTGTGTGTGTGAGAGAGAGAGAGAGGTGGGAGGGAGATACCTGAGAGAGAGTGAGAGAGAGAGGGAGAGAGATGGAGGGAGTGAGAGAGAGGGAGTGGGAGAGAGATAAAGGGAGTGGGTGAGAGACCTGAAAGAGGAAGAGGGGGTAGGAGGGAGAGACTTGATAGAGAGAGACAAAGAGAGAAGGATAATGACCTAAGAGAGAGGGAGTGTGAGAAAGGGCATTGGAGTGAGATAGATTTATCTAGGTAGGGTGGGAGGGAACAAGACTAGGGAGAGAGGGAGTGTGAGAGAGGGGATTAGAGTGAGAGAGAGTAGTCTAGGTAGTGTGGGAGGGAGTGAGACCTAAGAGAGAGAGACTTCAAAGGGATAGAGAGTTATCTAGTTAGGGTAAGGAGGTAGAGAGTGTATTGAAGGTAAAACCTCAACTATCCATCTATGATCATAAACCGCACACTCTTAGCATTATCAAAGTGGTTGACCAAAGAGAGGGGAAAGTTAGATTTTTTTCAAAGTAGGTCGTTTGGCGAGTGCCAAATTTGGAACTCTCCAAATGACACATCACATTTGGTGCTCGCCAAATGACACATCACATTTGGCACATGCCAAATTTGGTGCTCGCCAAATGACCTGCTTTGGATGAGTGAATCAATAGGATTTTCCAAATTTCCTCATATTTTCATTTGTGCTCACCGTCATGTTTGCACATCTTTCAATGCAAGTTTATAAAAAAATGTGATGGCATTAACCTCTCTCATAGTATCTAAATATATAATTCTTTTTTTGTTTTGATTCAGTTAAGGTTTTGATCCATAACTTCTATTGTAAATGCCTCTATTTTTTGTCAAAAACCAACATGTGCTAGTTTTAGGATAGATTTTTAGTCATTTATCGAAACGCGAAACAAATTACATTTTTTAAAACTTGACTCCATTTTGCACATGATGAAAAAAAATCAATTTTTGATTAGTTTTCAAAAAACTTATTGGGGAGCATGCTCAAATTTCAGCTTTTCAAGATGTGCCCACTTTCAAAATTCATAAAATATTATATATTCGTTAAAAACTTTATCCGAAAGAATGAGGATAAACTACATGGTGTTAGCTATCGTTCAGATTTTTGAAATTCTAAAAAAATGTTAATCAAAAAGGGGGGGGCGCTCTGGCGCTATGCTATTTTTTTTTAAAACAAGACCTGTCCCCCCCCCCCTTTTGATACCCTTAATCTTCATTAATTTCAAAAAGAATTAGTAGCTTAGAAACTAGACTCGAAGCACTTCAACTCTTGTTCTTGCTACATCTTGAAATTTTGAGCGTAACTATCTTCATTTTCTCGTGCAAATCAGATTTTACTGATTTTAGATAAAAAGGTGGCATCTTAAGAGCCAAAATTGTGTCATAGATCCATGCACTTACCCTTTAATATTATTATAATAATATATATTAAAACACACACGCACACACACACACACATATATATATAAGAATAAATATATTCAAATAAAACATGTGTAGTGCAACGATTAAGTTTAAATAAGACAAACCCCATACTAAGGGTAGTAGACTAAAGGAAATAGTATGAGTTAGTCAATTGATATTAAATAAGACAAGGAATACTAACTTGGAGATAAGACAAAGTCCCAAAAGGAAACAATTGAAATGTGAAGGGAGGAAGTGATTAATATATACCAAAGGTTGTGATTCCCTTTCTAAAGAAGGCAACACTTAACTACGCACAAAAATTATAATTAAGTCATCGATTATTATAATTGCAAGCAGTGGTGTTTTTTTAATAAAAGTTAATAAGATTGGATTGATAATAAAGGGACACATCCTTTTGAAGGGATGTCTCTCTTAAGATATAAATAAAGGAGAGTGTGGGAAGGAAAAGATATAGAATGGGAGAAATATAGAATCAATAGATATATAAATATGTAGATCGAACAAAGGTACATGGAGATTTACAAGAGATATAATAGGAACATTAAAATGGAGGAATAGAAATAGATTTAGCAATCTAAATAGAAACAACAAAATTCTAAGGGGAAAAGAGGAAGATAAACAGATTTAGACTTGATATATGGAACAACATTTCCTAAGCATAACAACAGTTACATTAATATGATATACTCAGATGAGGAAGAAGAAGATAGTTAAATAAGAGATATATGAAGATCAATAATGATCAATGATAAGGGAAGTAAGTTAAGCATGGATTCATATACACATATATAGATAGATATTATATGATTAGGAAATAATGATTCTTGCATCAATTATTGAATCTTAGAAGTAAGTATAATTCTATATTCATAAGTATGATTCTTTAATATGAATATAGATAATAGATTCTTATTCATTGGATTTATACTAAGTATATCTTCTGAATGTTAAGGGGAATGGAATAGCATTGAAGATATGTTTTCAAATTGATATCTACAGTAGATCATCAAGAATAATTATTTACAAACCAAATTATTGCTTTTGCATTATGTGGCTATAATAGTAACATAGTTCAATAAATAGTGGTATATTAGATATTTTTCTACCATTCATTGCTTTACATATGTATATTATTGCTTATGGAGAATAAATAATATTTTAGTATATGTCTTGTGATAGAATATGGATTTTCTTGAGTGTTTGAAACCCACCTTGTGGGAAGGGCTTGGGGTGAAGTGGTAAGAGCCAAAAGAGCCCACTTATGACCTTCGCCCAATTCCACAAGAAGGGCCTAGGGTGGAGTGGTAAGAGCCAAAAGATCCCACTTGCGACCTTCACCCAATCCTACAAAATGGCAAGTGTCTTTAGGGGGTTGAGACATTGATGGGGAAAGCATGTACAAGCTGCCAAGGGAGAGGGTTGTGGTATACGCCCTCTTAGGCTTGGTGTAGAAATGGCTTCGGGAAGACCCATCATGTCCCTTCTCCCAAATCATATTATACTTACATTACTGATAATCTATGGATGTGATGTAATGACATAACTTTAATAAGTAAGCATATATATATATATATATGTTTGCATATATTGTTTATGTGGTGATTGCAGGATTGCATCATTAAAGAAGTATTTATTTGGTAAGATGAACCCCTAATCCCAATTTTCTGCAATATGCAAATTCTAGGTCAAATTAGGATAGGGACATTACAAGAAGTTGAATAGAAGGTTTAAAAGAAAGAAAAGAGGAAGATGTCATGGTGGAATGGCTGGTGAAAGATCATATAGAGGGTGAAATGAAGACCAACATAAGAAGGAAGAAGCTAGCAGCCATCAAAACTAGAAAGGAGATAATACCTATCACCCTCATGATAAAAATAATGGTGATCAAAGAGAAAGAGGAAGGTTTGGAAAAATCCCTAGAAGAGGAGGCTTCCATGGAATGTGTTTCCAATGTGGATAAGGACATTGAGCATATGAGTGTCCAAAAAATCAAGGGCAAGTAGAAGACCTAAAGGCAATGTATAAGCTCCATGTGTAGATGAAGATGTTGAACTTAAGCATTTTGATGATGTTGAAAGAGAAGTTCTTGTCACAAGGAGAGTCTCGATAAATGAGGAGAATGATATAGTTCAGAGGAAGAGTTTATTTTGCACAAGGTGTAAATGTGAAGGTAAAGTTTGTAATATTATCATTGATAGTGGTAGCATTGATAATCTTGCTTCAAAGGAGATGGTTAATAAATTACAGTTGGAGAGAAGGAGACATCTATAAGGAAGCTAAGGTAGTGGAACAACATCCTACACTAATCTTGAGAGGAGAATATTGCAAAAAATTTGTAGATCTTTAATAGTTATGGAAACTTAAATAGAAATAAACATAAATATCATGCATACCACAACATGGTGATTTACGTGGGGAAAACCCTTTTAGGAGAAAAACCTCACACTTTAAAAGCCACCCAATATATTATTCAAAAACCATGAAGATTACAATATACTTGTAAAGCAATCTTCTCACAAAAGTATCACCAACTAGAGATCCAAAGGCAACACAACCGCTATAAGACTCTCATAATACATCACAATACATAGCTATAATACAATGCCCCTATAAAATAGGGTTGTCTTCTAGGGAAATTCAAGCTAATAAAATGTCGGCTATCAAATCTAAGACCTAGTGATGAACAATCCAGATTTACAATAATAAAATATAAATAATTTTTTTCTTTCGGGGGCACTGCCCTTGAGCTCCCATAGAGGCACGCTACCCTCAAACCCCAAAATGGGGGGATGATCCCCCCAGATCCCTCATGGGAGGAAACCCCCATTCCCCCCATCGCCGACATATCAACAATACCTCATGTATCAATAGTACATTATGTAATTGCAAGGTTGAGACACATTTTCCGAACAACATCCACATCCATATCGGATTGCATGGCTGCAGAAGGATCACAAAGCTTCCATATTGGGAACTATTTTGATAAAGTATTGTGTGACATCATACCTATGGATTCTTTTCATATGTTATTGAGGAGATGATGGCGATTTGATCGACGTGTAGTACGTGATGGACATGCTAACACATATTCCTTAACAAAGAATGAATTCTTCCACAAGTTGAACCCCATGAAGGAAGTGGAAGAAAAGGTATCTAGTAGTGCTAGAATTTGTTTAGTTGATGGTAGAATTTTTTTGGACGGTATGAAGAACAATCATATGTGTTATGCATTGATTTCTAGAGAACTTAATAAAGAAGAGGGTGAAGATATACCAGTAGAAGTCTCAGATCTATTAGAGGATTTCCATGACATTGTGTCATATAATGTACCTAAGGATTTTCCAATAGTGAGGAAGATTAGTCATTCGAAGGATTTGATACTAGGAGTTATTTTTCCAAATAAGGCAACCCATAGAATGATTCATGTAGAGAATTAGGAACTGAATAGATAAGTTCAAGAGATATTGAAGAAAATATTGATTTGAAATAGTTTGAGTCCATGTGTGATAATTGTAGTACTAACACCAAAGAAAGATAGAGAACGAAGAATGTGTACAGACTCTCAAGCCATTAACAAAATTACAATCAAATATAGATTTCCATTTCCAAGGATGGATGAACTTATGGATTTTTTAGTTGAACCAAGTAATTCATGAAGAATGACTTAAAGAGTAGGTGTCATTAGATCTATATAAGAGAAGGAGATGAGTGTAAGACAACCTCCAAGACTAAAGAGAGCTTGTATGAATGGTTAGTCATTTCATTTGGGCTAACCAATGCATCAAACACATTTATGTGGCTTATGAATGAGGTATTGAAAGAATTTTTAGGAAAAATTGTTATTGTTTATTTTGATGATATTTTGATTTTTAGTAAGACATTGGAGGAGCACCTAATGCATATCCAAAGAGTTTTTGAGAAGTTAAGGGAGAAGAGGTTGTTCATTAATTTGAAGAAATATAGTTTTGTGAAGAGAGAGTTGGTCTATTTGGGATTTGTTATCTTAGCAGAGGGTCTTAAAAAAGATCTAGAGAAGGTGAGGGATATCATTGAATGACCTACCTTGAGGAGTGTTACAAAGGTAAGATCATTTCATGGTCTAGAATGTTTTTACATAAATTTTATTAAGAATTTTAGTAGTATTTGTGCACCTCTAATTGAAGTAATGAGAGGGGATAGAAAACATTTTAAGTGGATGTAATGCCCAAAACTGTCTACCAAATATACATCTAAGCACACAACACAACCTTCAAAGTTTTGACCACAAACATAAAACCAACTCACGTAAGTTTGTTTCCAAGCAATTATGTGAGCACCTAAGGGGCCAGACGTATGCCTCGAGGGCTCATCTCTGATGCCCTTACCTACATGACGTGCAAAGGTTTCATAGGTTGACAACTTGATTTTGCTTCAACTCATATTTGATTGACCAATAATAATGTAATTCAATCAAGTTCAACTCTCTCACAAACAATTTGACAATAATTCAAACACCTAATCACTCTACAACTTTTAACTTGTTGATCGCAACAAAATGGACGATACTAAAAAACACATAAATATCACTCCCTTTGACCAAATTTAAAATTTTAATATGTTATGGAAAAGGGAAAGAATGAGGAATAAAATGTAGAAATCATTTAGCATGAATCCCAAATATGTATGAGTAGTTTTTCTACAACTCAACATGTTATTTTCTACCTAGTTTTGAAAATTCATACAATAGTTTTTCGTATTGATTTCATGTTCTAATGTTCCAATTTGTTTATGCCATATTATAGATATTAGATTTTCATTTTACCTCAACCTCAAAGAATATAAATGATCTTTATATTGAAAAATGATTTAATATTCTCTTCACATGATTTCACAACTAACATAAAATAGGAATTAAAAGATGGTTTATCGTTTATTAAATATTTATATTTTGTTTCATTTCCACAATCTCAACTATCAAAACAACATAAGATCATACTATAATTTCCTCTTACACTTGTGAAGATCTAATATTTTTTTGTAGTTGATATTTATAAAACTCAAAATTTTATATACATCTCATTTTATTAAAGGAGTTAATATACTCATTCAAGTTTAACTATCTACACATAAACAAATGTACTAAGATATAATTTGCTTAGTAACTCAAATGGTATAATGACATAAATTCCTTTTTGGAATACCTAGAGGGTGTTGATTTTGCTTGGGCTCATTTTTTTACAATTATTGTAATCAATACTGCCAGTTAATTTCATTCATTTAAGACCTGCTTTTGCTTTAGAATGGTAAAATTTGTTAGTGGAGTTGGCAGGAATCATAAGGAATAATCCATCTTATATTTCAGCCACATGTTAATAATAACACAGCAGAAGCCATCTGGAGAGGAATGCATATAGATATGACAAAGGGTTTCAAAAGCTTAATTCTCAAATAGAACTCTCAAATGCTTTTAATTTAGTTTCAATGTCAATAATTAAATGTCAAACTCCAAATATTGGGTTACAAAGTAATGCATTAATCTCTTTTGAAATTTTAAGCTGCAATATGTACCATGGAATGATCAAGTAAACAATTGTCTTGTAAATCAGCCACCAATACTGAGAATAACACAAAAACTAATTCAATTATGGGAAACAATTTCACCAAGCTTAGGGCAAGTCTAAATGAGATTTGAAAGTTAGTTTGGATAATATGGAGGATGGTTTCATCAAGTTGAAAGTAGGACTGAATGAAAGAATAATTGTCAATAAGAATGTCAAATAATAGAAAACACATAGTCACACCTTCTAAGAATGAAGAAGACCGTAGGAGATATTCAAGGTGGATCACAGTAGTGGGAGGTTTATTTAAACTTCTAGATTTGATCACAGAAATTGGGGGAATTTTTTGTGCTTTTAGAATCGTTCAATTAACAATATCTCTATAATATAATATAATATAATATAATATTATATATATATATATCACAATGAAATTTTCTTGATAGAATGTACAAAAGAAAGTACCGCGTGACCATTTTGTAGCATAGTTTTATAGAATAAAAATATTGTAAAAGGAAAAACAAAGAAAAGTAGAGTTGTTTATTCTTGTAAGTCTGCACTCAGCTTAATAAGCAAATTTGATCAAAATCTCCAAGCAAACAAATCAATCAACTAATAAAATGTACGACAATTAAATGTAAGTCATTCTTCAAATAATAAGTTTGGTAGGAAATATTGAGTAAATAAGGGATTACTACGGAAAGCTGAACAGATCTACTGCACAAAAGTTTGCAATATTTTGTTTCCAAATCATTTTAGTTTGGTTAGTATTTTTGGAAATATTAGTACATTCTTAAAAGTATGATCTCAGTTTTACATGCTCATTTGATTTGATGCTTTTTTGAGATATTTCAAACATTGAATTTTTAAACACAATGATCACAAACTAAAGAAAATTACACAACATTGGGTAGGCTTGGTTTTATTCAATATTCTTGATGGAAAACACCCTAAATTCATTTCATCTTAAATTTGAAAGAATCTATTAATGATTGAATAGTAGTTTTACTTTTGATTATCCCACAAGTTTTGTTTGGCAGACCTTGCAATGTATCAAAACTCCTAACTGATTTGGTAAATGCAATTGAAGAATCTGCATTAAGATAGACATTAAGCAATTTACTGGATAGTGCATTGTTACGAGTACCTGCAAGTGGTTGGGTTAAGGTTGAAGCCATGGAAGCCCTAGGAGGTGGTGTTCTTGTGGTGATTGATGACAATGGACCTTAATGGATGCCTATTCCTCTGTGCAGTCCCCTCGTAATCCTCCAATTTATCTCTTTAATCACCTCAAGTCCCCCTTATTTTTCCATACTTTTTCAAATGATCACCCATTGTTGATATAGGCCATCCTCAGAGTCAAATTCAAAGAATAAACTAGCCTTGTACACAGGTGACCTATGAAGAAAAGAAAGTGATGACCTTTCAAGCAGCGCCAGGATCCTCCCTTGGCTTTGATATTGCCTTTGATTTTTTTGATTTACTATAATATCATTTATTTGCTAAGGGAGAGGGGTCTATAATGGGCCACCCTAACTTCACATTTCTCAAAGTCTTATGTGAAAATTTCAAATCGCTCTCAAATTTGTACAGCAGCTTATTTGGCAAGTCCCCTACTTATAAAATTTGGTTTCAAGGCCACATCATCAAATATGATGCCACATCAGCATGCTTTTTGTCAAGGTATCCAAAAAGACCCAAAACAAAGGTGAGACCAATAGTGGGTCACTAAGTCATGTATTATTGGTGCGCTGATGTGGCATCACATAATTTGTCAATTTGTGTACTTTATGGATAAAGGTGTTTTGCAATTGGATATTAAATGTAAGTTTATTGGATATTAAGTCTACCCACTATGAGGCCCACTCAGGCCTACTTCTATACCCACCATCGGACCCCTACCCATTATGGGCCCCTTTCCCTTATGGTTTGCACCCAAATTATAGTACAAAACTAGTATCATGGACACTCATGAATTGCATGGCTTCTGTGATCCATCCATGGCCTTTGTGACCCATATCTTGAGTTAAAATATCTCCCTGCTATAGTTCTGTAAGTAATGCTCCCTTCATGCAACGGTTGAGCAGTTAGTTGAATATTTTCTATCTTCAATATAATTCTCATGACTTTGAATTAGTTAGGAATTAATGGACATGTCCTTCTCTTTACTACACATTCTTAATGCACCGAATTTTAGTCTTCACCGAATAATGCACGTTAATTATGCTCTTTAACATTATTCTCTTTATTATCCATGGATATGTCTTCTTTTCTTCTTCTTCTTTTTTAAATTTTTTTAAATCATTACCTTCTATGAGGGGTGTGAGCTAACATAATAAATGTTTGGCAATGTCTATCTAGCCATCAGACTACACATTTGATTGTATTTATTAATTAATTGAAAATACAAAATACATTGAATTCTTAGATTTAATAAATTAATAAACACGGTCAAATGTGTAGTCTGATAGTTGCATAGACAATGGCTGAATGTTTTGGATTGTGTTAACACTCACTTTAAACTTGCAATTATTCTAAACTACTTTATTTTAAATTTAAGAATGATGGTATCCTTATTAATAACAAGGTTAACTACCTTGGTTATTAAAATAAATCCTTGAAATGTCATTATTATTTAATTAATATCTTATAGATATATAGGTTTACATCCTAAAGATTTCTTTCCAAATTTATCAAATTATTGACTATCCTAACTTGATTACATAATATTTTTATTTCGGACTAGGTGGCCTTACATTCTCCTCCTCGTAGAACTAACTTCTTCTTTGAAGTTAAATATGGTTTTGGGATCTTAACCTCATTATAGCAACAAACATGAATCTGAACATTCTAATTATTAATTAGAACTAAAATGATATATTAACTATTGGCACTATCTTATATAATAAAATGGTATCATATCTATCCAAACTATAACATAGGGAGTTATAACTGTTGTATGAAGGGAGGGGCCTTATAGTGGACTATCGGAGCAACCAAGAGTTTTGATATGTTGAAGAATAAAATCAAAGAGGATTCTATTTTGGCACTTCCAAATTTCAATAAAGTATTTCAAGTGTGATGTTAGTGGCAGTGTCATAGGAGCTATTTTGAGTCAAGAAGGTAAGCCTATTCCCATTTTAGTGAGAAGTTGAATGATGCTAAAAAGAAATATTGCATCTATGATCTGGAGTTTTATGCTATAGTTTAGGCTTTGAAGAAATGGAGACACTATTTGTTTCCAAAATAATATGTTTTATATATTGATCATCAAGCTTTGCAGTATCCTAATAGTCAAGGAAAGTTAAATCAAAGGCACTTAAAATGGGTTGAGTTTTGCAGCTCGTTATACCTTTATTTTGAAGCACATGAGTGGAAGGTCAAATATAGTTGTATATTCCTTAAGTAGAAGGAAAAATTTATTGATAGAGATGAAAATATAGGTTGTTGGGTTCAATGAACTCAAGAGTTTGTATCTTGAAGATCTAGACTTTGTAGAAGCTTGAAAGGATTGTTTGGAACCTATTATTTTGGATAGGAAAAAATGGTTGGATTTCTCAATCCAAGATGGAATGTTGTTTAAAGGAAGCCCGTTGTGCATTCTAAGGATTTCTATGAGAGATAACCTAATCAAGGAGAAGCATAGTGGAGGATTGGCTAGAAATTTTGGTCAAGATAAGACCATTGCTCTTGTTAGTGAGAATTATTACTAGCCACAAGTATAGAATGATGTGAGAAAGTTTGTACAAAGTTGTAGAGTATGCTAGATGGCTAAAGGGGTAAGTCAGAATATTGGGCTATATAAGTCATTAGCTATACTAGAGAGGCCATGAGAAGATATTAGTATGGACTTTGTTCTTGGTTTACCAAGGACACAAAGAGGACATGACTCAATATTTGTGGTGGTTCATAAATTTTTAGAGATGACACATTTTCATTTTGTGTCATAAGACTAGTGATGTTTTTCACATTGCAAAGTTATTTTTCAAAGAGGTGGTGAGATTACATAGTCTACCAAAGAGTATAGTTTCAGATAGAGATACCAAATTTGTTAGTTATTTTTAGAGGACATTATGGAAGAAGTTGAAGAAAATTTTGAAGCTTAGCATTGCACACCATCCATAGATTGATGACAAAATGGAGGTGGTGAATAGGAGTTTGGGAAACCTTCTGAGATGCTTAGTAGGAGATAAGCCCACATGATGGGATTTGATTATACTACAGGCATAATTTTCTTACAACAATTTTGTCAACAAGAGTACTAGTAAACCCCCATTCTAGATTGTATATGGGAGTAGTATCACAACATCACAACAGGCAATTAGCATTGTATTTTATGCCAGATTTTAGTGTATTTTGAGTACATGAATTGAAGAATTTGGCTGGCGCTAAACTCGATGCAAACATGCATGGTCAGTTTGGCGCTGTATTTTGCGTCAAATTTTTTGCTAGATTTGGCACTGGTTTTAGCACTGAAAAATCAAAGCGCCTCCATTAGCACCCAAAATAGTGCTAAGAAGTAACGACAAAAATTGGGCCGAAATTGCCGCCCAATGTAGCTTTCAGTTTTGGTTCCATGTCTACTCCCATTTTTGCTTCTAGTTTTGTGTCCAGTTTTGCTTCCAGTTTTTCCTCCCGGTTTGCTTCCAATTTTGCTTCCAAATTTGCTTCCAAGTTTGCTTCCAGGTTTGCTTCGGGTTTTGCTTCCAATTTTGCTTTTGGTTTTGCTTCCGATTTTCCTTCTAGTTTTGCTTCTGGTTTTTCTTTCAAGTTTTGCTTCTGGTTTTTCTTCCAAGTTTGCTTTCGGTTTTGCTTCTAGTTTTGCTTCCAAGTTTTCTTCCAGTTTTGTTTCCAATTTTGCTTCTGATTTTGCCTCCAAGTTTTCTTTCGGTTTTGCTTCTGGGTTTGTTTCTGGTTTTGCTTCTAATTTTGCTTCCAATTTTGCTTCCAGGTTTGCTTCCAGTTTTGCTTCTGGTTTTGCTTCCAGTTTTGCTTCTAGTTTAGCTTCCAGGTTTGCTTCTAGTTTTGCTTCTAATTTTGCTTCCATTTTTGCTTCCATTTTTGCTTCGAGGTTTGCTTTGAGGTTTGCTTCGAGGTTTTCTTCCAATTTTGCTTCCAATTTTTCTTCGAGGTTTGCTTCATGGTTTGCTTCCAGTTTTACTTCCAATTTTGCTTCCAAGATTGCTTGGTTTGTTTCTAGTTTGGCTTCCATTGTTGCTTCCTTTTTGCTTCTAAAAATGCTTCTTGTTTTGCTTCCATTTATTAATTTAATATGTTTAATTTCAATTTAATTAGTTAAATATATCGTGTCTCTTAAATAACTCATATGATTATAGAGTAAGTAATTTAATTATTTAACTCATATGATTAAATAACAATATAATTATTGTAACATGATCATCATCTATAATTAAAACAAGTGAGTCAAACGTCTATAATTTAATTGAATTTGACAACATCCATCCTGAGCAGTAAATTAAAATCATCATACTTAATAAATATTCATCCAAAAATCATTGACCACTTTTAATATATATAAATTGACAAGTCAATACTGATAAGATCATCATCATATATAACTAAAACAAGTGAAAGTCAAATATGCTAGTACATCAAAAACATGTCAAAATGATACATGTCCAACAGTCGACATAAGTGAAAATGATACATGTACAAATGATATAAATAAAATTGATAAATTATGTAACTCAAATTGATACAAGTCAAGATGATACATGTCCAAATGATATAGTGAAAATGATACATGTCAATATGATACAACTCAACAATATAGTACTGTAGGCCGTGAAAATGATACATATGATAGTAACCATGAAAAGAGTCATCATAACGATATATTAGCAATGATCCATGATGTAGTCTATATGATCATGAATGTCATTGGTTACTATCACCAACTGTCTCATCATCATCACCATCGTGATCATCATCATCATCATCGTCATCGTCGTCGTCATCATCATTGTCATCAACCTCGGTGTCTTCCATATCCGTGTCATCATCATCCTCTGCCATGTGATCTATACTGACAAAACTGATATTTTGTTGATCTATATCATGTTGAGGATCATCTTAATCTTCTGGAAGACCCGTGTTCTGCAACAACAAAAAACATTTAAAATGAAAATTTATTATTTATTTCATGCAATAATTTATTTTTTTGTTAAATATCTAATATTACAACATATGAGACAAAACCATAATCATATTACATCATATCAAAGTGCACATACCATAATAAAATTTCAAAAAAGTTACATCTAATACTGGTGAGTTAGGAGAAACTTTAGCTTTCAAAAACAAAGCCAATTAGGCAGGCATACTTGTGGATCAAGCTAGCATTTGGTGGAAGAGGAAGAAAGATGACTAGAACTCTGGAAGCCCACCATAATGGATTTTAGTATTCAACCATGAGAGCAAAAGAGAGAGCTGATATCATGTATCAAAACATTAAGCATGCATTCTTCCAGCCAACAGAGAAGGAGATGATTACTTTGCTTCATTTTTATTTGCATAACCATATCACAACGTGAGAACCAAGAAGACCAAGGATGTTCAGTTTTATGTGGAGGTAATGGATGTGGTCCAAAATTTAGGAGGGACAAGGAGGTCAATTCATGATGTTGATGAAATTGAGGAAGAACAGCAAGAGAGGGACAGGAAAAATAAAATCAATACAAAGTTTCAAGGATTTGTCAAGCGAGTAAGAGAGCTATGGGAGAAGCCTCATCTAAAATATTTTGAACTAGATTTTGATATACCATTTAGAGGACTTGGTTTTCATGGAGTTCCTTTCAAAGTCTCTGCTTTTATTGTTCCTATGGTAAACTGTTTGGTAGAGTTGGTGGAATTACCTTTCTTAGTAATCACTATTAGTGAGATTGAGATTGTTAACCTTGAGAGAGTAGGATTTGGGAAAAAGGAATTTGATATGGCTATTTTTTTCAAAGACTTCAAGCGGGATGTAATCCGCATTGACGCCATTCCTCAATCTTCACTTGATGGCATCAAGGAATGACTGAACTCCATGGATATAAAGTATTATGAAAGAAGAATGAACTTGAACTGGTGGCCAATTCTGAAGAGTATTACTGATGATCCAGATAAATTTATTGAAGATGGTAGTTGGGAATTTCTTAATATGGAAGCTAGTGATTCTGATTCTGATAATTCAAAAGAGTTAGATCAAGGATATGAACCCTCTGATGTAGAAGAGGAATCAAAATCAGATTTCATGTAGCCACCATTAAGAGTGTTACAAGCCAACAAGATGGAGGTAATTCTTATATAAGGATAATTTTCAATGTTGCAGGTACCAACTTTAATGCCAACTACAATGGCAACATTGAAATTCCCTAGTAGTATTTATGTTAAGGAAATTTCCTTTAGATGCAAGGATCCAAAGCACATCAACCATGTGGTACAAATGATTAAATCCCAAAGATGATCTGTAGCAATGAAGGAATTTGAAAAGCTAGAGAGAGCTACACTAGTGACTCAGGAGAAACTTCAGCTTTAAAAAACAAAGCCAATTAGGCTGGCAAACTTGTGGATCTGGCCAACATTTGGTGGAAGAGGATGAAAGATGACTAGAACTCTATAGGCCCACCATAATGGATTTTGATATTCAACCATGAGAGAAAAAGAGAGAGTTGATATCATGTATCAAAACATTAAGCATGCATTCTTCCAACTAGTGGAGAAGGAGATGATTACTATGCTTCATTTTCACTTGCATAACCATATCATGGCATGGGAACCAAGAAGACCAAGCATGTCCAGTTTTATGTGGAAGTAATGGATGTGGTCCAAAATTTAGGAGGGGAGATCCTGATGTCTGCCAAGAGGCATAAAGTTAGATGAATTAAGTTCACTTACATGTCTTCCAAATTTTACTTCTAATTTTTATGATTGTTTTTCTTGACTGTCAAAGTTTACTTACAAATTGGAAATTTCTTTCTGGTCATTTTGATGAGGATATATTTAGCCAATGTGTAAGCATCTTTTGTTTGTATCAAAAGCATCTATGCATTGCAAGAATTTTTATTATTTATGGTCTACAACTATGCCATCTCACTTATTGGATCTTCTATTTCAATGTTTTCTATGGCCTTCTCTGTTTGAGGTAGCACCTGACAATCCTACCCCCTTTCCTTAGCTGAGAAGTGGATTTGAATTTGGAAATACTGCACTTTAAAACTAGCTATGGTTTAAGGAGATCTATTCTAGCTTTGTTGTTGACACCCTCAATCTTCAACAAGGACTTAGATGCATGGACTGAAATGCAAGCTTTCAAACTTAGATTTGAATGTGCATATAATTTGATTGATTATGGTTTTCACAGGAAATTTTCTTTACATGACTATTCTGGATTGTCAATACGTGTAATAGTGACTGCATCCTTATCAATTAGCTACCCTTATTCAAAATGCCTTGGCCTTTGGACTCAATACAAAGTTGTGCATTGTTATTCCATATTTGTAACATGTAGGACATTTAAGGGGTACAACATATAGAAATTCAGTACTGTCATCCAAGGAAAAATTACAAATGGTGTATCAAGAACAATAGAAAATGCTTTTATTAGCTTTAATGCTTTCTTCCCCCATGTAGCTGATATTTTCCCCAAAACATGTTTTTTTTATTATTTCAATGCATCTCAAAATTCAATGTATTGATTAACATTTGTTACACATTTCAGTTGTTTATGCAAATGATGCATATATGTTAACTCGATCAATGTTGTTACTTCGGTAGTTTGAATTCTATGACAACTAACCATTAGGCCATTGTGTGTGGGAGCACATTTGTGTTTTTAGTTAGCTTTTTTGGATAGCTCTACTGGGTGTTGAGGACATTCCATTTATCTTTTGAATGTTAAGAAGTCAGAGTTTCAAGGATTTTTCAAGCGAGTAAGAGAGCTATGGGAGTAGCCTCATCTAAAATATTTTAAACTAGAGTTTGATATACCATTTAGAGAGCTTGGTTTTCATGGAGTTCCTTTCAAATCCTCTACTTTTATTATTCCTATGGTAAACTGTTTGGTAGAGTCAGTGGAATTACCTTTCTTGGTAATCGCTATTAGTGAGATTGAGAATTGTTAACCTTGAGAGAGTAGGACTTGCGAAAAAGGAATTTGATATGGCTATTGTTTTCAAAGACTTCAAGTGGGATATACTCTGCATGTATGCCATTCCTTAATCTTTGCTTGATGGCATCAAGGAATGGTTGAACTCCATGGATATAAAGTATTATGAAACCATAATGAACTTGAATTGGCGGCCAATTTTGAAGAGTATTACTGATGATCCAGATAAATTTATTGAAGATGGTGGTTGGGAATTTTTGAATATGGAAGCTAGTGATTCCGATTCGTATAATTTAGAAGAGTCAGGTCAAGGATACAAACCCTCTAATGTAGAAGAGGAATCAAAATCAGATGAGGAAGGTTTAGAAGATGAATCTCTTGTGGAATTAGAGGAGGACAAAGAAGAAGAAGAAGATTCTAAAGAGGAGGAAGGTAAAACATGGGATGAATTAGAAGTCGAAGCCAGAAATGCAGATAAGGAAAAAGGAGATGAGTTTGACATTGAAGAGGAAAGGCGACAACGAAAGGTAAAAGCTATAGGGAAGTCTCGGGCACCTGATATTGGAGATTCAAGAGGAATGCCTTCCAGGAGGCATAAAGTCAGATGAATTGAGTTCATGTACATCCTTCTACTATTTATTCATGCACATAAACAGTCATCTTGTAATCATAAGATTTGAGCTCTATTTACTCATCCTATGCATCAATAAACAACTCAACACAAGAGATGAAAATTGACATATTAACACAACAATATCCAACTAAGTTATTGAAACTCAACTATTGATACCTCATTCTCCATCTAGATTACAAAATCATTCCACTTTTTGTTTTGTAACATATTCTTTTCAAATTGCTTTGGATGGGGGCCATATTTCTTCTCCTATCAAAACATGGCACATGGAATAGTTAAACTAATTAATATGCAATCATTTACTTTTTCCAAGGAAATAAATATATATATATATATTATTTAACATATTAAATATACTTACAAATGTACAGATCAAGGCCTGTAAACCTTTCTGGCCACTACGATGCGTGGCATGAAGTTTCTCAAGCCTAGCCTTGGAGGCCTTGTTCAATTTAACTATGCACAAATAAAATTTAAATATTGTTTAATAAATTTGATATAATCTTATGAGCAAATTCAAATACTTGCATACTCTCCTCACTGGACTTCCTCATGCATCAAACTTCTCATATGCTTTTACAAGCTCTTTCCATACTTTCACACTTACATCAATTGGCCTTCTTTTCTACCTTAGCTTAGAAGGGATTTTTTTATCTTCTTTGTGTGGTTGCACCGAAATCTCTTGCAGTTTTGAGACATTCGTAGCTTTATCTTCTTTACAGGCCAACCTATGCCAAAATCAATCTCCATGTCATGGATAACTGCTTTTTTCAGATGCATGGGTATTTATGAGAATGGAAAATGTAGATGGTCTTTGAACTGTTGAAGGCATGATTCCTTCAACCTATTCACAAACATTTTCCCAGCATCCATCATTCAAACTTCCCCTAAAACCACCTCGTATTCTATCTTCGTAATTGTAGCTACCAATGCAAGATTGATAACATGGTGTAGTAGAAGAAGTCTGTGTCCCAGGAGTGGCTGGGACATTGGAAGTCTCTGCTCCTTGTTCCACATTCTTAGATTTGATTGTCACTGATTTCCTCCTAGATCTTTTGCTCGATCCAAGACTGGCAGGGGAATCAATTGATTCCCTTTGACAAAATTGACTTGTTTGCAATGTTTGAGGGGCATTACCAGATTATTTTTCTATGTATCCGGCAAGCGTTGTCTAGTCCACATTAACCAATTTGTTCACTACCTCTACCCCCAATATGGAAGCCAATTCCTCTTTATCTTTGTTAGTCTCATGTCCCTATATATATATTTAAATTATATTTCTTCTTTTAAATTTAGAAATAAAAAACTAAAAAAGTCAAAGTCAAAGAAACAATGGAAATATTTACAAATCTATAAATTGATAATGAATTACCTCATTGTGGCCTGCTGACAATGCTCCCTTCCTTCTATTGCTTGACATTTTGAGGTGACCTAGGGAAAATTATTTTTGTCTAGTCTATGGAGAAAAACGAAGTACACACTGTTAGGTATGAAAGTTTTCATCTAGTTTGTGGTATAAAAGTTTTGTTTTGTGGGAAAATATGTTCGTTGGGTTTGCTTAGTGTTGATAACCTAGGGAAAATATGTTCGTTGGGTTTGCTTAGTGTTGATAACCTTATCATGAAAACTATTTCATAATGCAATATTTCACGAATTTTTCATGGCATCAGTGAATATGGTGCAATTGGGAAAAACCAAGTGGTTTTTGTGTTTATTTTCAGTAGTTGCTTAGTAGTGACCTACCCAATTCCCAGATTTTCCAAGCAGTTCACTATTTCCTTGATACCCAAGTTAGGGAAAGAATACAGAGGCATCCTGGTTTCGTGCTATAATATTTTGAGCCAAAGCTCAAATGAGTAGGAAAATTCTTTTTGTTGGTTTCTCAAAGGTTTTACAATTTATAATGATGGGAAAATTTAGAGGTTTCCTAGACAGGTTAGGCCATGAACCAGTAAACAATCACAAATTCAAATGCAATACAAAGAGCGGTAAACACTCACAAATTCAACCAAGAAAAAAATTGTAACCTTACCTATGGTGTCACAAACTAAATTGAATTTCTCATCAGTTGCTATTGGTAGCGCCCTGCTCTCTTCCTTCGCATGACATTTTTCCCTTTTTTGTCATCTGATTTCTTCCTTCACATGGAAATTTTTTAAATTTTTTATTTTGATTTAGTATTCGGTGCTTTAGTTGGCGTTAGTTAATGCCAACTTTAGTGGCGAATTTTGGCCATTAATGTAATCTGTTTGGGGTGCCTAAGGCCATTCCAAGTGCACCTAATTGGGCGCCTATCATTGTTGTATCTAGTGACTATTTTCATTGTTGTGTATCATAGGATCCAGAGTGTTGGAAATAATTCCAACTCTTTCCTTGTTTTTGTGGCCACTGCTGTCATGTGGCTCCTTCATTAGCTCGGTGCGGTAGAGCGGTTTTTACCACGGTCCCACAAGGTGCTTCATCCTTCTTGGTGGTAGTGCGATGAAAGCTTTTGTGGTGGCACACAATTCTTCCTTCTATTCCTGGAAGTGTTGCGGTGACTCCCACAAGTCTTCTACCATTGGCTTGCGATAGTGTGGTGACCATCAATGTCCCACAACTCCTTCATCAGCTCGGTGCGGTAGAGCGGTTTTTACCACGGTCTTGCAAGTTGCTTCTTCCTTCTCGATGGTAGTGTGGTGAAAGCTTTTGTAGCAGCATTTTTATTCATAGAAGAGGCCATGGATGGTGTAGAAATACTAAACCACTAAGAGAAAAGTGGGTGGAAATAGATGAGACAACAGAATCTACGGATACAATAGAGATAAGAAGAGAAAGCAACCTCAACCAAAGGAGGAAGGTGTTTATGAATTCACAAATGCTACAACATAGAGGAGATATCAATATGTCAAATATATGACTAAAGTGAGGTTTTGTGTTGGATAGCATACTTGTTGAAATGATATAATTGGTGTACTAAACATTATTTACTATGTTGTGTATTATAGGGGCGAGACGAGACCATGGCAACAAATTGTGTCATACCAAATTAGGTACTCAAATTTTGACTTAACTTAGGAAAAAATGATCTGATGGAATTTTGTGATACATCCATCTTTTTTCACAATATTATTGAAATTTATAATGTATTATCGAATCTTGACATAAATTAATGCATGTTGTTGATTATTTTAGATGGAGATTGGAGCAAATGCAAAGCCTAAGCGTTCAACTTGCAAAAGAAGAAGATATGTACATGGACGTGGACCTAAAACTGTTAAATCACGTAGATGACAGTGGGTGGAAGAGGATATGACAATGGATACTGTAGACACAACAAATGATTGCATTGAAGAAGAGGTAGGTCAAGACTATAGTACATGGGATGAATACTTTGAGAAAATTGTTATTTGTGGATGTTCTGTATGTTGTGGAAATAAAAAATCAAACGAGCGATTTTACAAAGACATTACATATATGATGAGCTTCCAGTCGGTAGTATGCCTCCTATAATTGATTAAAACCAAAGAATAATATATGAGTGTGGACTGATGTTTTATAAACTATGTTGTCAAAATTGTGTTTTATTTAAATTATTGTATAAAAAAGGTAGCTTATAAAATAATGTTCCATTATTCAATTGATGTATATATGTTCATACAATTTATATTTTTATTTTTTAAGCCATATTTGATTATATTTCTTTGAATTTGATACATTTATGATTTATCCAATTGTTTCCAAGCATTAAATAATGCTTGCATTTGTTGATAGGTAGAAGATTTTGATGAAACACATTATACTAATACCCAAGATCCAACTAGGTTATTAAGATTTGGATGGGATGATCCAAACCATCCTTTAAACCATACCAGGGTGAGAAGAGCAAGATTGAAGAGAACACTACCACCTAAGAAATTTGAAGAGTTGATGAGAGTCGCATACACTGATGACATGCCACCTAGCCTTAATGATGATGATCATGATAGTGAAAATGCAGTGCATGAAGAAGGATTGAATGAAATGCTTACATGTTTCTTTTGGGATGAAAACAATGATGACAATAATGATGATATAGTTGACAGTAACGATGATAACAAGGGTAATTACCACCAACGTAATGTTGATGATAACAACATCAAAGACTCCATCAAGCAAGCAACGAAGACCCCCATGTTCAAAAAGGGTGCAAGTAGTGTTAGTGTAATTAATTAAATTAATTATTACACTAGCATAAGTTAACTTAGGTCATGCATCATTTAGTCCTAGGTTAGATTTTAATAAATCATTTAATAATGGGATTATATTCCTTTCCTTGTTTGTAGGGATAAGATTCCTTCTAGAAGATGAGTTGTCCTAGAATTTATCTCAACATTTAATAATTTCCTAGATAGGGTTCACATGTTGTCACATGTTAGATCAAGACACATGGCAACATCTCATGCATTTTAGGTTTTCTCTCTTGCCTATACAATCAGGAAACTTGTTCATTTTTATATATCAATCATATCATATCATCAATATAGAATCTCTATTATGCATGCCTAGTTGCAACACTTTCTATGCGGTTGATTATCTTTCCTGGCAAGGGTCCTCCATTGAAGATTCTAGAGCTTTAGGGACTGTGCATCCATAATCTCAACATGGTATTAGAGCTTGTCCAGTGAAACATCAACCCTCGATCAAGAAAGTTGGTGTGTGAGATTCTTTGTAGGCTTGAAGGTTTCCATTGCAAGCT
Organism: Sequoia sempervirens; assembly: GCA_007258455.2. Taxonomy (NCBI): domain Eukaryota; kingdom Viridiplantae; phylum Streptophyta; class Pinopsida; order Cupressales; family Cupressaceae; genus Sequoia; species Sequoia sempervirens. The sequence goes on from VDFB02281492.1 coordinate 562,542,280, forward strand.
ACTTGATTCCACCCAGCGACCAAGCTGATTTTTGAAGCAAATAGAGTCAGATCCGAGCTCGCCATTGCCTTCAGAAGGCCTCAAAACCCTAGGATCTCTTGCCCGATCATCAAAATCAAATTCATCAACCCAGGAGCATTAGAGGTATTTGGGTTTGCAAAATCAACTAGTACGATCCATACAAATTTGCAGTAAAAAAATTCTCCTTTTCAGTTGTCCTCTGAGGCAAAAAATTTTTAGTCGCAGGCCATTTTTTCATTTCAAAAAAATTGTGATTTTTTCTATATATCATTGGCAAAAAAAATATTTGGCTATTTTTCTATAGTTTTTAGAAAAATATATTTGGGTGACCTTCAATTAAATCATCGATCGACATCAGTTTTTCTCCATCGACATATTATTATAGGTTTTTATTTTAAAAAAATCATTGGCATTGTATTTTTTTCTGTTGGCATTTGCAGACATATTCCTTGATTTTTTTATTTGCCTTTGGAAATAATAAAAAATCAAAATAAAAAAATTTGTTGTCGGTTTGTTTTTTCGAAGTCTGCAGAAAGAGTACAATCGTCGACTTTGTCACATCTGACTGGGCCCCTTGTTCGCTGTCAACGTTATCCTGTTCGCCGTAATCTTTTTGCTAGTTCCCGTGTTTCTTCTGGACCTGTCCACCGACGAACATTTCTCCAGTGATCACCTCTCAGCATTTATCCCTCTTTCCGGTGACCCTTGACAGCCCCGACTATCCACCAGTGGTCCTATTCAGAACCGAGAGCTCCACCTTTGGGAAGCGGCACCGCCCCGACTGTTGCCTAACAGCCGCCCCACCGCTGCTTCACTCGACGGTAGTTTTCTTCTTGCCAGTGCACGCCCCCGTAGTCATATCAGCGACAGGGGCCATTTTTTTAAAGCTCGGGTGCTAATTTTTTGCAACTAATTAGCCTGCAGAGTGCCTCATCTAGGCATTTTTTTCGTTTTATCATAAATTTTCACTATGGTATCAAAAATTGACAAATGAGGTACCATCAGAAAGGGAATTTTGACTACTTTCTAGTGGTGACATCTATTCTGTGAAATTTTTCTCACAGAAAATTCTATAGTCAATTGAAGTCCAAACCCTAATTTGGACATAAAGGCTCATATCTTCACAACCATTCATCAGATTTTGGTGATTCCAGTGGCATCAGGAAGTATTTTCAGAGCTTTTTTCATCAGTCTAGACCCCTTGATCAGTTTTCGCTCCAAGTACTCTTGCATTAATTTTTTTTAGTTTGGTGTATTTGTTCAATAACCTGAACATCCTGAAGCTTGAGAAAAGGATTTTTGATCCGAGTAGCATCACTTCAGTTGCACATCATATTTGGAAGCTTCTATTTGTTGTTGAAGGTCATTTGTCTGTGTTTTTGGAGAAAGTTCATTATGGGGCTTGCATATAATCCTTCTTTGGTTATGTTGCACAAGGGAAACTATAAGCAATGGCGAGATGGGATCTACCACCATCTCCAATCACTTGATCTATTGCCACATTTGTATGGTATAGTTCCTCATCTGAGTGAAGGTATTCATGAACTTGCTTGGAGTTGCAGTAGATACACTATTTTGGAGATCATTGAGATGCAAGTTGATTGTGATGTTTTGAAAGCTATTGATCATTGTGACTATCCTCACATCCTTTGGATTAAGATTTGGGAGATATATGGAGACTCATATACTCCATCCTTCCCTGATGGTCGTGATTCAAAATGTCATTCTTCATATCAGGTACCCCACGATGATATTGTTGTGCAGGAGGTTGATGGCCTTGAATCTTCCAAAGAGGTTGACAAGGTTCCTTTAGATGCTTCTTCTCCATTAGAGACAGTTCGTATCCCTTAACATTCAGTGATTCCTTGTCTAGATTCATTGATTGAGGCTTCCACCACCACAATCATCCATCGGGACACATTCAGTTTTCCAGATTTGACATCACAGAATGCCTTCGTTTTAGGTATCACTGACTTGGCTACTTCTATAGGTTTGGATCGGGACATTCTTGAGGGGATATCACTCCTCTATTCAGATCCTACTTTGGAGAGTTTTCTTGAGTCTCTTCATCCCTTTGTCTCTACCTTGATTAGGAATCTAGAGACTATCTTGGAGGCACTTGGTCTCTCTTTAGAAATTTCATGTATGAGACTTCTTCCCTGTCATTCCATTCAGGACTTGAGGTTTCTTCAGCATCTACCATTGGATTTGCTTCAAATTTATTTCAATGGTTTTGAAGACACTTCATTCAGGGGGGGCTATCAAGTCTCCATCACATCCATCATATCCATCACACTGTCTTTGGATATTGTTCAACATCAGTTTCTGCATGATCCTGATTTGTCACCCTCTTCATTGTTTGGGACTATGGAATCTTCATCATCAGGCAAGGAGACACACAAGCAGAGTTCAAAGACATCATTGACATCCACCTTCATCTTTCCTTCCTTCAATTCCTATTTGGAATGGGAAGCATCACTGCACTTGCACTTGGTTTTGTTTCTTTCGAAAGGGAGACAAGTTGTTCGTCAACATTGGATCCTGTTCTGTCTTCAGACACTTACCATTTTTGTAGGTGATCACATCTTTTGGGGGGGCTATATAGTCTCTCTATTTCCTCCCTATGGGGGGGCTATTGTATTGTATCCATGTGACAGATGGTGTACTTGGGGGGTATTTGGGAGTTCTCCATCCTTCCCATCCTATCTCACATTTTTTTTTCTTTTTCATCTCCTTTTTGGAGAGGGGTTTTTTTCCCACTGGGTTTTCCCCTTTCTTTGGTTGTGGGATATTTTCTACATCTTCATGTACATTGGTACCTAACATGGCCTCGTAGCTGGGACCCATCATCATTATCATTGCATTTTCCTCCCTAAGTTGAACTTATGGGGGGGTGTTAGTGTAATTAGTTAAATTAATTATTACACTAGCATAAGTTAACTTAGGTCATGCATCATTTAGTCCTAGGTTATATTTTAATAAAACATTTAATAATGGGATTATATTACCTTCCTTGTTTGTAGGAATAAGATTCCTTCTAGAAGATGAGTTGTCCTTCTAGAACTTATCGCAACATTTAATAATTTTCTAGATAGGGTTCACATGTTGTCACATGTTGTTAGATCAAGACACATGGAAACATCTCATGCATTTTAGGTTTTCTCTCTTGCCTATATAATCAAGCAACTTGTTCATTTGTATATAGCAATCATATCATATCATCAATATAGAATCTCCATTATGCATGCCTAGTTGCAACACTTTCTGTGTGGTTGATTATCTTTCCTGGCAAGGGTCCTCCATTGAAGATTCCAGAGCTTCAGGGACTGTGCATCCATAATCTCAACAAGTAGAACCTCAAAACTAGCATGCACATTAATATTATTAGAAATCAAGTCACTATTTGGTTGGTCAGACAAAGGATTCACTACCCTACTGAAGTGAGTTGAAATCTATTTCTTACTTTTCATTGTCAATTGCTGTACATAATTCATAAACATTCAATTGATTTAATCTCATATCAAACATGTTCATCATAAGTCAAAAATTCAATTGATTTAATCTCTGGAAATATTACAGGGCACTAAGAACTAAAATATTCCCTGAAGAGAATGTGTTTCCATCAACTTGCAAAGAGGCATGTCTATTGTGGGTTGAGTTGGGGATTGAATATAAGAAAATTCATTCATGTAAAAATGATTGCATTTTATATAGAGATGAATATCAAAACAAGGTAGAATGCCCTGTATGTAAAGAAAAGAGATATTGTATAGATGTACAAGTTCCTACAGTTCCAAAGAAGGTTTTACATCACATGCCAATTATACCTAGACTTAAACGAATGTTTTGTTGTAATTCACTAGCACAATTGATGGACTAGCATGCAAAGAACATGAGTAAAGATGGATTCATTCAAATTCTGGTTGACTCCAAAGCAATGGAACACAGAGGAAAAATGGCCAACAAAATTCAAAGATGAACCCCATAGTATTAGTTTTGGTCTTGCAATTGATGGAGTATGCCCATTCTCTTTCCTGAGCTCAAATTATAGTGTTTGGCCAGTCGGATTGATAGCATATAGTATTCCCCCATGGATGAGTGTTAGAAAGGAGCACCTTATGTTGACTCTCATTGTTCTAGGAAAACATCAAGTTAAAAACATGTATGTTTATCTTGCGCCTTTTATTGATGAGATGTAACTACTATGGAAGGGCATAAGAATGTATGACATATCACATCCTCCATCAAATAGGTCCTTCATGTTGTATGGTGTGCTATGTTGGACTATTCATGATTTCCCAGGACTTGGTGTTTGTTCTGGTAAGATAAAATATTTGTGTATTTACACTCATAATTTATTTTCATCCCAACTTTCATACTTAGTTTAATACTATTTTTTTTTATGTTATTAACATTACTTATTAAATTGTAGGGCTTCGAACAAAGGGGATATTTGCATGTCCAAGATGTGCAAAACAATTTCAAGGGCGGTATTCTAGAGATCAAAATAAATTTATTTACGCAAACAACATGGTTTTTCTACCACTAGATCGTAGGTTTAGAAATTGCCTGAAGAATCAATTTGATGGAAAAGTTGAAAATAGAGGCCCTCCCATGATTAGGGGTCTAGGTGATTGGCTTAAGAAGTATGAAGATGCTGAATTGAAAGCTTGGGAGGATTTTTTTGATTGGGGTGATTCAATTGAAGAACCAAAACAAGTTGTAGTGAATATGCAAGAAGGAATGAAAAGGAAATCCATAGTTATGTGCTCCCTTACTGGAAGGATCTATTAATATCTCACCTATTAGATCCTATGCACATCTTCAAAAATATCCTAGATTCTATATTTCGACATATATCAAGCAAAGAGAAGGACACCTTGTCTTCGAGGAGAGATATTTCTCTTTCGTGTACCAAATTTGATAGAAAACATTTGTGGCCAAACAAAGAAAATGAAACATATGCAGAAGCTCCATGGATTTTGAAAAAAAAAGAGCTAGACCGACTAAAAAATGTCATTCGTTCAATAAGGACACCTACTGGCTATGGGTCATCATTGGCTAAAGCTTTTACAGTTGATGGACATATCACAGGGTTTAAAACACATGATTTTTATAATTTAATGAAGGTATTATATATCAACATTTAACATTTACTCGTAACATTGATTAAGCACTAAATTTATTTTGATATTTTGTTGTGTGAGAAAAAATTACTAATGACCTTTTCATAAATGTGTTTGATAGCATATCATGCCATTGGCAATTAGGGGTATTCCTGTCTTACAGTTGACTTAAGGAATGCCATAAGTCGATTGTCAACATTTACAAGGTATGTGGTTATATGAAATGTTCATGTGTGAGAGACAGAGAAATTATATTGCATTTAATTTATGACTAAAGGTTCATACTAATTTACTTTTCTTATATTAGGTGGGTGACCTCCAAGGAGACCCATGAATCTGAAGTGCCAAAGTGGAAGAAGGAAATTGCAGAAATTGTATGTGTATTTGAGGAGCTCCCTACAAGTTTCATGGACCTACAAGTCCATTTACTTATACACCTAGTCGATGACATTGAATTGGTGGGTGTCGTATCAACGAGGTGGATGTTTTTCTGTGAGAGGTATATGAAAACTCTTAAAAGATATGTCTGACAAAAGGCACATCCAAAGGGTTGTATGGCTAAAGGGTATGCATTGAATGAAGCATTTTTCTTCCTGTGTGAATTCCTTGGTAAGGATTTTGAAGATGGCCCACATTTCTGGGATGAAGAACGAGCATCATATATTATTGATGGAGAAAAACCACAATCTAATGGTGTTGAAGTAGAAATTAGTAAGTAAATTAACGATCAGTGTGGTTGTTTTTCTTGCAATCATTAATTTACTCTGTAATTTATTTGTGAAATTAACAACATGGCATTTGGAGTAAATAAATGTGTTGACATGTAATAGGTGTAGACGAAAGTTCTATACTAGACAATTTCATTCTATACCACATGGACTTTATGAACAAATAGATTGATCTGTATGATAAAAAGAGAGAAGAAGTGTTAGAAACAAGGAGACAGTTTAAGAGATTGAACCCAAGGAATACTCCACTTACCACTCATCTGCTTGGGGAATGGGGCAAATATTGCACACTAGAATGGGTTACTAAACAAATTCAAAATCAAATAGAAGATGCAGGTATAGATTCAAACATAATAGAAGATGAAATCAACATGTCTAGAGGATGTGAAAGAAAGGTACAGTTGGAAGTTTACAAAATGTTGTTCCTTACAGTTTTGACAATATTAACTATTTTAATATTCGTCATTATATTTGTTTTCACTGAAATAAATGGTCTTTCACATGCGAGGAAATATCTAGCAATGTGGGCATATGGTCGACATTATCGTGTAGAAAGTGTAGACGTAAAGAGATGATCCTTCGATTGTGGCATCATGGTTGACTTCAAGAAATCTAGTCAATCAAGCTCAAAATATAAGAATATAATTGAAGGGAATCTACAATATGTTGGGAAAATACAAGAAATTATTGAGTTGGATTACCGCTCTTTTAAATGTTGTATTTTTAAGTCTAGATGGTATGAAGCATTTGAGAGGATACAAAGACATGATACCCATAGTGGATTGTTTTCTATAGATTCCTCATCATTCCTACCAGAGGATAAGGAGCCTTATGTTCTATCAATTCATTGTGACCAGGTATTTCTTTAACTCAAACAAGAAGCGGTAGTGATCATTAATCTATTAATTCATAGCTTATTGCGAATATATACATGTGTTTATTAATCAATAAAATTGTTATAACATACGTCTGATATATGTATGTCATTCATGTGCAGGTATTTTTCTATGAAGATATTTTGGACCCGAAATGGATATTTATCATACATTATGATCCAAGATTAAGGCATGTATTTGATGATGCATTAGTGGATACTAAGCAAAACAATGATGGCCAACAAAATGAGATAGAGGGATTAGGGAACATCAAAGAAATTGGCATCCATGATGATGTTGAAGATGGTTATATGTTTAGGCACAAGAAGACAACAATCAAGAGTTAGATGATGTTATGGAAGACAACAATATGGATGGTATAGAAAATGACGATCCAAATACATCTGGTAACAATATAGATGGTCTACTATCAAATTTCAATGATGATGAAGATGATGCAGGTCAAGATGAGGATGATGATAATATTAAATACTTGAAAGAACATATGAACATTGAAAATGATACATTGGATGACATTGTAGCAGACAATAATGTTAATGACCAAGACTTCTAAATTTTTAGAATTATTTGCAATCCATGTTTTAAAAAGGATGATTCTTATGGCCTAAACTTTGAAATGCTTCAGTAATATTATGTTGTACTTGGACAATTGAAAACCTATTTTATTCTCCTAGCAAGATTTTTTATTTTCCATTATAATTCTAGACCAAACAACATTTGTGGGGATGGCCTTTTACACCAATCTTAATTTGTATGAAGTTCATGAACCTGTTGTCAAGCAGTAAATTCCTTTTGTAGACATGAAATGTAAAGTCTTCATTTAAAAAAAGATAAGTAGTCTCTTTCTGAGGGTAATCCACATGCAAAAAGTAAAAAGAACATAGAAAAACAATTATACAGTAGAAAATCAAATTCAATCAGTTATGTCTTATTTCACTTGCACACTTATTTGAAAGACAGGGTATTCACCATACATTTCCCTTGACAAAGAAAACATGTGCTTTCATTTATTTTTATTTTATATCTCAGAAGTGAAATTGTTGTTACATAATGATGCACTGAGAAAATAATATATACAAAAAATGAAAAGAAAATGTTTGAAATTTAACATGCAACTTACTATGTTGTGTTGAAAGGAATCGAGATTAACTGGGAAAAGAAATAAAAATTAAATTTTGATGATTGCACTTAAAAGTGAATAGGATATGAAAAGTGTGGACAATGATGGTGCTGAAATTGAAAACCCTGATTCTGATGACATTACTATTTTATGTCATTAGAGATAAAGAGCACGTTCAATTTTATATACATAGCAAATGAAGATTTGAAATTAGTAAACTGAAAATGTAAACACTATAATATTTTTCCTTAAACAATAATTCACATACTCACTTACAAAAAAGGGTGAAACATTTTTTATTCAAACTTTGTTTTCTTTAATAGACATAACAATAAAAGAATATTTACAAGTACAAGAATATATACACTGTTTCATAGAAAATAAGGAATGTTTCATAGAATATACAAGTACAAGAATATATATACTATTTCATAGACTTCTAAATTTTTAGAGTTATTTGCAATTTGTTGGGTCTCAAAAACCCAGGTTTTTAGACCATAAGAGGGTGCCAATCTCTAAGAGGACTTTAATCCTTAATACGAACCAATTAAAGTAAATTATTTGAAAGGACTTTAATTCAAACCTAACCAAAAACCAATCAAAGCATCCAAGCAGTAACAACAAATTTTCTCTAATAAATCTTACAGATTTAAACAACTTGAAAAGAGCACTTTGGAGACAACAAAGCAATAAATAAGCATGAAAATTGACACAACAATTGAACACTGAAAATGGATTATGAGTTGTAATGTATCTGCTCCATTATATCGCTCAAAATATAAACATATGTAACATGCGTTCTTTTGATAAAAATAAGTGGATGAGATGGTCTAGTATCTATTCTAATGGATTGAAATGATGATGATATGATGATCAAAATTGGACCTTGGTTTCCCTATTTGTACGGGAAGCAACAAGCTTCAGGTTCATTCACCAAAGTTACATCATTTGTTAACTAAAGAATAATTAACATAACATAGAAACTTAAAAAGAGTTTATTGTTGGATGCACCACAGTCCGTTAATCATCAACAAGTGCCCGTGACCACCTAAGATATGTTCAAGGCACAAGCACCCTGTTAATGCGTCCACGACAACCAAACTCTAACTACCTCCTCATACAACTCGTGTAAGGAACAAATTAACCTTTGACATGTGATCAATGTATTTCTCCTAGGCATAAGTGTTTGCATTCTGTAGAGTGTCTATCATTACATTCTCCAATCCAACAATCCTCTCAAGCTGCTTATGCATTTTCTTGAGTACCTCATCCTCATCATTGATGTCATCAAGGATGCCTAGCAAATATTTTGATCTCCTTTTTCCAGGTTTCATGATCCTTCAAATTTGTTTCTTCAAAGAAATCTAGCATGGCCATACATAGTGGTTGGCTGAAGTCATTCAATTCATGTGTCAAGATATTCTAGAAGTTTTCACGTGTATTCATGAGGCCCTGACATTATTGGAGCAAAGCATTGTTATCTCCATCTTTTTCCTTGATATGGGATTCCATTTCCTTCATCCTATCAAGCAGAATTCCATGCTCCATGAGGGCCTTGTATGTTCCACTGTGAGCATGCCAGACACCATCTGCATGTTGGAACATATCTTTGAATTTCATACAAATTATCCCTGATGCTACTTCAAAAGTAGTAGCCTTCAATTTTCTTTTTAGTTCTTCTTGTTCCTTTTGAGCCTTTTCAAATTTATGCTTCCATTGAGCAGTCTCCGACATGGCCTTTGACACTTTTCTTTCATGTTCAATTAAAGGAGGGTAAAGCCTTGGAGAAGCAAGAATCCTATCTTTGTAGTTGGTTAATTCTTGTTTCAACTTGTCATTTTCCTCTATCAGCCACTGGTTATCTCTTACTAGCTTTTGCATCTGGGCTTTGGTGAATTTTGCTACATTCACATTCAAGTCAATAGTCTCCAAGGGATCTATCTCCCCTAATCTTTGCACCTGGAGATGTCCAAAAATATGATCATGGTTAATGAGAGAAGGCTTCTTGCCCGGGGAGTAAAGATCCCAAATTTGCAAAGTGGTATTATCAGGATTGTACCCTAACCCTGTATAGACCCTGTCACTTGCTTCATCTGTTATTTGCAAAGTTTTATTCTTTCTCTTCAAAAAGCTATCAAACACAATGGTTGAACTAATATCCCACCCAGGAAGGAGCATAACTCTAGCTTCTTGCAATGATGCTCTTCCTCTCTCAGGAGTCATATTTCTCATTTCCCTATCAACTTCATGTTGCAACACTTTCAAGGCATAAGCCTCTTTCTCAGGGCCAATGTCCTTTAACCTTTCTCTTATTAGTCTTCCTTTATACTCATATATAAAGGACTTAAATTTAGGGGTCTACACAAAAGTATCATCTGCAACAAATTCTTGACTTGCACGATGCCTCACATCATCTGATAGCTCATCAGAGGCTTCAAAGGTAATCACACTTCTTTCCAATGGAATCTCATATTGGGGTATAATAGGAGCATTAAACTATGAGACTTCTTCTTCCTCCTCAGTGTTATCATCTTCCATGGATGGGGAACAAACTGAAAAGCTCACTTCAGGAGTAGGCTGAGGTGATATGCGATCTAGTGGTGTGATATTTTCTACTTGCCTCCTAGGATTGATGCCCCTTCCTCTTTCAAATGCCACAAGTGGCACATCTCTTATCAGTTCTTCTTCATGGAGGATTAACTATTCAATTCTTTCTATGGGATCCTGTACCTTAGGGAAAGCCCCTACATAGCTTGGGTTATTATTCACCTTCCAAGCCTCAACCATCATAACCCTACTGCAGGCATTCATTCTGAATCATGTTTTGTTTTTCTTCACAATTTTTGATGACATCTTCTAAAAGGAAACTATGCTCATACTCTTTCAATTTCTAAAAAAATTTGGCATCACAAATGAAGTGTTTAGGATCAAACTTTTCCCTTTTTTTGCCAACCGGCAAGCCATAATAATCCAGTTTACCACTAACCAAGTCATATCCTAAATCGGAGATAATAGTGAAATCACCAAAGCATAAAGTGGAATGCATGAAAGTCTGCCTCCCATAGCTCTTTAAATGCATGAAATCTAAAAATGATAATTTCCTTATGATCTCTAAATAAGCAACTTCGTATGGCACAGTCTTAGGCAACAAATAAGGTGTAGCTTCAAATCCATAAAACCTGATAACAGTACAATCCCCAAACATGTACTATTCCCCCCAATTGTGATTTATCCTTGCTTCATGACCCATATCTTTTGGTCAGAGAAATCTTAAGATCTTTGGGGAGAGGTTGTAGTCACATTTGTGGCCTAGCATCTTGTATAGTGGTTTGACAAAATATTCCTCAAAATATAGGTAGTGGGACCTCCCACACAGATGTCCACATTTGTAAGGGCCTTGAATTTCCATCATTATCTAAGTCTTTTATTCTTAATGCCTCACCCCATAAACCCATCACCTGCCCTTTGTATAATATCATGTGCATGAAAACATAATAGTGCTTGAAATTAATGGCTTCACTGTTATTCTTGATGATATTGAGGGAATTATTGATGGCCTCTGATAAATACTCTACATAACAATAGGGTCGGGAATTATGGCTCTAGATGTCTATGGCTAAAACCATGGGAGCAATTGTCATGTTCTCAGGAACATCAATTCCCAATACTTGACTAGCTGAGTAATAAGTGTATTGAAAGTATTCTTCAAACAAAGTCACATAGAATGGGGGCTTATCTTCACTAGAGAACCTCATAGTTTGGTTACCCACACCTTTAACCCTATGTAGAGGAAATTTCCACCTCTTGTAACTTGTGTCCATGGTGCGGTATTCCTCCAACAAGTCTCTAATTCATAATTTTGTTTTCAGGGAAGTGCTAGCTGAAAAGTCATGGAAATATAATCTAGCTTTATGACCATGAACTATGACCCATCATGCAAATGAATTTCTCTCGTCTTCAGATTGTAATTCTTTTCCAACACCTTGATTAACTCTACATTCACAAAGACATTGGGTACTACAAGTTTACCCAAATTCAAATTCCACGGGTTTGACACTGGGCTATGCCAAAATTTCTTCCTATAATGATAAATAAAGAGGTCGTAACCTCTACATGGAGTCCATACATCTCCTAGATTTTTTGGTTTATCTTATAATGTCACACATGATGGGTTAAGCTATGTTATTCTTTTGTATTTTGGCCCAGACCTAGGACACTGATCAATTAAGTCTTGATTCAATTTCCTAGCTTCAGTTTTCTGTCTTTTTGCTTTCTGTTTGCCTGGGGTTTTTTCCATCTCAACCCTACTCATGCAATGCTTTCATCTACTTACTGAGAAAATACTTTGAGCTGAGTCTAGACCATTTACTTGGATAAATGCTGCAAATTTTCAGCTTCCTACTGCTGTCCAACTTGGTTCTCCAAATCCTTCAATTACAGTTCACATTGATTTCAACTTCTTTGAGGCCATATTTATCAAATTTCAGTACACTTCATCCAACCTTGGTTCATAAATGGCACTCGTGCCACCTTTATGATCAAGTTCTTCATTAATAGTGGTAGTCACATCGATATTCTCGTTAGTCACATCAATTGGACTAATCATCATTTCATAATTGTTGAAGAGACTTTTAATTAAAATGCCCATTGTTTCTTCGATATGCCGATATGGCAATGTTTTTCCCTTCCCTTTTGTTGTTTACCACATTACCGCCTTGCTCAAGGCTTCTTGTTGCGGGGTTGCGGTGTATACCGCTCTACCACATATGTTGCTCACCTTCCCAGTGGTATAGCGGTGTATGCTTTTGATCATTATTTGAAGAGTTTCGATGAGACAATCTTATTTGTCTTACTGATATCTCAATGTCTCATCGACATTAGATTTTATGTTCCTTCGATGTTGGTTTTCGGTGTCGATGAGACAAGTTAATGTCTCTTGTTGATATGCCACTATCTCATCGACAATTACTTCATTATATCCAAGAGTTGTGTTTCACCGAGCACTTGTAGATATACCTTGTCGATGTGACATAAGTGATTCTCTCCTCGATATGCCCATATCTTGTTGACATTTCACTGTTTTACATTGTCGATGAGACATATAAATAAGTCTCTTCGACATAGGGGTGTCTCATCTACATTTTTGTTCAGTGCTTTATGCTAATGTTGGGGAGACTTTGGAGGGACTCATCAACATGGTGTTGTCTTGGCGATATGCTATGAGCAATCATAGGAGTATTTCAAAGGAGGAATACACTTTGATGTTGTGATCAATGGTTTTATTTGGAAGTTCACATGAGGGATTTTATTAAATTTAAGTTATTATGATAGGAATTCTATGCATATGGTGGATGTAAGAGATGAGTGAAAATGGAAGTACGCAAAAATAATTAGGATGGAATTTTGGCTACAACACAATCCATGTTTAAAAAAGGATGACTTTTATGGCCTAAACTTTGAAATGCTTCAGTAATATTATTTTTGTCGATACAAATTACCTATTGCAATATCCTTAAATTGTTCAATATTTGGTATGAATTGTTGGCAGAAAAAATTAGGATTACTTGGATGCTTCTTCCATTCATTTTGTATCAACATATGTTCGTGAAGACACAAAAGTTAATAGCTCAATTAGGTAGAGCTTTTGTGATTTTCAAATGAAAAGTAAGGTACATTTTTATTTCTTCTACATTACATTCATGTGCATAAACAAAACAAGAAGATTACATTACTAGATTGCACTTATGCAGATGCATATTTAATATAGGAAAGATCACACAATCCTTTCGAAAATGTAGTCTTTATTGATAATGTAAATGTATATGTTGTTCCACAAAAGCCGTGGAACTGACTATTTGAATGCATATAATCAAAAAACTATACATTTATAGATACAAAAGAGAAAAATGCACATAAAGAGAAAGGGGGCCCATCATTGCCTCAATGACGAATCTTGGTTGCTTTGTTCTACATCATCTTCAATCTTCCCGCTTGTCCAAGTCTCCAAGTTGATGTCTTCCTTGCTGCTCCTAGGTTCCCTGCATTTGAGTAAGAAGAGTGTTGTTAGAGAAATGAAGGATCACTAGTCAAAATATGTGCATACATCTATAAACATATAATTTTATCATCATGTGTATTCAAATAACTTGCATACCATAGATGTCCAGGAAAACAAGAAAGTTATCAAACATATTTATCATATGCTTGATTTTATCTAACATGTTTTCTCATTGTGCAAATATAGATAAAATTAGGTTGTTGTTTTGTTTATCTAGTTACATCATGTGGGGTGAAATGTGGCTCCCACAAGGGCTGAGCCCAACCTTCTGCCCTATTGTTTCATTTGAGAAGGATAATCACATGTAAACCATCCATGAAGCATTAAAGATCAATCTTTGCAAGGATAGTGGAGTATGTTGGTAAGGGGCAATCTCCTTATTAATAAGAACATTCCACTATCAACATAGCCATGATTCTAAGAAAAATGATCATCAAAGATTCCAAGATAGTTTGCATTAATAGTCTAGTTAAAAGTAAGCAGCCCCAAGCATCATAACAGTCACAAGAATTGAACATGAGGGGTAGTCATGTAGATTAAAAGCTTACACAATAATCATCACTTGCAAAGATAAAGACAACATGTTTCCACATAAAAAATTAAATTGAATGCATGAAAGGTACAATGATGAAGTCCATAATAGTGAATGTTGCTTAAGAGGGATTGAAGAGCAACATTTTGTATCAAGGAGAAAAAGGTAACCTCAAACTCTATTGTACTTGAGTATGACAATACTTGAGCTTCTGGTGTTTCTAGATGGAACCTATAGCGGAAAAGTATAGTCTCCATCTGAAGGAACCATCTTCGGAGCTCTTCCCTGAAATGAGGGTTGAAAAAATTAGAAGAAAAGAAATACCATAATTCTAAAGTAGCAATTTGTATCAAGACAAATGTCAGAAAGTATAATTAAAAAGACAAATCCTTACAATTCGACCTCAAATTGGACCAAATAGATTTATGATTTTATCTTTAGAATGTAGGAACTTTCTTTGTCGGATCTTCACGACCTGAAATTGGATCTCCAATTGGACTGATAAAATTTATGATTTTATCTTTAGAATATAGGAAATTTCTTTGTTCGATATTCACAACCTCAAATTAGATCAAAAGCTAGATAAGCAGATTTATGATTTTATCTTTAGAATGTACAAACTTTCTCTATCGAATATTAAAGATGCCAGGTTCGATTAGAAACTAGATAAGAAGATTTATGGTTTTATCTTTAGAATTTAGGAACTTCCTCTGTTGGATATTTGGAAATTCCTACACACAAGTTCTGCTTCAGAGCGAAAACACCCGGAAGTGTTTCACACTAGCTCAAGGTACAATCCAACCTGGTTATGACACCGATAGCAACCCAATTTTTCCTGAACCGTCCACACCCGAATGTTGCATCACAATCTATTCTTCCTACACATAAAAATGCCACATATTAACCTCTTATAAATAAAACTCAAAATACCATGAAACGACGAGTCCCCTATATTAGTAAGTAGGCAGTCTATAGGGCATAGTTTGATTTTATACAAGGATTCTCATGAAAGGAATCTCCAAGTGATAGTTAGTGAGTTGTTTGAGATTGCAGCTGATGGTGTAATATCCATTCTTAAAGGAAATTAGCAAAGCAGTAAATGTCTAAGAAAATTAAATTGTACACAACAAACAATTCACAATGTTATCTTGCATAATGTCTTAAGTTTGAAGTCAAAAATCTTATTGTATCTTGATGAAAGTAGTGACCTTAATGGTCAATCACTAGAAACCATGATTTTAAAACATGCTATTGTGCTTATGGAGGCAACATTTTAAGCAAGGCGGTGAGTGGTGGTTTGGAACAATGGTAGGTATGAAAGACTTGCTTTATATGCATACTATGAAATCTAGCTTAAGACAATGTTCTTAGAAGAGATTGAAGGTGGGTTATGGAACTCAAGGGTTACCACACGATAAAGATTAAAACAAAGACTGAGATCTATTTAAAAGCCACTATCATGAAGATATTAAAGATGTCAAATGCAAAACCCTAGCAGCTAGAGTAATAAACACAGTGTGAAAGAGGACAGTGTGCTAGGGAAGATTTAGGAGATCACATTATCTAATCATAGGAAGATACATCATTTATTTATTTTTTAAAATTAAAAGAAATTATTCTAAACCCTATATAGGACACATTGATACTTCAAAAGCATCTGATTTATTTTTTTAAATTAAAAGAAGTCATTATAAACCCTATATAGGATACATTGATACTTCAAAAGCATCAGAAGGAATTCGAGATTATGCAAGCATATGTCAATTAAATACCTGGATTACAAATAGTAGCACAAACATTGTAACCCTTGTTGATTAGAGTAGGAATGAGATAAACAACAATGAATCCTATGCCTCCTATCACACACATCTCCTTACCATTCTCTGTCATTCTTTACTGAAACACTTCTCCATTTTGGCGGGCTACGCTTGAAAATAAGGTTTCAACAAAGGTTTTATTGTATGTTTATTAAAATGAAAACTCCATTCTGTCGAGCTATGCCTGAAAATAAGATTTTGATGAAATTTTTAGAGTATGTTTATTAGAGTTTAGAGTATTTTGGCTAGCTATATTCTTGATTCCTTAAATGATTTATTCAAATGGATTGTGACTGACGTGATTTGCAACATTTAGTGCTGTAAATTGTAATGATGCCATGATTACCATACTACCGTCGTCTCTTATTATACTTGTTGCGGTATGGCAGTGTTTTTCCCTTCCCTTCTACTATTTACCACACTACCACCTTGCTCAAGGCTTCTTGCTACGGGGTTGTGGTGTATACCGCTCTACCACATATGTTGCTCACCTTCCCGATGGTCTAGCGGTGTATGATTTTGATCATTACTTGAAGAGTGTCGATGAGACAATCTTATTTGTCTTACCGATATCTCAATGTCTCATCGACATTACTTTGTTATATCCAAGAGTTGTGTTTCACCGAGCACTTGTAGATATACCTTTTCGATGTGACATAAGTGATTCTCTCCTCGATATGCCCATATCTTGTTGACATTTCACTGTTTTACATTGATGATGAGACATATAAATAAATCTCTTCAACATAGGGGTGTCTAAACCGGCGCTAAACCTGAAGCTAAACTCGAAGCTAAAATCTGAGCTAAAAATGGTGCTAAACTCAAAGCTAAACTCGGAGCTAAAGGCAGCACTAACGATGGCACCACACTCAAAGCTAATATCGGCTCTAAAGGCAACACTAATTTTGACAAAAAATAGCATCGAAATTAGCATCGACTTGTCCTAATCGACGCAAATAAATGCCAAAAATAGCGCCATCCCGATAAATAGCACCGACATTTTCAAAAAAATGGCAAAAAATGGAGCAAATCACAAGGATTTGTTGTATTGTATGAGGAATGCTTCTGAGTTGAGGAAGACGGATAAAGGGGAAAAGAGTAGTATTGAGGTGGAAAATTGTGTAGAGCACCTCAAGAACTTCCACAAAGAGGTAAGAAATCACATCAATAAGATGAATTCTCTGTACAAAGCTAAGACTAATCAAAAGAGGAGATTTAAGGAATTTCAGGTTAGATATGAAGTCATGGGTTCACATGAGGAAAGAAAGTTTCCCAATGGGAACGTATAACAAGTTGAAAATGAAGAAATTTAGACCATGCAAAATCTTAAAGAAGCATGATTTAGGAAATTCTTATGAGGTAGAGTTGTTGAGTAGGCTAAAAAAATCTCACATGTTCAACATTGTTGATGTGATGGAGTATCATGAAGGAGATATGGAGGATGAACTAATAAAATAACAATGGAATATTCCAACACCTAATTTAGAGAAGGAAGAGATAGAAGAAATATTGGATAGTCATGTGGAAAAAAGTACAAGAAATAGGTAGTATGAAGAATATTTGGTTAAATGGAAGGGAAGACCTGTTGAAGATTCATCATGGTTTTCTAAGGTAGAGGTTGACTATCTTGGTTTTCCTCCAACACTAGAGAAGTGATAAGGTCACTTCTCAAATTAACCTAGGTGTTTGATGTAGGAGTATCCAATGGTGTAGGGGCAATCTTGCATCACTCAAAAAAAATAAAAATTCCTTATTTTATTTAGTTGTTTTGAGTCCTATGATGGCACTTAAGGGGTGTGAGACAATCAGAAGTCAAAAAAGGTTGAAAATGGTCACTATTTTAGTAAGTCATCCTAAACAAGCTCATATGGACCTAAAAATTTACCCCAAGGAGTGTAACTGAAAAACGTATCCAATGGTTGAAGAATCATCTCAATATCCTATAATGTTTGGGAGATATTAAATTTTTCATCCCGAGAATTTTCTCTAATACAACTTCAAATTCAAATTTGAAACCCTTAGAATCCTCATAAAAGATTGAAAAATAGCAAATCAGACACCCGAGTCAAAATTTATGGCTTCGAGAAACTATTCCACTAAAAAGTGAATTTCAGTAAAATATCTTCATGGGCAGTAAATCAAATGACTAGAATTTTGGTGCCAAAAAAAAGGGAAAGTTACACTTTCCAAAACATTCTAAGGTGGTTATTGGCGTCAAATAAAGGGTTGAGTGGAGGTTATAGGAGGTTCAAATCCATTAGTGCAAATTGTGGCTCTAAATAATATATTTTTCTTATAGAGTAGATTTTTTACTTGTAATGAATCAAGCCCATGTGCTTGTAGCATTGTAACTTCTGAACTTGTACTTCATTTTTTGAAAGTAATCGAAAGTGGGTTGTTTCCTATTCTACATTTTCTATTGTGTTTTGTGTCGGTGTTAGGTGGGGTAAGCCCCCTCATCAATCTCCTACACCAACTCTTGTTGAGAATAAACCTATGAAGGTGTGGTTAGGAAATAAGCTCTCAATAATACATATTTGTGTGCTTGGTTGTGAGGCATATGCTCATGTACTAAGGGAGAAGAGGTACAAGTTGAGGAACAAGGTAATTAAGTGTATTTTCATTGATTATGGTGTTGGTGTGAAAGGATACTAACTTCGGGATCTGCTAGCTAAGAAATTTCTCTACAATAGAAGTGTTATCTTCAAAGAGAAAACATTCTTCCACTATTCTACAACCTATAAAAAATCAAATAAAAAATATATAGTTCTACTTCCTCTTAACCCTAAGAAATTTGAACCAAAATCCCATGATGAACTTGATGATGAGGTGAGATCTAGAAAATCTAAAATTTTGGAAGAATAAGAACCTCAACATGAGTCTTTGAGGAGGTCCACATGTATTAGGTGACAACCTAATAGGTTTGGATATTCACCTAAAATATTTGGATGTTCATTGTTGTATTAAAATTATATTTTTCTTTGATTGCTAATAATGATGAGGAAAGGACCATAAGGGAGGTTGTGGGTACGAGTGATGCAAATTATTGGATAAAAGCCATGGAAGAAGAGATGGATACATTAAAGAAAAATGACACATGGGATCTCATACATTTTCTAATGGACATAAATTCGTTAGTTGCAAATAGGTGTTCAAGAAGAATTTTGGTCCTAATGGTAGGGTTAAGAAGCATAAATCAAGGTTGGTTGTGAAGAGTTACTCATACGTGGAGGGAATTGATTATGGTGAGATATTCTCTCCTTTTGTATAATTGACATCTATAAAGTTCTTATTATCACTTGTTGTAGCTTATGAGAAACTTTGAACAAATAGATGTGAAGACAAATTTTCATGGTGACTTGGAGAAAGAAATTTACTGTCACAACCTTAGCATTACATTATAAAAGGTAAATAACATCTGGTTTGCAAGTTGAAGAAGTATATGTATGGTCTGAAACAGTATCCTAGAATGTGGTACCAAAATTTTGATTCTTTTGTATTGAATTTTGGATTTTTGAGATCAAAATTATATCATTGTGTCTATTACAAGATTGATATGATTACATTCTCATCATTCCTTTATATGTTAATGATATGTTATTTTTTGGGAATAATAGAAGTATGATTTTTTATTTGAAGTCTCAACTTTTAGCATAATTTTAAATGAATTTTTTTGGTGCAACTAGGTACATCTTGGGGATGGAGATCAAAATATATGGAGCTAGCATAAATATTTGGTTGGGCCAGAGTAAGTATGTGAACTCGATGTTGTAGAGATTCAACATAGTAGATTGCAGATCCTTAGTTGTTCTAGTTATGTAGGGAATGAAGCTATTTGTGGAGGATTGTCCAAAATATCCTATTGAGATGGAGGAAATTACTAGAGTACCATATGTTAGTGTTGTTTCTAGCTTGATATATGGCATGGTTTGCATAAGACTAGATACTGTTTAAGAAGTGGAAGTCCTTAGTCAGTTTATGGATAATCCTAGATGAGTACATTGTGATGCGATAAATAGGATTTTTATATATTTGTGTGTTACTTTTGAGTAAATTCCCTAGGATTTTATAGTTATCTTACAAGACTTTGACATTCAGTCAATATTTATGGATATATGGATTTAGATTAGGCAAGTGACATTGATAGCAGAAGTTCCACTAGTGGATATATGTGTTCATGATGTTTGGTGGTGTCATTAGTTTGATGATTAAGTGGAAAGTTGTATATTCTTTGTCCATGATAGAAACAAAGTATAGGAAGCTACTCATGCTTGTAAGGAAGCCATTTTGATTAAGTGTTTTCGTTCAAATTTTAGGCTTGATGTAGGGTTGATTACTGTATGTAGTAATGGAAAAAGTAACCTTTTCCCTTGTTTATTTGATAATTGACCTTAAAGCTAAACTAATGATGTCTTGGAGTGGTGTTGTAATGGGTATCCCACAATATTGGTTTACAATTTTTGGCCAAACTAGACATTGAATTGATTTTTTTAACTAAATCTTCACTTTTGGGCACCTATAGTTGCTAAACCATGAGGAATTTGAAGATGACACAAACTAGTGATTTGTGAAATTTTGTCTATATATTCTAAATATATTTTAAATTATTTTTTTTTTTATCAAATTGTATTTATTTTTCCATCTCCTTCGAAAACTAGTTTTTAGCAGTAAACACCATTTTTAAAGAGTGATGCTCCTTGTAGACAATTTTTTTTTTCTATGAAGGATAATTTTTTTTATTTTTTTTAATTTAGCTTTGTAACTATGATATCTAGCACATTCATTTGGTTTCATAGTGTTTTATTGAAAAAAATTTCTTAATCAAGTTTTGAAGTCAAACCAATTACAATTTAGACATAGGTAGACCGTAAACAACATAACTTTTTTTGTATGTATTGAAATTCAATTTTTCTTTTTTTACTGGATCAAGGACATCAATACCAAGCCAAAAAATAATTTTTAAAATAATTTTTTGACAATCTACTATTTTTCCACATGTGCAGAACACAGAGCTTGATTTTTGGTAAAAAACGTATATTTACAAGAAATAATAAATTAATATAATCAAATTAAATATATTTAAAATTATACTTTTCAAAAAGCTTATAATAAGGACTACATGCTTACAAATAATAAATTTTTAATGAATTCATTTGATGACCCAAAAGGTAAATCAAAAGTGGTTTTTTATCAGCATTTTGATAGGTGTAAAAGAGACTCCATTATAGGTATGGTTTGAAACTAGCGGGGTTCTATCCAAAGGGTTTTGATCTAAGGTCGTTTGATCAAACTCTCTTCAATTAGAATCCTTTAAATGGAACTTTTCAAGGCTTAAATCATTATATTTTCTAAAAATATGTGATTTCAACAAAAATTAGGATGTCCCAAAAAGTGTAAACCACTATTGTGGGATCACCCTAATGTGTTCATATTCACACTATTCTAGGACCTTTATTTAACTAAAATATGCCTTAATTGATCCTTTGCAAAGGTGTTGTAAAGTGTTGTAACAAACATTCACACTTTTCTAAGATGTATTTGCTTAATAAAGCCTAATGGGCCCCCTTTTTGAATAAAATATACATAATGTGTACATTGTTTAAGTGTTGTAAAGTGTTTTAAAGCACTTTCACACTTATCTAGGTGGTCTTAATTAATTGTGGTTAATTGGAGTTATGGACCTCCTTTTAATTCAAATTTAGGCCTTAATTTTGACACCTCCTGAAGATCTATCCTAACAATCATAATTTAATTAACAAATTATTTCATTGGGAAAAGTTTGGTCCTGGTAAGTTGAGCCAAGACCCATTCGCCCTTGATGGTAAATGGGTCCTCCCTTAATAGGAACCCCTTTCTAAGTTGATATGGAATGGGTTTTTAGCCTTCTTTCAGCCCCCTGAAGCTTGGTCCTGGAAACTTAGCCAGGACCAATGGTGAATGGGTCCTCCCTTAATGAGACCTCCCTTTTGAATTTTATTTTGGTAGGAATTTAATTATGTTTCTTCCTAGATCTAGTGTTGGCTTTAATTCTTTGAATTTCAGGGTTAATCTCCTAATTTAGTATAAATAAGGGGTTAATTCACATTGTTTCATCCTAATACTTTTAAGCATTCAAGCATTCAAGTGATCAAGCATTAGAGCACTTCAAGAGCATTTATAAGGCATTTCAAGGGAGATTTCAAGTCTTTATTGTAGTAATTCAAAGTCATATCGTCATGTCAAGGGTTTAATGCATTCATGTGTGTTGAGATAAGAATTCAATGTTGCATTGAGGATCCATTTACAAGCATCATCTTGCATCCAAGATCTACATTCTTCATGGCCACTACATGTTAATATGCAGATTTTCTTCACAAGACATCATCCAAGGTGATATCATTTACACTATTTCATGTTCATGCTTCATTGATTTCATCATTTGGTTTGATTACCTACAAGAGGTTTGACTGAGGAAAACCTCCATTCACTAACAAATCAACAAGTTTTTCTACCCTTGAGTGTGTGATTGCAGATTTATAGGTTGAAAATCAAGTTAAGCAAGATTTGGAGCTAGATTGTCAAAGTTGCAAAGTTGCAAAAAGTTGACATTCAAAGTGCAAGATCACGGAAAGAGCTCTACAAAATTACATACCAACTTCTAGAAGCTTATAACAGGGAATTTAAGAGTGCAAACATTAAGGAACATGATCTTGAAATCAGTTTTCTGAAACCCTAAAAGGACCCATTCACCACTGAAAGTGAATCAGTCCTCCATAGCTCAAAAAAAACTTTTTGGCTAGGTACATAGCTTTTTATGCTCTAAAAACATCCCTTATAGTTGCTATAATAGTTAGATTGCATTTTTTATTGTTATTGACATCATATTTTACACAATTTAAATGATTCGGGCCCTAGAAAAATAAGTGGTCCATCATCTTGTTGATTCATTTTGGTGGACCCTATTTTTCACCTAATCACTATATGTTGCACCAGGATAGTTAGAGCACTATTATATGTTTAGCAAAGAATCCAACCTTCCATGTAAGGACAAATACATTGATGTCTAGTACCATTTTTTTGTGACATGGTAGAGGGTGAGAAGGAAAAGTTGGAGAAAGTTGACACTTTGGTAAATGTTACAGATGCATTGACAAAGCCCATGAGAACATAAAAGTTAAAATGGTGTTCAAAGTCTATGGACCTCTTGCCCCTAGAAATTAAAATCCTATTGTTTTTATTGGATTTTCAAAGGTGTCTCAACCTTTGATAATTCCTAGCATGATTATTTATTTAATATTTTTTCCCTATTTAATTAATTATGTGCAATTGATGATGTCACTATGTGAGAGCTAGCTCAAAGAGGTGTTAGAATTGCATGGAAAGTGACATGGTTGGCATGTGGGTCCCATTTTTTGAAGTTAACTCAAGTAAATGAGGGAGTTAAAAATGGAAAGTTGATATGATAGGTGTGATTTTTGCATGTGCATGTGATTTGCATGTTGCATCCAAGGAGGTGTTATAAATACAGATGTTAGGATTGGAATTTTATTATGAGATTATTTTCAAGTAATGTTATGTTCCTAGAATTATTCTAGAATTCAACACTTATGTAATCTTGGAAGAAACTTTCTCTACAAGTGTATGTAGCTGGATTGTTTACTATAATACATTGAGAAAGATTTTAGAGTGGGGTTTTTCTCACAAAAAGGTTTTCCAACATACATCTCATGTTGTGTGAATTTATTTAATGTGCATCTTCTTTACAGTAATCAACACTCTTTTTCCTCATTAGATTGGTGTAGGAAGCGTTTTCACATACATGACTTTCTTTCACAATCCTTTCACAAATAACATTCATCCTATTTCACATCAACATAAATTCATTTAATTGAAAATTTACTACTTCAATTTTTTTTAAAAGGTGAAAAGCACCCTTATTATTAGGGGTAAACGCTTTTGACCGGAGCTATGAATTGGGTACAAGAAACCACAAGAAACTATAAAACCTATGAGCACAATGGCCCAACGAAGGCATAAGGCTTGCAAGCACTTTGGCCTAGTGAGGGTTTGAACCCTGGTGGCCGTCACTACAACCAAGTGACTTGACCACCGAACCACACCCTTATTGACTTACTACTTTGAATTTACTTCTTCAAATGGATTTTTTTTCCCTTATCACCAGATGGTGCATTCAAACATACATAAATAGGTCCTAGGGAGGAAAGTCACTCATTCCAACAAAATTATGGATGGTGTTGTAATAAAATGGCCCCATGCACTTTCTCATGTTTAATAGTTTTAGGTGTAGGTAGTTTATTATAATTTTGAATTTTATTTTGAAATTGTGATGTAGATGTAGTTTAGAATTCTAAACTTTCATTGCAGATGGAGAGGGAGTTAGATGTAGATGTATTTTAGTATTGTAAACTTTCATTGTAGATGGAGAGGGAGTTAACTTACATGACTATTTTTAATCTCAAAAATGTCGTATAGTTGCACAATGAAGGTAGTCGTCATGGTATTATTGAATTTTAAACAATATAGAAAAAAAATGAGTATTTGAGTATTTTATAAGATAGTATAAATATGAAATAATAAAACTATTACTTTCCAAAAAATTATTTGGTCATGGAGAGGGAATGCTTCAAGTAATAAATTATGAGGTATTGTATGTGTTGAATCTATTCTATTATAGTATTCAATATTTTTGTATTATAATGGATTTGTGTTAAATATGCAATGGTAAATGAGGGGATAAGAATTTAAAATATATTGAGACAATAATAAAGTTTGAATGGATCATAATTATTGCATTTCTTTTACTATGTTTTTATATAATCTTAACAATATTTTTTTTGTGTTTGTTGGTAGTTGATTTATTTGGTGATGGTCTACTTCTTTGCATATTCACCTCTTAATAGTTTGGTTTCACAAATATTTCAACCTTCTTACATGTTCCTTTGTTTATAAATGTATCTTTCATTGGTGTTAGGTTAACTATTACAAATGTTAGCATTACAACTCTTGTTAAAATCCATGTTGGGCATACAAGAAGGGGAAAATATTATTAAGGTTTTTGCATTGCATTAATTTTCTTATTGATGAAGCTTTTGGAATTTATTGCTATTAAGAGGAAACTTGAACCTATTCTCTTAGGTGTAGCAACTTTATCCTTATTATTTGTTGGGGTGTAAATTGTAGGTATCTCTTTAGATGTGTTTAATTCACCTTTAAATAAATATTTCACTATTGTTATTGAGGATGTAGAGGAATATTTAACTCTCCTTATGTGTTGTGTTTGTGTAAGTGAAGAGCTCTCAAATTTGTCTGAGGGTCAAGAAGCTTAAACCCTTGAAGTCTTCATGGAAATTCCATCTTTTAGTCTTTGGGGAGGTATTTTTGGAAGAATAAGTCTAATATGTAAAAAAAGGCACGATTTGTAAATTTAGTAACTTTTGGGATGGTAGAATAACACCCCTATGTGCAAGGTTTATTTATGTAAATATTTGAATTCATAAAATATAAAGATTTAATCCTCAATGAAAGCATTTGGTTTTGGGGGGAATCATTCTCTCTTGATGAAATCAAGGTCTCCAAACATTAACCCTTTGGTAGAAAGCTTTAATTTGGTTCTTGTTTGGGTTAATCTTCCTACCCCGCCAATTTATTTTGGATTTTTGATTCCTAATAAGGCATTGTAAACTCCCTTAGAAGTCATGCCAACTACTATAGAAACTTCTACTTTTTTGGGCATACCACATTTTCTTGAATTTAGGTAAAAATGGATGTTTCATAAGATCTCCAAATATTATTATTAGGATTAAAGTGGAGGACCATTTATGGTCACAATATTTGAATTATGAGAATCTATCCTTTCATCATTGAAGGTGTTTTCAAACAAGCCATTTAGCTATAGTCTATACAAGTCTTAAACATAAATATTCATGTAAAGCCACTTGATGGAAAAATACCAAATCCTATAATTTATTTATTTTTGGCTCATTTGATTTGCACTATAATAATCCCTATGAGCCTTCTCTACAGATTTCTTTGGTTCTTAAGGCTTCTCCATTTTTTTTTCTAAATTCCTCAATGGTTGTTGAGTTGATACTGGTGGCCTCTTCAAAGTCAAAAGAAACTCCTAGGCTTCAGAATCTTGTGCAAATCCTTTTAAGGGTGTTCATTTTCCACCTATGGAGGCTAGGAAAATATCCCTTTTATCCCTCTCTAGGCTTGCTAAAAATTATAGTGTTGCTACTCCCTTTATGTTGATTTTGGAAGCAAGTCATAATTTCATGTTGCTTGTTTATCCAACTATGAATATTTTGGAAAGGTGGGATTGGAATTTGGTTTCCAATTAATTTTGTTTTCCTTCTTAGAAACTTCATGTTGAACATATGTTGTCATTGATGTCAAAGGAGTATTTTCCTTTATGTTAGAAGAGTTTTAGTTATGCTAGCTAGTTCTGTCATTGATGTAATGGCATTCAGAAGATTAGATAATGCATAATATTGTCATTCCATATCAGAGTATTTTAAGTTGTGGATGTATATGTGGCTAGCTATGGTGATGAAATCAGTTGAGGAATGTCTATAGTATCATTCTAAATCCTATTCATGTTGATGGAAGTGATCCATAATGTTTGAGGTAAGTTACCCATTTGGTGACATTGTTCTAGTAATATGTTTTGATATGAATTTCTTCATGGATGTGAGTTATGTCCTACAATTTTAAAGGAGAGTATGTCTACACATGATTTATCTTATTCTAGAGTTTTCAAAAAATATGTTCATCTGGTAGAAAGTTTGAAGTGACAAAAGGGTCACTATTTTGCTTGATTAACCAGGTTGATGATCTAGATCGATGTGGTAGAGGCTTGTAGCATGTGCTCTCAGGAGGTAGCATGTGGATGACCATTGGGACTAGATAAGTTTACATTGGGAACCACATAGCATGTTCTATCTTTTGGAGTAGCATGTGGGAAATTGGACCTAGCCTATCACATGTTTGGACACATTTGGTTAAGGAGTCTTTGTGTGGTTGACTTACAAATATTATTTCTATGTTTTGGGCCGACACATGAATGTGATTGCAAATCTAATTCATACATATAGATGTCTAGGATCCATCCTGAGGTGGAGTTGTGGCTGGAATGCTATGTAATTAGGACTTTAATGTGAATATCTAAATGATGTAATAAGAGTTGTAGTCCAATCATTGTGCATCATTATCAAAAGATCATATGTTATGTGGGAGAGTGTCTAAAGGTTGATCAAATAAAGTGCAAGTTGTGTTATTAGTCTTGAAGGTTCACAAATCATATCTCTGTAATTCAGTAGGATTGGTGTCTTGCCTAATGAGTTGGTGCTTAGATCTTTGTGTTGGGGATTAGTGTCTCTAGCACCTATTGGTGCCTAAAAATACAATTAGAGATTTGTGTCTCTGATAGGTTGGTGCCTACTTGATGATTGTAAGTTATTCATTATTTTATGAGGCTGGATTTGGACAGTAGCTCCAAGAATCTCTTCTCACCATGGTTTTCTCATCCTCGGTTTCCACATATATTTGGTGTTCTTTGTATGAATGTGTTCATTTGTGTTGCTTGATTAATACTTGTTGCTTTGATGTTTTGAAATTTATGATCAAAGAAGTTATTAATGGTAATCAATGTTGAATTAAAGATTTTTTGCATCTATTGATTCACCCCCTCTCAGTTTACTATGTTCCCTTGAATTGGTGTCAAAGCTAAGTTCCTTGGAAGAAGCTTAATAGCTTGAGGTAGATTCAGGATGGAACACTTAGTGGCTCAAGAATGTTTATCTTCAAATAAGGCACCACTTTTCAATGGATACAATTATGCATTTTGAAGAGTAAGGATGGAATCCTATTTGATTGTGTTATGGTTTGATGTTTGACAATTTGTTATGGATGGTTATGAGATTCCAAAAAGTCCCCTAAGAGATCAAGCCAAGAAGAGAGCATGTGAAACAAATGCAAAGGAAAGAAATGCTATTTTGTGTGGTCTAGATAAATCTAAGTTTGTGAAAATGATGCATTGTAGGATTGCAAAAGAAATTTGGAATAAACTCTACAATATCTATGAAGGTAATGATAAAGTTAAGGAGGAAAATGCTTAGACCTATTAGGGATTGTTAGAATGTCTGAACATGAAAGATGAAGAAGATATCGTTGCATACCTACTTCGGGTTGATGAAGTTGTCAATACAATTAGAGGGCTTGGTGAAGAAGTGAAAGAACCAATGATTGTTAAAAACGTACTCAAATCCCTTCTCCCTAAGTTTGATTTAAAAGTTTCTACAATAGAAGAAGCCAAAAATCTAAATAGTTTGATTATGCATGAACTACATGGGATATTAACTACATATGAGATGAGAATTGTGAATGACAACTTTACAAGAAAGGAGGTAGCTTTTAAGGCATCAGTGGAGAATAAGGATTCAAATCTCAGTGAAGGTTTTGACCCAAAAGAAGATTTTTTTTGTGAGGTGATTAAATAGAAGTTCTAGCCAGTATAAAGATAAGTTACCTTCTAAATGTTTTTCGATTATGGTAGATGGGCACATTGCTTGAAAATGCAAACTGATAACTAGCAGAAAGAAGAAGAATGTTTTGTATACTGAGGAAGAAGGTTATTCATCCGATGGGTATCAATAGCATACCTTTGGAAATGAAAAAGGATCTATTCATGGTGATGGAAACTTCTACTGGCGAGACTAGAATGAAGTTTAGAGATGATGATGATGATGAGGTTGATCTTGTGGAAGAATTTTTCCACATTGGAAAAGAGATAAAAAGGTTGAAGAAGAGGATCATTGAAGAGGTGAAGGCTAGAGACAAATTGTCTCAAAATGTTGAGAAGGTAGAAAGGACAATCATTGATTTGAAGGTTGAAATAGAAGAAGCGAAGAAAATTGAAGAAATTTTGATAGAGAGATTGTTAAACAAAGACAAAGACTATAAAAATATAGAGGTAGAGATTGTCCCAACATGGATGCCTACCGGAGAGTCCATTTGCAATCTCAGAAGGGTGTCATTGGAAATGGAATTTATAACAAAGCACAACATAGCTGCCTCGTTGGAAGAGCATCTCTTCCCACATTTTAACGTCAGGTAGTCTCTACGCTGCCAAGCAAGAAACGCTATGCCCCGATTTTCCTTGGGTAAGCATGTTTCAATTAAACTGAGACCAGGGAAGGTCAGAGACTTCACAACCGCCTCCACGCCACGCGCTGTCCTTGCACATATTATACATTCAGCTGGCCATTTCTGCAAAAAGTACACAAAACAATCAACCGATAAACATTTATTACATGGTAATAAGTTCATGTATCTAAAAACTATTTTTACCTTTATAGTTTGAAGATAGGGTTCAACCGCTGATATGTTCGATGCTGAGAGCTCTAGTCTTCTCAAACTCTGCATATCTTCCAGACTTTGTATAACTGGCGCGTCCCAACAAGTGTGTGCTTTCAATGTCTTCAGTGACCTGCAATATTCTAAGCCTTCTATTTTCTTCAGGTGTTGAGCAGATTTTATGATTTGAAATTCTTTGAGTGAATCTGACTCTGCAAAATTTGGAAGCTCAAGTAGTCCTTCCCCACAGTCCTCTATAGCTAGACTCTCTAGGTTAACCAGAACACAGTTACGGCTTATTCTTTTCAGCTATGGACATTTGTACACTTTTATAGTTTTGACTGATGTTGGCAAACTATCGATGTCTACTAATTGGTCATTATTGCTAAGTTGTAGAGATTCCAGGCTGGGGCAACATTGTTGAGAGATTGATATCCTCGTCACAAGAGATATGCTAAGTGATATAAATTTGAGGTTGCACAACGAAGAAGAAAAGCACCCCGACAGGATAGTCAATTCTGTTAAGGGGAAGCCAGTAATATCTAGAGTATGAAGGTTAATAAGCTGCTGGAGTGCTTCTGGTAAGGATTCCAAATTCTCACAATCAGAGATTTTAAGTCTAATCAAGGAGGACAAATTCCCGATAGAAGGTGGCAAAGTGGTCAACAAACTGCATCCTATTCTCAGCTCTTCCAGTTTGCTCAGTTGACCAATGCTGTTTGGTAATTCCATAAAGCTTGTGGGGTTCAAATACAGCTTTCTGAGTGATCCCTGATTTGTGCTTAGCTCAGGCAACTCCTCCAATTCCCAACATCCAGAAACTTTCAAGGTCTCCAGCTTTCTCATATTTTTAAGAATGTCAGGCGGGAAGGTGAGCTTGGAGCAACCACTTAAATTAATATATTCCAGATGCATGAGCTGCTTAAATGAAGCGGGCAACGTCAT
This sequence comes from Sequoia sempervirens, assembly GCA_007258455.2. Taxonomy (NCBI): domain Eukaryota; kingdom Viridiplantae; phylum Streptophyta; class Pinopsida; order Cupressales; family Cupressaceae; genus Sequoia; species Sequoia sempervirens. Next base: position 562,572,876 of record VDFB02281492.1, read on the forward strand.
CAACCCAGTGCATCGACTCAAATGTAGATGTTGTAGGTTTATCAAATCGCCAAACTTACTAGGCAGCGATTTTAGCATCTGATTTTTTTTTAACTTGAGATGCTCCAGCGATTGGAGAAGGCAAAACTCTTCTGGTAGACCTTCGATTGGAGGAGCCGTAACGACCCCGGCGTCCAAGGATATCTTTTTCAATTCCTGTAGACGTCCTATTGAGCTCGGAAATCTCAGGAGACTTTGGGCATTATAGATATTCAGCTCTCTCAACTGCACAGGAGGCTGTAGCCACGTTCGTATTTTATTAAGACAAGACATACAACTAATATAAAAGATCTAGGGTATGGCTGTGCATAAATAACTGTAAAGAAAAGAAGATACTTACATCGGCACTCTCGCTCCACAGTTCTTCTAATTTGTCAGCATACTGAAGCTCTAAAATTCTTAACTTCTTCAACGGAAGCCATGACTGAAGAGTTGTCTGCGGAAAGTTAACCCATCGCAGCCAGACAAGGCCTTCTGATAGTGTTGCTAAATTTTCTGTAAAATAATTTTCTTTGACAACCAGGATTTCTAATCGCCGCATAAACCTTCTACCCGATGTTGCCACAGGCTCAACAAGCTCAATGCATTCTTTATAAAAATCATCTGTTTCTGCTATAATCCCCCTAACCCCCCGATTCCACACGCTTTCCTAAATGGAAAAACAGAAAAAATACAGCGAGATAATAAAATAGTTAGCAACAATCTCCGTGTCAAGGCACTGAATAGCATACAAAACATGATATTAAACTCAACTGCCCCTCCATTTCAATGTCTCTAATTTGCTGTGGTGACCAAAGACGGTAGGGAGACTTTGCAATTTCTTTTCCTAAATTCCTTAGATGTTCATACATTGTTATGCGGTTACTCTCATCGAGCTCAACCAGACACCTATTTTCAAGTATTGTCAAACTATGCAGACCACTCCATCCGGACCCATCCCACACTGTGATGGCCAACTGTTTTTCTTCTCCTATAAAGAAACAAGATATATCTAAAAAGATCTCTTTTTCTTCCTTATCCAGTGCATCAAAGCTCACTTTTAGTAGGCTTTTAATGTCTTCGGGCAAAACTCTGGAGATCTTATTTAATTGGGCATCCAAAATTCCTGGGGCTTTTCACGAACTAGTCCTCCTAATATCTTAAGGGATAAGGGCAATCCCTGGCAAACTTCTAAAAACTTTTGAACACGGCTTTCAAATTTATCCATTAGAGAGTGTTGTGGGAAAGCATGACGGCAAAAGAGGTTCATGGCATGTGTGGGATTCAATTTTTTCATCTTATAAATGGAGGAGATTCCTCATGATGTAAGAATGTCAGATTTTCGATTTGTGATAATAATTATACTACTCTGTTCAAGAATATTTTTTATTGGCAATAGAGATTCTAATTGATCTTGACAATCTACATCATCTAAAATAATAAACACCTGAACAGATCTCAAATGTTCTGCTATGATTTTTTTCCCACTTTCTACATCATCAATTTTTCCCACATCAATGAAGCCAAGGTCTTGTAACATCTTTACCTGCAGATTTTTTTAGACACATCCTTCACCTTGTGAATAAAACTACATTTATCGATGGAATATCTTATCCTATTATAATATTCTATTGCGAGTGTGGTTTTGCCACACCCACCTATCCCAACAATTCCCACAATATTTACATCTTCAGAAGAATCAAATCCATTGCTTTCAAAATCTTGTACAATTTCATCAAGACCTATAAGAAGATTAGCCTGGAAATGTTTCTTTACTTAATCTTCAATAGCCTTCAACAACTTTCCTTCCCCTTTGTCACTAGACAGAGAGAATTTAATTTTTTTTCATAAAAGAAAACTGAAACTTAAATAAGTAAAATTCACAATTTAAATTTAAATGAATAAAATTTACTAAATATCTTTGTTTTTAACTGATACTACGGTGGATGATGGGGTTAAAAATAAAAATAGCGAACCATTTTGCATTTAAGTAATTTTTTAATCCTTTCACCTAAAAGGTTGGAAAAGATAAAAGGTAAGGAAATAAATAATAATAATATTTTTTAAAAAGAAGTCTTATAAAATTAATATAATTTTAAAAATTGGTTTGTAAGAGATTAAAAAGAAGTGATTGAAATACATAAAAATTTACAAATTTTATTTTATTTTAAGTATTTTTTATTGTAATATTTATTAACAATTATTTTATAGGTAATCAGTATTGTAACATTTATTACAGCTATTTTATAGATACTTAATATTTGATATTAATTTGTTATTGTAATTTGTTTTACTCTTGAAAATAATATTGTTTTTGTTTAGATAAAAAAATATATTTGAATGGTAATTTTAATGATTTGTAGGAAGTTTGCCTCTAATTTTAATAATTTGTACAATAATCAAAATGTTCTAATAAATAATTTAAACAAAAAGAGTCTTAGAATTATAACTGTAACTTATGATAGCATAAGATGAATATTGAGAAATAAATCATAGACATAGATCAAAAAAGAAATAGTATTTATTAAATATTAGCTCCATAAAAAAAATTCACTTGTGAAATCCTACACTTCATATTAAAAAGATTTCAATCTTTAGAATGTGTACAAATAAAAAAACATTAAAAATAAGAAAACAAAACAACATTCTGTATCAAATTTTAAAAATATTACAATCATAGTCTTCACTCAACCTATTTATTTATTAACATCCTACATTTGTGTAAGTGCTCTGTAATGAATGAGAACTAGTTTGGAAGAATAGTAACACAGTTCCCGTGAAACAAGAACATAAATTCTAAACTAAGCAATTTCAAAGAAAGATAAATAACATATATCTTCAAGCAATTATTTGATTTTTTTTTTAAAAACACTTGTCGATGAACAATAAATAGTTCTAATTAGAAATGATCCTTGATAATTTGCGTAATACTTACTATTGCTGGTTCTAATGCCTCACTGTATGGCATAATTTCTTTAAGTTATTTGGTATTCTTGCTCTTGGCTGTGCAATCTATGTTTGTATTTACATGGTTTTAGATGATCAATTGATCCTAATTGTGCACTCTGTGTTAATTTGTGTAGCTCGGACAAGTCTCTCTATACTTAAAAATATTAATTAATTAATTGATTTCTCTAAAGATTTCTAGAAAGTGGTTAGTTAGGGTTAATTAGAGTCCAAATAATCTTAGCCATTGATTGAGATTAAATTGTGGCCATTGGTTTCTCAATGAGAAGACTATAAAAGGGGATCAATGGGCATCTGGAGAACACACACTTGAGAAAGATTTGCAATGATAGCAAATAGTTTCGTAGTGATAGCAAGGGCACATTGATAGCATTGGAGACAACAGCAGTGAAATTTGTGTTGAGAAAGATTTGCAATGATAGAAAATAGTTTCGTAGTGATAGCAAAGGCACAGTGATAGCGTTGGAGACAACAATAGTGAAATTTCAGCAGGAGGGAAGAATTTTCAGAGAAGAAGATTGTGGGAGCTCTGCCAGTAAGAGGCAAGCAGTTTATGTAACTCTTGATTTGCTAAAAGTTTAATAAAATTCCTCATCTGCTGAACTAGTTTTCCCTTCGGGGTTTTTCCAAGGACAATTTGTCCAAAAATATTATTGTTTTGCATATTTGCTTCTCTATTCTTGTGATTTTATTTGTGAAATTGCAGTTGTGTTATTTTCAATATTTGTTGTGAATTAATTTTCAACAGTCAAATAATCTATATAAGATAGGATATTAATAATTAGTAACTGCAATAGAATTTTTACATGGTATCAGAGTTGATCTGTGGGCAGAAAAGGCTCAACACAAGCACAGGAAAGAAAAATCAAGGGTTTATAAAACCCAATTTGACCTCTTCAGAATTATTTGTTTCTTCTCATCTTTTGAGATGGCCTCAGCAGGTTTAAGAGATTAGGAGAGATTGGATGGAGCCTCAAATTTTGGCATCTGGAAAGCCAAAATTTCTTTATTGCTGGAAGAGAATGGTATCAAAGAATATGTGACTAGTGTTGTAGTTGTACCCATAGATCAAACACAACTCTTAACATATAAGAAGGAAGATGCCAAGGCGAGGAGGCTAATCCTTAACGGTGTTAAGGACTATATAGTTACACATATAGAAAAGTTAGATACAACGAAGAAGATGTGGAACATCATTCTGAATCTGTACCAGAATGCTACCACTAATCGGAAGCTAATTTTCAGAGAAAAGTTGAGGAATACCCAGATGAATAAGGGAGAAGACGTTACAAGTTACCTCACCACACTTAGACTTGTCAAGGATAAGTTGGTAGCTGTTGGAGATAAACCAAATGATGACGAGCTAGTACGAGTAGTCCTGAATGGGTTTACTAAGTAGTGGGATGTCTTTGTTCAAGTTATTAATGGATGAGACACCTTACCGAGTTGGGATCGACTATGGAGTGATTTCACTCAAGAGGAGCTTAGATTAAGTCTTGTCAGTGGAACCAACAGTAATAGTTAGAAAATTGAGGTGGAATAGGAAAACGTTGCCCTAACAGGAAAAGGGAAAGTGAAGAAGGGGTCTAGCAAAGGATCAAATCCAAAAAGTAAGAAGAAGAAGGACTTGTCTAAGATCAAATGCTATGGATGCCACGAATTTGGCCACTATGTCAACGATTGCTTGCAAAGGAAGAAAAACAAAAAATAAAGGCAAGAAGCAGACGACAGCTTCAACAAGTGCATATGAGCTTTCTAGCAGAATGGAGGATGAGTTTGCACTCATAACTTGTATGGTTAACTCAACTTCACAGGGTGTTTGGTATAGATAGTGGGTCATCATTTCATATGACAAGAGTTAGAGAGTACTCCAATTATAAGGAGGAGGACATCAGGATCCAAATTTCTATGGGGAACATGTCCAAACTCAATCAAGTTGGGAGAGGGACTGTTCTATTTTAGAGGGAGAATGGCAAGCTGATTCCCATTCATGATGTGTTGCATGTGTCAGGCTTGGGTATGAACCTAATTTCCATATCCGTCCTTTAGGATAAAGGCTACAATGCACTCTTTAGAGAGGCACATATGTTAATCAATCATAAGGATTGGAAATCACCCATAGCTATTGGAGTTAGGAGCGGTCGGCTTTACAGGTTGTAGTTTGATATTCATAAGGTACTCATGAGCAGAAGTAATCCTAAAGATCAAGAAGAGTTATGGCATAGGAGGATGGGCAATATACATCATGGAGCACTAAAATTGCTTCATGAGATAGTGATAGGTGTTCGAGAGGTGAGCATAGAGCATGATGATGTATGTAAAGGATGTGTGTTAGGGAAGTTTGTGAAAGAAGCTTTTCCAAGGAGTGACACTAGATCCAAGGGTGTTCTTGATCTATTACATTTAGACATATGTGGACCAATGTCGACAAAGTCTCTTAGAGGATACAAGTACTTTGTTACTTTTATTGATGATTTCTCTAGGAAGACCTGGATATACTTTTTGAAGACCAATGGTGAGGTCTTCAGTCATTTCCAAGAGTTTAAAGCTCTTGCAAAGAATTCGAAAGGCAGGAAGATAAAGGTTCTCCAGTTAGATAATGGAGGTGAGTACAAAGGGAAAGAGTTCCAGAGTTCTGTACTAGGGGAGGAATCAAAAGAGAGTGGACTATTCCTTACAACCCACAACAAAATGGGGTTGCTGAGAGGAAGAATCATTCTATATCAGAGGCAGCAAGGGCTATGCTGTATGATCAAGATATGTCACGTTACTTATGGGCAGAGGCATGCAGTACGACAGTATACATACAGAACAGGGTTCCACATAAGGTATTAGGCAAGATGACACCAGAGGAGGCATTCACAGGGAAGAAGCTAGATGCCAGTTACTTTAGGATATTTGGGAGTTTGGAATTTTGTCACATTCTACGGCCTACACATTCCAAGTTAGATCAGACTACAAAGAGAGGGTACTTTGTGGGGTACAGTGAAACCTTAAAGGCATATCAAATATTTATTCTAGGTGCTAGGAGGATTATAGTTAGGTGTGATGTCAAATTCATGGAGGACAAAATGTAGGAGGTCCAGAGATTTGCCAGCAGATGATTAGAGTGAGCAACTAGCAAAAGTTCCAAGGATCGTACAACCAGATTAGGGGTAGCAAAGCATGAGTACAATTACTAATACAAGCGTAGGATCAGGTGTTGAGGGTTCGTAGAGTATGGAAAAATAGATGCAGCAAATCCAAGAGATGCATCAAGAAAACATGGAGGTTGATATTTCATCCTCTACAGTTGGTAGCAGGAACTGTGAGGTTAAACAGACACATAAGGATTCTCAGGAGTTTGTGGGAGCTCTTAAGACAAGTAGTAGACGACAGAGACAACCAGCTAGGTATAATGACTATATGGAATTAGTCAGTCAGTTGGTAGATAGTGAGCCTTCTAGATATTAGGAGGCCGCACAACAACATGTGTGGCGAGATGTGATGGTTGAGGAATATACCTCAATAGTGCAGAATGATGTGTGGGAGGCTGTGCCTAGACCGATAGATAGGGTAGTGGTTGGATCATGGTGGATCTATAAGATCAAGAATAGTGTAGCTAGTAGCATTGAGAAATACAAGGCAAGGTTTGTGGCCAAGGGGTTCTCTCAGAAGGAGGGAATAGACTATGAGGAGACATTCACTCCGGTGGCCAGGTATACTTCTATACAAGCCATGATCTTACTTGCAGCATAGATGAGATGGCAGATCCATCAAATGGATGTCAAGACGGTGTTTCTCAATGGTGAGTTGGTAGAGGAGGTATACATAGAACAACCAGAGGGATTTGTAGCACACAGTAGTGAAAACCACATGTGTAGATTGAAGAGATCTTTGTATGGACTCAATCAGGCTCCCAGGGTGGTATGAGTGCATTGATAGATACTTGCAGGGAATGGGCTTTGTGAAGAGTGAGGTGAATGCTAACGTCTACTACTTGGTGGTTGGGGGTGAGGTTCTCATTCTTGTTTTATATGTGGATGACTTGCTTTTAATAGATTTACTGGGGCTCATAGAGGAGTGCAAGAGGGACCTTGCATCAAAGTTCGAGATTAAGAATTTGGGGCTTATGCACTACTTTCTAGACATGGAGGTGTGGTAGACAGATGGAGAGATTTTTCTTGGAAAAGGAAAATACTGCATCAAAATCTTGAGGAGGTTCGAGATGGAGGATTGTAAAGCCATGTCTACACCTATGATCATGAATTGGAAGAAGGTAGACTCATCCAAGGAGAAGGATGTAGACCCCAACTTATACAAAAAGTTAATTGGGTCTCTCATGTATTTGGTCAACACTAGGCCAAATATATCCTTTGCAGTAAACTCTCTTAGTCAGTTCATGGTTGAGCCGAAGAGGGTGCATTAGATAGTGTCAAATCATGTGTTGTGGTATTTGCATGGTAGAATCGAGTATGGGATCAGATATGCTTGAGGTGATGGTATCAAGTTGATAGGCTATACTGACGCAAATTGGGTAGGCAATAAAAGGACAGAGAAAACACTTCAGGGTGCGGCTTCAGCTTGGGATCAGGAGTTGTCTCTTGGTATAACAAGAAGTAGAAGTCTGTGGCTCTGAGTTCTGTAGAAGCAGAATACATAGCAGCTAGCATGGCAATGTGTGAGGCTATATGGCTTCGGAAGTTGCTAGTAGCCTTTTTTGGTCAAAGGGTTGAGACTATGGTGATACACTATGACAATCAGAGTTGCATCAGATTATCTAAGAATTCGGTGTTTCACGACAGGTCTAAGCATATAGACATCAGGTATCACTTCATTAGGGATTGTGTACAACGAAGGATTGTTTAGCTACACTATATACCTACAGATCAATAGGTAGCAGACATTTTGACAAAGGCATTGGGGAAGGCGAAATTCATCTTCTTCAGAGATAAGTTGGGTGTTATGCATAACACCTTACTTGCTAAAAGGGAGTGTTAATTTGTGTAGCTCAGAAAAGTGTCTCCATACCCAGAAATATTAATTAATTAATTGATTGATTTCTCTAGAAACTTCTAGAGACTTGTAGTTATGGTTAGTTAGAGTCTAGATAATCTTAGCCATTGATTGAGATTAAATCGTGGCCATTGGTTTCTCAATGAGAAGATTATAAAAGGGGATCAATGGGCATTTGGAGAACACACAAGTTTGAGAAAGATTTGCAATGATAGAAAATAGTTTCACAGTGATAGCAAGGAAATAGTGATAGCATTGGAGATAGTAGCACTGGAATTTCAGCAGGAGAAATTGAGGGAAGAATTTCCATTGAAGAAAATTGCTAGAGCTATGCTAGTAAGAGGCAAGCAGTTTATGTAACTCTTGATTTGCTGAAAGTTTAATAAAATTCCTCATCTGCTGAACTGGTTTTCCCTTCGGGGTTTTTCCAGGGACAATTTGTCCAAAAAAAATTTGTTTATTGTTTTACATATTTGATTCTCTATTCCTATGATTTTATTTGTGAAATTGTAGTTTTGTTACTTTTAATATTTACAGTGAATTAATTTTCAGCAGTTAAATAATTTGTGTAAGATAGGAGAATAATAATTAGTAACTGCAATTTAGAATTTTCACACTCTGAACTGATTACACATGATGAACAATAAATAGGGAAAAAATAATCATAAACATAATAAAAGTATAATGGTAGATTTGAGGTCTCATTTTGATGCTTGTATTGAGCAATTCTTAGATCATTGATTATTTCTATCAACAAACATGTGCACATCGAGTGTTTCTTTCAAATTCTCTAATGGAATATTGTGTTGCCTAAAGAGAGAAGATCATTTTGTTTCACATTAGGTTTTCCTTTAACTAATAGAAATTAAATGTCAGACCTTTGATTGACTAATTTATAAGTTGTGCATTTCTTAATTTTTTATGTTTAATGATGAAGGAAAATTCTAAAGGCATTAAGCAATACCTATCGACTTATGGTTGTACCTTTCTTAAAATGGTCAAAAAACTTATATTTTCTATGCAAGATGTTCAAGCTTTTGGCCCTTTGGACACATTGCATGATGTAGAAAATGGATATGTTATGAACAACAGGTGTGGTGTTATGAACAGGTGTGGTGTTGTTCATGGGTCTATGGTGTATGCACATATTCTAATGGACATAGATATCTTCAAGGCTCTTCATTTGATATTATTTTCATGGTGGAGGATAGACTTTGCATTCAACCACTTGATTATGAGGGTCTTCTCCTCAAATATAGATGATGCTTTTCTGTTGACAACCTAGCTTAAGGTTGTCCACTCTCAATGTTAGGGCATAGCTACGTGGTGGAGGAATGCATAGAACAATCACTTGACTATTAACACTTCTACTCTTGGGTTGATGGTTCCTATAAGGATGACAAGTCTTCTTAGGATGTTGGGTCTTCTCTTCTCTTTCCCCCTATGACAAGTCATCTTCTTAGAAAGGTTTCTCATGTGGTTGGCACAACTCTAGAGAGTCCTACTCCTATGGATTCTTTGGCTCTTATTGGCGAGTCCTACCCAATTCCTACTTCGGTTGCTTAACTTCCCATTTCCAATGTTCTTGTTATACCCTCACCTTCGTTGCAACATCTTTATGCTCATGAGGCAGTTGATTGTCGATTTGCATCTCTTGTAAGACATTCCCCTATTTGTATTCCGCCATGGACTGGCCTTCTAAGGGGGAATATCATTTCTTAGAAAATTGTTCAAAGACAAAAGAAAGGTCTTCCCAATTTTGTCTCTCCCAATCACACACACGAGTTAAAGGGTGTGAGATTGAATAGCAGAAGGTCTAGCATTGTTTAGGTTGGATCCTTGGGTACTATTTTGTGCTTGGAAACTTGGTTGCAATTATGTTAGATATTGCTTGGATGCAATTGTATTGTGTATTTCGGGCCATTTGGGAAATTTTTGTGTAATATTTTAGTTGTTCTAACTAATGTACGAGGTTTATGGTCCCTTCAAAACTAACTTATCTTAACCAAAACTATCAACCTGTGATTCTTGGGATGAGGACATAGAAGAGAGATGGACCTATGATTGGAGACCTGCAACAATGTCTCTATCAAGTGCTCAATGAGGGGAAAAAATTTCTCAATGGGTTTGTTTGTCAGCTCCACTATTTCTAGGAACCCATCAATGACAATTTTTGCTTTGGAGGATTTCATTTGCTCTCCAAAGTCCAATTTATTAAATCAAAGGCTAAATCATGGCTTTCGATTGTATCCTGATGTAATACCCCTCATGTTGTTATTTGGACTTGTTATCTTTCTATGCTTTTGCTTGATACATTGAGACTGTGATAGTTATTACTTATTGTTGGATTGGTGGATTGGATAGTTTAGATTGATTGATGATTGTGCTACTTCATTTGATGACATGGATATTTGATATGACATTATGGTTACATTGGTTTGGTGATGTTTAATTTGATTTCAGTAATACATTGTGATGCAGTGGTTTAGTAATTAGTTTATGATGTGATCAGTTAGTTAGCAATGTTACTTTACATCTAATGTTGTATTTGTTAGTATAGCTTTGGTGAGAGAACAATGTAGCACCAGTCGTTTACGAGTGCCCTGCTACGCTGCAATTCCTTCTCATGATATGATGTTTTTGATTTTATATATATATATATATATATATATATATATATATATGTTACTTGACGTTTATTGGTATGCAGGAATTGTAGGAATAAGGTCTCGATTCCACCTATTTCAACAGGACAGGGCAAGCATTAAATTAACCTAACGGGTACAATGTTGAAAAAGGGAGTTGATAAGGAAGTGTCCCCGTCCCTAGTCCGTTATCCCGTTGTGAGTTTTGTTGTGTCATGATTGAGGTTTTGTCCTTGTCTTTGTGTAGTTTGAATTGTTGATTAATTATTGTATTTATGGTTAGTGGTTATTTAATTAATCTTTATTTCATAAGATTAATTAATGTTGTTTTGTTACTTGATTAATTGTAAGTTAGTAAAATGTTGAATTTTAAATATATTGTAAATGAAAAAGTTATTTAACTATTTAAAAGTGTAAGTAATTAATTTAAATAAATATTGATGGTGATAATTATATATTATCTTTTTCCTGATATTAAATTAGAAAATTTGTAGGGAATATCTTGTGAAAATAATTAATTTTTAATTAAAATTGTGAGATAAGTATGTGCTTTTAAAGCAAGAAAAGAACCAATGAATGGGGAGGATTTTTGAGGAAAAAGATGATGAGCTTTATTTATTATTATTGATTTTTATTGTGAGACAACTTTTACACACACAAGGGTTTTATTTCTGGTTTTTGTCTGTAAAAGAAAAAAAAGGATAGGTTTTTGTTTTGTACTTCTAGGTGAAAGTTGTTCTGGAAGAAAAGATTAAAAAGGATTGATTCAGAAGAGAGCTGAAGGAAGAGAAACTAAGAAGAAACTGCAGAGGGGATTCTACTTGCAAAGAGGAAGAAAACTATTGTGTTTGGATTATACATCGAACGAAGGACTCCAGGTTCCCTAAAACTTATTGTTTTCTTCTTTTTGGATTATGTGAACAAAATCTTGTTGGCATGTTTGAAAATTAATTATCTATGTTTTGAAAGAGGTTTTCTGTTATTGAGAATTTGATTGTTAAACCCTTGAATTTCTCTGTAGAAAAACTATAGTTAAACCTTTCGAATTTCTTCAATAAAATTGAGTGGAAAAAAATTATTGTTTGGAAAGAAAATCACTTTGAGAATTCATTAAAATTGCATGCCCAGATGTTTATTGGGCCTGATAAATAAAATTTATTATATTATCTATTTTGAAGCTCTCGCTGAATGTATATATATATGTGTGTGTGTGTGTGTGTGTGTGTGTGTGTGTGTGTGTGTGTGTGTGTGTGTGTGTGTGTATATAAACATAAATTATATACTGTTCTTTTTATAAGAAAAATTCTTATATAAATCATTATATGGGTCGGATTTCAAAATGGTTTTATAGAATGAAATATGTTTAATAAAATAAAAATTGTTTTTCAAATTTCTGCATTTTCTTTTTGGAAAACAAAATTTTAAAATAAAAATTAAACAAATATAAAAAATATAAATATAAATATAAATTTTAATGGGGTGGGGAAGGCCGAGGCCCCACAACCCATCGGCCCCTCATGGTCGCCATACTAGCCACCTGGGTTAAGACCTATAGCTATATTATCGAATGTTCCCTATGGAGGTCAAGCAGATTCTACCACATTCATATAATCGTGATTTTCCCTACGGATCGCGCATGACTTTGGTCTTTGAATTTTGATTTTAATCATAGGTGTGACTTTTATGTTATATATATATAAATATATATATATATATATATATATTAATTATGGCATTATTTAATATATATATATGAATTCATTTGTTAATTCCTTTTATAATGAGTTTTAAATATTTTATTTTAATATATATATTCTATTTTATATATGTATATATGTATAATGATGAAGGACATATATATATATATATATATATATATATATATATATATATATATATATGTTGGATAGTTATTTATATTGCGGTTAAGAAATAAATTGATAATTTAACAAGTTGCAATGTTATAATGTAACCGAGGAAATTAGGGATAAAATATGTGCTTTAAATTTAGATTGAATTTTCTCGATCAATTGATTAATTATTGACAAAATTTATTATGTTTTGAAATGAGTTGTATATCGTTGTTTTATGCAAATTGTTTACTCTTGAGACTAGTTATTGAGTCGATTGTGGTTTTCTTATGTTTGGGTTTATGTCTGCGAGAAAACCCTAGAGTTAGCTTATCCTGTTATAGGAACTTAAGTTGTTGTTTAGGACTTCCAGAGGCGGGGATACTGACGTGTAATTGTGATCTCGTATTTTGATGCTTGGCCTATGTTTTGACCATGGTTGTGATTTAGTTTGCACTTGGATTGTACTATTTTGTGGATGTATTTCATATGTTTTGGCGAGATGGTTATGCCTCATGGAGGATCCATTTGATTGGTTCAGTATTTCTTGTTGGTGCAATCCTTTTGTGTTGGATATTTGTGTTTGAGTGTCTAGAGAGAGTGGCTCTAAGTGGGGGTCGGTGCACAAAGGGGCTATCAGGGTAACCCACGTAGAGTTAGAGTAATCAGTGATAACCTAAGTAATTAATTATGGGTGGGTGGTTTTAACATTAATAAGATAATTATGATGCCTCGCCCGCCTTTTAGTGCTATCACAGACTAAAGGGGACCGAGAAGACCGTGGTTGGCAAGATCGTTGCCTTGTCTTCACAAGAGGTTAACGATTCCACATGAGTAACCCTATGGAGCGACTTCTTGAGATAGGCGGTTAGGAGAACCATAGATGGAGGTGGCACCTTGAACTAGGTTTGGATAATTCATGTATAGATGGAGGCGGCACCTTGTGATAGGTTGTCTAGATAATCCATGTGAAGCCATGTGATGACACTCTCCTCTAACATTCCATTTGTGTTGTTTTATTGGAGTCCTCTGGAAGTATTCTATTGATATAAGGACTTGAGATTTATTGATGATGTGTTTCGTGATTTATTGTTGTATTTTTTTGGAAAGTGGTTTATTGTTATGTATGTTGGTGAATGATTGTCGTTTAGTTTTCTATGTGGTCTTTTGATATTATGTTATCTTGTCTGGAGTTAGTCCTATGTTTTGTTGATGTGCTTTGTCAGGGATCCTTCCTTGTCTACTCCCAACATGGGGGTGGTTGGGTGGAACGTGCTTCGCACCCCGTTGGGTTCCCTTTGAATGCAGGTGTACTATTCAATGCAGGGTTTTGATAGATGATGTTGATCCAGGATTCATATGCTCCAGATGTGTATCTGTACTACTAATGTATTTCATTTATTGATGTATCAATCCCACGTGTGTTGGGAAGACCTTGATGTAATTTGTTTATATGTTCATTATGTTGTACTTTCAGATTGATGTAATGTTTATTCATACCATGTAATCATTCGTGAACTATCATTTGTAATTACTGATTATGTTATGCTGTATCTGTGGAAATATATATATATATATATATATATATATATATATATTTAATATCTTCATGATTAATTCATCTGTGTTTTGCATATATGGATTAATATGGTTTACTCTTATTATGTGGTTATCATTATGGATGTTTTAATTATGTTGTGGACAATTGGATTTACATAATTGTTTATTTATTATTTAATTTATTATTGTTTATTTATTATTTAATTTATTATCTTTGTTATGGGTTAGTTTAGTAATGTCACCTCGTGTACCCCAAGGGAATTAGTTGTGCAACTTAGAACATTGTTAAGTTGGAATACTTAAGTACAATTCTTATGTTCTTTTAAAAAAATTGTTGTGTTTTTATTTGTTCCTTTGGGGTTTGTGCGGCGGGGCGTTACACTTCTCCTATGACGCTCAAGGTTGTGGTTTGATTTGGACGTCCATTGGCTTGTGGGTTGTCTAAACTCAAATTTGACACCCTCTCTCTCAACTCACCTTTGTACATTGGTGTTAGGTTGGTTCCCAAGGTGGGTCTGCTAAATACTGCAACCAACCTTGCTTCTTTGGATGGTGCAGATGTTGGTATGCTTTTTGTTGTTGTCAATTCTAGAATTGATAAGATAATGAAGACTTGGGTGGAGACTTTCAAAGGCCTAGTCACTTTCCCATCAGCTCTAGCTTTTGCTCCATCAATAGATGGTAAAAAAAAATTATCCATGTCCTTGATTTTGTTGTTGATAGAGCAATTTATAGGTGTGAGCATTCACTTGTTGGTAAATTTTGTAGAGCTATACCAAATATTGATGTGTTTAGAAAGTGATCTTTGCAGAAGTGGAATACTAAAGGTCATTTAGAGATTTCTACAATCAGAAAGGACTTATTTTTTATTTATTTTTTGAACCATGATGATTGTATGCGAATCCTCTAAAGATAATAATAGTTTCTTGGAAAGAAAATTTTATTCTTCAACAAATGGGTTCTAGATTTTGATCCTAAAAAAGAAAGTGTCAACCAGATTCCTATTCGGGTTAGGCTTCCTAGTCTACCACTAGAATACTAGGAGGGGTTTCTATCACACATTGCTAATTCTTTTGGATATTTTTTTATGGTAGATGTCGTCACCATGTCCAAGAAACAATTGCTATTTTCTAAACTTTATTTCATTGTGGAAATGGACAAAGTTATCCCCTCTCTGATTTCTATATCCTCAAAACTAGGTGTTTAGGTGTAATCAATTGTCTTTGAGGATTCACTTGTTATTTGTAACAATTATCTCAAAGTGGTGCATGCTATGGTAGGGTGCCTAGGCAACAACTATTCATAGCCTGTCTAGAGAAAGAAAGAGCACATGATTCCTCCTCAACCTCCTATTAATGAGGTTAGCACTTGGCCATCAATTAGTTGCCACTAGAGATCTACCAATAAAGAGAGATAGCTAATTACAAGGGTGTCAAAGAGACCCAAGTTACTATTATACAAAGTTCACCCAATTGAAGTAAAGAAAAAGGGAAGATGGTTTCAATAGATAAGCTTAGCCCTTTGCTCCTTTCTACCTCTCAAGAGACCATTCCTATTGAAAGAAGGAAAATTGTTTTAAGGATCCATTGGAAGGGGTTGCTCAATGCTCCTTGGAATGTTTTGGTTTCAAACGACCATGTGATAAGGCTATTATTTTTTGTTCCATGAGCTTAAGGCCATTTATTTTTTCTTTGTGGATTCACTTATGGTTTGTAATAGTTGTCTCAAAGTGGGCCATGCTATGGCAAAGGGACCAAGAAACAAACACTCGCAATGTTTCTAGAGAAAGAAAGAACGCATGATGAACTTCCTAAGCTTCCTGTTGTTGATGAGGATAGAAAATCCATCAATGAGTTGCCACTAGAGGTCTACTAATAAAGAGAGATCACTAATTACAAGGATGTCAAGGAGATCCCATTTATTGTCATACAAAGTTCACCCAATTCAAGTAAAGAAAAATGATGATCTTGTTTCGAGAGAAAAACTTAGCCTTTGCTTCTTTCTACCTCTTGGGAGGTTATTCCTAATAAGAAGGATATTTGTTTTAAGGATCCATTATAATTGGTATCTAGTGCTCCTTGGAAAATTTTGGTTTCAAATGGCCAAGATATGGTTGGTCTTTTGTGTTCCATGGGCTTTAGGCCCTTTGCTATTTATTTTTAGCTCCTTGAGGTGTGGAGTTGATTGCTTGCTAATGTTTTGCTATATTTTACTACTTGTTCCATGTTGTTGACCCTTGATGTTGGTTGGGCTTCATCAAATTATCATTATAGCTTTGTATAAAAGTGTTACAACCCTTTCAAAAACCCTCCTCTTATGCTTAATCAAAATAAGACTATCTGCTTATTTTCAAAATTTGAATTTTACTATTGATACATTTATTCATATTTTGAACGAACCATTATGTGAGAGAGATGATGTCTTCTAGAGTATTTATCAATGTTATATAATACAAAATAAAAGAGATGGAATATTCCATAAGGAAAGTAAAATTATACATAATATACAATTAAACCAAATCTAGTTCTTCTCCTCCCTCCAAGATTCAAAGAAGATTAATGATCATGAAAAATATTTACACGTTTTAAATATAATAATTGAAAAATGACAAATTAACTAAAATATTGTAACTAAAATTAGGATCTACATGTTTTGACAAACACAAAAGATTATATGTGAAAAAATAAGATCTACCATATACTATGGCAACTTGAAGAAGACAAGAAGATTGAAAAGAAGGTGCAAATCCAATACAATACTGGTCCTCAATGAAATAAAAAACAAATAAAATGGTAAAAAAATAGAAAAGCATAACTTTAGCCAAAAATGAATGTTACCCAAGCTCTTATCAAAATTATTATAGAAGATTATACATCAAATTACATAGAAACCCCCTCTCATTTTCATATGATTTTCTAAAATTAATTTTATCACTAATGATTGAAATGTAGATGATCTTATATTTTTTAAAATTTAATAGGTTGAAATCTTTGACCTCTTTTTCCCAAAAGTAAACATATAACATAAATAAGATAAAATGATACTTTTGATACAATTCTTCCCACTAATAGGTTTACATCTTTGACCTCTTTTTCCCAAAAGTAAGCGCATAACATAAATATGATAAAATGATACTTTTGATACAATTCTTCCCACATAAAGCATTGAATTGTCTCTCTAAATAAACCCATGTTTAGTGTTTGTTTTATTGTGAATGCTATAATTTCCATATCATTTCTTAACTTTCCTTACTTTAAATTGTAGTCGTGTACATTCGTGACCAAGAGTTTCTTAACAATTTATATTAAAGATAAAATAATAATTAAAAATATTAGTCAATCGTAATAAGAGATAAAAGATATTATTCTATTAGATTGTTAATAATTTCTTTTAAAAATATTTTTAGTTAAAATAATTGGATAATTTTCTTGAAAAAAATGCTTATTTTAGGTAGAAAAAATTCTATTAAATAATTGTTAAAGACAATTAACCAATAACTCCTAAAGTAAATAAAATAACTTTGTGTCTTTTTACATTTAATTATTTATCTATCTATGTATTTGTAATAGCCTAAATAGATATTAAAATGTAATATTTATATAGAAAAATATAATAATTTGTTAATGTAAAAAATGTCAAGAGACATAATTAGAAGATTCCTATCTAATTTTTATCATAAATTTAATATAAACATTTTTAAAATAATATCTCTTTAACATCTTTTATATAAATATATTTAAGATATCTAAACTAAAATAAACTAATTATTATTTAAAATAAAATAATTTTATAACCCAAATAAAATAAACATCTAAAATAAAATAGATCTTAAATAAATAAAAAGTTGATATATTTACCTTAAGAATTTATTTTGTTTTTATTAGAAAGGTAGTTCTTTTCTTTCTCTCCAATTTAGATCAAATCAATAATTAATTATTACCTTCACTTTTCAAAATTCTTGTGTTAAAAATATTTTTGTATTATATAAATTTATAATGAATAATTAATATTATATTCAAGCAAGTTATAAGAAGTTAAAAAAAAGAATATATTTAATTGTGATAATTATTTAATAGTTTTATTTAGAAAAAATATAAATATAATTAATAATGTTTTTTGATGTGGTAATTATTTAATAGTTTTATTTAAAGAATTTATTATATCGAACACATTCTCTCTATGAACCAATGCAACCTCTTACAGTGTATCCACAACTGTCATGACATCTATAGCAAACAAGACAATTGAAAGAATCATAGCCGTCAAATTTTTCCTTATCGCTAACTATTGAATTTTTCCACTTTGTTTTTCTATTTGTGGTATTTTCCTTCAATGGGAGTGTATGAGTGATATATTTGGTAGGAGGCATGGGAGTTACATCTACTGTCACACTATAACATAGCCAAATAGTTCTTCTCGTGTTCTACACTACGATCAAAAAGCCCATCAATTGGGCTAATGAAAAGTAAGGGAGTGATTAATGGCAACAAGAAAATCTATCTATTCTCTAGAAACAGACATCAAAAGTTGGAAATTATGTGAATGAATAAACCATACTCATGATTAGATATGTGGGATACGGCTATGGAAGGGACATGTCATTTTTGAATGGAGTATATGAAGAATAAATGTATGACTATATTAGAAAAACACATACAAAACAAGAAAGTTCATAACCTATGATAAAAAGTTAATTATATTAAGCACGTGGACCCAAATTACATCTTATATTAAAGATATACATTATAATTATTATTATTATGTATTAATAATAACCTAATATTACTATATAATATAATCTATTAATATTATTGAAATATATATAATAATAATCTAATATTATTATATAATAATTTTATTAGATTATATTATAGAAATTAGTATATGTTGTGGTATGTTCTATTTGGTTAGGGGTATTCTTTATGCTTAATAAGACTGTTCCACTTAAGCATGATGGTGGAT